>CM042686.1:226608712-227808736 GCA_023614405.1 Avena insularis
GCGAAAATCTATTCACTGGACCCACTACCAGGAAGTCAATGTATCGAGATGAGTGACAGTTTGGAAAGATTCAACTTCTTGCTAAGAATATGCATGCCTAGAAATTTGACCGTATTTCAAAAACAACCAAAGATATTATGGCTCACCGTGTTTTGAAATTTTGTGTGCGTTTCAAAATTAACTTCACACCTTGCGAAAATCTATTCACTGGACCCACCAGGCAGTCAATGTTTCGAGAACGAGTGAGAGTTTGGAATGATTCAACTTATTGGTAAGAATATGCATGCCTAGAAATTTGACCGTGTTTTGAAAACAAGCAAAGATGCTATGACTCACCGTGTTTCGAAATTTTGGCTGTGTTTCGAAATTAACTTCACACCTTGCGAAAATCTGTTCAGTGGACCCACCACCAGGCAGTCAATGTATGGAGACGAGTGAGAGTTTGGAAAGATTCAACTTCTTGATAATAATATGCATGCCTAGAAATTTGACCGTGTTTTGAAAACAATCAAAGTGGCTATGGCTCACCGCATTTTGAAATTTTGTGTGCACTTCAAAATTAACTCCACACCTTGTGAAAATCTATTCACTGGACCCTCCAGGCAGTCAATGTATGGAGACGAGTGACAGTTTGGAAAGATTCAACTTCTTGCTAAGAATATGCATGCCTAGAAATTTGACCGTGTTTTGAAAACAAACAAAGAGACTATGACTCAACGTGTTTTGAAAATTTGGCTATGTTTCGAAATTAACTTCACACCTTGCGATATTATTTTCAGTGGACCCATTAGGCAGTCAATGTATCGAGAACGAGTGAGAGTTGTTTGGCAAGATTCAACTTCTTGCTAAGAATATGCATGCCTCGAAAGTTGACCATGTTTTGAAAACAATCAAAGAGACTATGACTCACCGTTTTTTTGAAAGTTTCGTTGTGTTTCGAAATTAATTTGACACCTTGCAATAATCTATTTAGTGGACCTACCAGGTAGTCAATGTATCGAGAACGAGTGAGAGTTTGGAATGATTCACTTATTGCTTAGAATATGCATGTATAGAAATTTGACCGTGTTTTGAAAAAAATCAAAGTGGCTATGGCTCACCGCATTTTGAAATTTTGCGTGCGTTTCGAAATTAACTTCACACCTTGCGAAAATCTGTTCACTGGACCCACCAGGGAGTCAATATATCGAGAATGAGTGAGAGTTTGGAATGATTCAACTTACTGCTAAGAATTTGCATGCCCAGAAATTTGATTTTGTTTTGAAAACAATCAAAGTGGCTATGGCTCACCTGTTTTGAAATTTTGCGTGCATTCAGATATTAATTTCACACCTTGCGAAAATCTATTCACTGGACCCACCAGACAGTCAATGTATCGAGAACGAGTGAGAGTTTGGAATGATTCAACTTATTTCTAAGAATATGCATGCCTAGAAATTTGAGCTTGTTTTGAAAACAATAAAAGAGGCTATGACTCACCGTGTTTTGAAATTTTGGCTGTGTTTCGAAATTAACTTCATACCTTGCGAAAAATCTGTCCAATGGACCCACCAGACAGTTAAGGTATCAAGAACGAGTGAGAGTTTGGCAAGATTCAACTTCTTGCTAAGAATATGCATGCCTACAAATTTGACTGTGTTTTGAAAACAAACAAAGAGACCATGACTCTCCGTGTTTTGAAATTTTGGCGGTTTTTCGAAATTAACTTCACCCCTTGCGATAATCTTTTCAGTGGACCCACCAGGCAGTTAATGTATTGAGAACGAGTAAGAGTTGTTTGGAAAGATTCAACTTCTTCCTAAGAATATGCATGCCTCGAAAGATTGACCCTGTTTTGAAAACAATCAAAGATACTATGACTCACCATTTTTTTTGAAAGTTTGGTTGTGTTTCGAAATTAACTTCACACCTTGCGATAATCTGTTCAGTGGACCTACCAGGCAGACAATGTATGGAGAACGAGTGAGAGTTTGAAATGATTCAACTTATTGCTAAGAATATGCATGCCTAGAAATTTGATCGTGTTTTGAAAACAATCAAAGTGGCTATGGCTCACCATGTATTCAAATTTTGTGTGTGTTTCAAAATTAACTTCACACCTTGTGAAATTCTGTTCACTGGACCCACCAGGCAGTCAATGTATCGAGAACGAGTGAGAGTTTGGAATGATTCAACTTTTTGCTAAGAATATGCATACCTAAAAATTTGACCGTATTTTAAAAACAATCAAAGAGGCTATGACTCACCGTGTTTCAAAATTTTGGCTTTGTTTCGAAATTAACTTCATACCTTGCGGAAATCTGTTCAGTGAACCCACCAGGCAGTCAATCTATCAAGAACGAGTGAGGCTTTGGCAAGATTCAACTTCTTGCTAAGAATATGCATGCCTAGAAATTTGACCATGTTTTGAAAACAATTCTAGAAAGCAAAACAGATTCATAAACAACCTCACAAATTTAAAATTATAAAAAGCAACACAAAGAGCCTCACAATTTTCAAAATATAAAATGGAAGAGAGAGGAGAGAGGGAAAATCAATTTTCTATTTCTTGTGGGTAATCCACAAGCTTGAGGTGCACCTTAATGCTGATGTAGTCGCAGGTGCCTCGCCGGTGAGCATCAATGGGACCGAGGCTAGCTAGGGCTATGATTCTGATGTTGCGTGTCTGCTAGATTCTTCTGGCGTATATAGACCGATGTTTCGTGCTTGCTTTATTTTGCAGGCGACGTAGCCTTTTTACGTGCCGTGGTGATGGCCAGGGGATAGGGAGAGCACGTGGCACGTTGGGCGTAGTTGAGTTTTCAAATCAATGTGACGTTAAATAATTTTCAAATCAATGCCCCAGAAATGCCGCGTAAGGAGATGATTTACATGGACTGTACAAAGGTTATTTTTTATCCATAGACTTTGATATACTACTAATCTGTATTTCACTTATAATGATTGATATTGGTAATTAAATAATAAGTACATGCGGGTTCCCAGGCTTCTTCCTTTCAATATTAATTACCTAAATTCACGTGAGTAATTAACATGGGTGTCTCTATATTGGCACCCTTCTTTCCTCGAGCGCATGCAGAGATTAAGAGGAGGAAGTAATTTCACCTTCCTCGGTAATACAAGAGGTTTTATTGCGTCACAATGGAAGATGAAATGACAAACGGAGTACTTATGCTAGTACTAGATCGCAAACACCATTCCAATTTGCACTTGATAATACTAATATTCAATCTCCGAACATTATTACAGAAAGTAAGTAGAGGTGAAATTAAACAAAATTAATCCTAAGACTTCTTCGTCTTCTTGGACCTGGATCCTTCTGTTGTCATCTTCGTGTTGGCGTCGTCCTTCCGCTTCCCGTGGCATCCCCCAGCTCTCGCTGTCTTCTTCTTCTTCTTCAAGCCTCCCGCCTGCTTCTCCTTCCTCTTCTCATTGCGGATGAAGGCGGTATCGAGTGCACTCTTCTTGGAGATGAAGTTGAGAAATGGCCATAAATCTTCCGACCCCTGATCCTCCTGCTCATGCTCCCTCTTCTTCTTGCCGATGGAGGATGGATTGAGAGAACTCTTCTTGAAGACAATGTCTCCTTCATAGATGAAAGACCAAGCATCTTCTTCCTCCTCCTCCTCTTTGCTCTCTGCCGGCGGCATCCCCTCCATCAGATGACGGTAAGCAGGGTCCTTGTTGGAAAAATTACCTTCTAGTGTGTCGGAATAGTACGGCCCATCAACAGACTCTCCGCCATCACCATGGTAGGGACTGATATCTCCGTTCGCCTGTGCATTGGACTCGTCAATGGAGGTGCACTGATCAGAGCAGCTGCGCGACATTTTTGTGTGTGTGGTGGCTTGGCTGGCCTAAAGGGATAGGGAGAGACAGAGAGAGTTCTTCGCTGTGTGTGTCGTGCCTGGATGGGAGAGCTGGTCGTTATTGATGGCCCCTTAAAAAGGCTTGCTCGGGACATCCAGGAGTTTCCATGTGCCGTAGGAGCAGCCTGACAGTTCCCTTCCATCGTTTTTTATACTCCCTTAAATCGTTTTTTACAAAAGTTCCCTTCCATTGTTGAAACTTGATCGAATGGTTGGTACTCCTTCGCCCTGAGAGCATCAGCAGTGAGGATATTGCAAGTACCACCACATGTTGGGGAGGTTTTTGCACATAACAACAACCATAGACCTTTTTTTGTGCAAAATACATACATTTTCTGTAATCGTTGTACATAATACATAACCAGTCATTGAATGTTTCTTAATTTTTTGGGAAACGTTTCACAGTTAATTATATAACATAGTACTAAAATATAATTTTTATCTAAATTAATAATAGGTAAAGCTCAAAAAATAATTATAATTTTGAGCCACATCCATAAAGTATCTGGTGTATTTTTGGTTGTTGTAAGTTGTATCATTTAGAAATCAACCTATTAGTAGGTACATAATTCCCGACATGCTCTAGAGAAATGATATATAGATTCTATAATGATGGAAAGTGTGTTTTGAGGTTTATGCATAACGTTCATTGTGCTAAAGAATATATCAATAGAATCTTCTAAATGTTAGAGTGAAAGGAAAATCCATCGGTAAGCAATGTTGGGATTTCCAATCTTCATCCAACGGTTAAAGTTCAAAGTTATTCGTACACTATATACTAGGTATGATAAGATAATTAAATGTATAACATGTCATTAGAATCTTTGTGGTTTTTTCATAGCGTTTATTGTGCTAAGGACTATCGATAGAATCTTCTATGTGCTAGAATGGAAAAAAGATCCAAGAGTTAACATTGTTGGGATTTGCTAGTCTTGATTCAATTTTTATTGTTCAAAGTTACTCGTACATTATATAGTGGCAAGATTTGTAAGAAGTCACACGCTACTTGTTACTAGTGAAAGGCACGTGCCACACTTGTATATACTGTATGAAATGTAACTTAATGAACATTAAGTTGTTATTAACCAATAGCCTTGTCAGAGAAAAAAGGCATACATTAAGTATATTAATAATAACTATCTACACATATTGAGAATACAACCTACTGTGCTATGAACTTTTTTTTGCGGGGAGGGGGGGGTGACATGATGGTTCTAGAACATGGTAGAGTTTGCTCTAGGTACTACTCCTTCAACATGAATCCAGCTTCTCTAAGCCATTGGATCTAACAGACCAACAGTCAGGATTGGTGCTATGGATCTAATTCGAAACTGCTCCATTATAGTAGTAGAGATAAATCGAAAACATTGGCGATGATGCTATATGTGCATGACCGAGCAACTTTCGCATAATCTCAAGGAAAAATAAGGACGCATGTATCAATGAGCGTGAATGGACAATAAGAGTTGTGAGGATAGATTACTTGTGGGGCCTAGCAACCCCACATTTCTTCTTGTTTTTATTGAGCTTACCTCATGGGTGGCTTTGATGTCGTTGCTCAGGCGCACTATATTATTTATGTTAGTGGAATAGTGGGTTCCCAAAATTTCCTTTTAAACATAAGGTTGAACACTCCCAGCCATAGTGATTCAAAATTTATCAATAAAGGGGGTTTATTTATTGGGTGGCTGAGTGGTTGACACCACATGTCATTGTCATGTACTTCCTCCGTTCAGAAATATAACACGTTTTAGCTTTGTGAATCGAATGTATCTAGACGCCATTTAGTGTATAGGTTCATAGATGTTCGGAGTGAACCTTTACATTAAAAGGCGTCTAGATACATTTATTTCACAAAGCTAAAACGTCTTATATTTCGGAACGGAGTGAGTAGACATGATTTTTGCTAGGAAGGGCAAACACTAATGAATGCTTATAGGAAGTATAGGAAATTGGAAATTGTGTTCTATTGATAAACCTTCATGCTCCTCTTCCTAGAGTCAGATTTTAGCAATTCAATATAAAAAGGTTGTTGGACATGCTCCAAAGCCCAATAATTTTTCTTTTAAATAAGAACAATACTGATTAGCTCGAATAATTCATTCCGGTATACGTATGTTGTATTACTGTACTTCATAGAATATGCTATGTGTGCATGACCGAACAACTTTCAAAAAACCTGAAGGAAAACGTGGCTGCATAAATGAATGAGCGCGAAGTAAGGCTGGCAATGGGTAGTGTGTGAGTTGGGTAGAATAATATCATACTCACTCCCGTTTAGTCAATGGGTAGAAAATTTTACCCATACCCCTACTCGCGGGTATAAAACTTTACCCATGCCCGTACCCATGAAAAATATTGAAGTTTAGAAGCCACAATATCATATTCTTCCCTAGGTTGCTTGGCCCCATAAGTTTTACTACTATGTCAGTTTAAATGGGTAGGGTATGGGTCTATCTACTCGTGCCTGTACCCATGACTTAACGGGTTAGGGTATGGGTATTACCCATGGGTATAAAATTGTGCCCATACCCTACCAACACATGTATAGTACCTGCGGGCACTCATGGGTAAAATTGTCATCCTTAGCGTGAAGGGACAATAAGAGTTGTGAGAACGAAATACTTGTGGGGCCTAGCAACTTTTACATTTTGTTTGATGAAAACACCATCGCTGCTTACCTTATGCATGGTTTAATGTTTTCCCTCAGGCGCTAGATTATTCACGTTAGCGAAATAGTGGGTTCCCATATTTTTGTTTAGAATAGAAGTATGAACACTGCCAACCATAGTGATTGAAAAGTTATCGATAAAGAGCGTTTTATTTTTTTAAAGCTCAGGGCGCTTTATTATTACACTAGATTTCCCATACCACCGGCTTACCATTCTACTATTATTAGTTGGACTATGGATAAACAAATTCACTCGATTTGGTTGGGGCTTTAATCATAATTTTTGTGCTCACTACCTGTCTTGGTGACAACATCTTCATACGCATCATCGTTCATGAATAGATATAATACGAAAATATATCAATGCCATAGTATTTTAGTGTCTACCAAAATAATATTTCAGTTTTCTCTCTTCTCTGTTTCTTCAAAAAGGGGTCTGACCTGTTTCTTAATTATTTTAAAAAATATAGTTTTGGAGAATACTTCAGCTTAAACCCCTATTATTTGTTGGAAGAAAACACTAAAAGGTATTCAATAGTTTAGTTTATTCAGAAATCAAAATGTTTTCTAAATAATTTAAAAATACTTGGATGCCAAACTCGTCCTTAATATCTTAACCGAGCCAATCTGGCCATGGATGATCAATATTTAGATGCCAAATGGCCAAATGGGCCCTTAATTTCTGAACTGAGGCAGTATGGGCCATGGATGATCACTGATGTGCCTGTCGGCCTTTGATTCTAGGGAGTACGGCTTACCAATTTACTACTACTTGGACTATACATAAATCTGAATTTAGTCGAGCGGGAAAAATCTCTCGCTATCCAATGTTTCAAACATCTTGGAATCCCCCGTCTACCCGTAGTGAAGTTGGTTCGTTGGGGCTTCAATAGTAATTTCCCTGTTCAATACCTCTATACCACGCCCCTACCATCGACCCCCCTCACGCACACACAATCCTCGCCCCCAGCTGCGCTAGCCCTGCGGAAAACACTCGATCAACCTTCAGCACCTTAGATCTGATTCACCGTTGTCGCCGTGCACCGGACCAGATCTACTTCACCGACCCACTCTCCTAGCACATCGAACACATTTTCACCACCAGGAATCTGCTTCTTCGCAGCTGTCGATCAATGCTCGTAGGAACCCTTGTTCTGCTTCACCTTTGCCCACAAGCACCGCAACCGCAGAACCCTTGACAACCTCGACGTCACCACCTAGGATTCGCATCATGCCTAAACACCGTCGCGACCGACGTAACCATATCTCCTTGGATCTTGGTAAGATAAATATGTAGCAGTTAACTATATTTTGTATTGGTGCTACTTTTGTAGTAACTTACAAGTACTATACCTGTTACCCGTATCTTCCTAAATAAATTTTTTGTAGTAAGGTTTAATCGTAAGGAATTCTAGTGCGATTTTGTATTTCATGGCGAAATATGAGTCAGCCAACAGTTAACACATTTGTTTCCATTATCTACTTTAGTAAGTGCCCATATTTGATGCGGTTATAATTTCTCTCTGGCTTGGTGTAGGCTATGGCACTAATTGTTATTTCTTGCTTGATGCTTTTGTCCTATGTATGTAGTACGTGTTTACATTCGTTATACTGCTTCCACTAAGATGTCTGTTTCATTTGCTTCTGCTTACCCCACTATTCCTAACCGTTTGTTGTCGTTACGCAATGAACAGGTGCAGTTTACACTAGAAATCGTAGAATGAATGGCCCCTATAATCTCGTAAGTATCTATTGCTTTTGTATCACTTCATGCTAACATCTGTGAGACTGGAACCTTTTTGTGTTCACTATTCGCTGAACCATTATGTAGAGGACCGACACTGAATTATGGAGACCACCAGTCCAATTATTTGATGCAGCAGACATCATCAATGAACATACCTGGAACCAGATCAGCAACCCTGAGACTCTACATAGAGCTACTATAAGGACGCCCCCCCTTTTTTTAAGGTTTAAGTCCCTTGGTGTCATGCCATTGACTCTAGTTGAGTTGTTATTTTTGTTGGAGGCACTAGGGTGATTATAACAAGGCCAGAAATGCAACGGAATCCAATATAAAGAACCACCTACTTCAAATCTCACTCTGGTATCTACACGTGTATGGATATTTTAATACGAGGCAGATGATAGGACACTTTGTCTTTGGGCAGACAATCAAAAAATTTAAACATTCTAACTGTTCTATAGATTGTTTGACCATTTCTCTAAAATGATTTGGCTATTCTATTAGAGGCACCCATCTACATGAGGTCCTTGTGTCGAGTGCTTACATCACTATAACAGACCAAATAATCTTTTGAAAATCTTTGAGAATGAACATGGTAGTTTTGTTTCTTTGTATGATGTTGTAACTTCTTTTATCTTAGTTTCAGCCTTCATCAAGTAGAGCAGTCATTTCACAGGGCAGAAGTGACAGTTGCACACTATCTCATCCCTCTATGAAGTCAACTGTTCTAGTTATTCCAGAAGAAAGAGATGTATGATGCCCTACCGTTACTAATTGCTTTCTTCCTTTTAGCAAAAGGACTGATTTGAAATTCATTGGTTTTTGTTTCCTTGGTAATTATGTTATATGACGTTTCTTTTTGTTTTAGGTTGCAAATATAAATATGAAGGTAGAACAGAAAACAACTACCTCAAGTGTAGATCTCTTTGGACAGAGAAGCAGTGACAATGCGTATTGCTCGCGTAGGTACACAATCTCGACTGCTCCATACATTCCAGTAGAAAGAGTTTTTGGTGCTGCACTCCAAGATGCACTTGATGTAGTTGGATATGAAGCCAATAGAATAGATGCAGTAGTATCCATAGCAAGGAAGGAGTTATCTGAGTTAAAAAACATGCAAGCTTTAACAGAGAATCTACTTAATAATATCCTCAGCAAGTCTCGTGGTAATCCCGTTGTTACACGTGAGGTGGCGTGAGCTTCCTAAAAGGAACATTTTTAAACTGAGATTATATTGTTTATCAGCTATGTTGTACTCTGATGATGCTTTACAAGCTACAGAAGTTTTCAGGACTGTAATAATTTACTAATTTTCGAGTTATAAGTTTTTTTCATAGTTCCAGAATTTATTTAGCATTTTAGAGAACTTGTGTTTTTTGTTTATCCACGTTTATGTCCTCGCAATGGATCTAAGTTAGATAAGCTTAAATAGTAGCAGGCCCACAATGTTTTATTAGTCCTTCATGGGCCACCAATCAACAATGACGGGCCTACACCGAGACCATTATACGTAGAATCTGACTGCAAAAGAATAGAACAGTAAAAGGCCGGAATAGTGAAAGGCCGAAACACTGAAAGGCCGGAACAGTGAAAGGCCGGAACAGTGAAATGCCGGAATAGTGAATGGCTAAAACAGTAACAGACTAGAAACAGTAACAAGGCCAGAACTTTAGCAGGCCAGAATCTTCAGCCCTTTTATGGGACTAAATAGTAGAAGGCCGGAATAGTGAATGTCTAGAACAGTAAAGGCCATAACTGAAGAGGGCCGTAACGGCCCATGATGGGTGTGAGAAAAGTGACGGGCCTACAGAAGGCCTTAACAGTAACAGACAGAGTTGGCCCAGGCTGAAAATGGGCCGCACAGTATTGGACCAAGGTGGGCCTTCTGTAGGCTGAAACAGTGTCGGGCCTGAAAGTTCACGGGCCGTTGATGTCTGCACTAGTGGGCCCATTTGAAATAGTGCAGTAGGAAACAGTAACGGGCCATAATCTTATTGGTATCCCCTTATTGGCCGACCCACTTAATTATTAGCAGGCCTTGGCTGGGCCTGGCTTCTGCCATGGTTTCTATGGCCTGATGACCCACAAGTATAGGGGGTGTATCGCAGTATTTTCGATAAGTAAGAGTGTCGAACCCAACGAGGAGCAGAAGGTGCTGGCTAGTGGTATGGATTAGGAATTCTATGCAAATACTTAGCAAACGGATTTTTAGGGGTTTTGATAATGCAAGTAAATAAAGTACGAGTAAATAAAAGACATTGAGAATAAATGTAGCAAGTGGCCCAATCCTTTATTCAGCAAAGGACAAGCCGGTTGTATTACTTAAGATGACCAAACATTCTCGAGGACACACGGGAAGACTATCAAGTGCTTTCACTTCATATAGTTGATTAATCTTCTTTAGCTTGCTAAGTGTTGTGTGGGTGAACATGTGCTAATGTACCGACCTTCCTAGGACTAATACATACTTGTGATTATACCCTTGCAAACATCCGTAAGTACAAGAAAGTAATTAAGGTAGAAACCTAACCACAACTTTAAACTCTAAGACACTGACGTCCCTTGTGCAATGGTTTCCTAATGGGGGTTCAGGTTTCTATCACTCCGACAACCCCTACGATTAGGATCCAAATACACAATGCATTCCCCTAGGCCCATATAGGTGAAGTCTCACGCAGTCGTCGTTCACATGACACCACTAGAAGAAGTACACCACAACTTAAATATCAAACCATTGAATCTTTCTCAACACAATTCCACTACTAACAACATGACTTCTCCCATGTCCTCAAGAACAAAACGAACTACTCACAAGACATCATATGGATCATGCTCAGAGATGGAATAATGACGTATAACAATCTGAACATAAACAATGATTCAATGGTTCCACTCAATAGCATCAACTACAAAGAGTAATCAACACCGGGAAAGTTTCCCCTAAGAACTATACAAGATTCAACCCAATTGTTATAACGGTATGGATATGGTGATGATGGTGCTGGTGGTGATGATGGTGATGATGATGGTGATGATGATCCCGATGAAGTCCAGCTTGATGGTGGTGTTGATGGCGACAATCTCCCCTCTCCGGGAAGGAATTCCCCTGGGAGAAATCTGTCTGTCAGAGAGATCTTTCTCTCTCGGTGTTTTACGCCTCGCAGAGGCGGCGGAATCTTTCTGTGGATGATCCCACGTTATTAGGGTTCTGTGGAGATAATATACGCCAGAGGGGAGAGCTGGAGGTGGGCCAGGGCGGCCACACCACCTGATGGCGCGGCCCAGGGTGGCCCATCTCCACTCCTCCTTCTCGCAGTCTTCGTCTTCTAGAAAAATAGGATTTTCCATATATTTTCCCGGATTTTCCGATCTTCGCGAATTTTGCCTCCAAACATCACCTTTTCCATCAGAATCCTGACTGCAGCGGTCCATGCTCCAAAAGTCATCAACCATGCAAAAACAGGTGAAATAACATAAGTATCATCTCTTAATATGAAATATATCAATGAATAACAGTAAATTATGATATAGAATAGTGATGCAAAATGGACGTATCAACTCCCCCCAAGCTTAGACTTCGCTTATCCCCAAGCGAAACTGAGCTCAATAAACATGGCCTCAGGTTTATGGAGTGAAGAGTCGATAAAAGAATACGGACAAGAAGCATCACATTCATCAATACATAGATCATAACTGAAGACAACTCACTATTATATAACTTACTTGCAATAGGTAAAGGAAACACAATACATATACATAAAGTGAATCATAATTGGTAATGGCAAACTTAGCTCTTGGTCGAAGAATAGTTGACAATTTGCTGGAGTTCACAAATAACTGATTTTCAATGATAGCTTTCAAAGTAGTAAACACCAAGATAAGAGCAATGTGCAAAACAAGAAACATAAGAAACATGATTGAATAAATCATCATATGAATGAATGAAACACAACAACTCAAAATACTTGCTGAGATAGAAGGGAATAGGTTTACTGACTCAACCGAAAAGTAAAAGAAAGGCCCTTTGAAGAGGGAAGCAGGGATTTCAAGTTTCATAAAGAGCTCCCAAAAATTATGATACTTATTAGCTTTCATCTCTCATTGCCCCTATCAAAGGCATCTTTAGGTGATTATGGTTAAAGTGATCAAATATGAGGATATGCTTGACAAGTTGTAAGTTGAAAATCTCATGTGCCTTGAATACGAGGGCCGCTCCTCATGCTACTCAAGTTTAGTCACCGGTAAGTTCTTGTCATAGTAAGCACATGTGTATCATGGAGAACCGCCAATGGGGTACCCCTTGCTCGATGATACGGAAGAATCCCCATATCAAAATGACAAGGCAAGTAGACAACAAGCATCTAAGTAATCTTCTTATTTACCATGGGAATATGGTGCTTTTTCTCTCTCTTTCCTCTTTTCTCATCTCTTTTTTCTTTTTATCTTTTTCTCAATCTCTATCTCTTTTTTTATAAGAATAATGCTTCATAGATGCCCATTATGGTTACGCTGCAGGTTTCCACCATGACAACATGGTTTAGACCGGCGGCCCAGGCGTTTCTCTAACACACATGCATAACTCCATGGACTTACAAGCTCCCATTTCATTTCACATCGACGACATCCATAGACAAAAGAACATGATATCAACTAGGTACAATGTACCAGTGCAATGTTGAAAGTGTTCCCCATGATAGCATGGTTCTACTAATTCACAACTTACAAAGTGCAAGCATATACGCAACATAGATGGGCACAATGGTTCAAGTTTATTAAATGCAAGAAAGTAAAGTGTGCCATCAAGTTCGTGAGAGCTTTAATCACTAATTTTCACATAACAAGTTTAATTTGGAAGGTAGATAAAAACATGAATTTACTTGGAATAGCAATAGTGCTAATCGGTAGGTATGGTGGACACAAATGGCATAGGTTTTGGTTTAAGGATTGGATGCACAAGAAGAATTCCCTCTCAGTACAGGTTTTTGGCTAGCAAGGCTGGGTAGCAAGTATAAGGGTTGAAGGAAACACACAAACATACAAGTGATAAACACAAACATGCAATCTTCCTTGAAAGCACAAAAGATCTTAACCAGAGAATACTAAAATTATGAGCAAATCAAGAAAGAGAGATGATGAAATTATATTTATCTAAAGTACTTTTATCTTTTCATTCAACACTCAAAAATAGTGTTGCTACTGACCAAGCCAGGTTTGCCAAAACCAACTAAATTAACTCAATGATCCCAGAGTGATACCAATACTAACAACAAGATAAATCATATAACCACGAATTGAAAACTAATATAAGATATGCAAAAGATTAAATGATAGAACTTCTCATTAATATTCCATAACGACAACTCACACCAAGGGATACATATCTAACGAGAGAGGGGACACTTCCATAATGCAAACCATCCTACATGATAACTTCTCTATTCATGATATGACTCTACTAAAAAGGTAAAAAGGTAGAAGATAGTGATGTGATACCGCGGCACTCCCCCAAGCTTGGAACAAACCAAGGGGATGCCAAACCTGATGACGAATTACTCCTTCGGTGGTGGAGGTATCCTCTCGATGAGCTCTTTGATCAGTTTCCCCAAGTCCTCAATCTCAAAGGTGAGATTACGAATAAGCTGCGAGTTTTGCTAAATGTTGCTCATGATCATGTCGGGTTGCGAATTCCAGCTCTTATGATTCTTTCCCCACTCTTCCTACTTGAAGTATTCTTTTCCTACATGGCTAGAACGAGGCAAATCCCAATTGGAGGGCAATTTCTCCTTGGGCATATTATGGTATTGATGCTCATGGATAAGGGTATGGAAAGGATTCTTGGCGCGTGGAGGAAGTGACTATGGATCTGAACAGTGATGAGGAGGCTTCCCGCCAATTGACATAGTCCTGACAGGGTTTGCCACCATTCCAATGCTTGTAATGGTAGTGCCAGTGTGCTTTGCCTCCTCTTCATCTTCACTCTTGATCTCCTTCTCCTGCCTGGGGTCTTGGAGATCTTCCTCCATAGGCTCCTTTCCCTTATCCTTGGCGGACACCATTGTGCTTCTAAGCTTTCAAGAATAGTCCCTGGAAGAAATAGATCAAAACAAAAACACGACGAGAACACGATATACGACCCTCAGGGGATCCGGGGGATTATATATTACGAAGTTTTACATTAAAAGGAAGGTACTGGGAGAAAACGGGTCGGAGACGGAATCCGAGGTGGCCACACCACCTGGTGGCGTGGCCAGGGTGGGCCCGTGCCACAGGGTGGTGTGAGCCACCCTGGCTCCGTTTCTGTCCCTCTTTCGCTTCGTAGATTTCCTTGTTGGATAAAAACTGCAAAAATATAACTAGACAGATCTTTTGCGGAACTTTTCTTACCAGAACTATTACCTATTCGAAAACAGACTCTGCAGGTCTCTGAATTTGGTATTTAGTAGATTCTTCCGGAGTCACCACTTGAATAATATCAATATCTTCATCTTCATACACTTATTGCTTGAGTCATGAAACCTTTCACTTTCTTATTACACCATTATCTCCACTAACCTAGAAATTTCTTTCACGCAAAACTTCACACAGTTCTCATTAGCAACATTAGTATAAGTGAAGTGATAAAACTTTTAAGTAAAATTTCAACTGAAAACCATCAAAACATAAGCTACTGTAGCAACTCCTTCCGAAAACCTAAAAATAATTCAAAAGTAAATCAATTTAAAGAAGCAAATGCAAGAGTGGTCAAAATTTGTCAAAACAGACCAGCAAGCAAATATCAATCTTTTCGAAAGTCTTATGTTGCTCAAATCAAAAAGTGCAAAACTAACGAAAGTTAAATAACAACCTGGGGCAGAAGCACAGAAAATTATAGCTCCATCCGACATACAGAGATCTCTCACGAAAGTTTACGGTGAAGCACAAAAAATCTGTTTCGGGAAAGCAACTTCCCCAAATATTACTTCTCTCCCATTAGGGGTTGATAACACAAAAACCAAACAAAAAGGATAAGGAGAGGTTATTACCGAAGTAATAACTTCCAAGACTCAAATAAAAAAAAAAACAAACTGAAAACACAAATAAATTGGGTTGTCTCCTAAAAAGCTCTTTCTTTATAGCCATTAAGACGGGCTTGATAATTTTGATGATGCTCATTTAGGAATATGAATTGAAGTGAAAGAGAGCATTAAGAAGAAAAAATACACATGTTTAAGTCTAACCCACTTCCTATGCAAGGGAATTTTATAAACAAACAAGTTGTTGAAACCAGAGGCTACTAGCATAGGAAGGCAAAACAAGTGCAACATAAAAACTTTCAGCATAAAACGAGGAAACTTGATATTATTGAGATGCATTAGAGTACTTTTCCCTCTCTCATAATAACTTTTAGTATCATGCATAAACTTAACAATATAACTATCACAAGGGCCATGGTAGCAATGATCACTTATCCTTACAGAAAACACAGGAATACTAGTTCTTATAGCACTACTTTGTGAAACAATATTAGGGATATCCTTACAAAGGATAGTGTGTCCCCCTTCTACATATTTAGTGACAAAGTCTTTCACATTTGCCATTATAGGTTCATCATCCATTTGTTTATCAGGTTCAACAGCTTTATTTATACTTTCACTAACCATACTAGCTATCATAGAATGTTCCTTTATCTTAACTGGGAAAGGCATTTTCTCAATGTAAGGTTTAGGTAAAACATGATTAGTAGTATAAACTTCAGTATTTCTTGCAGGAACACACTTAGCAATATCTTTATAAGGTTCATGATACTTATTCCACTTCTTTTTAGGCACTTCAATGTAGGAAGCAAAGCCTTAAAATAAGTTGCAATAGCTTGAGAGTCTAGACCATAAAAGATTCAATGCATTCATAATCATAATTTATACATGACTTTCTACCTATGTCATTCTCCCAAGCTTCAGCATTGTCTTGAATATGGTCCAGAAGATCCCATTTAGCTTCTTCTTCCATGCGAGTGAATGATCCAGCACAAGAAGCATCCAATAAATCCTTATCATGAAGATAAAGCCTTGCATAAAAGTTGTTGATAATAATATTGTTGGGGAGCTCATGAATGGGACATTTGAGAATTAGTAACTTCAATCTCCCCCAAGCTTGAGATGTACTCTCTCCATCAACATGCCAAAAGTTGTATATTTGATTCCGATATTTATGAATCTCACTAGGAGGATAAAACTTCGAATAAAAGAGAGGCACTATTTCCTCCCATTCAAGAGCTTGACCATTCTTCAACAGCTTATACCAGTCCTCAGATCTTCCTTTCAGTGATAATGAGAATAACTTCTTCTTAACTTGATCTGTAGTAATACCTACACACTTGAACAACCTGCATAATTCGTGTATAAAGAGCAAATGATCACCGGGATGGACAGTTCCATCCCCAACAAAGTAGTTATCCATAACACGATCAATAATTCTCGTAGGTATATTAAAAGTATCATTCTCAGCAGGTGGTGATTCATCTACTACCTTAGCAGTGGTAGTAGCATTACGAAAAAAGAAACTCAGCGAATTATCCATATTGAAAATAAAGCAACTAACATAAGTAAACAATACTCATAGTAGAGGTTTCCTTTACCAGTTCCACTCTCCAATAGCGCTTCACTCCCCGGCAACGGCGCCCGAAAATAGTCTTGACGACCCAAAAGTATAGGGGGTGTATCGCAGTATTTTCGATAAGTAAGAGTGTCGAACCCAACGAGGAGCAGAAGGTGCTGGCTAGTGGTATGGATCATGAATTCTCTGCAAACACTTAGCAAACGGATTTTTAGGGGTTTTTGATAATGCAAGTAAATAAAGTACGAGTAAATAAAAGACAATGAGAATAAATGCAGCAAGTGGCCCAATCCTTTATTTAGCAAAGGACAAGCCAGTTGTATTACTTAAGATGACCAAACGTTCTCGAGGACACACAAGAAGACTGTCAAGTGCTTTCGCTTCATATAGTTGATTAATCTTCTTTAGCTTGCTAAGTGTTGTGTGGGTGAACCTGTGCTAATGTACCGACCTTCCTAGGACTAATACATACTTGTGATTATACCCCTTGCAAACATCCGTAAGTACAAGAAAGTAATTAAGGTAGAAACCTAATCGCAACTTAAACTCTAAGACCCTGACGTCCCTTGTGCAATGGTTTCCTAACGAGGGTTCAGGTTTTTGTCACTCCGGCAACCCCTAAGATTGGTAGCCAAATACACAATGCATTCCCCTAGGCCCATATAGGTGAAGTGTCATGTAGTCGACGTTCACATGACACCACTAGAAGAAGTACACCACAACTTAAATATCAAACGATTGAATCTTTCTCAACACAATTGCACTACTAACAACATGACTTCTCCCATGTCCTCAAGAACAAAACGAACTACTCACAAGATATCATATGTATCATGATCAGAGATGGAATAATGATGTATAAAAATCTGAACATAAACAATAATTCAATGGTTCCACTCAATAGCATCAACTACAAAGAGTAATCAACACCGGGAAAGTTTCCCCTAAGAACTATGCAAGATTCAACCCAATTGTTACAGCGGTATGGAGATGGTGATGATGGTGCTGGTGGTGATGATGGTGATGATGATCCTGATGAAGTCTAGCTTGATGTTGGTGTTGATGGCGACGATCTCCCCTCTTTGGGAAGGAATTCCCCCGGTGGAAATCTGTCTGCCGGAGAGATCTTTCTCTCTCAGTGTTTTTCGCCCCGCAGAGTCGGCGGAATCTTTCTGTGGTTGCTCCCCCGGTATTAGGGTTTCGTGGAGATAATATACGCCGGAGGGGAGAGCTGGAGGTGGGCTAGGGCGGCCACACCACCTGGTGGCGCGGTCCAGGGTGGCCCGCGCCAGGGGGTGGTGTGGGCCCCCTGTGGCCCATCTCCACTCCTCCTTTTGGCAGTCTTCGTCTTCTGGAAACATAGGATTTCCATATATTTTCCCGGATTTTCCTATCTTCACGAATTTTGCCTCCAAACAACACCTTTTCCATCAGAATCCTGACTGCAGTGGTCCATGCTCCAAAATTCATCAACCATGCAAAAACAGGTGAAATAACATAAGTATCATCTCTTAATATGAAATATATCAATGAATAATAGTAAATTATGATATAGAATAGTGATGCAAAATGGACATATCATGGCCGTTAACGGCGGTAACTGGGCGTTAATGGTGTTTGCCACATGGCATTTTACATGATGTCAGCAGTCAACGTGGCTGGCAAACAGATCTACGACGGAACACGTTTTCATGGCTGAAGGGTGCGATCCGCCACGGTTAGCAAAAAACCGTGGTAGATTCTTTTGTGATGGGGCTTTTACCACGACGGGCATCCATCGTAGAAGACGTTTTAGCCACGAAAAACAGGCCTTTATCCACGAAAATCATCTGTTGTAAAAGCCAACTTTTCTTGTAGTGTTGGTGGGGGAAATCAAGGAATTAGGCCATGGGAACGCAAGGGAAGGTAAATCAACAAGTTTAGCAAGTAATCCACGGATCAAAACCTACCAAAACACACTCAAATCACAGATCGATCCAAAACACAAAATAGGGGCAATTTTTTGGGGATTTTTGAATTTATTGGGGAAAAGACCAAATCGATGAGGAATCCATGGAAACCAAAAGATGGTGATACCGTATGTTAAGGGGTAACCCCATGGGTGTCCCAATCTTCACGAATCTCGTGGTCAAATCGATGGGAAAGCGAGGGGAAATGGAGAAGGTAGCGAAAGCAGACTCACACCTCGCGAAGAACACAGTGAACACCCGTAAAACTCACACGATACAAGGCCGATTGCTCTCGCCGGTGGCCACCGGTCCGATAAAATCCTCACAAGGAAAGATCGGTCAACGTTCTCCGTCAATCCTAAGCGGACAGGGAAGAATACCTTGGAGAGGGTCTTGACAACTTGACAAAGGTACACCGATGCCAAGGCCTTGTACAACGAGGGAGGCGCGATGCAAACTCCAATGAGGTGGTGACGATAGTCAGTCCCCTTGTGTAAGGGATGAGGTAAAACTAAAGATTCCACAAAGGGGGATTTGTTTAGTCTATCATCTTTTCCTAAGGGGTACATGAGGGGGTGGGGGCTCTATTTATAGGCCAGCCACAAGTTCAGGGGTAGTTTGGGCATAAAACTAGGGTTTGGTGCAGAATAAGGGGTATATGGGCCAAAGGCCCAGCTGGCGGTGCGCAGGCCCATATGCTCAGGCCAGAGACTCTGGTGTGGGGGTCCGGAGACTCTGGTCTGGGCCAGAGATTCCGGTCGGTCTTCGATCCATCTCCGGAGTGGCACTCTGAGTGTCCTCGAGCTCGATTTGGGGGCCGGTCCGGAGATGGGCCGGAGACTCTGCTCGGTCGGTCCGGAGACTCCAGTGTGGGAGACCAGAGACTCCAGTCTTCAGGTCTAGAGACTCCGGTGCTTCTGTAGCAGCTTCCTCCGTCTCCTCTTCCAAGCATTTGTCTTGTCGGGGTTGGTGCTTCGGGCTTCCTTCCTTGCCTCCGTACTTGTCGGTATGAACCTATCATGAATATGTTATGGAGTATGAAGTAGTATACCATTCAATGGGGTAGGAAGCGGGCTCGTATAGAAGAATGGATTCACCTTTGGAGTCTATGACAACTTTGCGTAAGTTGGAGACCATGATGTGGTAACGACCGTAGGTTGGGTTACATCAATCCTAGAATGCACATGGGTCATTATCGACATCCCGGTGCCGCTGATGATCATTGATATGAGAGGAGTATTGATCATGTCTGTGATGTTCCTGAGCCGTTGGGGTAACATGCTTAAGGGTACACCTGGAGATCATTCTGTAAGATGGAACCACATAAGAGAAACCAGAATTGTTCTGAAGAGAATCTGAAGTTGTTCAGAGAAGAAGAAAGGAAAATGACCGAAAGGTGTTTCAGATAAATAGCAATTTATAATAATCATTTATTATATGTTAATTATGAATTGATATATACTCCCTCCATCCCAAAATATAAGGCGCTTAAGGATTAGTCAAAAGTAAAATCTTACAAACTTTGACCAAATATTTAGGAAAAAATATCAACATCTACAAAATTGAATGAAAACATTAAGAAAATATAATTTATGGAAAATCTAATGATATTGATTTAGTGTTGTAAATATTTATATTTTTTCATAGATTCTTGGTCAAACTTAGAAAGCGTTGACTATTTACTATTCCTAAGGCGCCTTATATTTTGGGATAGAGGAAGTATTAAATTAATATTTATAGGGAAACTTCCTCAAAAGGGCTAAAACCACAGAGGGAATCAGCCTAGGAGGTAGCCACCCAGAAAAGGCAGCAAAGAGCAGCCATCGACCATTGCTGGGCCGTCTTGACCACCCACGCATATGCACGGTAGATACGAGTGGGCGCACAACTGTAGGCAAACGTCAGCAGTCCTCGGCCACGGCTCACCCGGGCACGGGTGAGCATTGGGCGCTACCGGGCCGCAAGCCGGCCCGCCTAGCCGTTGCCTCCTTGCCGGCTCATTGCACTGGGCCATATGCATGAGGGGCAGGCACACCCGGGATAGCTCCTGCTACTAGTAGCTGTTGGGCTGGGCGCTGGGAGGCCCAGCTAGCTGCCCCTCCTTCCCTTATTTCCTCTCCTTTGTTTAGTCCCACATGGGAAACCTTGGTGGAGGGTACATCCCCTCCACCTATATAAAGGGGTACACATGGGTGGAAATAAGGATACAATAACTCTCTGGGGCATTTTCCTCGGGGAACTCTCTCTCTCTCATGGTCCCTTTTGCGATGGCGCGGTCCCTGGAAGGATTGTACACGCAAGAGATGACACACCTATAGCACGCCGTTGCGCTGCAGGGATTCCAACCATAGGATCTACTTTCACACTCTCGGCAGATATCTAAGAACTGGGGTTTACCAGCGTACAACGTATGTGTGCGAAACCACGAGGGTGTTGACACTTGTGGCACCTTGATTATTGTGAGCCAGACTGCTGCATGATGGAACAAGGGGTGACCTGCGAGGAGCTTCGCGACCTTGAGGTCGGCTACGGGTACGACTACGCCATCCATGTTCCCCTCGGAACGTTAACTGCTTTCAGACTACAAGGGTATGTATCCGAAACCTCAACCATTACAGTATTACTCCTAGATAGATCCTGGCATTAGAGCATCTCTAGTAGATACCGCATATCGTGGTACCGCAAAAGGCGGATGCGATAAATCGCATCTGGACTATGCAGTACGAAAAATCACGGGGTGGATCAGATGCCGCATGTTGTACCGCAAAATAGAATATTCCATTTTACGGTTCAGTTGTGCAGCATCTGTTCTGCCCCATCACCTGCTCCGCAAAGCAATTTGTACCGCAAATCACTGAATTCATCATGGTATGAACTAGAAAATGGATTAAAATCGAGTTCTTCAATCGACATAGCAAATGATTAAATGCGAACATCAAAGCGACATAGCGATTGATTAAATGGGAATCCTAATCGATTATCTCGCTTCCGCTTTCATCTACCTCCTCCGTGCCGCCGTCCTCTGCCTCCTCTGCATCGTTGTACTCCGCTATCAGAAATCTCGATGATTCTGGCACGGTTCGCCTCCCTCATGAACTCTTCCCAGAGTGCATCGTTGATGGTGGTGCTGATTGTGCGTCCAGGAACCGCCTAGAATTGCACCCTGGCTTCGGCGTCACGGTCATCGGAGTGGACCTCATGCTAGTGTTCAAGGCAGATGACAAGCGCCGCCCTGCACTCTAGCTTGAATAGCCTATACCAATAGGAGCTCGCAGCCGCGCATCAGGGGATTGCTCGCTTCTAGTCCGGCAGTTCGAGGCGACGCTCTTTGATCCGGTGATACAGCTCGGCGCCACGCAGAACCGGTGCCACCGGCAGCCCGAAGTGGTTGAGCTCAAAGCCTACCGGAATCATCGTGCGAGGCGGTGCGAGGATGCCGTGGTGGGCGAACATCCAGGCCTCATAGTAATTCAGATTGGGTCTAGCCATGGCTGCAGGGACGGTGGCAGTTGTGAGCGGGAAGCAGGGACGAAGGAGAGGGATATTGGGGGGGTGGAAATGGCCGGCAGCGGCAGATCGGTGATGGTGGCGGCTGTGAGCAGGAAGCAGGGATGGGGAAACTTCCCTCCTACCAACAGACATGCCAGGATGCGGTGAACCGTATCGGTTGCCCTCGGTGTGGTATACATGCGACACGGAAGTGCCGGTTTGCGGGAAACGGTATTTTTTTGGATGCGGTATGGTTTAGGGTATCTAGAATGATCACTTTTCCCGCCTCGTACCGCAAACGAGCGGTTATTTTGTGGTACGGAGCAATATGTGGTATCTTCTAGAGATGCTCTTAGGCGTGTTTGCATAGGAAAACAATGTATTTTCTGCCACGAACCCCTTCAGTGGTATCAGAGCTGATCTATACGTAGTAATGCTTGTATGGCTAGTATGCACATGGACTATGCAGACATTGATCATATAGTTATTCTAACATGTACTTGTTAATATCGTGGCATTGTTTGATGAAGCATCCCAGACCGACCTTACGCGAGACTGGTTTCACGCTCAACATACGGCTTGTACCGTGTAACTGGCTAGCGGGTGTCTATCTCATTCAATAGTTGACATGGCATTTACAACGGAGGGCTCCGAGAGGGATGCAATAGAAACAACTATTTGATCCATGTTGTGGTTGGAAGTTCGTATATAGGAAACAGTTCTATCACAAAAGTCCTAGTAGCCACGTAAAACTTGCAAATGATAAAGTAGATGTGTCTAACTTTATTTTGCAAGGGCAAGTGGTTTGATACGGCCTTGGTCATAATCAAGGTAAAGTAGTTTACTTTTTTGTTACTAAGTAGTATAGTAATAGTCATTGTTTCAATGGATGATCAACTCGAGGCATCGTGGACATGGCGCCTAACCGGCGGCAAGATGAAGATCATGCCGGAGCGTATGATGGAAATCATGGCGCGATAAGAAGGACCATATCATATCACAAATGTACATGTGATGTTGATACCTTATATATTATTGTGTGCTAGTATTAGATACTCAATGGCAACATAATCTATAAGATGATCCCTATTAATACCAATAATAGTGTTCTCCCTTAGTGTGCACCACCAATAAAGTTTGCAGTTATGAAGAAAGCCATGACGATCGGGTGCTATAAATCTCTATGCTTGCATACAGTGGGTGCAAGCCATGTATGCACTACGAATACCCTAAGGTTGGATTGGCGATTCTAGCATGCACAGACATGGGAAATCGAATGATCGAGCACGAGTCACATGGATGATGTGATTGACGGATATAGTCCACCTTGGCATCTATATCAAAGGTCATGATGATTGGGGATGATATGGTGTAAAGGGATCATGTGATCGCTAAAATATTCCAAGGGTTGATAATTTTAGTGGGTTCTCAATTATATAATTGAAACCGTATTATGAACTTAGTCTAGATGTCTTTTGCAAATATCTTTATAGATCTTGGCCTATCCCATTGAGGTCCTTTGCGACCATTGGAATTTTCTTGCTATTGTGAAACCTAAGAAGGGTCAAACTTCAAGATAAATACCCTCGCCCGAGAGATATCTTCATAATAGATGATCTTATCTTCTTGATATGAGAACCATTATGAGATATTCCAATGAATCCACAAAGCCTTGTGTTTTCTCCATAACCGTCCAATAAAGCCACACTCCATTTTATGGAGGATGAGGTGCAATTGTGTTTACTCGGCACCGACACATGGTCGATGAAGGAGATACTATTTGCAAAGTCAGGCTCATATAATATGATATGTTGGATGAGTTTCTTTCCAAATTAGGTGGAACAAAACAAATACCTGGAGAATCACTTAGCGATCATGCATGAGCGTGATGAACGCCTCACATACGATGTGAACTACTATATGATGGACTACTCTGCGATAGATTGGGGGTATAACACTCGCTTCCTCCCATCTAGGAGATGTCGTTAGGGGATAAATCATGAAAAATGAATCGGTCACCTTTCATGAGTTCGTGCCAGAGTTGAGAATTCTCAAAGTAGGGCTTGGTCGCAGTGGGAGTCATGGATAAGTAAAGTATTTATTGGATATACAAAAATTATAAATGTTATTCTTGCGAAACTCGTTGCGGTTTACAAAGTATTTCATACTTATCCTATTTATGTAAATAGGATGGTCTACTTGAGAATTGCCGAAAGAAATGGGGCAATGTGGCATGATGACAACAATCAAAAGTTTGATGGCTGACATCATTCCATTCCTCAACAATTATCCTTTGGATTAGTTGATGTGAATAAAGTTCATATGTGTTTTGTTTTGTGACTTTATTAGTGTATCTTGCTTTAGCAAGACTATTATTCATATAAGTGAGAGACAATCCAGTTGTACCACTATTATGAATAATAGCTTTTGTGGTCACATTACGATTATGAATGAGTTACTCTCATCACTATGTTAATGATAATAGTTTAAGAATTTATAAAGGATTAAAATGCTAAAAGATATCCAAATTTAAATAATGACATAATTTTGAATGACACTATTGTTTAAGTCATGTTTGTGTTTAATGCATATTTTCATTCTGATGAAAATAAAGTCTTGAGATATCTGATCTTACGACTTGTGCAACCCATGCCTTGTTAGGCAAAATGACTAAAACTACGCATTCTGGTAAAACGGTTATACGCGAAGAATTGTTGAATCTTATACATAATGATGTATTGTATTTTCAACAAAATAGTGGAATTCATTATTTTATATACTTTATGATGAGTTTAAGTAAATATGTGTATTTACTTAATTAAACACAAGGCTGAAACTATTTGAGTTGTTCAAATGGTTTCAAAATGAAGGAGGATATTAAATTGATAGGAATACAAAAGTCTTTACGAATTTGATCAATTGACTAAGTATTCGAGTTAAAAAATTGGCATAAAAGGACTTGTGAAAAGAGTTTTCAAAAATTACGATGATTGGACAATTCAAAGTGTATTGGTATGTCTAAACATCATAATCATATTGTATTGGATACATAAGGTCTAAAATTATCTCTTACTAGGTTATAGTTATCATATAGAGTTAGATATCAGATAGCAAACACTCATTTGAAATATAAAAATCATCTAAAATATTCGTGGAAATAACACCATAAGAGTTATGGCATGTTCGAGTTTCTAGAGATTTCGATAGTTCGAAATCATGGCGAATAAACAAATCTTTGTAGTGTATTCTTAGGCAACTATGAATACATCTTCCACAAAGACAAACCTGTTGTTGTCTGAGGAATTGTGTTTTCTCAAGAAATAGGTTCTTAATGAATATAATGGTGGAAGGAAGTGAAAGTTCAAAACAATTAAGGTATTTTGACCTTACCTCGAGATTGTCGAGTGGCGCAACGGAATTAGTTCCAGAAACCAAATTCTACAAATAGAGGAGAAACTGATGATAGTGATTATAAAGTTTCTGCAAATACTTTTACTAAAGAAATTAGGATTCAAGAATATATTATGAAACTTTGTAGAATTATATTGTTGATTCACTTGTCATGTTAAAGAAACAAGACATACCTACGAACTACAAAGAAGCGTGATGGACCTAAATGCAAGAAATGACTAGGAGTCATATAATCCTATATTAAGTTACATTTAAGATTGATAAGTAGTATGTTACTTGATCTTATTAAGGTAAGATGTTTACTTGACCTTTCCAAATGACTACAAAGTCACGAGGAAGAAATGAAACTTAAAGAAAGACTTAAAAGCTCGATTTGTCACAAAGTATGTTTTTGACAAATTCAAAGGAGTGACTACAAATGTGTAGCGATGCTTGAGTCTATTGGATTTACACAAAAAATACTCCAATCTAATAATTGGTGGAAGTTTGTTGAAACTGTGTTCTTCAATGACAAGATTGAAGACAGGGTTACAATTGGTACAACAAAGCAGTTTTTGTCAAACTATATGGATGCTAGTATCTCGTAGCTAGAAATTATTGTTTTGATGGATGATCAAAGGAATTTTGGAATTACCAAAATGTCGAGAAGACTTGCTTTTGAGTGGGAGCTAAGTGAAATCCCTAGATCTCATATATGGATGCCATATTTGAGTGGGAGTGTGATAACATTCGTAAATATGTGTATGACATATAATGAATGATGTGATTGGTATTAATGATATTTAAGTTAGTAAATATTCTATGGATGAAGTTGAACAAGTAACTAAACATTGAGATCTATAGAGATAGATCGATACGTTTAATAAACATTAGAGTCAAAATGCTTCCTGGATTTGATTCTGAATATCTTCAGAGTATCTTAGATAAGTTTATAAAGAAATTCAAAATGGTACAAGGTAAGAGTAGTTATTGCTTGTATATCTGGATGGAGCATTGAGTTAATCTCTGTTAGGCCATGTAGAGATAAACAAAACTTTCCCCCTACACGGTACTCCCAAGATCTAGCTTGAAGGAAACATGCCCTGAGAGGCAATAATAAAGTTGTTATTATGTATTCCTTGTATATGATAGATGTTTATTTTGCATGCTATAATTGTATTGATAGGAAACATCAATACATGTGTGTTTAATAAACAAAAAGGGTTCCTAGTCATGCCTCTCTTATAGACTAGCTTGTTGATTAACAGGATGATCAAGGTTTCCTGATCATGGACATTGGATGTTGTTAATAACAAGGTCACACCATTGGTGGAATGATGTGATGAACATTCATCCGAAGTATAGCATTACGATCAAGTCATTGTGTTTATATTGCTATAACATCATACGAAGTAATCTTTCTCCTTAGACCATGAGATCATGTTAATTGCTAACACCGGAAGAGTATCTTGATAACATCAAACGTCACACCGTAACAGGGTGACTATAAAGATGGGTTCAGTGCTATGAAGGTGTTATGTTGAGGCTCATGGATCAAGAGTGGAATTTGTCAATCCCGACGGATAGATATACTCTAGGCCCTCTCGGTGATATCACATTAGGATAGCTTGCAAGCAAGTGATGTGATCACTAGAATGTTATATCACGGGAACGAGAAAATAGTGCATGTCGGTAACGAGATCAAACTAGGTATGGAGATACCGATGATCGAATCTCAGACATGTAATATATCAAGAGACAAAGGGATTTAGTTACATGCGTTAAAGGTTCTCACGATCACAGGAGTCATCGTTGAATGTGTAGGAGTCGACGGATCTCCGTGTCCCGCTGATTATTGATCGGAGAAGGGTCTCGATCATGTCTGCATTATTCGCGAACCGTAGGATGGCACACTTAAGAGTTACCGGACACCATTTTGGAGCACATATGTTTCAGACGAAAGAATTGCAAAGCGCAGAAATTGTTTCAATAGAAACCGGAAATTGTTTCGGGTGAAATTGCAGAAAGTGTTTCTGCATGTGATATTGAAATATTGCAAGGGGCTATATGTGAATGTTTGTTAATTAAAGTAATTAACAAAATTCCGAATAAATTTAATAAAAGGGTTTTATTAAATGAGAGAGCATTAAATTTGGAGAAACTTAATGCATTTAAAGTGGAGACTTTAAAGGGCATGTGGAGGGGCATTTTAAAGTTGAGGAGTTACCACCACATGAATGGGGAGGTGAGGGTCACCCCCATGCCGCCATGGAGAGAGGGGCACCCCCCTCCTCTATAAAGTCCACCCATTCCTCCTTCATCCTCACACCTCCTTGTGAAGGATCTCTCCCTCTAGAATTATTCCCCCATGGTCTCGGATTAGCGAGATACATGTTCCCGGTGGCATTTCGTCTGGAAGGAGTTGCTGCTTCCGCTGGATCGCTGGAGCGAGGAGGTGGAGGTTGTCCGGTGGCTTGAACATGTGTGCGAGTGCGGATGCGCTGCTGATTTGCGGCGCTCGGACTTCCTCACGATCTTGAGATCGGCAAGTGTACGACTACATCAACCATGAGTTCCTACTCGTTAACAATGCTCGTTGTCTTTGAGGGTAAGTTCTCTATGGATGTATGTCCACCCGTTTGCTTTGTACCTAGTAGATAGATCTTGGCGTGTAGTTCACACCGTAGGAATTTTTTTGTTTTCTATGCTGCGGACCCAACATAACTTAGGTGACAGGCCACAATATTTACCACTAGATGCGCAGGTGCGGATCATTGATGAAGGGTGCCAGTTGATGCCGTGCCGAACGGTCCCACGTACAACACATCTAGATCCCCATGAACCTCCTTGTCTCCAGCGCTGCACATACAATGGCTCTACCGGTATCCACACATACAGGAAGGAGCTCCAAGCATAGGACTACTAGATCCTATCTAGCCCGAAATGAGAGTGGATAAAGTGATGGCTAGGTCAGGGACTACCCCTTGTTACTCCACTTATATACACTCCTAGTTGGGCTTAACACTTGAGGCCCTTTTAGGCTGTACCCCAATCTCCATATGGATCGAATCCATATGGGCTCCTTTCCCTGAAGTGTGTGACCCTGTAGGTTCGCGTACACCTGGACACGACACGAGTCACCACTCCGAGTTGATAGCTGGTAGTGGCCTCTAGCAAGATGTTTCAACTCCCAAGCATCGTAAATTCCGAAGACAAATCTTTCTCAAAGTGAGTTTAGTCCAAGTCCCTTTGCCTCACTATATACCTTGTCAAGCTATTGGCGAGTAGTTACCATCCCTTAATAGCTCGAATCTCTCTTCTCGTTCCATGATATACACTAAAAGAAAAGTTTCCTTTCGCAACGACTTGGCCTGAAGGTCATCGTAGAAGATGCATCCTCCATGACGAATTTCTCGTCTCGATCGTGGCCGATGGAATTTTGTTCCGGTTTAGCGGCCCTCTACTACGGCGGAACCGCTAAAAGCAAGCAGGAAGCTCGACTGGCGCGTGGCAGAAGCAAGATTTTCATTTCCTCGCGCGATGTTGACTCGCCGAACTCTTTTGAGGCGTGTGGGTCCCAGACATTAGTGTCTCTAGCAGACCATACTTTTCAGTCACGCCTCCCTGATATGAACTCGATAACGTTGCTCGAGGCGTCTGCCGTTTAGTCAGGCAGCTGGGTCCCACATTTCAGTCTCTCATTAGAAGAATCATGTGTATGCTGGATTTTTTTCCTTCGCTCGTGCTACCCTTTTCTGAAGTTGATAGCATTACTCGATGCATCTACCGTTTAATCAGGTTGCTGGGACACACATGGCATCCTCTCATTAGAAGAAACATGTGTATGATATAATTTTTCCTTCGCTCACGCTACCCTGTTCCGAGGTTGATAGCGCTGCTCAATGCATCTACCATTTAACCAATCTCCTTGTCCCCACATGTCATCCACTCATTAGAAGAAACATGTGTATGATGGATTTTTTCCCTCGATCGCGCCTTCGTGTTCTGAACTTGATAGCGTTGGTCGCTGCATCAGCCGTGTATTCAGGCTGGTGGCTCCCCTATGTTAGCCTCACATTATTAGAAGAATCGTGGGTATGATGGAATTTTTTCTTCTCTAGCCCTACCCTGTTCCGAACTAGATAGCGTTGCTCGATGAATCTACCATTTGCTCACGCTGCTGGGTCCCTCATTTCAGCCTCTCATTACAAGAAATGTGTGCATGCTGAACTTTTTTCTGGCTCGCACCTCTCTGTTTCGAACTGGCAACGTTGCTCGATGCAGCATCTGTATAAGGTCACGCAGCTGGGTCCCACATATCAGCCTCTCTGTAAATGGAACATGCGTATGATGGACTTTTTTGGCCATGTTCACTATTTTGACCTTGGCAACATGTTGGGTCCTAGATGTCAACGACCTTTGTGCAGGAAACGTGTCTATGCTGGGTCCCAGCTGACAGTCTCTATTTGAAAGAAACGTGTGTATGTTGGACTATTTTTTTGAGTCCCAGATGTCAGACTCAGAGTATAAAAAATGCTCATAAAGGTCGAATTAAAAATATTCTAGGCTAACTCGGGGCAGATGCCCTATTCGTCATGGCTTATATTCCATGGGCTCACTCCTAAATTGAATGGGGTATGGTCGGTGGCCACAATACCATGAAAAGGCCGAATTAGAAGGTTTTGGGCTATGCTTGGGGCTGATAGGCTAATTTCGTGGGCTATGCTTGGGCCTACTGGGTCTGACATGTCAGCTTCTCTGTAAGTGCAATGTGTATATGATGGACTTTTTTCGGCCACGTCCGCTGTTTTCACCGTGGCAGCCATGTATGGTCTTACTGCTGGGGCCCTTATGTCAGCCTCTCTGGCATGTTCTGGCTTGTGGGTCCCTGATGCATCCGTGTATGTTCTATCTGGCGGGTCCCTAGTGCCATCATCTCTATACAAGTATTTAAACTTTTTTTCAAACTCACCCTCAAAATAAACTAGAGGGACGCTGCATGCTGGTGGGTCCGTGATGTCAGCGTCTCCGTAATGTGATATTGCTAGAAGAAACAAATGTAAACCCAAGATACACACACAGGCGATTCGAACAAAAGACCTTCAAATCAAATAAACGTAAACTGAGTGTGTTGCCACTACAACAAAGATATTTATAGAATAAATATAATTAAACTTTTATTAGTACTACAACTTATTTATTAGTCTTCTTAAAAATATTTTGTGTATCTATGTTTATCTCTTTTAAAATATAAAAGGTCAGCGCTCATGGTATCTCAATTTATAAAATTCCACATAATGGAGTATTTTCTTAAAAACATGGGTAGTCCGAGTTTTTTTTGAGAGGTGGGGGCAATGCCCAAAAGACCAAATTAAAAAGAGTTTGACTATTCTACATAGGCTGCTCTACGTGGGTTATACTCTGTAAGCTATGCTCCATGGGCTTCATTCTCAAATTTTACTGGGCTATGCTCAGTAGTCCCCTGACCCCTAAATGGCCAAATTAATATGTTCTCGGCTATGCTCTGTGGGCTTCTTTCTCAAATTTCACTAGGCCATGGTCAGCAGTCTCCTGACCCCGAAAAGACCGAATAAAACTGTTCTGGGCTAAAGAGGGGCCGAATGAGCTACTATATTTCTTCTCCTGGTTAATAAAAATTGTATTATGATGTGCTCGGCCGGATTCGAAACAAATACCTCAGAGAGGGAGGGGAAAAGCGACAATTCTTTTTGGCAGATACTCATGTCAAAATTCAGCAGTACATAATAAGATAGAAAAATTATCAATAGATTCGAAGTTCATATTCAGTAGCACTTGACCAATTCAACAACATTTCAAAAATGACCAATTCAGCAATATAGACACTGAAATACAATAGCAGTACAGAGAGAACCAGTTATTGTTTCAGCTCTAAAAACTTTGTCGTGTGATCAGTTTGCCCTTTTCACCCGACACACTCGACCATTGGGGAAAGCAAAACTGATGATCAAGTCTTCTTTGAGTACCATCTTCTCACATCAATGCATGTGCGACCCCCGTATGCAACCCAAAATTCCCAAGTCTCATCTAGATTGTGACAAGGCCATGTTCCAAAAGATAAGCAGGACTATCTACTGCCCTTGATTTAAACAAGTAACAATACAACAGTATTTTCACAAAATGCTTTAGTAATAGCAACGACAGAACATTTGAGAGATTCAGTAGCTTTCCTACTTGAAATTCAATAGCAGTACAGAGATGATAAGTTCCTATTCCATATCAAAAAAACTTGGCGCACGATCAGTTTGCTGTGTTCTCCGAACAAGCTCGATCATTGGAACAAGAAACACTGACGATCAAGTCTGCTTCTGTGTGAATACCACCTCATTTCGTTAATGCCTCTGTGACCCCCATATGCAACCCAAAATACCCAAGACTCATCTAGATAATTGTGACAATACTAGGTTTTAAAATAAAAGCAAGACAATCTGCTGCAATTGATCTAAACAAGTAATAGTACATCACTATTAGTTCAACAAAATACTTTGGAGCAATGGCAGAATAAACGCAAAGCAAGACCATCTCCTTCCCTTGACCTAAGCAAGTACTACCATTATATAGTACAAAATACTCCGAAGTACAAGAACTAGTACTATACTAGTACTACTATGCATCCAAAATCCACCATCCAACACACAGAGATCCCTAAGTGGGTTAAATAAATTTTGTATCAATTGGGTATTCTCTCCCGCGATTGCTGCATATTGAGTAATTCAGGCCCTAGGTAATATGAGATGGTTCATGGAACAACAAAAAGGAATGCTTTTTCCTCTGGATGATGCCTAGCACCGCCCATCTCCCAAGCGTGGAGGAACTGCAGATTGCACCGGTCCAAAATCCCAGCTCTACTGTCGGGTAATAGGCAGTGATCAACACATTGTACAAGGGCGACGAGCATGCTTCCGGTTCACATTCAACAACACTTGACAGATTCAGCAACAATTTAAAGTGGCCGATTCAATGGTGGCAGAAAATGACCAAAAGAATTGAAAGATTCAGCAATGCCGACATTGAAATTCAATGGATGTACAACAATGCGACAAGGCCAAGTTTCAAAAGGAAAGTGAGACCATGCATATTCTCCACTCGATCTGAACAAGTCCCAATACATAGGTATTACTACAAAATAGATTGGCGTTAGCTGAACTCCATACAAAATACTTAGTAGAAGTGTAGAACTACAAGCTTACACTGAGCTAGGAACCATTACATGTCCCATCATATGTACTCGAAGAAAAGAGAATGCTTCAGTATGTCAAAGTGATGGTCGTGCGCTTGATTTCCTGCCTAGGATGCGTCTCTCGTTTCATTGTCGCTTGTTGGCCTCTAGGTCAGCAGCATACATGTAAAATTCAGATGACAAACCAGGAAATTCGGGATCCTTAATTTTAGCAATTCCAATTACGAAGGGAATCTGCCACCAACATAAACTAGCTAATTAGTACAACATTACATACACTCATAGTAGGATCATCACAAGAGGATTAAGGTGTGATTTCTCAATGGTGAATCTTGTCCGACGATAGATTCAGTAGTATGCCAGTAAAGCCGCGGCTTCGACAGAAAAGACGTGAGCACTTCCTGCGCGGCGTTGACCGACGACGGCCTAATCATTGTCTCTGATGACCTCGTTACTACAACCTAATTGAAACTAGCGAACAAGACCAATGACCAAAACCTCACCTCGTACCGCGGCGATTCGCACGCTGCCGACCTGACCGGCCTAACAGACAGGAGAAAGTCTGTGCTATGACCGTCAATTTGGGCGACAAACAGATTGTCCTCCTTCCCGATGTCGATGACCTTAGATCTGAGTGAGCCTAGTGCACGAACCGACACAGATGGGTCCCATTTTTTGGGGCTGTATCTGGGCACTATCATCGAGTGGGCAGATATGAGGTGCTCGACAAACACTTTCTTGACACCGGTGAACTCGCATCCTGGCTCCATGCAGACACACCGGTGGTAGTTGCACGCAATCTTGTGGTCATAGACGTCCTTGTAGGAGACCAAAGTCCAGCAGATGTTGTTGGGGCATCTACTACCTTTTTCGCTAGCGACTTGGTGGTACACCTCCTTGGAGCATGCGGCCAGCCGGATAACACTGGTAGTGTCCAGACGCTTAGCTATTTCGTTGAAGACATCATCGCCAACCTTCGTCCAGACGTTGTTCAGCCGGTTGTGCCTCGAATCCACATTCATCACATCCGGATGGATTGGGGGCAAGGATGGATCTATGTATGACTGTTGGGCTTATTTGGAGGAGAGGGGTGGCATCTTGGAAGGATCGATGTTGAAGGAGAGATGGCGAGAAAAATGTGTGAAGTGCGTGCTCGAAAAGATCCAAATGCAGCCTTGCGGAGTTGGGGATGGCTCTTTGAAGGAGGTTTTTTTGCCGTGCTCCTTCGGCTATATTCTACCAAGCGTACTACATCCAGCACACCGACTAGAGTTATGGAGTAGGGAGTACTATATCTACTCTAGACTGGCACGTTGCCATGGAGTGTTCTCTCATCACATCTCAGTTATTAGAACTGAGAGATGATTTATTTACTGCTTCCATTTTTATACTACTCCCTCCAGCTCATATTCTAATGGCCTCAACTTTTTACAAATCCACATCAGTTAGATAGAGTAGTTGTAAGTTGAGGTTGAGTCACTTATGTTTTTTGGTACTTCATACGTACCAAAATACCAAGATGCTGAACCTCATATGAACTTTCTAGAAAGCTACCATTTGCAAAGTTTGGCAAGCCTGCTAAAATTGCTAAAACTTCTAGAAAGGAAAGAACCGACAGCCTAAATTTCATCATGCTTGGTGAAATAACGACAAGTTCCTAGTTCATATTCAGCAGCATTTCAAAGTGGTCGATTCATCAATACAAATTCTGAAATTCAATAGCAGGATGGCGGGAATCAATTCTTGTTTCAACACTAAAAACCTTGGTGCAGGATTAGTCGCTTTTCTCCAAACACACTTGATTACCAGAGCAAGCAAAATTGACGATCAAGCCTGCTTTTCTATCCCTACCTTCTATCCACATCAATGACTGTGTGACCCACATATGCAAACCAAAATGCTCCAAGTCTCGTCTAGATTGTGACAAGGCCAAGTTTCAAAAGAATAATAAGACCATCTGCTGCCCTTGATCTAAACAAGTACTAGTTAGTCAGTATTAGTTCTACAAAATACTTTAGTACTGTAATAAAAAACGACAGAACATTTGACATATTCACTAGCATTTGAAAGATTCAGCAACACCGAATAAAACAGAAAAATATCAATAGATTCCAAATACATAATCAGCGGCACTTGACAGATTGAATAGCATTTCAAAGTGACCTATTTAGCAGTACAAATAATGACCAAAAGAATTGACAGATTTTAACAATCAGACACTGAAAGTCAATAGATGTAGCAAGGCCATAGTTCAAAAGGACAGAGAGACCATATTCTGGCCATGTTCCAAAAGAAGAGCAAGACCATCTCCTGGTCTTGATCTAAACAAGTACCAATACATCACTATTAGTTCTAAAAAATACTTTAGTAATAGTAACAACAGAACATTTAACAGATTCATTGGCATTTGAAAGATTCAATAGTACTGAATAAGACTGAAAAATATCAACAAATTCACAGTTCATAATAAGAGGCACTTGACAGATTTAGCACCATTTCAAAGTGACCGATTTAGTAGTACAGATAATGACCAAAGGAATTGACAGATTCAGCAATGCAGACATTGAAATTCGGTAGATGTAGCAAGGCCATGATTCAAAAGGAAAGAGAGACCATATTCTGTACTAGAACTGTCGGTCTGAACAAGTACCAATACATAGGTATTACTCCTACTACAAAATAGATTAGCATGAAGTAGCATAACTCCATACAAAATACTCAAAACTACCTTATGCTAGGAACCACATGTCCCAAAATGATAAGAAAAATCCTATTGAGGAGTACATGTGTTGAAGTTAGGATCATCAGAATAAGATTAAGATGTGCTATTCTCTAGAGAATCCTATCAATACAAAGCTTGTATTCCATGGTGAACTCTGATGGTCGATTTAGACGACGAGCGACCAGATTAGACCGAAAAACCAACAAAGAGCAAGTGGCTTTAGGATTCACATAGAATACCTTCTCACACAAGCCATTTGGATGTGGAGAGCTCAACTTCACCCTGTACTGTGGCGACAAGCATGCCGCCGGCCTGACACGCACGACGGATATCAAGATGAGTGTCACACCCGTCAAATAGCATGCAGAATAACGTGCCATCGTCCCCAGTTACCTCGATATCTACATTCTGCAAGCCCAGTGCCGACACCGGCTTAGAGATGTACCTGCCTTTCCTACCGTAGTTAAAAATGCGCTACCTCATGGAATGGACTTCTCTGAGGTGGGAGTGGATCACAAATGGCATTGCGGCGAACTCACAACCAGGCACCACATAGTTCCACTAGACTGCAGCAACGAGCATTGAACATGAAGACATATTTGGCTGGACAGCCCAAACCAATTGGGTTAATCACCAACATAAAGTAATTAATTAGTATGACATTACATATATTCATATTAGGATCATCACAAGAAGATTTATATGTGTTAACTCACTCTTGGTTGATATTCTTGTAATCCAGGGGGAATTCCGATGACATTTTGAGAAGCTCGTAGGTAACATCGTGGTTTCGACAGGTATGATATGAGCCCTTTCAGCACAACTTTAGCCGATGAAGGCCTGCTCATCTACTCAGATGTCACCGCCATTTCTACCAAATGGATCTTATCCCATGACGGTAGCGACCATAACATCACCTTGTACCGCGGCGATTCGCACGCTGCTGACCTGACGTCCCTGATGGATAGGAAGATGTCCGCGGTATACCCTTCAATTAGGGCAGCAAACTCCATGCCCTCTTTTCAGATGCCGATGATCTCTTGTGCGGGCACTGGGTTAGTCGGGTACCAGTGCTTGTTGGAGTAGGCCACTTCGGGCAAATACATCTTGTGGGAAAGTTTCAAGTGGTCAAAGAGCTCGTGCACAGTCAATGGCCGGGTGACAAACTCGCATCCTCGCTCCGTGCAGGATGCGCACGGGGTGTAGTAGCACTAGATCTTGTGCTCGTAGATGTCATTATAGGAGACCAATGAACAACAATGATCGTTGGAGCACCTGCTACCTTTTCCGCCGGAGACCTAGCGGTATAACTCCTTGGAGCATGCGGCCAGCCTAATGGCGCTGGTAGTGTCCAGACACATAGTGATTTTGTTGAAGACATCGTCGCCGACCTTGCTCCAGCCGTAGTACCGTGGGTTGCACCTCGAATCCGCCATCGCTTCTGGACAGATTGGGGGAGAGGGTGGCTCTACGTAGAGTTGTTGGTGGTTTTTGGAGGAGAGGGCTGGTGGCCTGGAGGGAGTGATGCAGCGGGCAAGATGGCGAGTAAAATGTGTGAAGCGCGCGCTAGAGATGCGGCCATGCGGAGTCAGCAAGTGGGGATAAACTAAACAGAGATGGGGAAGATGGGATGGCTCTTTGAAAGAGTTTTTTTCTTTTCTTATGCTGTAAGAAGCGGCTGCATCAAGGACGCTGGCTAGCATGAATGCGTGATAGACTAACGCGCCTTTGTGCAATAAATTAAACATATCACTTCCGAGCACAGTACAGTCTCGTCACGTTAGTTTGACCAGACATATTATTTACTGTTTACAACTTCTATTTTCATACTAGTATTAGGGCATCACCTATGTTTGTAGCACAATTTGTCTATAAGCTGGGAAATTTTAAGAAAAAGATTTTCAATGTACTGAATTCCTGGTTAGCTTCAAAAGTTTTTTTGGAAATTTTTAAGAGAAATCTATCTATCGTGCTTACTTGTAGTTAAAATTTGACATGGTCGGTGGGAGTACGGTTTACATCGAAGACCTCAAAAAGAGAAAATTACATAGAGGTCCATAAATTTAGCACAAAGGGCCCTAAAGTTAAGCAAGGAAAAGCACTCGGGTCCTTCTCGAGTGAGAAACTGAGCCATACCCTTCGTACTACTGTACTTGCTTCACACAAACAAACAAAATGCTGCTCACACTTTCGAACCAGTGTGATGGGGGTGTGCTTGGTGCTTCATCTTCGCGGGGTGTGAAATGGAATGAGAAGGCAGGTCGACACACGTGGGGAGCACCACGTTGTGGAGGAGGGAGAAATCAGCATGCCGAGGTGTGTGTGGATGGTGATGAGGCAGGGAAGGAGAGAGAAAACACAATTTGTTTTGCGTGCATATGTATAGTAAAGGTCCTGGAATTTTGACAAGAGGTTCAACTTATTGCTAAGATTCTACATCCTGACAACTTAACAAAATTAGGTCAAACTTGAGATACAAGTAACATGATAGATAGCTCTTGGATTAATTGTCTTTTCGAAGGTATATGGGTGCATCTTCTTTTAGTAAACGATGTCGTCAGTGTGAGTTTCCAACTATCAGGAAAGAACATTCTCAATTTTCCTATGTTTTGTGAATTTTAAAACTTACTAGTTAACTCTGTCGACTTGAATGAGATTCTATGCCAATTTATCGAAATTAGGTCAAATTTGAACTACAAGTAAATTGTAGGTTGCTTTGGAAGTTTTACGAAAAAGATTTTTGGTGGTTTTCAATGTACTGAATTCCTGGTTAGAGCTTCAAAAGTTTGTTGGAAAATTTTAAGAGGAATCTATCTATCGCGCTTACTAGTAGTTAAAATTTGACACGGTCGATAGGAGAAAGTACGGTTTACATCTAAGACCACAAAAAAGAGAAAATTACATAGAGGTCCATAAATTTAGCATAAAGGGCCCTAAAGTTAAGCAAGGAAAACCAGTTGGGCCCTTCTCGAGTGAGTAACTTAGCCATCTATACCCTTCGTACTAGTGTACTTGCTTCACACATGCACACAAAAGACGCTCCTCACACTTTCGAACCAGCATGCTGGGGTGTGCTTGGTGCTTCCTCTTCACAAGGTGTGAAATGGAACGACAAGGCGGATTGACGCACGTGGGAAGCACCACGTTGTGGACGATGGAGAGTGTCATGGTGGTGACACGGCAGATGCCATGTATAAGCTAAAGATGGGGCCAATGTGCACTAGAGGAATCTAGGGAGGGATAGTGTTGTGATTCCACACAGAGATGCTTGTATTTCTCTCTTGTCGATGAAGGATTATAAGGGCTCCTCGAGCTGTTTGTGGAAAGGAGACAAGTTCTCTTACTACCCACCACTACACTCTAGGGTTCTCCCTTAGTAAAAATGACCAACCCCCTCTACGGAGGCCCTGGTGCTCCTTATATAGGGGTTCCCAGGTTACAAATCTAGGGCATACGTGGAGGCATATTCCCCGAATATGCCCCTTGGTAAAGCAAGATGCTTCTTTATTCCTTTAACAGGCTGGTCCAGACCTTGCGCATCAGCCTCTCCGAGCCTCTCTGCGCCGCAGCGTCATCCGACACTGGTGGCATCAGCCGACATTGGCTACAACACCCTTGTCGGCCACTCCCCGCTGGTCCTCTCCTCTGTCTTCTTTGCTCATGCTATAGTGGAGAGAGACCATCTTTTGACCAGCGATATTCCTTACTTTTCTTGTAAGCCATGTGGTAACCTGGCTAGTGCCTGGTTAACTCGGCCTCTTAGGCACCTGAAAATAAGGTAGATCAAACATAGCCAACATATGCTTTATGTTGGCCAAGTTAGCGTTAGTTGAACATCCACTGGGCTAGGTCTTCCTGTAAGTCGACCTGCCATGAGGTAACTCGGCCAGCTGCCGCTTTGGCCTTGCCATACCTCATGGACATTATACCCTGGCGTGACCCTACCCGGGGTTATCCCCCCACATTAGTCCCTGAAGCTTGTGTGGTCTTAGCAACTCCAGCTGATAAGGCCACAATAGGTTCATCCCACAAAATTCTATGTTCCTCTGCCGAGTTACGGTATGACTCGGTTTGTTCACTGCTATTTTCCTTGGCTTATTCCGAGTTATTCCTCGTTAGCCGGGTTATGATGATGTATCCGGGTTACCCTTGGATCTCTTCCTTCTTTCGTACGCTTCCCCACATCCTACATGGAGGGTAATCATGTCCTTGTCTCATTTTAAGGGCCTGCACCAGTTACTGTGCTAGTTACTGTATTCATTGTCAGGATAACTGCCGTGAACATCATGTCATGTCTGCCCCTTGTTAACGGTAACACCATGTCGTGTCATGGGATCTGCTACGCCCTGTGGCCTCTCCTGTGGCTTACTTCTGATTGGCTAATTCGACAAAATACATGGCCACAGTGTGTGGCCCGCTGCACACCCTAATCCCACTACCCCGATCAGGGCGTGGTTAAATAGGGTGAGGGACGCCCCTTGGACATTTCCCCCACTTCCTACGCGCACCAGCCTCTGTTCTTTCCTCTTTCTCCTTTGCAGCAACTGTGCTGCCGCCGCCGCTGCTTTTGTTCAGCATTGCGCCGCTGCCGCCATGCCTTGCTGCTGCTCTTTTCCACCCTAGCCGCGTTGCCGCTCTCGCGTACTGTCGCCGCCATGGGTCCTCGCCAATCCAGGCCACCGTCCTCCGTCCCAGATTGGTTTTGTGACGATTTTGATTTGGAGATGGCTGATGAGGAGATCGCCATTGTCGAGGAAGAGGAGGACGGTGGAGAGGTGCATGAGCACGGCGCCTGGGCCGGCTCCTGGGTATGCCAAGATGATATTGATTGTCTCTACCGCACCCGTCACATCCCCGAAGGAGTAACTTGCCGCCTCCCCAGCCTAGAGATCTCTCCCTCACCAAATTCGGGTGAGTTTGTGGTTTTCCTATCCCACTTCCAGCGTGGTTTTGGTCTCCCAGTCAGCGACTTATTCCATGATTTCATAAAAACCTATGAGCTTCAACCGCATCACATTCCTGCCAATGCCATTACCTCGCTTTCTTCCTTTGTTGCCGGGTTAGAGGGATACCACGCCCTCTGGCCCACTATAACTCTCTGGTTCAAATTCTTTGGCCTTCGGAAAAATGTTATCCCTGATCCGGAGGCTGCACCAGCCAACAAATTGATGACTCAGTGCGGCGGCGCCTCAATCTCTCCTCGGAAGAACTCTGTTTTCCCACGAGTCACTAGCCTCGAATCTTGCAAGGGCTAGGCCTGAACCTTCTTCTACGTGAGGAACAACATTGATCAGGACCTGATCCGGCTGCGTCCCTTCCATCTGGGTGTGCCCGACGTATCCTTGTGGAACCGAATCCCAAGGAAAGCCATCCAGTTGGCGGTCCAGGTGGAGAAGCAGATCAAGGAGCTGAACCTGCTGGGGTTGCACAGCGAGGATGTCATGATCACATTTGTTCCTAGTTGGGTCTCCCCTCTCTAGAAGCGTACTCACAAGTTGTGCCATATGAGTGGCCACCTTGACCCGAACCGGATCTTCTCATTTGATCTCTCCAATACCGAGATTTTCCGCCAGGTTAAGTCCATATTCAAGATTGAGAAGGAGTTCACTGAGGAGTGGGAGTGGGGCTTGGAACGTTTCTGCTAGGACAGGTTGCCTCCTCCGGTATGATTCTCATTTATCCTCTCTCCGAATTATGTTATATGTCGGATTGTACCTTATACTTGATCCTTTCTGCTTTGTTATCTCCAGACGTTTCTTCAGAAAAGTGTTGAGGATGGTTTGGAACCGTCCCTTAAGTCGGGGCCTAACCGACTCAACTTTGATAAGGAGGAGCCGGATCCAAAATGTACTTGCCTACTTCGGATGGGTCCAAACGCATCTCTAGTAAGGCCTCTTCTTTAAGGGATTGGACAGACGATGAGGAAGATGATGATTGTGAGATTTTGGAGGTACTTAACCCGTTACCCATTTCTTATGCTTTTCCGGTTGCGTCAGCTTCAGCTAATCTGGCCGGACAGGTCCACACCGATCCGCCCCCTTGCTTTGGGTGACCCGGTTCTTGCCCCTCCAAGAAACGCCAGGCAACCTTAGTTGCTGCTTCTGAGGCTCCCCCGCCCAAGAAGAGGCAAAAGAAACCCAGTGTCAAGGGCGCTGGGAAACCCGTGCCCAAGACCACGGTCCGACGAGCCCCGAAACCCAGGGAGCCACCTACTTCATCTAAGTGAGCTTCCCCTTGCCTATCTTTTTCTGGTAGAGTGACATTGTTTTCATATGTTCTTGCTTCTGATTTGTACTTTTTCCTTTTCTGATTCGGCAGGGCTTCCAGGGTGATCCGCCAGAGTAGTTCCAGCATTGCTTCACCTCTCCGAGATGCCCCTCCTTCTCCTCGCAACGATGATGCTCCTCTGAGCCCCATTTTGGAAAGCTCAGTGGCTGCTCCAAATGTTAGCCCACCTCGTCAAGAGGAGGGCAATGTCGGCACTGAGGGAGGTGGCGTCTCCGAGGATATGGCAATACCGGGTCAGCCCAGCTCCTCTTCAGCTTAGCCGCAACCAGTTGTTCCAGAGGTGCCGATAACCTCGGCACTGACCCAAGACCAATCTTCACCAGATCTAGCTCCAACACCAGCACCACTATCAGCACCAGCTCCAATCCCAGCACCAGCACCAACACCAGCATCAACACTAGCTCCAGTACCAGCACTAGCACCGGCACCCAAAAAATCTCAGACTGCTTCGTTCGGGTCAACTCCTTCTACCAAAGACATATTTCAATCAGCATCTCAGGCCTAGTCCCGAGAGCAAGCCTCGGCTCCTCTGTAGCGGCCCAAGTCCGGCAGCAAAAGCAAGAAGCTTCCGAGGTTTCTATGGACCAAGCTTCCAAAGGCATAAACATTGAGTCTAGATAGCGTACTCTCGTGTCCATGATAAAGAAGGGTAGTGCAGTCTCTAGGTCATCTGCTACCGGGTCTGATGGCAGTAAGTAGCTCCCTTTGCACACCAGTCCAGCCGCTGCACAGATGGCCAGAAAAGAGGCTCATGCCAAAGGCCTGGTTGTGGCCCAGACTCTCTCCGAGGAAAGCTATGGTTCCTTGGTTGAGTATGTTAACAATTGGAATGAAGCTGAATTCGTTAACCTTAACAAAGAGATCCTGAAGAAGTTTGGTCCTGCCGAATTCAGCACCCAGATGAACACTGTATCGAAGGCAATTACTTTCACAGGCCGAATAATGGAGGTAAACTCCTTTTCCATGCCTTTACATATATACAAATACTTAGAGATATATCCACTAGTCCCCGAGACTCCGGGGAGTAGCTTATTACTTGCCGGGATGCTCTTAGAAAACTATCTTAGTTTGTTAGTAAACTTCGAATATTGACACACCTATCGCCGGGTTAAGTTCCACTTGGCCTGGATCTTGCAAACTTCGAATATTCACACACCTAGAGCTAGGTTAAGTTCCACTTTGTCCGGATCTTTCAAACTTTGAACATTCACACACCTCGAGCCGGGTTAAGTTCCACTTGGACCGGATCTTGCATACTTCGAACATTCACACACCTAGAGCCGGGTTAAGTTCCACTTGGCCCGGATGTTGCAAACTTTGAATATTCACACACCTAGAGCCGGGTTAAGTTCCACTTGGCCCGGATCTTGCAAATTTCAAATATTCACACACGTAGAGCCGGGTTAAGTTCCACTTTACCCGTATCTTGCAAACTTCAAATATTCGCACACCTAGAGTCGGGTTAAGTTCCACTTGACCTGGATCTTGCAAACTTCGAATATTCACACACCTAGATCCGGGTTAAGTTCCACTTGACCCAGATCTTGCAAACTTCGAATATGCACACACCTAGAGCCGAGTTAAGTTCCACTTGGCCCGGATCTTGCAAACTTCGAATATTCACACACCTAGAGCCGGGTAAAGTTCCAATTGACCCGGATCTTGCAAACTTCAAATATTCACACACCTAGAGCCGGGTTAAGTTCCACTTGGTCCAGATGTTGCAAACTTCGAATATTCACACACCTAGAGCCGGGTTAAGTTCCACTTGGCCCAGATCTTGCGAACTTCGAACATTCACACACCTAGAGCCGGGTTAAGTTCCACTTGACCCGGATCTTGCAAACTTCGAATATTCACACACGTAGAGCCAGGTTAAGTTCCACTTGGCCCGAATCTTGCAAACTACGAACATTCACCCTGTGCTAACACCGTTCTTTTCAGATTACCATGAACCGCCGTACCGCCGAGTTCCAGCGGCTTCTGGATACCCACAAGGATCTTCGCTCAAAGCATAGTAAACTGATCATTGAGTTGAATAAGAAATGTATGTGATCTCACTTAGGATTTTTACTCTTACTCTCCTGCATCATGTATTGTTCGAATTAACTTGCTATCTAGATTGCACAACCAAAGTTGAAGCTAAGAACATCATCATGAGGAAGAACTTGGCCAAGATTGAAGGTAACTCGTCTTGGTCATTTAGCCTTTGTCCATTTTTATTTTGACTTAGTAGATAATTATACCTCAGATCTGCCGGGTCAACCAACTATTGCAGTGACACTTCAAGATAGCGTGCCTATGCCTGACATGATGCTTCACTTTCTCGAACAAGCAGGAAAGCATCATGCCGAACTTAAGAAGAATGATGATGAGATCGCCAAGCTTCTCCTCAAAGATGATGAAATAACTTAGCTAGACGCTGAAATCTAGAAGCTCAAAGATCTCCATAAGGGTGAGCTGGATAAGGCAGACCAGGACTTCTCCGAAGAAAAAGAGCGCCTGAAGACTCAACTGGCTAAAGACCAAAATTTGTTGAAGGAGCCGACGTCAAGTTTACATCACTAAATGCAGAATGTGAAATGCTTAAGCATAGAAACACTGCTTCACTCGCTGAAATAGGTCGGATCCTTGGACATATTGCTCGTGAGTTTTCCCTCCTTTGCCGCAATTTCTTTGTCTGAGTTTGGCTTTTTACTTGTGCCGAAGTCTTTTTCTTACCCCATTTTCAGGAAAATTCCCCGAATCTGATGCCACCGCCTGCACTGTGGTTGATAAGTTTCACGTGCAGCGAGGTACTCTGGTTGACCCACTGATCCAATTCCTTATGATATGGAGGACATGTTGGTGATCCTCGCAGCACGAGCAGAAGTCATGAAGAACTACGACGCAAATATTATGTCCGTAGCCGTCCGGATCTTCCATGCCTTGTGGCCCAATGATGATACTCCTGAAGGTTCGAAGGCTTTTCTTGAAAAATTAATGGAGTGCAAGACTCAGCTAGACGTCTAGCGAGAATCTGCTGCACGCGCCGGGGCTGATATGGCACTGAGCTTCGTACTTTCGTGGTATGAGATCTTGGATTTGAAGGTGCTTGACCGCATGCGCACCGGATCAAGATGGACTAATGATCCGGAGTGCATCGCTGAACACAAGCCTTGCACCTACAACCTGATCCAGTACGCCTTCTGCCACAACTAGAACGAAGGTCCGAGCTTCCTTGGCTTTGTCGATGATGAATATGTCGAAGATGGCTCGGGCGACGAAGATGAGGAAGGTTCAGAATTTGCTGAGGAAACGAAGACTCGGAGGGCGCTGAGGCCAATCCGGATGATGAGGCTCAGACTAAAGTTCCCCCCATGAATGCCGAATTACCTCCTCCTACAACTAATGGCTCGAATGCTGCTGCTCCTTGAGCGAAAAAACACTTGAAATTCATTAAATCCCCGGTATGCAGGGTGCAGATGTATCAAGTACAATGGTTATGTTTTGTTGCTACTAAGTTTTTAATGTCGGATTAACTTGGGCTGAGTCCCCGAGTTTCCTTCTCTTGTTCCCCCAATTTTACGATTCGGCTCGCGTCTACCTTGATTTGGTTTTTGACTTACGAGTCTGAGGTTCAAAAAATTGACTTAACAATACTTGAAACTTTGGGATTAGCTCAAGGTAACTCAATATAGCATAAATAAGATAAATACAGGGTTAGTCCGAATAACAAATGTCGGCTCGATTATGTTCCTTTCCTTAGTCTTTTTCAGGTGCCTTGCAATTCCAAACTTATTCTCTTGCTTGCCATGAAGCCAATTCTTGTTGGACAACAGCAAGTCGAAGAGTTAGGTTTTTGGTGCTTACACATTACTAATCTGGCTAAGGTACAAGTAATTTAAGCCAGCCGGCATATAAAAAATTAAATACAGAAAAGACAATTATTAAGGCAGTCCCCAAATTTCTGCTTGGGGTGCCAAGGTTTCATTGATAGGCTCATTGTCGATATACATACTGACATATGAGAGATTCGGATACATAGACTTTTCGCTAAGTGTAAAACAGATGGAGTAGAGCTACATTCCATGGACACTTAGATTCCTCGCTGGACCTTTCCGCCTTGTTCTTCTCCTGTGGCTGTGCATCGATAAGATAGTAGGAATCATTGTGCAATGCTTTTCTTACAATGAAGGGTCCTTCCCATGGAGGGGATAACTTATGCATGCCAGCAGTGCGCTGCACTAGCCGAAGTACAACATCACCTTCCTGGAATACTCGGGGGTTTACTTTCCGGCTATGGTAGCGTCGGAGATTTTGCTGATATATGGCGGATCTGGACAAAGCCAGTTCTCTCGCTTCTTTCCAGCAGATCAACATCATTTCGCCAAGCTTCTTGCACTTTGGCTTTTGTGTATTGGGTGACCCTAGGCGAGTCATGCTCTATGTCGGCTGGTACTACAGCTTCTGCCCCATATACCAAAAATAATGGCGTATAGCCTGTTGATCGATTCAGAGTTGTTCTTAAACTCCACAATAGCGCTGGTAGTTCTTCTATCCAGTACCCCGCTGATCTTTGTAGTGGCTCAATGAGCCGGGGTTTTATCCTGGACATAACTAGTTTGTTGGATCTTTCCACTTGCCCATTCGATGCGGGGTGGGATACTCACGCAATATCTAGCTGGATCTTATTTTCTCGGCAGAATCTCGCAAATGCTCCTTCAGCAAAAATTGTGCCATTATCAATTAATATACGGTGGGGATAGCCATATCTCAAGATTATATCTTTGAGGAATGTCACAGCTGTTGCCCCATCACACTTCCTGATTGGCTTTACTTTAATCCACTTGGTAAATTTGTCTAGCATAACCAAGATATGAGTCATGTTTCCTTTTGCCAGCTTGAATGGGCTGACCATATCCAAACACCATACTGCAAATGGCCAAGTGATAAGTATAGTCTTCAGTTCTGACATAGGCATGTGTATCTTGGTGGCGTACCTCTGAAAACCATTGCACTTCCTTACAAGATCTTCTGCTTCCTACAAGGCACTTGGCCAGTAAAATCCATGCCGGAAAGATTTTGCCACTAATGCTCTGGATGATGCATGGTGCCCACATTCCCCCTGATGGATATCTCGGAGGATGTCAAGCCCTTCTTCCGGGTCAACGCATCGTTGCAGAACACTTATAACACTCCTCTTGTATAGTTCGGCATTGATAATAGTGTACGCCTTTGCTCTCCTTTGGATTTGCCTTGAAAGTATCTCATCACTTGGAAAGGTTCCTTCCTTCAAGAACTCAAATATTGGCTGTTCCCAAGAAGGTATAGTTCGAACATGGAAAAGCTCTTCGTAAATTTCCATTGCTTCCACTCACATAACTCCATCTGGGTCAACCTGAACAGTCCCCAGGTTCCGCGAGGCAGTCCCCGAGTCCGCCAAAGTAGTCTCCGGGTTTACTGTGGTGCTCCCCCAGTCTATATCCATAAGGGCAGCTTCTGATCCGGAGTGTGCCGGGAGGTAGATTGAGTCAGATTCCGGTGAAGGGGTGATAGATGGTTTTCTCAAGTGTTCCAAAGCAACGCCTGGCGGGATTGGCTGCCGAGATGAACCCAACTTAGATAATACGTCGTCTGCCTCATTTTCAAGCCGAGGTACATGGTGGAATTCACATCCTTCAAAGAACCCACTTATCTTTTGAACATGGAATCTATAGAGAGCCATGTTTGCATCCAGAGCATCCCAATTTCCATACACTTGCTGCACCACCAAATCCGAATCACCAAAACATTGTATCCAACATATTCCCACTTCCTTTGCTATCTTAAGTCCATGGACGAGCACTTCATACTCGGCAACATTGTTCGATGCGCTAAAATGGATTTGGAGGACGTATTTCAGCTGATCTTTCTTGGGCGAGGTAAGCAGTACCCCGACCCCTAGTCCTTCCTTTAGCTTTGACCCATCAAAGTGCATTATCCAATAGTTTGAGTCCGGCAAAGGTGTTTTGTATTGCATCTCAGCCCAATCCATGAAGAAATTTGCCACTACTTGAGATTTAATTGCATCTCTTCTATCAAACTATGGTGCGTATGGGGCTAACTCAATTGCCCATTTTGCAATTCAGCCACTAGCATCTTTATTGCTCATAATCTCGAATATGGGTGCTTCGCATATCACTTTGATGGGGTGTTCCTCAAAGTAATGCTTGAGCTTCTTTGCTACCATATATATGATGTATGCCATTTTCTAATAGTGAGGGTAATTTTTCTTTGAAGTTGATAACGCCTCGGTCTAGTAATACACTGGTCTTTGCACCGACTTACCCTCCTCATCTCTCTCCACCACTATCACTTCACTTACAACTCGGTTGGTTGCTGCTATATAGATAAACACCGGCTCCTTAGATAGTGGCGAGGCTAACACTGGTGTAGAAGATAGCATCTTTTTTAATTCATGAAATGCACTATTAGCTTGCAGTGTCCATGTAAATTTGTCTGCCTTTTTCATGAAATGGTAGAGGGGCAATGCCTTCTCTCCCAACCGACTTACAAACTAACTTAATGACGGCAGGCAACCAGTAAACTTCTACACATTGTTAAGACACTTCGACAGTTCCATTATTTCTGTGGCTCAGATTTTTGTGGGGTTGGCCTCGATACCTCGGCTGGATACGAGAAAACCGAGTAACTTCCCAGCCGGCATGCCAAAGGTACATTTCTCTGGGTTAAGCTTCATTCTGAACCTCCTTCAGTTCGCGAATGTTTGTCGGATATCGTCAAGGAGCGTTTTGCTTTCCTTAGTTTTTATTACAACATCATCCACATAAACTTGCACATTTTGGCCAATTTGGTCATGTAGCATTTTTGCATGCACCGTTGATACATTGCTCTAGCATTACATAGACCAAACGACATATTGCGATAGCAATAAGCCCCGTAGGGGGTGATAAATGCAGTTTTTATTTGATCATCCGGGTTCAAAGGTATCTGGTGGAAGCCAGAATATGCATCTATGAATGATAACAACTCACACCCAGCAGTTGAATCTATGACCTGGTCTATCCTTGGCAGTGGAAATGGATCTTTTGGACATGCCTTATTAAGGTTCGTGTAATTGATACACATATGCCACACCACTGGCACATTTAGATCATCCTTCTTCTTCTCCATGAGCACGGATTGGAGAGCCAATCTGGGTAAAGTACTTCCGTGATAAACCCAGCTACAAGGAGCCGAGCTATCTCATCTCCAATGACCTTTATCCTAACTTTGGCGAAGTGGCGGAGAGGTTGATTTGCCGGCTTTGCCCTAGGTCTTACATTCAAAGAGTGCTCGACCAACTCCCTCGGCACACTTCGCAGGTCCTGTGTGGACCAAGCAAAGATATCCCGATTCTCACGGAGGAAGTTGACGAGCTCACTTTCCTATTTGTCGCTTAACCCGGCACCAATGGTTACGTTGTGCTCTGGGAACTGATCATAAATGGGCACCTTCTTTGTATCCTTTGTTGCTTGAAACGACACACTCCCATGCGGGTTAGTCAGAGCCGGCATATGCTGCTGCGCCGACTGAGCTAATGCTGCTACCTCCTGAATTTTCCTTTTCTCTTGAGCAATCACAAGTGACTCGGCCAGGTTAGACCTAGCTGAAGAACACTTAATAGAACGCCAGAAGTCCCCAGCTATGGAGATCACTCCCCTTGGTCCAGGCAATTTCATCTTCAAGTAACTGATGTGAGTGCTTGCCATAAACTTGTTTAGAGCAGGCCTACCGAGTAACGCATGATACGCGCTTTCCAAGTTCACAACCTCAAACTCCAAGTTCTTAGTCCGGTATTTGTCCCTTGTGCCAAATAACACGTCAACCCGGACCTTACCAATGGGCTCAGATGAGATGCCCAGCATGATGCCATGGAAAGTAGTCTTTGTTGCTTGGAGCATGTTCTCCGATATTCCTAACTTATGCATGGTATCCTTGTACATGATGTTAATGCTACTGCCATTGTCTATCAGCACCTTGGAAAATCTCACATTGATATTTGGCCCAATGAATGTCGGATCCAATACCAGTGCATATGATCCAGGACTCGGCATGAGCCTGGGGTGATCCTTGATGCTCCAAGTGATTTCCTGCTCTGCCCAAGGCATGTACCTCGTCACAGCCGGCATTACCGTGTTCACCTCCATGTGTCGGCGCTACAAGCTCTTTCCATCAGTCTCCTTTGTAGTGAACACATAGTAACTCTAGTAATGCTCTATGTATTCATTCCTATGGTCATTGCCATGATACCCTTGGTCTTGTTGCTGCTGATTATTCACCTGATGCACTGCATCCCTCCTCTCATGGTTCACATACCTCAGTGGAGGTGGAGGTAACATCAGTTGCTGTCCATTTCCTCCAGTAAGTTGCTACTGCCGAGGTGCTTCGTGCCGAGGTCCATCATGCCGAGGTGCATCGTTTCGAGGTGTCAGAGCATTCCCCAAGCCACCTTGTTCTATCTTCCTCATCCATTCACATTGCCGGGTCGTATGATTCGCCGGGTTATTCGGACCTAGTGGGTGGAACTTGCACGACTGATCCAGCATAGACTCATATGTGTATCTCGTCCTATCCTTTCTTTATTGCCACTGTTTCTTCTACTCTAGCATCCAAGGTTTTTTGCCTTCACCCTTTTGTTGCCATTGTTGCCCTCTAGTTTTCTATCACTGGTTGGCGCCGGCATTGGGCTGATCTTGATCCACAACTACCACTTGCTGCAAGCCATACCTGTAATCCTACTGATCATCTCTTCTCTTACCCTGGAAGTCATTGCATCGCAATGCTCCGGCACCCTCATAGGAGTAGTACTTATCATTGGACTCATTAGACATCATGCAAGGCTGGGTCGGATCACCCAAGGCATACGAGTGAGCAATCCGGATCGTTTCAGCCAATGTAGTTGGCATATCTCTCTGCAATCTTTGCCATAACATACTTGGATACCTACATCCTTGGGCGAAATACGCAATAGCTTATGATTCAATTACCCCTTCAAAGGAATTTCACGCAGTACACAAGCGAGTCAAGAACTCCCGGTCTGTCTCATTCGGTCTTTGCTTGCATAAGGCTAGAGTCTGTGGCCTTTTCAGCCTCTTGTACATGCTTGAGAAGTTACTAAAGAACATCTCCTTGAAGTCTATCTAGAAGTTGATACTTCCCTCTGGCAAATTATTTAACTGGACCGTTGCTGGCCCCTCTAACATTTGTGGTACATACCTCACTGCCCATCTCAAATTTCCTCCGACTATGTTAACTACAGTAGCATAGTCAATGAGCCAATCATCCGGCTTAGTGCTACCATCATACGTCTTTGTTCTTCGGCCAGTTGAAAGTTCGGTACTAGAGGCTCCCTCATGATCCAAGGTCCAAAACATGCTGGACCCAGAGGACCTTGCACCTCAATCATTTCCAACCTATAGATTCGGTCCAGTTTTAGTCTTATCGTCTGACTGCAAATTCCTGTTCCCCAACCTCGATCCAATCACATGGTGCTCTGGTTTAGGAATCCAGCGTCAGCCATTGCTGAGTAACCATCATTGTATCTATCTTGACCCGGACGAGCATTTTGCTGCTGCATTGCTGGGCCATTACTAGTCTCCTGCAGATGTGCATATTGCTGCTGCTGTTGCCGAGGTGCATTTTGCCCCGTTCCCGCCAGATTACGTTGTCCGGCATTGCCATTGGCAGCGTTTCTCTGACCAGCATTGCCTTGGTCGCGGTTACCTCGGCCAGCTTCACCCCGGGTGGCACTGTGACGATCCTCATCAATTTACACTGCTTTCCCTTTACATGCCCTTGCCGGGTCATACAGGACCATACGTTTGTCTTTTCTCCCCAAGGTTACCACTTCCTCTCTTCTATGGCCATCATGAGGTGATGACGCAGCCCTCGCAGACTTTGCCATGTTATACCTTGCCGAATGAACTACATGCGAAGCTCCGAGTTGCGTCGGGTGTGCCTTGTTTATTTCCTCATTCTGCTGACAAGCTATCCTTAACAAATGGTTAACTCTCTCCTATTGCCTTTCTCGAGCTTCTCCTGTCAAACCCTCTAACTCGTATGCGGCTGCATTGGCGGCCCTGTGGTTTTTTGCTGGGGTGCTATACCTCTCCAGCCCTGCCGTCACTATAGTAGCTATTTGACCTGGCTTAGGCACATACTCCCTGTCTATCTCCGTGATCAAGTTCCTTCCTCTGATTTTCACTCCATCTATACGGTTCGCCTTCGTGTACTCCCGCAAAGTAATGTTCAATGATTGCTGTAACTCAGCTACCTTTTTCGCACTAGCTAACATCTTTTGCCTGGTTTCCTCTAACTCGTCTTGTGCCTGAGCCGGATCTACCACTAGCGCTATGGGTGTTGCTAAGCTATCTGTTGCCTACTACAGTACATTCTCTAGACTCTCTAGTGGACGGAATCTAGATCTTGCCTGCTTTGGCATAACATCCGGATCTGGTGCCGGGTCCTTGCTCGCTCCTGCATTAGGCGCCATCATCATGACCTCAACACTTCTAGCGGGGCGAGTGATACGTGAGCCGCGCTGAGAGGTGGTTCACCTTCCTCAATGACATGCTGCGAGTGAATGTAGGACTCGTCGACGCTTGACGTAGATCTTGCACGGAGGAGGGCGCCTGTCGAAGCTACCAATGTTGTCGCAGACGTAATCTAGCGCTCCAAAGCACTGAACAAGCCTAGAGACGATGCGTTCGCCGGTGTCGATGATGTTTCCCGTCTGAATTTTTACTCCTGATAGCGCTGCTAGCCCCACGGTGGGCGCCACCTGTCATGGTGGTGACACGGCAGATGCGATGTATATGCTAAAGATGGGGCCAATGTGCACTAGAAGAATCCAGGGAAGGATAGTGTGGTGATTCCACACATAGATGTTTGCATTTCTCTCTTGTCGATGAAGGATTACAAGGGCTCCTCGAGCTATTCGTGGGAAGGAGACTAGTTCTCTTACTACCCACGGCTACACTATAGGGTTCTCCCTTAGTAAAAATGATCTAGGCCCTCTACGGAGGCCCTGGTGCTCCTTATATAGGGGTGCTTAGGTTACAAATCTAGGGCATACATGGAGGCATATTCCCCGAATATGCCCCTTGGTAAAGCAAGATTCTTCTTTATTCCTTTAACATGCCGGTCCGGACCTTGGGCGTTAGCCTCTTCGAGCCCCTCTGCGGTGCAGTGTCATCCGACACTGGTGGCGTCAGCCGACATTGGCTACGTCACCCTTGTCGGATACTCCCCGCTGGTCCTCTCCTCTATCCGCTTTTCTCACGCTATAGTGGAGAGAGACCATCTTTTGACCAGCGCGATTCCTTCCTTAAGCCAAGTGGTAACCCGGCTAGTGCCTGGTTAACTCGGCCTCTTAGGCACCTGCAGACAAGGTAGATCAAACATAGCCAACATATGCTTTATGTTTGCCGGGTTAGCGTTAGTTGAACATCCGCCAGGCCAGGTCTTCCCGTAAGTCGGCCTGCCATGAGGTAACTCGGCCAGCTGCCACTTTAGCCTTGCCGTACCTCGGCTACCATGGCATTATACCCTCAACATAGAGATCAACCAGCCAGGGTGTGTGTGGATGATGATGAGGCAGTGTGAAGGAGAGAGAAAACATAACTTGTTTTGCGTGCATATATATAGAGTAAAGGTATTGAAATTTTGACAACAGTTTCAACTTCTTGCTAAGACTCTACATCTTGACAACTTAATGAAATTAGGTCAAAATTTAGCTACAAGTAAGCGTGATAGATAGCTCTTGGATTAATTGTCTTTTCAAAGGTAGATGGGTGGATCTTATTTTAGTAAACGATGTCATCGGTGTGAGTTTCCAACTATCAAGAAAGAACATTCTTGATTTTCCCATGTTTTGCGAATTTTAAAACTTCCTAGCTAACTCTGCCGACCTGAATGAGGCTCTGTGCCAATTTATCGAAATTAGGTCAAATTTGAACTATAAGTAAATTGTAGGTTGCTTTTGGAAATTTTATGAAAAAGCTTTTCAGTGGTTTTCGATGTACTAAATTCTTGGTTAGCTTCAAAAGTTTTTTGGAAAATTTTAAGAGGAAACTACCTATCACGCTTACTTGTAGTTAAATTTGATAGGATCGGTGGGAGTACGATTTACATCGAAGAACTCAAAAAGAGAAAATTACATATAGAGGTCCATAAATTTAGCACAAAGGGCCAAGGAAAAGCAGTCAGGTCCTTCTCGAGTGAGAAACTGAGCCATACCCTTCGTACTACTGTACTCGCTTCACACAAAAAACACTACTCACACTCTTGAACCAACATGCTGGGGTGTGCTTGGTGCTTCCTCTTTGCAGGGTGTGAAATGGAACAATAAAAGGTAGGTCGACACACGTGGGCAGCGCCACATTGTGGATGAAGGAGAGATCAGCCGGCCTAGGTGTGCGTGGATGGCGATGACGGTGGTGAAGTAGAGAGAAAACATATTTTTTTTGCGTGCATATATATAGTAAAGGTCCTGAAATTTTGACAACATGTTCAACTTCTTGCTAAGAAATTGCATCTTAACAACTTAACGAAATTAGGTCAAACTTGAGCTACAAGTAAGCGTGATAGATAGCTCTTGGATTAATTGTCTTTTAGAAGGTAGATGTGTGCATCTTCTTTTAGTAAACAACGATGTCGGTGTGAGTTTTCCAACTTTCAGGAAAGAACATTCTTGATATTCCCATGTTTTTCAAATTTTAAAACTTCCTAGCTAACTCTGCCGACTTGAATGAGACTCTGTGCCAATTTATCAAAATTAGGTCAAATTTGAACTACAAGTCAATTGTAGGTTGCTTTGGAAGTTTTACAAAAAAGCTTTTCGGTGGTTTTCGATGTGCCGAATTCCTGGATAGAGCTTCAAAAGTTTGTTGGAAAATTTTAAGAGGAATCTATCTATCGTGCTTACTGGTAGTTAAAATTTGACACTGTCGGTGGGAGAAAATACGGTTTACATCTAAGACCTCAAAAAATACAAAATTACATAGAGGTTTATAAATTTAGCATAAAGGGCCCTAAAGTTAAGCAAGGAAAAGTAGTCGGGTCCTTCTCGAGCAAGCTACTTAGCCATACCAGTGTGCTGGGGGTGTGCTTGATGCTTCCTCTTTCTAGGATGTGAAATGGAACGACAAGGTAGGTCAACACACGTGTGGGCAGCACCACGTTGTGGACGAGGGAGATATCAGTTGGCCAGGGTGTGCGTGGATGGTGATGAGGGTAGTGAAGGAGAGAGAAAACATAATTTGTTTTGCGTGCATATATATAGTAAAGGTCCTGAAATTTTGAAAACACGTTCAACTTCTTGCTAAGAAATTGCACCTTGACAACTTAAAGAAATTAGGTCAAACTTGATCTACAAGTTAGCGTGATAGATTGCTCTTGGATTAATTGTCTTTCCAAAGGTAGATGGGTGCATCTTATTTTAGTAAACGATGCCATCGGTGTGAGTCTTCCAAATTTCAGGAAAGAACATTCTCGATATTCCCATGTTTTGCAAAGTTTAAAACTTCCTCGCTAACTCTACCGACTTCAATGAGACTTTGTTCCAATTTATCAAATTTAGGTCAAATTTGAACTACAAGTAAATTGTAGGTTGCTTCGGAAGTTTTCTGAAAAAGATTTTCAGTGGTTTTTGATGTACTGAATTCATGGTTAGAGCTTCAAAAGTTTTTTGGAAAATTTTAAGACGAATCTATCTATCACACTTACTAGTAGTTAAAATTTGACATGGTCGGTGGGAGCAAGTACAGTTTACATCGAAGACCTCAAGAAAGATAAAATTACATAGAGGTCCATAAATTTAGCCCAAAGGGCCTGCTTACTCAAGATGATGAGGTCGTTGGGGAACCCAAGAGGAAGGTATGATGAGTATAGAAACAAGTTTTCCCTCAGTTATGAAACCAAGGTTATCGAACCAGTAGGAGCAAGGTAACACCTCCAAGGTGTTGTTTCCAACTTGGAATCCTACACAACACAATCACAGAACTTTGCCCCCAACTCATTGAGGTTGTCAATCTCACCGGTTTTGCTAAAAACAAAGGATTAAACGTATTGTGTGGAAGATAGTAATAGATTTGCAGAAAGTAAACAATAAACATTAAATAGTAGATTGTGGATTGATGGTAAAAGAAAGGACTGGGATCCATAGTTCACTAGTGGTGATTCTCCTTCAGATAGATGACATTTTGGGTGAACAAATTACAGCGGGGCAATTGACAAACATCGAGAAATCATACATGCATATACTAATCATTCTATGAGATTTGATTGGGCATTACAACATTATACATAGACCGTAATCCAACTGCATCTATCACTAATAATCCACCTTCAGGTTATCATCCGAACCCCCTCTAGTATTAAGTTGCAAGCAACCGATAATTGCATTAAGCATTGTGTGTAAAGTAAACAATATGATTGTTCTATGAACAAAGGACTGTTGTTTTCTCCCTAGTAGCAACATCACATCTAGTACCTTAGAGATTTCTGTCACTTCCCTAGATTACTAGAGGTATGAACCCACTATCGAGCATAAATACTCCCTCTTGGAGTTGCTAGCATCTACTCAGCCAAGATAGCTACTAACAACGGAGAGCATGCAAGATCACAAATAACAAAGACATGATAGAATCAATAATCAATCTGAAATAGCATCTCAATATCCATCAGATCCTCATAAACACAACATGTATGACTACAAATAGATGATCTTGATCATGAACAGAGCTCACAAGATCTAGACATGGTAGCACAAAGGAGAAGAACCAACCATCTAGCTACTACATAGACCCGTAGTCAAGGGATGAACTACTCACGCATCACACCGGAGGCAGGCATGGTGATGAAGAAGGCCTCCAGGGTGAATTCTCCCCCCCGACAGGGTGCCGAGAAGAGCTTCAGATCCCTCCCGATCTAGGGATGGAGATGACGGCAGCTACTGGCTCTTTCATGGATTTTTGATTGGGTACTTAGGGTTTCTATATCGGAGACTTCTTATAGGCGAAAGGGGAGGCCGAGGGGGTTCCCTAGGCAGCCGCACCACCCCCTAGCGCGGGTCAGGCCTGGCCGCGCGGCCAGGTGGTGTGTCCGACCCCTGGCCCCTCTCCGTCTCGTCTTCTGGCTCCGTGTCCCCCTGGGTGAAATATTGACTTTGGCTTTTGTCCCATCCAATTCCGAGAATATTCATTTTCTGACTTTCCTGGAACCAAAAACAGCAGCAAACAGGCGGCTGGCACTGTGGCATCTTGTTAATAGGTTAGTCCAAAGAAGTGTATAAAAATACTCCAAAGTGTGGACAAAACATAAGAAAGTAGATATAAAACAACCATGGAACATCAAAAATTATAGATACGTTAGCAACGTATCAACATCCCCAAGCTTAACTCCTGCTTGTCCTCGAGTAGGTCAGTGATAAAAAGAAAGAATAATTTTTGAGGTGACATGTACCATCATAAACTTGATCAAAGTATTTGTAGAACATTGATAGCTGGGATCATAGTACTTTAACATAGCATGAAAGATATAGTTCTAAAAATAAGACATAGCAACTATGTTGTAACATGAAAAAGGCACAAACAAAAGATTCATGAATAACAATGCTTTGCAAGACGTTTGTTTGTTTCACATATAGAAAGCATAATAAGAATGGTATTCAGCTTGTCCCTCATAGTGTAGGAAAACATAAATGCATAGGAAACCTTCAAAGTTCATAAGGGTGACTAGATACAAGTAGTTTAAGAACAAGCAATATCAAAGTTATGCATCAATCAACAAGTCTTGGGACAATGCACATTAAACTAAGAATGAGCACTATGCTCTCTTAATAGGTGCATAAAGATAGAAGATGGAGACTCAACATGAAAGTAAAAGAAAGGCCTTCATAGAAGGAAGCAAGGATTCAAGTCTCATAAAGAGCTTCCAAAAATTATGGTACTTATTAGCTTTCAGCTCTCATTGCCCCTATAATAAGCATATTGAAGTGATTAAGGTTAAAGTGAACAAACTATGGAGTATATGCTTGACAAAGTATAAGTTGGCAATCTCATGTCCCTTGAATACGAGGGATGCTCGTCATGCTACTCAAGTTTAGTTACCGGTAAGTTCTTGTCATAGTAAGTACATGTGTATCATAGAGAACCACCAACGGGGTACCCCTTGCCCGATGATACAGAAGAATATCCATATCAAAATGACAAGGCAAGCAGACAATAAGCATCTTAGCAATCTTCTTATTTACCATGGGAAATGGTGCCTTTTTCTCTCTTTCCTCTTTTCTCATCTTTTTTTCTCTTTTTATCTTTTTCTCAATCTCTATCTCTTTTTTATAAGAATAATGCTTCATAGATTGCTCATTATGGTTACGCTGCAGGTTTCCACCATGATTAGGCATGGATTAGACTAGCGGCCTAGGCGTTTCTCTAACACCCATACATAACTCCATGGACTTACAAGATCCCCTTTCATTTCACACCGACGACATCCATAGACAAAAGAGCATGATATCAACTTGGTACAATGTACAAGTGCAATGTTGAAAGCGTTCCCCATGACAGCATGGTTCTGCTAATCCCCAATGTATAAGTGCAAGCATATACAACATAAATGACACAATGGTTCAAGTTTATTAGGGGCAAGAAAAATAAAGTGTGCCATCAAGTTCGTGAGAGCTTTAATCACTAGTTTTCTCATAACAAGTTTAATTCGGAAGATAGATAAAAACATAAATATACTTGGAATAGCAAATGCTAATAGGTAGGTATGGTGGACTCTTTGGAATAACTTGGTTTTATTTGGAGTTGGATGCATGAGTGGAACTCACACTTGGTTATGGAGGCTAGCAAAAGACTAGGAGCGACCAACTAAGAGAGCAATAATGGCCATAATCATGCAAAGCGAGAAACCATCATTAATTAAAGCATAAAGTGATATTACAAGTCAAAAACTAAAGGATCACAAAGGCTATGGTGACTTGGGATAGTCTTAACATGGTGTGAGCATGCGCCAAGTCAACCCAAATAAAGCATCAAAGGAGAATACCACAATACTGTGCTTTAATATGCTAAAACAACGCATGATTCTTTCAAGGAACATTAAGCAATCTCAATTGTTTATAACATGTCATGCTACAACAAAAATCACTAAGCATAAATCCAAAATAATATCAAGCATGACATGATAAAGTCTAAGTCACAGTCAAAAACAAGCTCCTTTTTACCACTTAAGCATGAACTTTTCCTACTCTTTTCCAATCCAAACCAATATTATTTGAAAACTAATGTATGAATGAGGGTGTCCAACCAATTCATTCAAGCAAACAAAGCAAACGAAAACCAAAAACAAAAACGAAGACGCTCCAAGAACAACACAATTGTGCGTGAAACAATAAAAATAAAGTGTTTAGAAGAAACCTGATATTTTTATTGATGAAGAAGGGGATGCCTTGGGCATCCCCAACCTTTGACGCTTGTACCTCTTGAATATTTCTTGGGGTGACACGGGTGGCATCCCCAATCTTGAGCTTTAGTCCATTCTTCATCTCATTATATCATTCTTTCCTTACACCTGAAAATTTTCCTTCATACAAAACTTCACACAATCTTTATTAGCAACATTAGTGTACTCAAGATAATAAGTCTTTTGGTTAAGTTCCAACACAAGTAAAACTTCCATTAAAACGCAAGCTACTGTAGAACTTCCCTCAAAAAGCTCAATTTCCCCAAAAGAACCCAAAAAGGAATCAACAAGAAGCAAATGCAAATAATGGAAGAAATCTGTCAAAACAGACCAGCAGGTAGAAACCGATTTTTTTGAAGACCTTATGTTGACCAAATCGAAAAATGTTGAACTAACGAAAGTTGGATAACAACCTGGGGCAGAATCCCAAAAAATTACAGCTCAAACTGATGTACACAGATTTTTCACGAATTTGTACAGCGAAGCACAAAAATCTGTTTCGAGACAGCAACTTTCCCAAGCATTACTTCTCTCTCATTAGAGGTTACTCTTGGGACAAAAAGCAAATAAAAAGGATAAGGAGAGGTTATTACTGAAGCAATAACTTCCAATACTCAACTAAAACTTTTGGGTTATCTCCTAATAAGTACTTTTTTTAACGCCTTTAAGTTAGGCATAAGAAGCAAGAAAGGAATCAAGTATTTTCAAATGAAGAAGCATTAAGATTAATACCAGAAATATCTTCAACAAGGCAAGGTATCTCATCAAAATAAGTTCTATAGGATCCTCTCTCAATGCTCTTGGGTTTACTATTTTCATCAAATGGGTTTGCAGGAACAATCCAATCAAAATTCTTTTCTAAGGCTTCATGCATTCCTACAAGTTTAAAAGGTATTGGTATCTTAATTTCCTCCCCATTAGGTTCGGTTTTGTTCATCTTTTCTCGTGTACCAATAACATCTACACATGAGCCTAGCATATTAAAATGATCAAAGACTTTTCTAGCTTCCTTAGCAACATCATAGAATTCTTTAAGCAAGGTTTCCAGAATAAAATCTCTCTTTTCGGGGTCCTCAATTTCTTTAAGTTTAAGAAAAATTACTTGCATTATGGGGTTAAGGTTAACAAACCTAGCTTCCAATATGTGAACTAAAGAAGCTGCAACAATTTCATAATTTGGAGCAAGTTCTGCAAGGGATCTATCCTCAATATCCTCATGCTTGCTAACATGATTAAAGAATTCTTCAATATTATCTTTCCCAATTATAGAGCCACTACCTATTGAAAGGTCTTTGAGGGTGAACTTGGAGATCAACATGGTGAGCTAAGAATGAGGAATTTTTTTTTTATGTTTTTGATAAAGAAAGCAAACTAGTACGTGTTTTTGATAAAGAAACAAGCAAACAAAGCAGAAATAAACTAAGCAAAACAAAAATAACAAAGTAAAGAGATTGGTTATGAGGGACTCCCCTTGTGAAGATGTCCTTGACTCCTCGGCAACGGCGCCAGAAAAAGTCTTGCTTACTCAAGATGATGAGCTCATTGGGGAACCCTAAGAGGAAGGTATGATGAGTATAGCAACAAGTTTTCCCTCAGTTATGAAACCAAGGTTATCGAACCAATAAGAGCAAGGAAACACCTCCAAGGTGTTGTTTCCAACTTGGAATCCTACACAACACAATCACAGAACTTTGCCCCCAACTCAGTGAGGTTGTCAATCTCACCAGTTTTGCTGAAAACAAAGGATTAAACGTATTGTGTGGAAGATATTAATAGCTTTGCAGAAAGTAAATAGAAAACAGTAAATAGTAGATTATAGATTGATGCTAAAAGAAAGGACCAGGGTACATAGTTTACTACTTGTGATTCTCCTTAAGATAGATGACATGTTGGGTGAACAAATTACAACGCGGCAATTGACAAACATCGAGAAAGCATACATGCATATACTAATCATCTTGACTTCTATGAGATTTAATTAGGCATTACAACATTATACATAGACCATAATCCAACTACATCTATGACTAATAATCCACCTTCAGGTTATCATCCGAACCCCCTCCAGTATTAAGTTACAAGCAACAGATAATTGCATTAAGCATTGTGTGTAAAGTAAACAATACGATTGTTCTATGAACAGAGGATTGTTGTTTTCTCCCTAGTAGCAACAATACATCTAGTACCTTGGAGATTTCCGTCACTTCGACAAATTACTAGAGGCATGAACCCACTATTGGGCGTAAATACTCCCTCTTGGAGTTGCTAGCATCTACTCAGCCAAGATAGCTACTAACAACAGAGAGCATGCAAGATCACCAATAACAAAGACATGATAGAATCAATAATCAATCTGAAATAGCATCTCAATATCCATCGGATCCTCACAAACACAACCTGTATGATTACAAATAGATGATCTTGATCATGAATGGAGCTCACAAGATCTAGACATGGTAGCACAAAGGAGAAGAACCAACCATCTAGCTACTACATGGACCCATAGTCTAGGGATGAACTACTCACGCATCACACCGGAGGCAGGAATGGGGATGAAGACGGCCTCCAGGGTGAATTCTCCCCCCCCCCCGACAGGGTGCCGAGAAGAGCTTCAGATCCCTCCCGATCTAGGGATGGAGATGACGGCAGCTACATACTCTTTCATGGAATTTTGATTGGGTACTTAGGGTTTTTGTATCGGAGACTTCTTATAGGCGAAAGGGGAGGCCGAGGGGGTGCCCTAGGCGGCCGCACCACCCCCTAGCGTGGGTCAGGCCTGGCCGCGCGGCCAGGTGGTGTGTCCGACCCCTGGCCCCTCTCCGTCTCGTCTTCTGGCTCCGTGTCCCCCTCGGTGAAATATTGACTTTGGCTTTTGTCCCATCCAATTCCGAGAATATTCATTTTCTGACTTTCCTGGAACCAAAAACAGCAGAAAACAGGCAGCTAGCACTGTGGCATCTTGTTAATAGGTTAGTCCAAGGAAGTGTATAAAAATACTCCAAAGTGTGGACAAAACATAATAAAGTAGATATAAAACAAGCATGGATTATTAAAAATTATAGATACGTTAGCAACATATCAGGGCCCTTCTCGAGCAAGGAAAAGCAGTCAGGTCCTTCTCGAGCGAGCAACGGAGCCATATCCTTCGTACTACTGTACTCGCTTCACACATAGAAAAACACTCCTCACACTTTTGAACCAACGTGCTGGGGGTGTGCTTGGTGCTTCTTCTTCGCAGGGTGTGAAATGGAACGACAAGGCAGGTCGAAGCACGTGTGGGTAGCGCCACGTTGTGGACAAGGGAGAGACCAGCCGACCGAGGTGTGCGTGGATGGTGATGAGGCAATGAAGGATAGAGAAAACATAATTTGGTTTGCATGCATATATATAGTAAAGGTCCTGAAATTTTGACAACACGTTCAACTTCTTGCTAAGAAATTGCATATTGACAACTTAACAAAATTAGGTCAAACTTGAGCTACAAGTTAGGGTGATAGATTGCTCTTGGATTAATTGTCTTTTCGAAGGTAGATGGGTACATCTTCTTTTAGTAAATGATGCCATCGGTGTGAGTTTCCAACTATCAGGATAGAACATTCTCGATTTTCCCAGGTTTTGTGAATTTTAAAACTTCCTAGCTAACTCTAACGACTTGAATGAGACTCTGAGCCAATTTATTGAAATTAGGTCAAATTTGAACTATAAGTAAATTGTAGGTTGCTTGGAAGTTTACAAAAAAGCTTTTGAGTGGTTTTCGATGTACTCAATTCCTGGTTAGCTCCAAAAGTATTTTGGAAAATTTTAAGAGTCTATCTATCGCACTTACTTGTAGTTAAAATTTGACACGGTCGGTGGAAGCGAGTACGGTTTACATCGAAGACCTCAAAAAAGAGGAAATTACATAGAGCTCCATAAATTTAGCACAAATGGACCTAAAGTTAAGAAAGGAAAAGCAATTGGGTCCTTCTCGAGCAAGCAACTGAGCCATACCCTTCGTACTATTGTACTAGCTTCACGCACAAAAAATTGCTCCTCACACTTTTCGATGAGCATGCTGGGGGTGTGGAAAAAAACTGCACCCAACCCTGTGATTACACGTCATCCCATAAGTTTGATTCCATAAAATTCCTCCATATGTGTAGCATTACTCGTGTGCTTGGTGCTTCCTCTTGGCAGGGTGTGAAATGGAACGACAAGGCAGGTCAACCCACATGGGCAAGGCGACGTTGTGGATGAGGACGAGATCAGCTGGCCGGGATGTGTGGATGGTGATGCGTAGGAGTACTACTCACTGTACCCCGTACCTCGTGTTACGAACCCATCACAACTTAGAGCTGGCATTGCACCGCCTTCAAATTCCCGTCTTCACTGCTCTCACGCTGCCTCCTGCGTGCTCTCGGCTCTCTTCTCTCTCCCATTTTTTTCAACAAGGGGGAAACTCCTAGTGGCAATATGGTTCATCATGCGAGGAAGCACCTATGTACTCCTACCAAATATGGGAACACCACCACGCCAAGCACCTTCATACGTAAAACATGGTCCACTATGTCTGGAAACTCGGCTTGTGGCATTCAGAACAATATTCTTTGTAATCTCCATGCATAGTATTCATGGTGCTAAATGCTAACGATGGAATCTTCTAGATGCTAGACATGACATAATCAAATGTAATGAAAGAGATCCAATGGTCAAATTTTTTGGGATTTCTCAATCTATATCCAACTGCCGATGTCTGAAGTTATTCATACGCTATATAGTGGTATATATTGATATTGTGAAGCAACAGAGCAGTTTTTTCTTTGAAAAATTCAAACACTTATTTCAGATTTTTTGATGCCGAGCAATACGCGTAAGAGGCACTAGTGAAAAATGGGGCTCTAGTCCCGGCCCATAACTGGCACTAGTCCCGGTTTCGTAACCGGGCTGCCAAATCGAGACTAGAGACCCCTATCTCTAGTCCCGGTTTGCTATAGATCGGGACTAGAGGCCACCACGTGTCAGCGGCAACACGGCGGGGCTAGAGGACCTCTAATCCCAGGCCATAACATAACCCGGGACTAAAGATCTTCCTGCTGCGGAAGAAAATTTGTGTGTTTCTCTGCTGCGGCATGTTTTTGTGTTTTCCTTTTCCTTTTGTTCTTTCCATTTCATTTTTTTCAATTTGTGTTTCATTACAATTTTAAACATGTTCTCGTACAGATATTCTATTCTACTACATACATAGTACACATTGATGCATATATAATTAATATTCGATCTGTTGCGAGCCGTTATCGCAATCACATCTCGTTGGCGCTTTGTTTCTTTATTCTATCTCCATTCTTTCACCGGACTCATTTAGAAACCATGAGCCATCTTCGGATCCATCGTCTTCTACTCGACCCCGATATGCTCCACCATCTTCTGCTCCACCAAGGGGATTCCATATAATATAGAACATATCCACCTCACCTTCTCTGCCATTGAAGTCCATAGATTCACTAATACAGAAGATAACACAGTACTAATGAAACAATAAGTAAAGTTATTACATCTCGAATAATCCAGTTAATGCAACAATAATATCATAGGTTTCTTTGAAAGTTTTATGAAAGTTCTTTTGGAGGTACCCATCGGGGGTCAATTAGGAGTATATCGTAAACCACCGAGAGTTTGGACAGCAGGTTTAACTTCTTGCTAAGATTTTGCATCTTGAAAATTGAACGAAATTTGGTCAAACCTGAGCTACACAAGTAAGAGAACATGAGGGAGGAAGCACGAGACTTAAAAAAAAAGAGGCAGCATGAGAGTAGCGCAGAGGAGGACTTGAAGGTGGTGCGATGTAAGAGCAAGCTATGATAGGCTGCTGACACGAGGTAGAGGGTACACTCCACTAGTAGTAAATGTATGGACCTACTACTAGTATATACACGCAAAACAAGTTGAGTTTTCTCTCTCCTTCGCTGGATCTCACCATCGATCCTCCATCGATATCTTCTTTGTAGTCGTGGGTGCACAGTCCGGCTTGTCTCTTCCTCGTCTACAACATGGCGCTGTGCACGTGTGCCTTGGTACGGTACACCGATCTACTTCCAGCAACCATTTTTTTGTTCCAATATTCAAAATAATCATCAAGACCAGTACAAAAAGGCTCAAAGGTAACAATAATTACAAAAAGGTCCTCAGACCACCTTGCGACGATAACAAACCCTAGCGCGATAACAGAAGCGTCTCGCTCCTCCACGACCTCTAGTTCCAAAAATAAATAAAGAATGCCAGCACCGCAATTTTCAGACAAAGTGTACCATGCTTTCTTACAATTCCCAATTTTTAGGATTTTTCAAGCGGACATAGAAAGAGTTTTCATTTTATTCATGTTCAATATTCTTGCTTTTTAATGAGGTTGTTGCATCATAATGCTAGATGTTGTATAGTTTAATCGCTAGGTATTGTATATGTTGGTATAAGGCCGGTAGTAAACGACGTGTCACTTTGTTATACCTAAGACTCGGTTATACTATTGAACTTGCTCTCACGCACTTCTTGTAGATTATTAAATTAACCTAATTTGACAAATCGATGGAAAGTCATTTGAGTGGGTTAAATTAGGTAGAAAATTAATCTTGAAAAATATAACATGTAATTTATCCAATCACTTTATGTACTAGTAAATAAATTGCACATGCTATAAACTGTAATTTAGCCATATTAACCGTAATTCGTTCCAAAAAAAAACTTTTACTCCTTTACCATGCTAATATGCACCGACCTATACCAAAATATGGCACACCATCATTATAGATATATAGAGTATGTCCATGACCTTGGTCACTTGCCTTTAAACCCAATAAAGTTCACACAGAGTACATGGTATAGTAGGCCATACCGTGAAGTGAGTTTTCAAGTATTTTACTGGTATAATAAATTAAAGAACAAAGAATGCCCCCCACACACATAAATCAAATTTTCGTATAAAGTGGACAATTCTTTCTTATAGTTTCCCAAGTTTAAGGATTTTTCAAACTCCTAAGCCAAAGCTCCACGCACTTAAATGACTCTATGCCGATAAAACGAAATTAGGTCAAACTTGAATACATGTGAACGCGATAGACTATTACTCTTGAAAATTTCCAAAATTCTTCTAAAGGAACCAGATGACGAATATATCATGGGCCAACAATAGTTTTGAAAAGTGCCAGCACTGATTAGTATTTTCATAATGACAAATTGGCTTGAGAGACCAATCAACGTCATGGCCATATCCACATCATAGTTTAGGACACACGAGTCTAGCGCGATTGGGAAGTGAGTTCAAGGCATGAGTGTCTAAGGGCATCCGTAATGTAGGACCCACCCGGCCTATATGGAAATTACCACAATGTATAAGGTCAATATTTGCCACAAGATAGGACCCACATAGCTTATCATATTGCTTTGTGGAAGAGAGAGGAGAGACGAGAAATGATGTTTCTATTCTCTATGGCAACCCACAAGTTTGAGGCAGCTTTATGTTCTCCACAATGTATAAGGTGAACCTTAGCGGATTCCACATAGGCATTAAGGTGTTTTTTTACACAATGTGGAAGCCCTAAGAAAAAAAGGAAATAATGGGCCCACTTGGTAGTGTATGAACAAGCTATAAAACTCCTATGCAAAATTTAGCATCTTCAGTTTAGTAGCTCCCATGGATCATCTCGTTTAGACACTGTCTAAACGGTGGAGCTTACTCGCAGTACAATAAGTTGTACTCTCTCAGTTTCAATATATATAATATGTTTTAGGTTTGTGAGGGTTATGTATCTAGTCATCTTTTAGTGTGTAGATTCGGAGTGAACATCTACGAACCTATACATTAAAATGTCATCTTGACAATTTAACAAAATTAGGTCAAACTTGAGCTACAAGTAAGCGTGATATATTGATCTTTAATTAAATGTCATTTCAGAGGTAGATGAGGACATCTTCTTTAGTAAAAAATGTTGTTGGTGTGAGTATCCGACTATCAGGAAAAAACATTCTCAATTTTCTGAGTGATGACGATATTGTTCTTTTCTACAAAGAAAGACCGAAGAATATTGTATATGAATGCCACAAGCCAAGTTTCAGACATATATAGTGGGTCAGCATGTTTTACTTACGATTCCCATGTTTTGTGAGTTTTCGATCTTCCTCTAGCTAACTCCGTTCACTTGTATAACTTTATATCGATGTATCGAAATTAGGTCAAATTTGACCTACAAGTAAATTGTAGGTTGCTTTGAAAGTTTTATGAAAAAACTTTTGGAGGTACCCATCGAGCAGTCAATTAATATATCAGAAACCACCATAAGTTTTAATGAGAGGTTCAACTTCTTGCTAAGATTTTGCATCTTGTTAGTTTAATTAAATTAGGTCAAACTTGAGCTACAAGTAAGCGTGATAGATATCTCTTGAATTAAATATCATTTTAGAGGTAGATGAGTGCATCTTCTTGTAAAGAAGTGTCATCGGTGTGAGTGTCCAACTAACAGGAAAGAACATTCTCAATTGACGACGAAATCATTCTTTTCCGTAAAGAAAGTGCGAAGAATATTGGATCTGAATGCCACAAGCCAAGTTTTCACACATATATAGTGGACCAACAACATGTTGTACTTGCGATTTTGATGTTTTATGAGCTTTCAACCTTCCTAGCTAACTCCGCCCACTTGAATGACTTCATGTCGATGTATCAAAATAAGGTCGAATTTGAACTACATGTAATAAATTGTAGGTTGCTTTGAAAGTTTTATGATAAAATCTTTTGGAGGTACCCATCAAGCAGTCAATTAATATACCAGAAACCGCAAAGATCTTTGACTACTGGTTCGACCTCTAGCTAAGATTTTGCATCTTGAAAATTTTGGACCCCTTTTGAAAACGATCACATGAAATAGGGAGAGAGGGGAAATGGGTTTTCTATTCTCTATGGGAAATCCACAAGCTTGAGGTGCACCTTAGGCTTAAAGATAACTTTATTTTTTCCACTATGTATAAGGTGAACCTTAGCGGATGCCACATAGTAGGCCTTATTAAGGTGTGCTTTTTTACACAATGCAGGAGTAGTACATTTCTTTGCTTAGACATATGCTCACCTCTATCCACGCGCTATATATGCTGAGAGAATAAAACATTGGTAGGGAAAGAGGATAACAACGAAGAGGAGTTGAAGGTGGTTCCATGTCAGAGCAAAGTTATGATGGGTTCCTGACACGAGGTACTCCTGTGGCCTTACAGTGTACACTCTACTAGTATTAAATTTCAGGACCTATGCACGCAAAACAAATCGTGTGTTTTCTCTCTCCTTCGCTATGCTCCATCTCTCATCCCCTTTCCCCTCGCGCACCGGCCCGACTGATCTCTCTCTCGTCCACAATGTGGCGCTTCGCACGTGTCCCTTGGTACGGAGGCTCTGTGTCTCTAGCGTGTTCGACAGCCGCACGTTGGTGTGGAGTAGGGACGAGGAGTACATAGGAATTAAACAACTTTGGTCCTTGGCGGCACAATTTTTTTAACTTTTCCGGTTTTTGAAATTTTCACTTGCTTCCCAAACATCGGGGGGGAAGGTTATTCAAAAGATCGGCCATTCGCAGTACTATACTTCTTATCTTATCTTTATCTTGTCTTATCTCTTATAATACCATACCGCTTTATATAGTGTACGGATTAACTTTGAACATTGAAAGTTGGATCAAGACTGGCAAATCCAAACATTGCTAACCGTTGGATGTTCTTTTCCATTCTTAGCATCTAGAAAGATTCTACTGATAGTCTTGAGCACGATGAACGCTAGTATGCGCAAATCTCAAGACACACACTTACTTCATTGCTCAGTTTCAGGGTCCTTGTGCTAAATGCATGCTCTTGGATGCAATTTTCATTTTTATGAGGTCCTTGATGTAACTTGTACTTCCACCGACCGTGTTAACTCTCAAGCACCTCGCTCCTACGAGACCTAGCATTAGATTGGCCATTCGTAATACTTGTTATCTTATCTTTATCTTGTCTTATCTCTTACAATACCTTACCACTACATAGTGTACAAATTAACTTTAAACATTCTCTGTTGGATCAAGACTAGTAAATCCAAACATTGCCAAACATTGGATCTTCTTTTCCATTCTTAGCATCTAGAAAGATTCTACTGTAACATCCTGTTTTTTACGGGCTATTTTTTTAACCAAGGGATGTTGCAACGCGATCAAATAAAAATAAATATTTTTTAGATCTGTTAAATTAATTCTTAGAATTAATTTGATATTCGAAAGAAGGTTCTTGTATTTTTATTTGATTCTGACTTTGAATTTGAATTTCCAAAATTCTTTTCAATTTGTTTCTCTCTCCAACAGACTTATTTGGATTGCCATGCACGTACATGAAGTGGACGAACACGAGCTATCTTGTTTGCGCTCTACTTTCTTTTTCTTTTCTCTTGTACGGTTGCATGCATCGCACTCTCTCTTCTCTAATTATTTTTCTCCCTGGCACATGTACAAGTTGACTAGGCCATTAAGCCATACACCTAGGCTGTATGAGACGTCTGCAACGCAGCCAAACAGCCATTCTGTCGATTGCTTACACGTCAGACCATCGACTCCAATTCTCCCATCAGCTACCGCCATTCTCCACAACCCACCCAATTGATACGTAGCGACGTGCTGTTGTTCTTCCTCTTCCCAAACGCACGAGCGATCCACTTAAGAAACGTTCGCACAAAAACTCCAGCAGCCGTTACCTAGTATTGATTCTCGACTTTAATCACGTCCATTACAAAGGCACCGTCCTCCTCCTATATAGTTCCAAACGAACGCTCTAAGTCTGCTTTTCCAACTTGCACATAGCCATGCGAGCCTAGACTCAGACCTCGATCCAATTTCACGAAAGCTGCACCGGGTGCCGTTCGCGTTTCCGGCAAATCTGGAAAACTAGAGGATGAACTGTTGCATTATCAGAACCACAAGGAGGAGAAGGACTGATCCACGAGACTAGATATTGGAGAGCTGATCATCCAGGGCGTACGGGCGCCACGTGTTCAACTCGGTTCAGATTCCATCAGATGTTTACGTCGCACTCGGTGAGCATCCACGAATTTCCTTGCACACACGCGTTAGATTAGAGTATATCTACCTCCTAAACATGGTTTCTCGCTGCAGTTTTGTAGTTGACCGCGTTGCCGGTGAACCGAACGCCGTTCGGTGGCATAGGCATTCTAGAGCCACGCCTCATGATCTTGATCCTAACTTAGAAACTGTGCCAAATAGCTCTGGAAACCCACCTGTACTATTAGATGCGAGTATGCTCGACGTTTTTCAATCTATTTTGAAAAGAGTTTTAATACCAGTACATTATTCATGTCCATGCCTTGCATCTACCTAGTGTACTACTCGAACTGCTGCTAGCTATTTAGGTTTTCATGTCTCCTTAGTCTGAATTATGTACATCACCATATACCCATCTGCTAGTTTACATACTAATCGTTTACACATGCAAGCTTAGATACATGTTTTTTTTACTAGGAGTAGATGGCATGTTCTCTGTACTGTGTTGCACGTGTTTACAGATGCTTAGCTATAGATTTAATTGATGGTTGGAATTAACATGCTCTAGTGTTGCTACCGTTGTCACCAGCTAGTTACTCTTAGAAGAGTTTCTAATGTTTTTCTTACATTAGTATTGCCATACTGATCGTGCTCGCAAGTTGGAGTAAATAGTTTGATTTTGTTCGTGTAATATTTGGTACTGGTTTATTATTGACATACTACTGCCATGGTGGCTTTACTTATTTCATACCCGTTGTAGCGTAGATGTGCTCGATCGGTATTGCATGCACAAAATATTCTAATACTAGTTTAGTTGTGCTTTATTATTGCATGTGTATAGTTATAGTAGCTTTATGCACACTTCTTGTATCTCACGTGTATGCTTAATTATAGGGCTAGCTAGCATTGTGCATTGCATATTATATCTATGTCACCTATAGTGGCTATATCAAAATTATATTTTTTCCTAATATATTATTATTAGTCGAGAACGGTAGACCGACTGATATTCCTCGAGCTGTCTAAACTTAGAATACCTATCCATATATCTTATCACAATATTATGTTGAGATAATCTATCCTATCATCCTAGAATGCGAGCTATCCATTCGCTTGATTCATATTCGAGTTACTACAACTCACTTCTTCGATCCTTACCAAATTGTTTTATGTCCTATTCTAGACCGACTCATACATTCGTTTTGATTTGTATTTCACTTGGTATTTATTTTCTTGGTATTTATTTGGTTGTCATTTGCTAGCGTTACAACGAGTAGGGAGTGACGAGTTTGGTCGTGGACATAATCATCTTATTGAAGAAGAATGATTCATCAACGAAGGCATGCCCCTTTCATAATTATTCCTTGTTTTACAAGTGCATGTTGTTATTATTTTACAAATATTACTGCTATTTTGGTTATCCACATACCTTGATACACCTGTCGTCATACACAACCCTGAGTAGAGTTATATATTAATCCTGTAGAGTAGAATTGCTTAGCCATGCTCAATAATATATAGGATATTCTATCTTGCCTCTTCGGAGGAATTGGATGACCTTCGGGTCACACACACCTTTTGAAACTTGTTGAGCTCGATGAGCTAGGCTGGTTAGCCGTTGTTTCTCCCTTCTACTCTATGCTACTCTGGGTGAAACTTACCGTCTAAACATTGGCGCAGGCGACAGCTGGATCAAAGGAAGGAGCGGTTGGCTGCTCTTCATTAGATGGAGGTAGCAATCTGTCGTTCGTGCCGCATGAGGGCCTAATAAGTCTTAGATTTGAAGATTGTGACCAACGTACAACCACATGCTATAATGGGCACTGGCTTGGTCAAGTAAGTTAGTCAGCCTTAGGTGTCGATGTCATCGTACCGCTGATGAGGTGTCTGCCTGCGGGGAACCTTCGGCACAGATGGGGGGACCGGTTTGGGAACGTACTCTCAGTTCCGTGCATCATACCCGGTGGGCTCGTCACGTCTTTGGGGGATCTAGCTAAAAGACCTTGTCACAATCCCTCTGCCGGTACATCAATAGGTGTGTACTAAACCAGCGGCCACTGGTGGACAACAAGACGAGATTGTGTCGTGTGGGAAAAGTGTACAACCTCTGCAGAGTTTAAACTATTCGAATAGCCGTGTCCACGGTCATGGACGACACATGAATCTTTCTTGAAATACGGGAACCTGTCTTGCTACTTCCCTCTTTGCCCCTATCCTTATCCTGGATTCTATGAACTGTGTGAGTTGTCGTGGACAATCACACTATTGAGAAATACCACATTGATGATTAACATGTTTTCATCTGAAACTGATTTTATCAAAACTACTATCAATTGCAAATAAAATTCGCTGTTATGCAAAAGAACCTATGACCTCCACATAAAGCCACATGTAGATATATCAGGTTTTGCATAAGGGGTATGTTGAGTACGTCATGTACTCATGGCAATTCTTTTGTTGATGCTTCATAGTACTACGGAGAAGGAGATGACTATGACTACACTGATGAGTGAGGCCTCGTGGACTACATCGACTGCCTATGACTGAGATGGAGTCAGTACGCGTTTTATATTTCCACTGTGCTTTCTGGATGTAATAAATGTCACTAGACATTTTACTATGTTGTTACCCAGACTATGTAATAAATTACTTTTGTATGTCTGCAATGATATACATTTCTCTGTGTCATCAACATTGATCTTGGGATTGACGAATAAACACAGGGGTGTCTAGAAGTTAAGTTCCGGTCCTCACATCTACTGAGATAGTCTTTAGCACGATGAAAGCTAGTATGCGCAAACCTCAAAACACACACTTCATTGCTCAGTTTCAGGGTCCTTGTACTAAATGCATGGATTTGGATGCAATTTTCATTTTTTACAAGGTCCTTGATATAACTTGTACTTCCACCGACCGTGTTAACTCTCAAGCACCTCGCTCCTACGAGACCTATCATTAGATTGACCATTCACAATACTTCTTATCTTATCTATTTATCTTGTCTTATCTCTTACATAACTACTATATAAAATGGAGCAGTTTTGAATTGAATTCATCGCACTAATCTTGACCATTGGGATGTTAGATCCAATCATTCAGAGCAGCTGGATTCGTGTTGAATAGTACCTAGAGCAAACTCCACCATGTTCTAAACCATCATGTCACCACCCCAAAATTTCATAGCATACAGAAGGTTGTACTCTCATTACATGTTGATAGTCATTACTAATAGACTTAATGTATGTATTTTGTTCTCTAACAAGACTATTGGTTAATAATAACTTAATGTTTTTTAAATCCATTTCATACAGTATATATATAGTGTGTGGCACGTGCGTTTTACTAGTCTCTTACAATACCATACCACTGCATAGCGGTGTACAAATTAACTTTGAACATTGACCGTTGGATCAAGATTGGCAAATCCAAACATTGCTAACCGTTGGATCTTCTTTTTCATTCTTAGCATTTAGAAAGATTCTACCGATAGTCTTAAACACGATGAACGCTAGTATGCACCTCAAAACACACACTTCATTGCTTAGTTTTTAGGGTCCTTGTGCTAATAAATGTATGAACTTGGATTTAATTTTCATTTTTTATGAGGTCCTTGATGTAACTTGTACTTCCACCGACTGTGTTAACTCTCAAGCACCTCGCTCCTACGAGACCTACCATTTGATCGGCCATTCGCACTACTTCTTATCTTTTCTTTATGTTGTATTATCTCTTACAATACCATACACCACTACATAGTGTATGGATTAACTTTTAATATTGACCGTTGGATCAAGACTAGTAAATCCAAACATTGCCGAATGTTGGATCTTCTTTTCCATTCTTAGTATCTAGAAAGATTCTATTGATAGTATTTAGCACGATGAACGCTAGTATGTGCAAACCTTAAAACACACACTTCATTGCTCAGTTTCAGGGTCCTTGTGCTAAATCCATGGACTTGGATGTAATTTTAATTTTTATGAGGTCCTTGATGTAACTTGTACTTCCACCCACCGTGTCAACTCTCAAGAAACTCGCTTCTACGAGACCTGCCATTATATCGGCCATTCATAGTACTTCTTATCTTATCTTTATCTTGTCTTATCTCTTACAATACCATACCACTATATAGTGTACGGAACATTAAACGTTTGATCAAGACTGGCAAATCCAAACATTGCTAATAACTGTTGGATCTTCTTTTCCATTCTTAGCATCTAGAAAGATTCTACTAATAGTCTTTAGCACGATGAACGCTAGTATGCGCAAACCTCAAAACACACACTTCATTGCTAAGTTTCGGGGTCCTTGTGCTAAATACATGGACTTGGATGCAATTTTCATTTTTTATGAGACCCACTTGTACCTGCTTAACAAAGGAAATCAGCGTGGTGCTCACTCCTGCAGTCTTACAATGTGCTATGCCTCTATGTAAGGAAAATAAACTGTGTACTAATCTCTCCTTTGCTGCACCACGTCTATCCTCCAGCTGATCTCTCCCTCGTCCACAGCATGGTGCTACGCACATGTGCCATGGTACTATGGTGACTTTGTGTCTATCTCTTTTTCCATAACTTTGCTCTGACATCGAACCGCTTTCAACACCTCTTCACTACTGCCCTCTCGGGCTACCTTCTCCAACCCCATAATCTCTTCTACAGTAGCTCTTCATTCGTTTCCCCTTCATTTAGATCCTTCTTTTTCCTAGTACTACTATTTAGATCCTTCTTTTTTCGCAAAAAAAATCCTGTCACTTGGAAAATGGAGATCATCTCTTTTCATAATACTTCATGGAAATTCCCATTGGCAAAATATTCTTTACTATGCCAAGATGCACCAATCTACATAATATGGGGAAATTATTATAAACTATGATGTGGATCACAGGATATGGCATTCACCTTAGTCGTCTGACTCGAAACCTATTAATACCCATTGTAGGATAATGTGAACCTGGTTTTTGAAAAGTTTTCAAAACTCAAGTTTATCATTTTGCATGGCATGTGATACATGAAAAAGGACGCCATGCACATGTCTTCCATAAAATTTTAAGAACAATCCACCTCAACCTCATGTTACAATTCCTTTACTTTCCTGTGAATCAAACACTTCTTTAAGAAAAATTCCTATAGGCTCCAAATCTTGTAGGATTCAACTAGACGTGATATTCGAATAATACCATGTTTTCCCTATTCCTTTGTTTTTCCTATCCCACAAATCAAATAGGCCCAATGTTGAGACTCCCACGAGCAACATTGCCTACTACTCCAAGATGCACCCATATACCAAATTAATGTGGGAACAGTACATTAACTATGATGTCGATATGGCCATGATCTTTTTTTGGTCATCAGGGTTGAAACCAAATAATATTCATACATGCTGGGAAAATATCACGGGGCTGGTTTTTAGAAGTTGTAAAATCCCATGGTTATCAGTTTCCTGACAGGCTGTAACGTGACGTGATAGGATGCCATGCGTAAATATTTGTTTTTCTGTTTTTCTTTATTACATGTGATTGTTTCAAAACGGGTTCAAAATTGTCAAGATACAAATTCTTAGTAGGAAGTTGAATTAGTCAAAACTCTCGACTGTTTCCGATATATTAACTGCCTGGGTACCTCCAAAAGCTTCTTGTAGAATTTTGATAGCAATCTACCACTTTCTAGAGCTTCTATTTTAAATATGACCTGATTTTGTTAAAAGAGACATAAAGTAATTTGAGTGGTCCGAGTTAGCTCGAAAGCTTTGAAAACTCATAAAACTTGGTTATCATACATAAAAAAATGTCCACTATATCTAGAAACTTGGCTTGTGGCATTCAAAACCATGTTTTCTGTACTTTCGGTGCATAGTATATTTATGGTGCTAGAGGCCAATAATAATGGAATCTTCTATATGCTAGACATGACATAATAAAATGTACTGAAAGAGATCCAATGGTCAACAATGTCAGGTTTTGCCAGTCTATATCCAACTGCCGATGTTCGAAGTTATTCATACACTATATAGTGGTATGAAAATTGTGAAGCAACATAACAGTTTTTTCTTTTGAAAAGAAGTGTCAAGCACTTATTTTTGATTTTTTATGGCGAGCAATACGCATAAGAGGATGCCACATGAAAGTATTTGGTTTATTATTTGTTTCATTTCATTGTCTTCAAAACATTATCAAATTTGTAGGATGCATATTCTTAGCACGAAGTTTAGTTGCATTTTTCAAATCTCGCGATGGTTCTCCATATATTGACAACATTGGTACCAACAAACGACATCTGTAAAATTCAAGAGCAACCTATCACACTTACTTGTAGTTCATATCTGACATAATTTTGTTAAATCGACATAAAGTCCTCTAAGTGGGGGAAGTTATCTAGCTAAGAAGCTTCAACGATTCTAAAACTAGGAAGTTATAAGAAAGAATGATCCACTTTCTCTGAAATGTGGGGCGGTGGCACCTTTTTTCAACTAGGTTTGGCCTAGAAGGAGCGAGATGCTTCGGTTAACAACTTAACATGGTTAGTGGAAGTATACATGTTACATCATGAAGGACCTCAAAAAAGAGAAAATTACACCCAACCCATGTTTTCGTATAAAGGGGCCTGAAAATAACCATGGAAAAGCAGTCAGGATTGGCTCTCCTTCTCCACCCACTAGCTGAGGCATACCGTTCGTACTAGAACAACGACAACTTGCTTAACAAAGAGGAAATCAGTGCGGTGCTCACTTTTGCCAGATCTTGCTGATGAAGTGCATCGAATGCGATGAGACGTGTATATATATATATGTATACATATCAAGTACAATATCCCTTCTCTAGTATTGTGAGTGTCATATTGTAATAACCTTCCATGCCGATGTTTGGCACAAAGCAAGTGAAAAAATCGAAACCTGAAAAGTTTGATTCGCGACTACTTTTGGCCGCCGCCCCAATCCAAGGCCCAAAGTGGTTCCTTCCTATGCGCACCAACACAACATAGCTGACGAACACATGATGAACAGACACAGAGCCGTCATACCATGGCTAGAGTTGACAGCGGCATCCCGCGAAAGTTCCGCTTCTAGTTCATTTTGAAGTACTCCTATAGAACTTCAAAATTAACTTGAGGCGGGAGTTTCGCGGGATCCCTCTTGCAACCCTATCCATGGCACATGTGCTGAGCGCCACACTACGGATGAGGGAGAGATCAACTGGCAGGTGTGCGCGCGGGTGCCGAGAAGATACATACTTGATTACATTGTGTAAAATTTGACCGAATAAATAGAGTAACTAATACACTTGATTACTTTATGTAAAATTAGTACTGTTGGAGGTAGAGTAATACTTTCCAATAATGCTAATTTTCTACCAACATTCTTTATATATATTTAGAGTAAATCTTGGTCAAAGAAAAAACATGCAGAACAAGGACGCCTTATTCCTCGTGACAGATGTAGAGTTATACTCCTACTTATGAAAATACTATAGTAGAACCTGTAAATAAATAATGTCAATGTCAAAGTGATGTGCGAGACTATCTCTGCACTCAGCATCAGAGGTGACATGGTTAATTTATTACAAGAAAAGAAAAAACCACTTTCAAAGAGCTATCTGATGGCTCTGAAATATAGCCATCTACGTCCATATTTAAACTAGATATTAATCATATTTTTGATGAAATATCTATCTAAACCCTGCCACTAATGCTAATATTTAGAGGGGTATGCAATCCTTTATTGTATTTTTCCTCCACAGATAATGTCGTTTAAAGGAGGGAATCACTATATTAAAGTCGAAGATACGAGATTTCCAACAACCAGAAGAAACTACACTAGTGCACATGGCCCCCTCTAACACTGGTTTGGAGGGCCCTCTAACAGCGGTTGTAGAACCGCTGTTGAGGGTTCGGTGTTAGAGGGCCCCCCCTTTAACACTGGTTCTTATACGAATCGGTGTTAAAGGGTGGCGCACGTGGGGCTGCCGCAGGGCTCAGGCCCCCCCCTTTAACACCAGTTCGTAACACGAACCGATGTTAAAGGTTACGTACATGGCAGAAAGAGATAAATCTACGCATGCAGAAAACGGCCTAAATCTACATTGCGGCGAGTTACGCCCTGCCCGTTGGGCGATTTACTGGCGGGGGGACGGGGGGGGAGGGGGAATCGATCGGGAGCGGTATACACATACATCGTCATCGGTACATACGAGTACATGAATAATTAAGCAACTATTATTATACACAACATCGTCATTGTGTGGTATTCTCCGTAAACATTGAAGCATCAAGTACAAGACAAACACGTTCAATCATATATACAACGTTCATTTTGGTGGATATCTAAAGAGTTCTCCGCCAGGCGTGACGACCTCATCAAGTATGAACCCCGCCAATTCCTCTTGAATGGCTCGTATGCGGTCAAATGGTAGGAGTTGGTTCCGCATCCGTTCGATTTGAATATATATGAAGAATGGGGTCAATATATATATAAGAATAAAACTCAACACAATTGATGGTAATAAAATAATATTGTGTACTTTGTTTACTTACTCTAAGTTGTTCTAGTGCGGCTTGGCCCGTCGCACATATCGTGCTGCGAATAAACTCGCAAACATAGTACCCACATAAGTTATTGCCGTGTCCCTGATGCGCGCACTTTACGAGAATAGAGAGTTCAATCAAAATAATAATCAATAAAGCATGATATAATGGAATTGGAAGCAGAATCAAAGAGATACGCAGACCTACATAGCTAGTATTACTTACATTTTGGTCTACAAATTTTAGTTCTTCTGATCATTCACCCACGACCCTGCCCGTGAACCTTTTCCAAACCCTGTCCGGCAAAGAAAATGGATAAAGGAGTAATTAATTACTTGTTGTCACGAAAGTTGCCGATCTAGTGCGATAATATGATTGAAATTACCTCTGGAGCATCTCTCTAAAGTCTGCCCATCGCTCTTTTTCTTTTCGTAACGAGTCAATGACAAGGAATTTTCTGAGTCGGGTTGAATGACTAGCGAATAAAGTGGAATCTCATACGCATAACTCATCATCAATTACACTTAACATCGAGTAAGCCGAAACAGAATGTGTACAAGAGAGGGTAACAGTACTCACGAGAAGTTGTAAGGCAATAGTATTTCCCTTTTGGTTTGTTGTCTCAGTAAAGACCTTAGCAATAAATCTTCTGTTTGCCCGGGTTTGGTTCTTACCACTTCTTCATGAACTCTATTTGGGTCAACAAACCCAATGTCAAAAGGTCCTCCTTTCATGCATTCCATAACCTTTTTCCTGCATAATAGTATATACATATATGGTGAGCATATATATATACATGCAATTAATGAAGTGAATGAGATGAGATAGAAAATACAGAAATAGTACTTACACACAATAAAGGCTGATGGCAGCTTTGTCGAGTTCCTTCTGATTGAATAGAAAATACAAGTCTTGAATGTTGAAGGCGATCTCGTCTTCTCCGCACAAGAAAATCTGATCTCTTATATGCGCCGTGATCCATTCTTCCTTTCTCGTCTTGTAGAAATCAAGGTACCACTTGTGCAATCTTCGCATCTTTGTTGGTAGATTCTTGAGCTCCTCTTTCTTGACAAGATTCTTCCCATACTTCCATGGCTGTATGGGGTTGACATCGCATTTGGGCAAGTTGTCTCCCATGATGTTCAAGTATGCAATGTAAGTCATCCCCATCTCATTGGCCTTTCTTTGTAGCTCTGCCTCGTAATCATTTACGGGAGGAGCGTCCCGTGTGTCGAACACTTGGAGCGGGGCGCATGATTGGTTTTCCTGCTCTCCGAGCATGGGAACTGTTTTCTGGGGTGCCGCACGACTGCTACTTTCAGTCTCCCTCCGCCTTGCATCCCCCTTCAAAATCTAGCGCTCGTAGTCTGGCACAAGTGGGGTTTCAGGTTTCAAAAGATTTTTGTAAAACTTCTCCACCACCGCCGGATCTATTTTCTCCTTTGGCTTGGCCCGTCTAGGTGCAAAGAATTTCTTGACCTCTTCTTCCGAGATCCTATTGGTCTCCTCGTCACTGTGATTCCACGGTAAAACCGGCAATGGCTTGGCGGAAGGCTGCGGGACGTAGTTTTTTGAACTCTTTCTGGCAGTGCTAGTGATGCTCTTCGTGGCAGTGCTCTTACGCTGTTGAGGAGATGGCTGACGCGCCGGAGATGGCTGCCGGGCAGGAGATGGCTGGCGCGCCTGAGATGGCTGCCACGCAGGAGATGGCTGACGGGAAGGAGATGGCTGGCGCTGAGAGATGGCTGGCGCTGAGATGGCTGCCACTTGAGAGATGGCTGAAGCGCGGAGATGGCTGCCGTAGAGAGATGGTCAAGCGGCTCGGGCTAACGGCGTGAGGCAGTGGGGGGTGCGATGGCTTCAATTTGGAAGCACGATGTGTTCCTTCTTCCAAAGAATGGTTGTTTTCACGACAAATTTGAGTTGAGTTTCCCCTTCACTTGTAGCATGGTCAAGCTCTGCTTCCTCATATTCCTTCACAACCTCATCCACCCCGACAATAGCATAGCCATCTGGAATTGGGAGGCAGTGGTAAGTTCCACCAGCTACAGGAGGTAAGGCATAGCCGACAGCCACCTTAATGGATAAGCCCATTAATCTCACATGCAGCTCAGCGCGTTCGCTCTCCGTGATCTCATCCACGGGGTATCGAGGACACGCCATTTCAAGCGTGGGCTGCACGTTCTCCGTGGAAGCCATGCTGCTTTTCCGTGCAGAGTCTGGGCCGCCGGCAGCTTCCACTGCAGGCTCTTCGTGCCGCTGAGATGGGCCGGTAGCTTGATGGCTTTGTTGTGCATTCACTTGTGCCTTCAGCGCCACAAGTGCATGTTCTATCTATATCATCCGCTCTGTACGCTCTTTTTCTTTTCTGCCGTGCCATCTGTAAGAGTCGCTCCACTCGGCAAACCCATCCTTCCACGTCATACCCCCTGTGCCTCGTGCATGTCTAGGGTGTTCTTTTTTACCGATGGCGCGTGTGAGCTGGTCATTCTCTCTGTCGGGATGGAAGGTCCTGGCGGCTGTTTCCTCGTATGCCGTGATGAGTTCAGTGACGGGTTTGGCAAGGAGGCGGGTTGGGAAGATACATAATCCTGTTTCTAGGTCCAACCTTGCCCCGATTCCGTAGAACCAAGTCTTTGCACGTAGGTCCCACCCATGTGTCTGGGGTGTGATCCCTCTGTCGCGCAGGGCCTTCTCAGCTTCCTCCCACTTAGGCCTCTGAGATATGTAGCCACGACCACATCCTCTGGTGATATTCCTTCTTCTGGGCATTTAGCATATTGGTTTCTGACCTCTTTGTAGCTATAGCACCTTCCTTGTATGCCACAAATTCGCGCCAGTGAGGTCTTATCTTTGCATAATATGCGTCTTTGAAATCTAGAGTCTTGCGAGCTTTGACAAATTTGTTCAATTTTGTCTTCCGATTCTGAGCGTCAGCCATCTTATTTAGAGTCCACTCTTTGACCTTTTCCTTTATAACCGGTTTGTTTTCATCCTCCTCTGGCGGAAGGGTGAAATTTACCAACAGCGAATTCTAAAGCGTTTCTTTGGATCTTTCATCGACAAAGGTACCGTCGCCATTCTTTGGCTTATTCCAATATTCAATTGTGATTGGGATTTGGTCCCTAACAACAACTCCAGCCTGACGTACAAATTTGTCTGCGGCATTCTTGGGCTCCATCGGCCTGCCGTCAACACGGACTGCTTCGATCGTGAACTTTGCACGATCTTTCAACCGATGGCTCACGCCTCGCTTGCTCTTTTTCATAGAAGAAGATGGTTGCTGGCTGGTCGATCCATAGGGCTAAAAGAAGAAAGAAGCGTTAATTAATACATGTAGAAGAAGATTGTTGGTGGAAGTCAGCAGAGGCTTAATCAATGCATATACCTCGCCGGACTTTGTAATCACTAAATTGCGTTCACCGGAGTCTTCATCTTCTCCATGACTACTTGAGTTGTCATCATGTCCCTCCAAGTCTAGATATTGTGAGGTGTCCTCATCGATAATGTTCTCCATTATTTCTTCTTCTTCAAGGTTTCTACTAAGTGGATCCATAGTTTCTAAAACAATAATATTATCTAGAGTAAGAGAGTAAACATTCAAGTGGACTTGGATTCATACACAAATATACATATTATTCATACAAAAATACAGAAATTGTATAAATTACATAAGATAAATTAAATTATTAATACATCACCGGAGAATAGCTCGGGTGCATTATAGGTTAAATTATAAGATAAATTAAATTATTATTACATCACGGAGAATAGCTCGGTGCATTATAGGATAAAGTATAATATAAAGTACATTATTAATACATCACCGGAGAATAGCTCGGGTGCATTATAGGATAAAGTATAAGATAAAGTACATTATTAAGATAAACTAGCGAACGCGGCTGCCGCGTTCTATGCTACGAGAGCTCTGCAGCCACAGAAGAGGAACCATCACCAGAGAATAGCTCGGGTGAGATCCGTGAAGCTGCCAGATATTGGAGAAACTAGTCTCCAAAAGATACATGTATCGCCGTACATGCTCGTCCTCCTCCCTAATACGACGACGTACCACCTCCTCGGGGCTGGCTCCCTCGCCTGCAGCTCCTGGACCTCGTGGGCGCCAAAGAAGCTCGGTCGACGATGATACCCGATTCCTCACCAAGGTACGAGTCCCGACAGTAGCACCTCCCGTGCCAACCAGTGAGCCAGACTCGGACATCCCGACAGAGTCCAAGAGGTTTCGAGATGAATGATGACATAACTAAATAATAGCAATAAACAATCATAAAACATAAACAGTAACTAAATGACTAAGTATATATTGCCCTAATAAGAATAACCCTAAACCTATCACTAATAACAATAACGCGGTATTTACCTAACTAATACTAATACTAACAACTAATACTAATTCTAATTCTAACTCTAAATTAGCCTAATAATACTAATACTAATTCTAATTCTAACCCTAATACTTAACCAATACCCCTAATACTTAACCAATCATATGCCTAATACTTAACCAACACCCCTAATACTTAACCAATACCCCTAATTCTAACTCTAAATTAGCCTAATAATTAATACTAATACTAATTCTAACCCTAATACTTAACCTATATACTAATTCTAATTCTAACCCTAATACTTAACCTAATACTAATACTAGCTAATTAACCTAATACTAGTACTAGCTAATTAACCTATATACTAATTCTAATTCTAACCCTAATACTTAGCATAATAATACTAACCTAATACTAATACTTGCAAATTAACCTAATACTAATACTAGCTAATTAACCGATATACTAATTCTAATTCTAACCCTAATACTTAGCCTAATAATACTAGCTATAATTAACCTAATACTAATATAGCTAATTAACCTATACTAACTAATTGACCTCACCTGCAGGAAGACGTACAGCGGCGGCGCCGGTGGCAAAGGCGGCGCGGCGGGAGGAAGACGTACAGCGCGGCTATGCGAAGTCTCCACGGGCGCGGCGGCGGGCGGCAAGGACGGCGGCGGCGAGCTCTCCACGGGCGCGGCGGGTGGCAACGGCGGGGGCGGCGAGCCTCCCCACGGGCGCGGCGGGCGGCAACGGCGGCGGCGGCGAGCCTCTTCATGGCGCGGGCAAGAACGACGTGGCAAGAAAGGAAGGGTGGCTGGAGGAGTGGTGGCGATGCGGGGCGATACACGCGAGGTGGCGGCTGGAGTGGCGGTGGCGGTTGGGGGCGGTGGCGGGGCACACGCGAGGCACAGGCTTAGAGTTGCTTGGCGGTTAGGAGTAGTGGCGGCTGGAGTGACGAGGCGGCTCCAGCATGACAGCCATGGGCTGGGGGAAATCGCGATCGATCTGGCTGGGGGAAGAAGGGAAGGGGGTGGCGCGCGTGTTATAAACCCCCCCTTTAACACCGGTTCGCGAACCGGTGTTAAAGGGGCTGGCAACGAAGAAATAATCGCCTTTTAACACCGGTTCGTGGCTGGAACCGGTGTTAAAGGGGGGGCATTTATTTCATGCATTAATGGGGTGGGGGCATTTATAATTCAAAAAATAGGATATGAATTTATATCTTATTCATTTCAACTCAGAAAAATATGAATAATATATCTAATTTTCAGAAAAATAATATCTATCCATTCATGTAAAAACATTTTATATTTACTTTAGATGAAAATTTTCAAAATGATTAAAACACTTACATATAAATTTTGATTATTCAATTCAAACAGAATAAATTGTCAAATCCTAAAACTTTGAACATAAGAAATATTAAGCATCTAAAAAGGAATCTAACCCTATTTTATTAGAGCAAATCATATTTTATTTTGTATTAACATTTTTGAATTGATTGGATATTTAAATGCCGCATCTTTTGTATACACTTGAATCTGACAAAGCCTCGCTCAACTTGCATTAGATTTTTGATAAAATAGCATATTGTGAACCTAAAAATGATTTTTGTAAAAAATCATGAGCATCGTATCATGTACCTGTAGTTCATATCTGACCCATCGGCAGGAATTTGTCTTTTTCACCAGAGGTGGACGGAAAGGTTTCAGATCCCCCTGTTGGTACATTTTCCATATAAGGTGGTCTAGTATTTTTGTAAAATGTGGTGGTGGTTTTTTGAATTAGCCGTTTGGTGGTTGCTTCCCAAAACCGTCCATTTTTTATGCTCGAAAAATGGAAAATGCCTTTTTGGTGCGATAAACAGGAAAACCTACTCTTGCAACATTGTTTGCCATGCCATGATGCACATGTATGCACAATATGGCCTTATTATCACAAACTATGCCTTAATTCTAGCCATAACATTGGTCATTTGACCCGAAAGCCAAGAAACCTCGAATGAGATAGGTCATTTTGTGAAGGAGATAGAACTGGAATTAAAATACAGAATGCAACTAATAGTAAGTTACATAAAGCACGACTGAAAATTAAGATACATAAAAGAATTGAAAATTAAGATACATGGCCAGATTAAGTAACAATCGGCCGAACTTGTTTCGGAATGTTGGAGTGATTCAGTCATGCTCCTGCCTACACCTGTAATACTGCCTTGTAGTCATCGTACTTGCCGCCGTCATACGTCGTCGGGTCGCCGTAATTGAACCTTGAAGGCTGAGTACGCGTGGGCTGGACTTGAGGGTAGCGCAGACGGGGTTAGAGTCAGGCGGTGTCATAGGCCATGGCCTCGAGAGTCCGACCGCGCCACCATAGGCGGCACGGCCTCGTTGAAGTTCGAGGAGGTGGGCCCTCCTCGTGCTGGCGGCGCCTCTCACGCCGATCCACGAAGAAGGCTTCCCAAGTAGGGAAATAGTCGGGATGCCATCTGGGATTCTCCGCTGCTCGGCATGAGCTCAAGTAGTAGTGGTTCGTGATGGCCATCCGCGCGCCACACCTAGAGGTGCAGGAGGAACGGCATGCCTCCGGCCAAAGATCCAGCCGACGGGGACACAAGAGTCTGCGGGGGTAGTTCGAGGCGCAAAGCGCCTCTGCCTCCCTGGGGCTTAGTGCTACGGTGGAAGCCACGGGAAAGAGTGATGAGGTTGCAGATATGAGTCTAGAGATGTGCAATGACAATGGAGGCCAACCCTACATATATATATATAGTGAAGAACTGGCGGGAAGAACTGGAGGGAAGAATCATGGGAAGAATCAAGTGGAAAAAATGGCGGGAAGAAAAATGGCGGGAAAAAATAGCGGGAAGAAAAATGGAGGGAAGAAATAGAAGGAATAAAAATGGCTCATTTAATACATATACTGTTAACATAAGAAGACTTATATCTTCCGCCTCTCTCCACTCTATCCCATGGCTTTCACCATACCTCTAACCCCAGGGAGGCGGAGATGGAGTCTTTCATGGGCTAGCAGGAAAATATTTTCCAAGGCGGAACTTCCGAAGATGCCATAGGGCGTGTGCACCAAGGGCATCTTCGAGAAATTCTGCCACGGGAGATTTCCAAACCCTTTCCTCCATCCATGGGGATGAAACTCTCCATCCATGTTGGCTTGGTCGTTGCCATAGCACATCTACACTCATATCTGCCGCCTCTCTCCACTTTATCCCATGGCTTCCACCATACCTCTAACCCCAGGGAGGCGGAGATGTAGTCTTTCACGGGCTAGCAGGAAAATATTTTCCGAGGCGGAACTTCCGAAGATGCCATAGGGCGTGTGCACCAAGGGCATCTTCGAGAAGTTCCGCCACGGGAGATTTCCCAACCCTTTCCTCCATCCATGGGATGAAACTCTCTATCCATATTGTTGGCTTGTTGAGTTGCTTGCCATGGCGTATCGATGCTCCTTTTATAGGCACGGCACCGCTTCTACTTTGTCTTCTTCCTCCGACAGGGCGTCATGCGCTACATCGAGCAGTGTAGTCCACCCACACGTCCTTATCCTACCAATAGCTTTAGTCCCGGTTTGAGCCCCCACCCGGTACTAAAGGTTACCCACGCGTCCTTATCCCACCGACAGTTTTGTTAGATGACACAAAAACCACCTTTAGTCCCGGTTGCACCCACCAACCGGTACTAAAGGTTAGCCACCCCCTTTTGTTAACAGAAGAAATATGACATTGATTTCCATGTTGAGATACATATGTGTGCCAAAAATGGCTCAATTAATACATATAGTCAATCTTATGATCGCGTCGGCCATAACCATGGAGTATCAACACCGTTTAACAGGATGGTTGGGTCAGTCTTCACTCTGAAGGGTGGAATTTCATCAAACTTATTATAATCTTCTGACATGTCTGTCTTGTCCTCCACTCCCACGATGTTTCTTTTCCCTGAAAGAACTATGTGACGCTTTGGCTCATCGTGTGATGTATCTGTTTGCTTATTTTTTTCTTTTTTTCGGTTTGGTAGACATGTCCTTCACATAGAAAACCTGAGCCACATCATTGGCTAAGACGAATGGTTCGTATAAGTTCTTGTCTACCTTCATAAGATTGTTGAGATCCACCGTTGTCATTCCGTACTTCTTGTCTACCTCAACCCCCCTCCTGTTAGCTTGACCCATTTGCATCGAAACAAGGGGACCTTAAAATTAGGTCCATAGTCCAGTTCCCATATCTCCTCTATGAACCCATAATACGTGGTCTTTTGCCCATTGTCTTCTGCTGCATCGAAGCGGACACCACTATTTTGGTTGGTGCTCTTTTTATCTTGGCCTATCGTGTAAAATGTATTCCCATTTATCTCGTACCCTTGGAAAGTACATACAGTCGAAGATGGTGTCCTGGCCAACAAGTATAGCTGATCCCCAACAGTGGTGTTATTCGTGAGAAGTCTTTGCAGCCAGCCGCCAAAACTCGCCATGTGTTCACTTATAATCCATTCATCGATCGCCGGGTGTTTGAGGCGTATTAAATTCTTCTGTTCATTGATATACGGGGCAACCAAGATAGATCTTTGTAAATCCGTGTAGTGTGCTTGATTGAGAGAATGCCCGTCCCTACATATCATTGCTTTACATCCTAGGGTGCCTTTTCCATGCAGTCTTCCCTCATGTCGTGATTCTGGAACACCAATCGCCTTAAGGTCAGGAATAAAATCAACACAGAACTCAATGACCTCCTCTGTTACATAGCCCTTGGAGATGCTTCCTTCTGGCCTAGCACGGTTATGAACATATTTCTTTAAGACTCCCATGTACCTCTCAAAGGGGAACATATTGTGTAGAAATACAGGACCGAGAATGGAAATCTCTTCTACTAGGTGGACTAGGAGATGCGTCATAATATTGAAGAAGGATGGTTGGAACACGAACTCAAAGCTGACAAGACATTGGGCCACATCTGTCTGTAACCCTGGTAGGCTTTCTGGATCGATTACCTTCTGAGATATTGCATTGAGGAATGCACATAGCTTCACAATGGGTACTCGAACATTTTCAGGTAGAAGCCCCCTTAATGCAATCAGAAGCAATTGTGTCATAATCACGTGGCAGTCATGAGACTTTAGGTTTTGGAATTTTTTCTCTGCATATTTATTATTCCCTTTATATTTGACGAGAAGCCAGACGGGACCTTGATACTGCTCAGGCATTCAAAAAAGATTTCCTTCTCTGCTTTAGTAAGAGCGTAGCTGGCAGGAGTTAAGTGGCATCGTTTACCCTTCTCGTTCTCAGGATGCATAGGCTCTTCAGGGTCTTTCAGACGTTGCTGGTCCTGCCGTGCTTCCGGTGTATCTTTTGTCTTCCCATACACTCCTAGGAAGCCTAGCAGGTTCACGCAAACATTCTTCGTCACGTGCATCACGTCAATTGAAGAGCGGACCTCTAAGACTTTCCAATAGGGTAGGTCCCAAAATATAGATTGCTTCTTCCACATGGGTGCGTGTCCGGCATCGTCATTCAGAATAGACAGACTGCCAGGACCTTTTCCAAAGATTACTTCTAGGTCCTTGACCATACCAAATACCTCCTGACCGGTACGGAGGACAGGCTTCCTCCGGGGTTCTGCCAGATGTTTGAAATGCTTGCCTTTCTTTCTTCATCGATGAGTTGAAGAAATCGACGATACCCTAGGTACACAACCTTCTTACATTTATCCAAATATACACTTTCAGTCTCATCTAAACAGTGTGTGCATGCATTGTATCCCTTGTTTGTCTGCCCTGAAATGTTACTAAGAGCAGGCCAATCATTGATGGTTACGAAAAGCAATGCTTGTAGGTCAAATGGCTCCCCTTTGTGCTCATCCCACATACGTACACCTGGTTTGGCCCACAGCTGTAAAAGTTCTTCAACTAATGGCCTTAGGTACACATCAATGTCGTTGCCGGGTTGCCTCGGGCCTTGGATGAGCACTGGCATCATAATGAACTTCCTCTTCATACACAACCAAGGAGGAAGGTTATAGATACATAGAGTCACAGGCCAGGTGCTATGACCGCAGCTCTGCTCACCAAAAGGATTCATGCCATCTGTACTTAGACCAAAACTTAAGTTCCTTGCGTCACGTGCGAAGTCCGGGTACTCTCGCTCGACTTTTCTCCACTGTGACCCATCAGCGGGGTGTCTCAACATCGCGTCTTTCTTACGGTCTTCCATGTGCCATCGCAACAACTTGGCATGCTCTTTATTTCTGAAGAGACGTTTTAGCCGTGGTATTATAGGAGCATACCACATAACCTTGGCAGGAACCTTATTCCTAGGGGCCTCGCCCTCAACATCGCCAGGATCGTCTCGTCTGATCTTATACCGCAGTGCAGTGCATACCGGGCATGCATCCAAATTCTCGTACTTCTCACCGCGGTAGAGGATGCGATCATTAATGCAGCATGTATCTTACGCACGTCTAATCCTAGAGGCGACAACCTTCTTTGCTTGGTATGTACCGGGCAACTCATTATTTCTTGGAAGAAGATTCTTCATTTTACCAACAACTTTGAAAATCGTTGTCACCTGCTCTTCTGCCTTCCATTGCAGCAAATCCAGTGTGGTACCTAGCTTTTTGTGGCCATCTTCAGAAGTTGGGTACAACAATGTTTTGTGATCCTTTAACATCTGCTCCAGCTTCTCCTTCTCCTTTTCAGTTTCACATTCTTCCTTTGCATCAGTAATGGCCCGACCAAGATCGTCATCAGTGGGCCCATCTGCTGCCTCTTGATCTTCATTATCTACCCCCGTTGCAGTATCATCATATTCAGGATACATATTATGATAGTTGTCATCATCCTCTTCTTCTTCGTTGTCTTCCATCACAACCCCTTTTTCTCCGTGCTTGGTCCAACAATTATAGCCGGGCATGAAACCGGATCGAAGCAGGTGGGCGTGAATGGTTCTGGTATATTTGAGTAGTCTTTCTTGTTCTGATAGTGAACACACGGATAGCACATAAAACCATTGTGACCACGGTTTGCATTAGCCACAACGATGAAATTTTGGAGGCCCGTAATGTACTCGGAAGTGCGGCGGTCACCGTACATCCATTGCCGGTTCATCTGCATTAATATATAGTATATATCAAAAAATAATAGGGAGATGACCATTTATATATATAGTACATCAATGACACATGAAAGGATAGTTGCTGACCTCGACCGAGAAGGAAAGAGCAACGAGAAAACTTATTTTGAGCTCTCGGGCATTTCACCGAACACCTCTTGTGCATCTGAAAAAACACAAACTAGCACACTTCACACCCTCTTGCTAGGCTCCAAAATGAGATAGTGAAAAATGGAAGAGTGGGGTGTGGGCTGCGGTGTCTTATAACCCCCCTTTTTGCCCAAGCCCACGAACCGGGTGTTAAGTTAAAGATAAAAACCAACAGTGCGGGGGCCTTTAACACCGGTTCGTGCCACGAACCGGTGTTAAAGGGGGGCTCCTTTTTGCTGCACGGGCCACGCTGGTACAAGCCCCCCCTTTAACACCGGTTCGAACCGGTGTTAAAGCCCATTTCCAGGCTCAACCAAAGGCCTCGTTTCCACTAGTGCCAGGAGCCGAACAATGGAGGTAGACGCCGTAACGACCAACTATACGGCCGGAGCAAAAATTCCGACCGTATAGCTTTGGTCGTATAGTTGGCGCCACCACCGTTAGGTCAAACAGAACAACTTTCGTGAAGGGACCCCTATATAAAGAAGCGTCAAGCGATGAGAAATAGGCCCCCGGAGAAGCTAGACCTCGCAAAAAGTCTCTGCCACTGATCTCCAGCTGCCTCCAGATCTCCAAACCCTTCTCCATAGCCATATTCCACCACTTGTGTAACACCCCAAAAATATTAATCAAGATTATCAAGTTCAAATCACCCAAGTTTAGGGTTAACAAAAACTTTTCTTATTAATTCTAATATGAGTGTATGTGTGAATTGCATTAGTGAATGAATGAGTGCAATTGCCATGTTTGATTGCTACAAATGATAAGGAATGGTTTAAAGATGAATACTACATCATCTAGGCCATTTACAAACAAAGTAAAAAAAAGAAATTCAAATATGAATCATATAATCAAATGGTCATTTTCACCAAAATTAACCACTAGACCACTTTGAGTGTTTCTAGTCAAAGATTTCTAACAGAAACATTTCTAATTCTTTTCACCCCTTGCTAGACCAAGTAAAAGTGAACCCAAGACCACTTTACAAACCAACAGAAACAAATTCCAAAACTATTTAAAGGAAATTACAAAATTGAATCAAGTTCATATGCATAGATCACCATTTTGCAAAAACCACTCAAATCAATTCACCTTGACTTTTCCAAGCAACCATAGACACTCAAGCAAGTACTCAGAACACTCACCAAAATTCATCCAAAAATTTAAAACTTAAATTCATGCGGCCATTTCGTCGAGCACCTTGTAGACATAGATAAACCACTACCTAACTTCTAGTGTTCCGAGAAGTGATCAATCTCCACTAGTGCCCCATTTCTCTCCTCCTGTCTCCCCTAGTGCCTAGCAGCGCAGAGGACAGCTCCCCCTTTTCCGTTCACGCCAGTGTAGCGCCGCCCGAAGCTCACCGTGCTGGTCGACCAAGAACCACTTTCCACAGACCGCGCCGCCCTCTCCCACGATGCCCAGGAGACATGCGCCACACCACCACCACCCTCTATCCACCCCTTGACCGCAGGCAAGCCGTGGACCAGCCTAATCGCCGCGCCCACTTCCATGTCTACCATGCCGAGAGCGTGCCAGAGCACCGCAGCTGACACGCACACACACGCTGTGCCTTGCCCTCACCGCGCGTGCCCGCACTCACCGTGACCCTAGCTACCCCCCATACACACCCGTTCGCCGCCACGCGGGCCATAGCCACTGTGCGCCGTCACGAACGCCGTCGTTTCTGCCCAGAGCATGGACCACGCCCGACCGTTCTTGACCGCACCTTGTCGAGCCATCAATCGCATTACGATTGCCCCGAAGCACTGCATCGACCCCTACCCTCAGCCATGCCTATAGCTCACTGCAATGACATCGCCGACAAGGCCGAGCCATCCCGCTCTGCCCCTCTCCTCGTGTATAAATAGAGGCCATCTCAACCCCAATTCTCCACACCATCTCACTCCCCTCTCTATCAGACACCTCTCACACCTCTCCCCGGAGCAAGGCGAGCACCACATCGCCGAAATTTCATAGGATCCCGCCGCTGCAGAGGAGAAGAGCAACCGGAGCTAGGAGCTGCCCCAGGAGCCGCCGCGACCACCATTCAAACCGCCGTCGTCTACAACATCGTTCGCCCCTATCACCGACCTTAGCTAGAGCCTAGGTGAGCCCCGACGTACCCCCATGATGACCCACAAGTATAGGGGGTGTATCGCAGTATTTTCGAGGGAAGTGAAACCCAATTTATTGATTCGACACAAGGGGAGACAAAGAATATTTATAAGCCTTAACAACTGAGTTGTCAATTCAGCTGCACCTGGAAACAATCTTGCTCACAGCAGTTTATCAGTGGCAACAGTTTTGTAGTAGCAATAGCAAAGTAGTAGCAGTAGTAAAAGTAAAGATAGTAGTAATAGTTGAAGTAAACAGTAGGCATAGGGATGGATGGAAGGGCGTTGCATGGTAAAGACAATTCATATAGCAATCAATACATAGGGCATTTGCAGATAAATAAGATAAAGCATCCAAGTACTAGATAATCATAGGCATGTGTTCCATATATAGTCATATGTGCTCGCAATGAGAACTTGCACAACATCTTTAATAGAGCACCGGAGCAAAGCATTAATACTCCATGAACACATGTGATCCTCACATCAAAGCCATCCCCTCCGGTTATCCCGATTATTGTCACTTCGGGGCCTTTGGTTCCGGACAACAATATGTGTATACAACTTTTAGGTAAGATCACAAACAATACTATCATAATGAATCAATAACATGTTCAGATCTGAAATCATGGCACTCGGGCCCTAGTGACAAGCATTAAGCATAACAAGTTGCAACAAAGACAAAAAGCACTAGTAATAGATAATAGGCACCATTCCCTAACAATCTAATGCCATTACATGAACGATCTCATCCAATCCCTACCATCCCCATAGCCTACAGCGGGGGATTACTCACTCATGCATCGGGGAATCATGGATGGTCGATGGAAAAGTGATGGTGACGATGATGACAATGATCTCCTCCAATTCCTCGTCCCGGCAGGGTGCTAGAACGGAGTTTCTGGTTCTGATTCGTGGAATCTGGTGGTAGCAGCATAGCGGAACTCTTTCTAGAAAAACGTTGACCCCCCTAGGTTTTTAGGTTAGGAGGCATCTTATAGGCGAAGAGGGAGGCTGAGGGGGTGACCAAGGCGGCCACACCACCCCCAGGCGCGGCCTGGCCTGCACGGCCAGGTGGTGTGAGCCTCTCGTGGCCCTCCTCCGTCTCGTCTTTTGGCTTCGTGAGTCTTCTGGTGAAATATGAGTTTTGGCATATTTTCCGGGATTTTCCTAATAGTTGATTTTTTGCACAAAAACTAGACACCAAGGTAATTCTGCTGAAAACAGCGTCTGTCCGTGTTAGTTGTATCCAAATCGCACAAGTTTAGAGGAAAAACAATAGCAAAAGTGTTCAGGAAAGTAGATACGTTTTTGACGTATCACCCTACCGTCGCGATTAGGGTTTAGTCGCGCTCTAATCGCACGACCCAGATTGAAAGATACCGTTTTGGTTTAGATGAGTCGCTAACGCGTGGGACCATTCTGTCCGCAGCCCGCCGCGCCATCGCTGTGCAGTTGGGCCGGCCCAGTTAGTTTCCCATGCAGAGCCCGTCAATTCAAATAGATTTTTCCCATTTTTGTTAAATCTAGATTCTGTCAGTAGATTCAAAAATCAATTCAAAGAGATCTACTGAACAAAATTGCATGATTCCAATTTTGTTAGAAAGTTATTCATATTATCTATCCAAGCTCGTTGGATTAAAACCATTTGAAATTATAGATCACCTATAGTAAAAATAACAAGGCTGAGAATTTTCCAACTTCAAACAATTTTCAAAAATCAACCATAAATGCTTTTGATTTGATTCCAACTCTCAAAAATCACATCTGACAAGATCTATCTGAATATGTCAAAATATTTAGGTTTACATGCAGTGATCTTGAACTAGTACCAAAAGAATGCTAGATAGGCATTTCTAGTCACTTAAATTGTATTAAATAGTAATGTTAAAACTTTATAAAATGTGACCACCACTTTAAATCACATTCCCAAGTATTAGAATATGTGGTGATGACATGTGTCAACATGATCCCATATTTTGGAGAATATTAAATCTCAAGTATTTTCAATGAGTAGAAATTACTTTTCCAAAATAAATTAAATAAGACTAAGTATTTATTTCATGTGATGTTTGTGATGATGCTAGATCATCAAGTGTGAGCCTTAGTGTGCTAAATAGAAGTAGTTAAGTATTGTTTGGTGATTGTGTACCTCGTATTCATTTATAGACGATAGTACCATCCCGGGATACGAGGAGGAGGAGTACTACCAAGAAGAAGAAGAGAACTTCAACCACTGCACTACTCAAGGCAAGCCTAACACTACAAGTTAACTATGCAAGCCATCACTAATTGCAAGCTAGAACTATGCAAGCTAACACTTGCAAGCTTCATACTTATGCAAGATAACCTATGCAAGATGCATTAGGCATGCTTTGGTTATGCAACTTTGATTACACCAATCCCAAGTTTTACTTGCAAGCTTTATTCTTTTACTTTTACCAAAGTTCTTTACCTTTAGTTATTGATTTGTGAGTATTGGAAAAATAGGATAGATACCATAAAGAGTATAAAGATAGGCCCAAGTAGTTATACTTAGATGCCATCAAAAGCATAAAACTAGATTTGGATAGTTACACTTGGTTAGCACCCCTCATTAGTGAATACCCTCAACTTTAGTGGCTAGTGCTAAGCATAGAAGTCGATCACTTTGGATGGGAATACTTGGTGAAAATGATTATGAAAACCTTGGAATGATGATTAATTCTATTGAAATGTTTTGACATGTGTTGAGAATTACAATGATTGATGATGAAAATTTTGAACCATGAGCCTTGGCCCTTTATAAAAACTGATGGTTGGGTTTGTATGCGATACCATTCCAATTTTACCATACAACCACAACACCTGAATTGGGTAGGGATTAAATGGAAGTTTATATGCCTTAGTATGGGTTCCCTCGCGGAAAGAGGTTGAGCTGAGGCTACCTCGTGAATGTGATTGTCCACCTATGCAGTGCCTAGGATGGCAAATGGCCATGGCTAGGAGGCCAAGCTCATAGGGGAGGTGCCTATACTAGAGTGTGTAATTGAAAGTTTAGGATTGATTATACGCATACTAAGTATGATGATTCAGGGTTATCTCTGACGGATGTATCGAATTTTGTGGTGAAAAGTGTACCACCTCTGTAGAGTGTCAAACTATTTGAATAGCCGTGTCCATGGTCATGCACGGTTGGAGTGGCCATACTATTTCATTATCAGATGTTTTCAAAATGACTTGTGAACCGAACTATGACCTTGACTTGACCACAACAGGGCCGTGGACATGAAAACTAGGTTCCCACTTAAGTGATTAAATTAGATTCTCTACTTTTGAACTCCTTATGAAATAAACCTGGCTTTTTGCAAATAAACCTAGAGCTTAAGATTCCTACTAGAACTACCTTGCTTGTTAGTGATAGTTTGCGAGTACTTAAAGAGTACTCATGGCTTTTTCCTTGGCTATTCCCGTGGCCATACTATGAGGAGGACTACCAGGAAGATGGACATCAGGAGGTATATGACAACTAGGATCATCTCCCATCATCAGCATTGCCTGTGACTCCAAAGATGGAGCCCCTACTACGTTTACTTTCCGCTGGTTTGATTGTATTAAGACTAGATCATGAGATCCTTTATTTGTAAGACCTTTATTATGGTTTGTAATGGATGATGTACTGTGGTACCAATTTTGTTATGTCTCGCAAAAATGGTAATCCTGGGATTGCGATGCATGGCATAACAGGCATCTGAGATTAAAAATCTGGGTGTTGACAAGTTGTATCAGAGCCATCCTGTCCCTAGGAGACCCTAGTTAGGATGGACGTCTAAACAAAAACTTAGTTTCAAAACAAAAGAAGTGAGTATTTATGAAAACCTATTCCCACTCTTACCCTAGAGATTCTTTCAAAAAATTCATGTTCCTCAAAAATTCTTGCAATCCTACATAAAAATTCGACACACTTGATCACCCCACTAACTTGCTCACCCTAAATTCTTATAGATGGAGGTAAAGTATAGCAAGTTCTACCAGCTGGGCAACGGAGGTCACCTGATCTTTGAGAGGGATCTAGATGCACTTGAAGAGTATCTTAAGCGCCCGCACCCAGAGTTCTACGGGGCACAACTCAACGATCACGTTGGAGGAGATCTACATTGGCTGATCTCCGAGGGAAGATGGAAGCACCCACTTCGGAGAAGATCCAATTCAGAATTCGGGAGAACAACTGGCTAGATGGATTAGCCAGGGCTATGCAGGAAGCTCTTGCCCGTCTGTGTGGGAAAAACATCAACCAAATCATCGAGACTCGCTTTGCTCACTATGCAAGGCGTGATTCTATGAGAATGCCCTTGGAGATGCCAGGACACCAGGAGCTGAAGCACCAAGTGGATAATATCGACTTCATGTTGTATGATAGACAACAGGAGTTGGACAACGCCCGTGCCTATGCCCACCACAACCATGCCATTGTAGTCAGGAAGGATCAGACCCTCACCATCCTCGCTAAGGAGCGCCAATCACTCCGTCGTCCGCGTGACAAGAAGGATCACATCATCTATCTTCTTCGCAAGAAGGTGACCACTCTCTAGAAGACCATCCGTGAACAAGAGATCCAGCTTGAAGCGAAGGAGGAGGAAGGTGAAGATATCCGTGGAGATCTCTACTCTTACCTGAGTGATGATGATGACTACCTGGAGGACGATGCCATGGAGTTCCACACTCATGATGATAATTCCGCCTTCATTGGTGATGATTATATGCACTTGAGCACTATCGTAGGAATGAGTTGTATCCGGTCCCATTATATCATAGCTTCATAGAATGGTTCTTAAAACCATATGTTTTCTATTTGTGTTGTGGTGTGTGTTTGTATGGTGTGCTTGGACTGAATGAATGAATGAATGAATGAGAGGAAGTTGTTAGTTTACAAAAACCGAGTTATACTCCAAGTTTAAAGCTTTTGAAACAAAACCATGAACCTTAGAAATTTCCCTCTTATCTCACTATCTATCTCAATCTTCATATGACTCGTGGAAATCCCGGAGGAAGCAGTTCATCTCAGGACCCAATGCTGCAGATTCTGCAAATGTTAGGTTCTGACCGTGAAGCTAGTAGAGCCGAACGCCAAACCAACTTAGCAACTCTTCAACAGATAGCTCAGATGGCCCACAATAATCAAGGTGACGGAAACCAGGATAACCATGGATCCAAGCTCAAGAACTTTCAGAACACCAATCCCCCTATATTTAGTAAGTCTAAGGAGCCCTTACATGCTGATGACTGGCTTCAAACCATGGAGAACAACTTAGAGGTTGCATCAGTTGAGGCCAATAAAAAGTATTGTTTTCCACCCATTATCTGGCAGGTGATGCAAGAGCCTGGTGGAATAGCACCCGTACCATGAACAGAGGTCAGATGATGACTTGGGATGAGTTCAAAATCAAGTTCAGCCGGACTCATGTGCCCCCAGGTCTGATTAATAGGATGAGGGTTGAGTTCAGAGAATTGAAACAAGGAAGGATGACTGTGGTTGAGTACCGTGACAAATTCTTATCTTTAGCTAGATATGCCCCTGATGAGATTGACACAGAAGCAAAGAAGAAAGAGAGATTCCTGAACGGACTGCATGATGAGATGCAAACCGTGCTAGTCAACATTCCATTTGATGATATTGAAGCTTTAGTGGACTCTGCCATTCAGATGGAAGGGAAGATCAATCAAGCCAATGACAACCGCAAGCGTCGCATGATGCACCAGCCAGGATCCCACCATACCCAGAAGTATCGCCCTAACCCGTCTGCAGGATATGCCCAAGAAACAACAGACCTCCTATGAACCGTCCGAGCTATCCCAACCGTGGAGGAGGAAACCCAAGGCCTGGAGGAAACCATAACAATAACCCCAACAATTCCAATAACTTCAACCATGCAGCGCCCAAGTCCAACAATAACAACAACAACAATACTGCCCCAAGGACTGGAAGCAATGTTGTGCCCATTGTAGGAAAAAACAAGTCCCTGATTACTTCCTTTGAATGTAGATTCAAGGGACATTACTCCAATGAGTGCCCCAAGAAGCTTGCAGCAACCACTAATGTGAATGCACCCGCTCAGCAGCAACACCGTGTTCAGCCTGGAAGGAGATTTGCCCGCTCAACCGCTCAACCGCAACGGCCGTCTGTTCCACATGAATGCTGAAGAAGCTCAGGAAGCGCCAGATGTTGCGCTGGGTATGTTTTCTGTTAACTCAATACTTGCAAGAGTGTTTTTTGATTCTAGAGCTTCGCACTTGTTTGATTCTAGAGCTTCGCACTAATAAGATTCAACCAACAAAATTGAAGCATGTTATGATAGTTCAAATACCTGGTTCAACCACCAAAGCTAAAAAAATTTGCAAGGCTGTACCTATCAGAATCCATGGAATAGATTTTTATGCTAGTCTAATAGTACTTGGAACCAATGGTTTGGAAGTAGTACTAGGAATGGATTGGATGTCAAAACATAAAGGATTAATCGACTGTGCCAAGAAAGCCATAACCATGACCAGTAGCACTGGAGTATCAATAGAGCATGTATCTGAGACATTTCCCCGTCAATTCAAATGCAACAAGAGTCTAGCCCAACCAACCCTAGATCAAGTCATAGTAGTCTGTGAATACCCGACGTGTTCCCAGATGAATTGCCTGGTATGCCCCAGATCGGGATATCGAGTTCATCATTGAACTAGTTCTTGGAACTGGACCCATAGCTCAGAGACCTTATAGTATGAACCCCTCTGAATTAATGGAGCTGAAGAAGCAACTTGATGCTATGTTGGAGAAAGGTTTGATTCAACCAAGTGTGTTGCCATGGAGATCGCCTGTTTTGCTTGTGGATAAGAAAGATGGAGGTAACCATTTGTGCACAAATTACCAGAAGCTAAATGATGTCACCATCAAGAACAAGTACCCACTGCCAAAGATAGAGGATCTGTTTGACTAGTTGACTAGTGCCAGAGTGTTTTCTAAGATTGATCTTAGAACTGGTTATCATGAACTCAAGATTCGTGCAACAGATATCCAAAAGACCGCCTTCACCACCAGATATGGATTGTATGAGTACACTGTCATGTCTTTTGGATTAAACCAATCCCCCACTTTTCATGAATCTCATGAATAAGATTTTTACGAACTTCCTAGATAAGTTTGTCATTGTTTTTATCGACGATATTCTGATCTATTCAAAGTTAGAAGAAGACCATGAGCTACACCTGAGAACCATCCTTGAAACCCTTAGAGAGCATTAGTTGTATGCCAAGTTTAGCAAATGTGAGTTCTGGTTAATGGAAGTAGGATTCCTAGGACATATCGTATTGGCACGAGGAGTCCCTGTTGATCCTGCCACGATTAAGGATGTTGAAGAATGGAAAACCCCAACCACTCAAACCCAAGTCCGTGCATTTCTCGGATTAGCGGGGTATTACCGCAAGTTCGTAGAAGGATTTTTGAGCATCGCAAGACCAATGACCCAGTTATTGAAGAAAGTTCAGAAGTTTGAATGGCCAGATAAATGTGAAGCAAGTTTTCAAGAGCTTAAGAAGAGATTGATTTCTGTTGGGGATATACTTTCCGGGTATCCTCACTGTACCTCACTGACCAGGGTGGCCCACTTCGGGTTAGAGCTTTGCTTCACGGGCAACCCAGTCAGGGAGAAGAGACGGAGTCCAGTCTGGCTATCGGAAGGCGCAGAAGACTTACCGACATAAGCCCATAGTGTTACTTGTAGTTCAAGATGTACTCTGTAACCGACTCTTAGTCGTAGCCGGATAAACCTCTCCTGTAAACCCTAGGACGGATATCTATATAAGCCTTCCTAGGGAGAGCCTTTAGGGCACCCTCACAATAGTCTACAATCTCAACTCGCCCAGGCGAAACCCTTGTAACCCATATTTCGGCTTGTCGTATTATTAGATTGCTAGCAGGAGTAGGATCCGTCCAAAGCTGATGGATTCGAACCTGGTAAACTTGTGTGCTCACCATCCCGGAATACCGTATGTCTCACGCCCCTCTCTTCCACACGCCTCGAGGATCCCCTCATGGTGTACTCGTCATCAATCCGACGATAGTTGGCGCCTACCGTGGGGAAATTGAGCTTCGGATCTGCGTTCCGAGCGGAATCTACAAGAATCAGAATCAGTGAGACTATCACCATCGGTCGCATCCTCTACGCCATCGACGTCCCTCTCATCATTCTCGACGAGACTTGGATTCTGGCTATGGAGGTCGTGACTGCTTATACCACATGTCTTTCGGCTGAGACTGTCCCACCCACCCCAGCGGTGATGATAGAGGCAGAAGAAATATCTAGGTCCCCTTTGTCTGTAGAGGCGGTAGAGTTTCGAATCTCAGAAAATCCTAATCCCACCTAGCCCGCACCCAATGCGGAGATAGTGGAGAAATCTGAGTCTGAAGCAGACCTTGTGGTTCAAGTCGAATCTGGAGTGGATCTCCCTAGCGAGGCTGAATCCTAGATCAATCCACCCGCTGAAGTCAAAATCTAGGAGGATCACAACAACAACCTTGGTTCCGGCTCTGCCAACGCTGGAACAGATCAACCATTCCTGAGGCACACATTGAGGCGCATGATAATGCAAGACGCAAGCGTGGATGAGGTTCTCGAAACCATCAAGATCTTCGAGGAAGCCCACGAGGAAAGCCACAACTACCTCAGGACCCATACATCGCACTTCGTCGGATACGTTGGATCCGGATCCAGCTCTCCTGATGCTGGAGACAACATTGACTCAGTGCTGGAGGCGATCGGAACAAACACCGACTTATCCGCATCCTCGGATGATTCGATGACATCGGTGGATTTTTGAAAGTTCTCCGTGGAATATGAAGAGGAGTACAACTCCAAAGCTGTAGAAGAAGGAGAAGCCATGGATGAAGGATCCGGGGAAAACTCTCCCAAAGCGCAGGACGACATGGATATCGGAGATAATCCCGAGGTCCAGATGTCCGAGAGTACCGATCAGAGCTTGACTCCGGGAATTGGACCCAAAGCCGTCTTTGCTACTGGCGCTGCTGTAGCATCCCAATTGTCTAACAATTGTAATGCTACTTGGTCTAGTAATAATGGCTACTTCAAATATATAATTGTTGCATCATCATTATATCATGCTCATGTCATCATGCCACCTTGCATTTGAGCATCATATAAAACCCCTTCTTGTTTGGTTCTTATCTCATGTGCATTATTAATTGTATTTGCCTCTTGATATTGTATTTGGTTCTTGATATATTGTTTAATGCCCAAGTTGAGTTGGGGGCATATCTTTTATTAACTCCCCCACCTTTTTCTTTCACCACCTTATAATTCCACCATCCAACTAAATATGAGCTTTGCACTTTATTTGGTTTTACCTCTAGCTCATGTGGGTTAGGATGGACCCACTTCTTTTCCCCATGCTCTCATCTTAGCATCATGATGTTTTCACATTTGTGATATATGAGAGCCACATGGCCACCTTTGCATGCCTTGTGAGTGGGACCCTAATTCTAGCTCCCATATGTGTTGTTTTTGGGGTTATCATCATGTTGGGATATTTTGTGGGCTTATTAAATATCTAGTGGCATATACACACTAGCAAGTCCCATTGTATTTCAGATATGGTCATCTCCATCTATTCCACATGGGGCATCCTTTTTAATTCTTTTTGCTTGGCCTTTATTTCCAATTTTTGGGAATGCAAAATAATAATGCCATGAAATAATATCGTTTCACAAGAATCATCATGGCATTAAATATTTTGCATGGGCCATGCAAGCACCACCTTTTGCTTGTCATTTGGATTTTATTTGTTCTTGGAGTGGATCATCTCTACCTCTATCTTTTCTTTTGGCTTGATCTTATTTGATCATGCTTAAACCACCCTACCACATTCCTCTCTTTCTCTTTTACCACCTTTCTTGCTTGTTCAAGTGTGGAGCATGCAAGCTCCTTAAGCCCTAATCCATCACCCCTCTCTCTAATCATCTATCCTAGATCCTCCCCATCACCTACCCATCTAACCTTACCCCTTCATCACCATAACCCCATACCCTACCCTAGCTAAAACCCTAGTCCCTCTCTACACCTAACCTCCCTTGGTCTCTCCTTGCCGAGTCCCTCTTAGCTGGCCCCACCATGCCACCTAGCCAAACCCTAGCTGGCCACCTAGCTACACCCCCAACCCTAGTACCAACCCTAAACCCGAGCCTACCCCTCTCCCTCTCTTGCTCTCTCTCTGCCCTAGGGGCCCCTCCAACCCGAGCCTGCCCCTGCCCTGGCCTCACCCTCTGAAACCACCTGGTAGCCATCCCCCCTGCCTGCCCTACCCCTGCCCGAGCACGTGAGGGTGGAGGAAGGAAAGGTGGCCGAGCCACCTTTATCCAACCACTCCCCACGGCACCGTCCATCCTCCCTCTGCTTTACCACCCCCCCACAACCTCTCCTTGCTCGTCCAGATCCACCCAGAGGCCTGCCCTCTTCTCTCTCTTCTCCACCGTCTGCAACTACCCCCCCCGCCCCGCCCAAACCTCCGGCCTCAACCGATCTCCCTCTACCAGCCGGTGGCGTGGCGCTCCTGGGTGTCGGGAAGCTCACGCGTCGCTGCATCGTCTGTCAGCGCGTCGCAGGGAAGGAGCACCGGAGCCGAAGAACACCGACGCACCCGCCGCGAAACCCTAGATCGCCGTCCGTCTGCGTCGTCGCCAATCGTCTGCCCGCCGACCCGATCCAACGCCTCCGACACACTCGCGGTGAGCCCACCTCCCTCCTGGACACCCTCGCTTTCACCGTCGTGTCCTGGCCGCGACGTGCGCTCCGTCGAGCACCCTCTGTGCGCCGGCGTCGTGTGCGTCTGCTCGTCCCCGCAGCGCGCAGTAGCCCTATCTAGGCCCCGCCCGCTCTCAGGACACCTAGCCCCAGCCCACCGCACTGGTTCGCCACCCTAGCGCGCGCCCGCAGGTCCCTGGTTCGATCCCTGCCCGCGCCCTGCTGCGCATCAACCTCGCTCGAGATAGAGAAGATCAGCGATGCGGCCACGATCGTTTTAACCCCTGCTCTTTTAGTGGCCTAACCGCGGTCGCCTGGCCCACTAGTCAGCCAGACATTTTGCGAGAACCCCTAGCCTTTTCCTACCTCAACCCGCTCAACGGAAGCCCCACTGTCGATCCTCACTGGCTCGTCCATTGGCACGTGAACTGTGATCGCTGGTCCCATCTGTCTGCCTCTGCGGCTGGCAGCAGCTGCGGTGAGAAAAGTTTTCGCGCTCGTGTGCTGCGCTGAGTCAGCCTGGCCCCACCCGTCTGTGTCTCTGGCTAAGAACGTCTGAGTAACAAAAGTATTGTCTGTTTTCTGTTTTAAATTCAAATCTTTTCAAATTATTATCAAATTCAAATTAAATTCTGTTTTAAAATAACTTTTCAAATATTAATCCAAATAATACTTATAATATATGTTTTCAAATCAGAAAAATGTGAGGATTTCAAATATGCAATTCAAAATATATCTTGGACATTTAAAATTTCCAAGTTTATTAAAAATTACAATAAATGCCCTTTTGCCTTATTTATTTAATAACTTTTGATTTATAAATCCAAATTTAACAAATGATATGTCTAAAATGATTAGCTCGACGAGACCTTTCTGTTTATGCATTCCATGGTTTAATTTGAAGCATGCGTCATATAACTATAATGTGGACAATTGTAACTACCTCGGTGAATTACGCTGCTAGTACAAGCCTGGATGATCAGAAATGGTTGAAATAGTACGGTGGGGCCCAAATGCCACTCACAGGTAGACCTTTCGGCCGTCCCAATCATTTCCAAACATCAGGACAAGAACGGGCGGCGTAATCGGCAGGCGAAGGGATCACTACATACACAAATGAGTATGTATGCAAGCCACCATACAATAGTACATCAGAGCCATTCCATCTAAAAAGAAAGGAAATATAGCAACGCCATACGGCAAGATCCAAATATCCTAGATAGATATAATAGTTTAGGATATCTCCTCATACATCAATCAACAGAGTATCAAGCGGAAGCGGAAGACAAGATCCGAGTACGGATAAGAAGCAAATCGGCATAAGATGCCCCATAAATAAGCAGATCCCGCCCACAGATCTCACGGATCCCCGTTCCCGGAATCTCTACACCGAATGATCTATGGCTCTGATGTACTATTGTATGGTGGCTTGCATACATACTCATTTGTGTATGTAGTTGATCCCTTCGCCTGCCGATTACGCCGCCCGTTCTTGTCCCGATGTTTGGAAATGGTTGGGACGGCCGAAAGGTCTACCTGTGAGTGGCATTTGGGCCCCACCGTACTATTTCAACCATTTCTGATCATCCAGGCTTGTACTAGGAGCGTAATTCACCGAGGTAGTTACAATTGGTATCAGAGCCATCCCGACCTTCATGGTCTCAGCCAAATGGTCGTTGTCTGTCTAGCAAATATTTTGGTAGTTATGTATACTAGGGAAAAACAAAACGCGAGAGTAGGACTGCTCCCACTTTTCTTCTTACCCACCCACCACCCTTTTCTGGTAAGGAAGTGTAACGTTTTCAATCCTCTTCTTAAATTCAAACTAGGATTCACGTGTTCTGGGTTTCCGTAGTACCATAGGTTGTGTATCTGTGTGTGTGAGTGTGTGTGTGTGTAATTCCTTGTCTATCTGTTGCATCCAAGTTGTTATCTTATCGGCCTTTTGGTTATCAACTGTTGGTACATTCCATACCGACAGGCTTTTGCAAACCGACGCGATCTATCTGATTCGTTGTATACCGACGCGATCTGTCTTACTCTTTGTTATCCGACGTTATCTTCTTTAGGGTGTTCGTTTCCGTAGTTGCTAATCTTTAGGTTATCGTGAGAAGAAGGGGTTGGGATATGTGTTATACTTATTCATGTGCGGAGTAATGATTTGAGTGCGGGATGGAGTCGCGACCATACCACTACTCTTATCATTCGCTCTTGTATATTGAATTGGTAGAGTCACTAATCTTGATTCGTTAAGTAATTTTGCGCATCTATTGGTATTTTAATGCCGAAATTTGTGGAAATTTTTTCTTTGATATATTTGTGTACCACACTCCTTTTCAGTGATTAATATGCTTAATATCTTCTAGGTGCTTTGAACTTCGTTGATATTTTAATATCATCTTAGTAAATTGTATCCTTTAATCTTGAGTAATTTCATCTTGGTACTATTTTGGATTATTATTATTCTCCATCATAGTACTGACTTGTATGTTATATCAATCAGGGATGGCACCACCACGCCTGCTCGAGGAGGACATACAACCTGAACTGGGGCAGCGTTGTCAAGCATAGCTAATGCCTTGGCAAAGAATGCAGCAGAACCAACGCTTTGAGGAAAGTGTCGAGGAACGAGTTTGTGCCGCTACCTCCACCTCCCAGCGAGGAGACATCAAGAGCTTCCTGAAGTTCAACCTCGTCGTTTGATGTTTACGATCAACCACTTGATGCTGATGATTGGTTGCGTGAGATGTCAAGGTTCTTGATGACCGCTGATGTTCTGAGCAAGAATGGGTAAAGTGTGCTACTCACCTTACGAAGGGAGATACAGCTCTCGGTGGGAGAATTACACGAAGGCAAGCACCGGTTTTCATCCTACTTTGGAACAGTTCCTTTGGAGCTTTCAAAGAGCGATTCTGTCGAAATTGTCATGGAGAGGATGAAGGAGTGTTTTCTCAACCTCAAGCAGGGCAATGATAATGTCAATACCTACATCAGGAACTTCATGAACCTTTCTCGTTATGGTGGCGATGAGATCTCTAATGACAAGAAGAAGCAAAAGAGGTTCAGGCAAGGGCTCAATGCATCGATTAAGTATGCAATCACACATGCAAGGCCGGCGTCTTTTTCGGAACTTCAGCATACATTTCTGCGGAGGAGGAAGCAAGTAGGCAAGTGTTTGAGGAGTCAAAGAAACACAGCCGTGATGCAGCAAGCTCTTGACTATGTCGGCTCCTTCTAAGCGCCGTGTCCGGGTTCCTAACACCCCACCGTCGCTCCCGGCTCCACCAAGACCTTCAAGCTACGGCAAGGCCACCAAACTTCCTCACTTTGCTGCTGGGGCCACAACCACCACTACCACTGAGCGCTGGCGGAAGTCCACAGCTACGTTGCTCCACGTCCACCTGGTGCTTGTTACACGTGTGGGGACGCTGGGCATCAAAGCTGGAACTGTCCGATGAAGAACAAGGCTCTTCCTCCACCACCTCCAAGATCTGCGGCAAGCTCTCCTATGGTTCGTGCACCACCACCTCGGGCTCTCAACATCAACACCAAGCCCGGGTCTACTGTTGCTCGTGCCAACTGCATCAACGCCGCTCAAGCTGAGCATGCACCTGGAGTTGTGATGGGTATGCTTCCCGTAAACTCAGTTCCTGCAAGAGTTTTGTTTGATTCTGGTGCTTCGCATTCTTTTGTTTCGCATAAGTTTGCACAAGAGCAGGATCTGGATAAGGTTCCTTTATCACATCGTCTGGTGGTACAATCTCCTGGGTCAAACATGAGGGCTGCTCATATCAGCCATGGCAATCAAATTGAGATTGGTGGCTCTTCGTTCTCGGCGTCCTTAATCCTTCTGGGCAATTCTGACATTGATGTCATCTTGGGCATGGATTGGTTGACAGCAAATGCAGCTGTGATTGATTGTGCTGAGCGCTCGGTTTCTCTGAAGGTTCCTGAAGGCCATATAGTCTATTCTCCAAGTCTGACTCCTGCTATCCAGCTTTTCTCTTTGGCGGCTCTGAATGTTGATGCTATGGAAGCTATTCAGAGTGTTCCGGTGGTCTGTGAGTTCCCATATGTCTTTCCTGAAGAGTTGCCAGGTATGCCTCCAGATCGTGAGGTTGAGTTTGTTATTGAGCTTGAACCTGGTACCGCTCCTATCTCCAAGCGGCCTTATAAAATGGGTCCTGCTGAGTTGGCTGAACTCAAACGGCAGCTTGATGAACAAGAGAAGTTGGGTTTCATTCAGCATAGTACTTCTTCTTGGGGTAGCCCAACTCTCTTTGTGAAGAAGCGAGACCAGACTGATAGACTTTGTGTTGACTATCGGGCTCTCAATGCTAAAACCATCAAGAATAAATATCCCCTTCCGCGGATTAATGATCTCTTTGATCAGCTAGCTGGAGCTGTGGTATTCTCTAAGCTTGACTTGAGGAGTGGTTATCACCAAATCAAGATTCGCAAGGAAGATGTTCCGAAGACAGCTTTCACCACCCGCTATGGCCTGTATGAGTACACGGTTATGTCTTTCGGTCTCACCAACGCACCTGCCACCTTCTCGAGGCTCATGAACTCGGTTTTCATGGAGTATCTTGATAAGTTCGTTGTGGTCTATCTGGATGACATCTTAGTCTACTCTAAGTCAAAGGAAGAGCATGAAGAACACCTTCGGTGTGTCCTAAACAAGCTTCGTGAGAACCGCTTGTATGCAAAGTTCTCCAAGTGTGAGTTTTGGCTGCCTCAAGTAACCTATCTTGGTCACGTCATCTCTGCCAAGGGCATTGCAGTCAATCCGGAAACTGTGAAGACAATTGTTGAATGGCTTCCTCCTGTCAATGTCAAAGAAGTGCGGAGTTTCCTTGGTTTGGCTAGTTATTGCCGTCGCTTCGTTCAGAACTTCTCGAAGATAGCGAAGCCTCTTACCGATCTCCTTAAGAAAGGCAAGAAATACCTTTGGACTCCTGCATGTCAAACTAGCTTTGAGACACTCAAAGAGAAGCTCACTTCCACACCAGTCTTGGTTCCTCCGGATACATCCAAGCCGTTTCAGATCTTCTGTGACGCCTCTTTGCATGGATTGGGTGCGGTCCTTATGCAAGAAAAACAAGTTGTTGCTTATGCCTCTCGACAGTTGAAGACGCATGAGATCAACTATCCTACACATGACCTCGAGCTCGCAGCAGTTGTCTTTGCTTTGAAAGTATGGAGGCACTACTTGCTTGGTAACCGTTGTGAGATCTTTTCTGATCACAAGAGTCTGAAGTATATCTTTACTCAGCCTGATCTCAACCTTCGGCAAAGGAGATGGATTGAAGCAATCAATGACTTCGATTTGACCATCAACTACACTCCGGGCAAAGCTAATGTCATGGCAGATGCTCTCAGCCGCAAAGCTTATGTTAACAACCTCATGATGGAAGAACAACAGCCTCTCTTGTGCGAGGAATTCCGTCAGCTCAACCTGGAAATTGTGGAACAAGGGTATCTCCTGAACCTTCTAGCAACACCTCTCTTGGAAGAAAAGGTTCGCTCTTCTCAGCTTGGTGATCCGTACACAAGAAAGATCATCTCCAGGATTCAGCTTCCGAAGTATGAGTCCTTCCACGTCGATGATCAAGGCACGCTTTTCTTTGAACACCGGATGTTTGTTCCGAACTACCCGGGGTTGAGAGAGCAAGTTCTCAAGGAGGCGCATGATTCTGTTCTTTCTATCCACCCTGGCAGCACAAAGATGTACATGGACTTGAAAACACAATATTGGTGGCCTGCATTGAAAAGGTATTGTGCCAAGTATGTCTCAGAGTGTGATGTCTGCCGCAGAGTGAAAGCTGTTCATCAGAAACCTTCCGGTCTTCTACAGCCATTGAAACCCCCGGAATGGAAATGGGAGAAAGTAGAGATGGACTTCATCACTGGTTTTCCTAGGTCGCAGAAGGGCAACAATGCAATCTTTGTTGTCATTGACAGGCTTTCTAAAGTGTCTCACTTCTTCCCCGTCAAGGAAACCATTTCTGCAATTCAGTTGGCGGAGCTCTATATCAACAGAATTGTCTCTCTGTATGGGGTTCCGCATGAGATCAGTTCAGACCGTGGAAGCATCTTCACTTCCAAGTTCTGGGAAAGTTTCCAAAAGGCTTTGGGAACAAAGTTGAACTTCAGCACAGCTTACCACCCTCAGTCGCAAGGACAAGTTGAAAGGATCAATCAGATTCTGGAGGATATGCTTAAGGCCATCTCTTTTGGCATGAAGTGGGAAGAATGTCTTCCTTATGCTGAGTTCTCTTACAACAACAGCTTCCAGAAAAGTCTGAAGATGGCACCATTTGAGTCTCTCTATGGTCGCAAGTGCAGAACTCCGATTGGTTGGTCGGGTGCAGGAGAAAGAATCTTGTTTGGCCCTGACATTGTGACTCAAGCGGAGGAGAAGGTTCACATCATTCTTGAAAATCTGAGGATTGCTCAAAGTCGCCAGAAGAGCAATTATGACAGGAAGCACACGGACATGGAGTATGTCCCTGGTGATCTCGTTTACCTTCGTGTCACTCCCATGAGAGGCACGCACCGCTTTGGTATCAAAGGGAAGCTGGCTCCTAGATACATCGGTCCTTTCAAAGTTCGTGGAAGAAGAGGGGAAGTTGCTTATGCTCTTGAGCTCCTGGAAAAACTCAAGGTCCATGATGTTTTCCACATCTCTCAGCTCAAGAAGTGCTTCAAGGATCCCGGCAGGACCGTGGATCATGAGCTTATCAATCTCCAAGAAGACCTGTCTTATCAAGAACACCCCACAAAAATCCTTGAAGTCGCAGAAAGAAGGACTCACAACAAGTCCATCAAGTTCTGCAAGGTGCAGTGGACGCACCATTCCGTTGATGAAGCCACTTGGGAACGTGAAGATGATCTCCGTGCCAAGTATCCTACCCTCTTTGTGTCTTCTTCTTCATCCTAGAATCTCGGGGCGAGATTCCTGTTTAGTGGGGGAGAGTTGTAGCATCCCAATTGTCTAACAATTGTAATGCTACTTGGTCTAGTAATAATGGCTACTTCAAATATATAATTGTTGCATCATCATTATATCATGCTCATGTCATCATGCCACCTTGCATTTGAGCATCATATAAAACCCCTTCTTGTTTGGTTCTTATCTCATGTGCATTATTAATTGTATTTGCCTCTTGATATTGTATTTGGTTCTTGATATATTGTTTAATGCCCAAGTTGAGTTGGGGGCATATCGTTTATTAACTCTCCCACCTTTTTCTTTCACCACCTTATAATTCCACCATCCAACTAAATATGAGCTTTGCACTTTATTTGGTTTTACCTCTAGCTCATGTGGGTTAGGATGGACCCACTTCTTTTCCCCATGCTCTCATCTTAGCATCATGATGTTTTCACATTTGTGATATATGAGAGCCACATGGCCACCTTTGCATGCCTTGTGAGTGGGACCCTAATTCTAGCTCCCATATGTGTTGTTTTTGGGGTTATCATCATGTTGGGATATTTTGTGGGCTTATTAAATATCTAGTGGCATATACACACTAGCAAGTCCCATTGTATTTCAGATATGGTCATCTCCATCTATTCCACATGGGGCATCCTTTTTAATTCTTTTTGCTTGGCCTTTATTTCCAATTTTTGGGAATGCAAAATAATAATGCCATGAAATAATATCGTTTCACAAGAATCATCATGGCATTAAATATTTTGCATGGGCCATGCAAGCACCACCTTTTGCTTGTCATTTGGATTTTATTTGTTCTTGGAGTGGATCATCTCTACCTCTATCTTTTCTTTTGGCTTGATCTTATTTGATCATGCTTAAACCACCCTACCACATTCCTCTCTTTCTCTTTTACCACCTTTCTTGCTTGTTCAAGTGTGGAGCATGCAAGCTCCTTAAGCCCTAATCCATCACCCCTCTCTCTAATCATCTATCCTAGATCCTCCCCATCACCTACCCATCTAACCTTACCCCTTCATCACCATAACCCCATACCCTACCCTAGCTAAAACCCTAGTCCCTCTCTACACCTAACCTCCCTTGGTCTCTCCTTGCCGAGTCCCTCTTAGCTGGCCCCACCATGCCACCTAGCCAAACCCTAGCTGGACACCTAGCTACACCCCAACCCTAGTACCAACCCTAAACCCGAGCCTACCCCTCTCCCTCTCTTGCTCTCTCTCTCTGCCCTAGGGGCCCCTCCAACCCGAGCCTGCCCCTGCCCTGGCCTCACCCTCTGAAACCACCTGGTAGCCATCCCCCCTGCCTGCCCTACCCCTGCCCGAGCACGTGAGGGTGGAGGAAGGAAAGGTGGCCGAGCCACCTTTATCCAACCACTCCCCACGGCACCGTCCATCCTCCCTCTGCTTTACCACCCCCCCACAACCTCTCCTCGCTCGTCCAGATCCACCCAGAGGCCTGCCCTCTTCTCTCTCTTCTCCACCGTCTCCATCTACCCCCCCCTCGCCGGCCAAACCTTCGGCCTCCACCGATCTCCCTCTACCAGCCGGTGGCGTGGCGCTCCTGGGTGTCGGGGAAGCTCACGGACGTCCGCTGCATCAATCTGTCTGCCGCAGAGGAGGAGCACCGGAGCCGAAGAACACCGACGCACCCGCCGCGAAACCCTAGATCGCCGTCCGTCTGCGTCGTCGCCAATCGTCTGCCCGCCGACCCGATCCAACGCCTCCGACACACTCGCGGTGAGCCCACCTCCCTCCTGGACACCCTCGCTTTCACCGTCGTGTCCTGGCCGCGACGTGCGCTCCGTCGAGCACCCTCTGTGCGCCGGCGTCGTGTGCGTCTGCTCGTCCCCGCAGCGCGCAGTAGCCCTATCTAGGCCCCGCCCGCTCTCAGGACACCTAGCCCCAGCCCACCGCACTGGTTCGCCACCCTAGCGCGCGCCCGCAGGTCCCTGGTTCGATCCCTGCCCGCGCCCTGCTGCGCATCAACCTGTCGCTCGAGACAGAGAAGATCAACGACGGGCCACGGTGCGTTTCTGCTTAACCCCCTGCTCTTTTTAGTGGCCTAACCCGCGGTCCGCCTGGCCCACTAGTCAGCCGCGCCAGCATTTTGCAGAGAACCCCCTAGCCTTTTCCTACCTCAACCCGCGCTCCAACGGAAGCCCCACCTGTCAGTCCCTGCGCGCTCGTCCGCTGGCACGTGGGCCTGTGATCGCTGGTCCCATCTGTCTGGTGGGCAAGCTATGATGAGAAAAGTTTTGGCAGCTCGTGCGCTGAGTCAGCCTGGCCCCACCCGTCTGTGTCTCGCTAAGAACGTCTGAGTAACAAAAGTATTGTGCATTTTGCATTTTAAATTCAAATCTTTTCAAATTATTATCAAATTCAAATTAAATTCTGTTTTAAAATAACTTTTCAAATATTAATCCAAATAATACTTATAATATATGTTTTCAAATCAGAAAAATGTGAGGATTTCAAATATGCAATTCAAAATATATCTTGGACATTTAAAATTTCCAAGTTTATTAAAAATTACAATAAATGCCCTTTTGCCTTATTTATTTAATAACTTTTGATTTATAAATCCAAATTTAACAAATGATATGTCTAAAATGATTAGCTCGACGAGACCTTTCTGTTTATGCATTCCATGGTTTGATTTGAAGCATGCGTCATATAAATATAATGTGGACAGCAACTAATATGAGAATAAAATGGGGCCAAAACTTAATAAAATGTTTATCTCTTGTATTCCACACCGCACCCATGCCATGCTACTTTAATGCCATGCAAATTGTGCATCATTCATCATGGCATTATTGTTTGCTTGTCGCATTTATTCATATGCTTGTGCACTTTATTTATGTTGGCCCTTGTTTGTTTGGTTCTTCTTCGAATAGACGGCGACGGGGATATATCAAGAGCACCAGGAGCACTACCCAGATCCATCCTTTGCTTCAACTGAGCTGCCAGGCAAACACTACCACATGCTTGCATACATATAGTACCTATTGCCTCTATCTTACTCTTGCATCATTGAGTCACAATCGCATTAAATTGAATCCCAAGTATTGCATAGCCTTTACTTTTAAACCCCACCGAAGCTTGTTCCTCCATCCCATGAGCCATTACTACAGGAGTTGTTTGAGCCATGCGAGTCGTAGAACAGCAGGTGTAGGGTATGTGAGTGTCTGATGGATAACGAGGTACCTAAACAACTTAACCTGCGTAGTAATGGGCTAACTAATGAAAGTGGCATCGGTGAGCCATATTCGCTATTTGGTTTTTCAGGCTCACTTGTGTCCCGTAGGACCCCGAGTACTTGATTCCTGTTCCTTGAATATTCGCGCTATCCACATCCGGGAGGCTTATGAACCCCCCTGAGCCAGAGCTTGATTCATTCTTATTTCTTGGGGCCACAAACTAGTTTGAGGATTTATTTACTATCCTGTACTTATGCCATGCTTTACTGCTTTAATTTAAGATTGTGCGAGGTAATGCACCTTTATCTTGTTAGGTCCGTGACCTGTTTTATTTATGTCGACAAGCCCGATCACGCTTCGGGTTCCCATCATTTACAGCCGGCTCCACAAACCTTGAGGCCGTCTCGAGTCAGCTAACTTCGCTATGGTAGCTCAATGGGGTGGCCCCTAAATATTTCTGAATCCTGTGATCGCTTTGTCGTGATCGCCTCGTTGGGTTTTGATTTGGTTTTTCCGAGGCATATCGAGTGTGTGTTGCTATTTGTGCACCTGCGGGTAAAACTTTCAAAGCCGTGTCATGTTATGGACGACTTGGAGCACAGTTTCTCGATCATAGACAAGCATAACTAAAGTACCGCTTTTAATTTGACTAGACTAGGTACCTGACTAGTTAATAGTGCAACACTCACGGAATGGATAATAGAACTGCCAACGGATGGGGGGTTGTTCGTCCGCTTCCTCGTCGGTAAGCGAGGAGGAGGATGGATCTGTGGATATTACCGTTATAACCGTTATAACTGTTGTTATTAATTCACGGACATCCGTCTATCTTTGGTTAGGCGGATGGTTAGCGAGTATCTATAGAATTGCTAGGGTTTATCTTTTGCTGCAATTGCGTCACCCCAGGTTGTGTTCCCTTTAGAGGCATAAAGACTTGCTGAGTACCCCTAGGGTCTCACACGATAAATTATTGGTTCAGATGGACAGGTACACTCGCAAGATGGATACTGGGTGGAAGAGACGGACGATGTGGGCAACGATCATTCGGTGTAGAGATTCCGGGAACGGGGATCCGTGAGATCTGTGGGCGGGATCTGCTTATTTATGGGGCATCTTATGCCGATTTGCTTCTTATCCGTACTCGGATTTTGTCTTCCGCTTCCGCTTGATACTCTGTTGATTGATGTATGAGGAGATATCCTAAACTATTATATCTATCTAGGATATTTGGATCTTGCCGTATGGCGTTGCTATATTTCCTTTCTTTTTAGATGGAATGGCTCTGATGTACTATTGTATGGTGGCTTGCATACATACTCATTTGTGTATGTAGTTGATCCCTTCGCCTGCCGATTACGCCCCCTGTTCTTGTCCCGATGTTTGGAAATGGTTGGGACGGCCGAAAGGTCTACCTGTGAGTGGCATTTGGGCCCCACCGTACTATTTCAACCATTTCTGATCATCCAGGCTTGTACTAGGAGCGTAATTCACCGAGGTAGTTACAGCTGCCAAGAAGGCAAAGAAGAAGAACAAGAAGAACAAGACCCCGGCAAAAGATCTTCCGCCAGAGGAAGTGATTGCGGAGGAATATGAGGAAGACACGGATGGAGCACTTATCCTAGACGAGCCCAAAGAAGAATCGGTGGATGGACACATGGTCACCGCAGGTGCGCGTAAACTAATCGATGCTGCATTAACTACACCTATCCAAACAGCCGCAGAACTTACTGCTGAAGAACTGGATGAAAGGGCCCAAGCCCTGGAAGCGCGTCGCCAAGTACTCCTGGATGAAGCCAAAAACATCGAGAAGAAAAGAAACACATGGAAACTGCAGAGAAGTACATCTCTCGGCAGCATCAAAAGACCCAGAAACGTCACACTCGTGATGATCAATTTCCGGAAGTTCACAAGGTCCTCTTTGAAGGAAACCCGGGAATGCCTCAACTTGACAGCAAGGGAGATCTGGTGTACCCAACGCCGGTGCAAAACACTATTGCAGCTTGAGATATCCTGGCAAATAATCTAGGCCCAGAACAGGTTCGATTGGGCATTAAGCTACTCACCAAGGGTCTGGAGCAGCAGAAGGCCACAAAATCCAGAAGCGTAAAACTGGTCTCTCAATCCGACCAATGTCGCACGGATCTGGCCTGGAATGACGTAAGACCCCAACGTGTTCCGGAACAGCATCACCGTTCCGACCGTCAGGAAGCCAACTACTCAAGAACCGGATCTTCAGGACAGCATCACAGAACTGCACGTGACTGGCGCAATGTTGCTCCAGATGCTGAGCAAGAGGCAATTGCTGCACTGTATCCGAGGAATCCTCCCCGGCAAGAGTCGAACGATCACAGGGAAGAAGACAAAGAGAAACATTGGGAGGAGGATCGTCAAAGAATGCCACCTCCTAGACGTACAAGCCGTCCGGCTGAGCCCCACCATGGTGGGAGTGACGGACGAAGAAACGGCGGAAACCGTACTGAGACAAGCCAGCAGGGGGTCGTCGCAATGAAGATCATCCCCGGAACCAGAATAATGACGCTCCGTACAGAGGCCGGCATTTAGCCGGAAACAATCCAGCTGCTCCACCCTCTCCACCAAGCAGCCATCACAACGGCTCCCAAGGAGGCCAAGGAGGGCATCATGGCGGAGGAGGTGGTGACAGAAGCCGAAGTCTGGCTCCAAGGCACCACAACCATAGCCGTCAATCAGGACGATCTCTGTCCCCAAGTGACGCAAGGCACTGGATTAACTCCAACATAGAGGCACGACGCTACGAAAACGATGATATATATGTGGGCCCAAAATGCTTTGGACCACGCATAAGAGCAACAAAATTCCCGGAAGGATTCGCTATCTCAAGACACATCCAACCCTACGACGGTGTAGCTCGGCCAGATACTTGGCTCCAGGACTTTTTCCAAGCTTGCTGCATCGCCAAAGGCGGAAATAGCCTGGTCACAACCCGATATCTCCCACTCATGTTGTGGAAGACGACACGATCATGGATCAATGAACTTCCGGAGAACACCATCCACAACTAATATGACATGCAAAGCGCATTCTTTCGGAATTTCGAAGGCACATATCGGAGGCCATGTACGGTAGGAGACCTACAACGTTGCACCCAGAAAGCCAGAGAAACTTGCCGAGATTATCTCGGACAATGGATCAACACCAAGAACTCCTGTGAAGGAGTAAATGACCAAACCACAATTAAAGCTTTCATTGCAGGACTCCCAATTGGTTTACTACGTCATCGCTTGAAGTGTGACAAGGTCACTGATTTGGGAGATATGATAGAAACAGCGAGCAAGTATGCAGATGCTGATGACGACACAAAGGGATTATTGAACGCCCTAGCTATGCCACAGTCAGCAAAACAACCAAAGTAGCAAACTCAGAAGCGCAAGAACACCTCGGAAGAAAAGGCCAACGCGGAAACGGCAGTGGTCACTGCTACTTTCGGGTCTGGAGGACAAGGAGGATGTGGCGGTGGCTGTGGATGCGGTCGTGGGACATCAAGAGTCCAGGGTAGAGGAGACCAGCAGCCTGGCAAAACCTACTCTTGGGTCAACATTGGCAATAACCTATGTGTGCATCACTTAGATGCCAATGGGGGCTCGTCTCACACAAACGCTGAGTGTCGTTTTAATGACGACACCAAGAAAGACGATATCGCTGGCTACAGGGCTAAGCAGAAGAAGGGAAAGAAGAATCCCAAAAAAGATTAAGTGACCAAGGAAGATTCCGACATGGAGGAAGCCGATGCTTCAAATCCCAAGCCGGATGGATAGAAAACTTCCCAACAAAGAAAGACACCTACGTCACCTTACTCGGATCTCAACCAGCTAAGATCAAGAAGGCAGTTCCTCATGAGCTCAATGCGACAGTTCCGATTGTTCCTCAATTCTTGGACTGGTCGGAAGTTGCATCACCTTTGACCGTGCTGATCATCCGCCTAAGTTGCACAGGCGAGGAAAATATGCCCTAGTCGTCAACCCACATATTGACGGCTATGGTTTCTCCAAGACTCTTATGGACGGTGGTAGCAGCATCAATATTTTGTATGTCGAAACGCTACGCCGGATGCGAATCTCGGAGACCTAGCTGAATAACAGCTCTGTGATCTTCCACGGAGTTGTCCCAGGTAGACAAGCAAATTCTCTGGGAGAGATCACTTTGGATGTTACCTTTGGAACTCCAAAGAACTATCGAACGGAAGCACTTTCCTTCAAAGAGGTCCCGTTTAAGAGCGCGTACCACGCTATATTCGGACGTCCGGCTTACTGGGCTTTTATGGTTCGTCCGTGTTACATTTACAATATGATGAAAATTCCAGGTTCCAACGGCATGATCACCATTAGGGGAGACCCGAAAAAGCGCGAGAGTGTGAGGACGGAAATGCCGCCCTTGCTGAAGCTGTGTTGCACGCCCAGGAGTACCAGTAGATCAAAAAGACCATAGATCCGTCCGAGATGCCCGTGATGAAGAAGGAGGTGACAAAGCCGAATCCGGAGTTCAAGGCATTGGAAGAGACGAGGAAGACGCCTAGATAGCGCATAGGAAAGCGCACTCGTCAAGTTCCTCCAAGCAAATCAAGATATCTTTGCATGGCAGCCATCTGACATGACCGGAGTACCTAGGGAACTTGCCAAGCACTCTGTAAATGTACACCTGAACGCTAAACCCGTCAAACAGTTCCTACGATGTTTTGGCGATGTAAAGCGTAAGGCAATAGCTAAGGAACTAGCCCAACTCGAGTTAGCCGGATTCATAGAAGAGGTCATCCATACTGATTGGTCGGCCAACCGTATAATGGTCCCTAAAAAGGACACCACTGATTTAAGTGTATGTGTTAATTATACTGCCTTGAACAAGGCTTGTCCCAAAAATCCGTTCGCTCTACCTAGAATTGATCAAGTTATCGATTCTACGGCAGACTCGAAACTCCTCTGTTTTCTCAACGCATATTCTGGTTATCACCAAATTCGGATGAAGGAATCAGATAAAATCAAAACATCATTCGTAACCCCCTTCGGAACCTTCTGTTTCGTTACGATGCCCTTTGGGCCCAAGAACGCAGGAGCTACGTACCAGCACACTATGCAGCATTGCCTCCACGACCAAATCGGACACAACGTACATGCATATGTGGACGACATTGCAGTGATGTCCACAAAGATGGATACACTAATTTCCGATTTGGAGGAAACGTTCACCAATCTACGAAAATACAACATAATGCTTAATCCGAAGAAATGTTTCTTTGGAATCCTAGCCGGAAAATTGTTAGGTTTCATCATATCTCAAAGAGGCATAGAGGTGAACCGAGACAAGATCAAGGCTATACTCAATATTTCCAGGCCAACTCGCCTGAAGGACGTTTAAAGACTAACTGGTTGCCTTGCCGCAGTCAGTCGGTTTGTAAGCTAGCTCAGAGAAAGAGCCGCACCACTTTACAAGCTCCTGAAAAAGACCAAAAAATTCGTTTGGACTGATGAAGTTGAAGCTGCACTACAAGACTTGAAAAAAGTACTCTCGTCTGCTCCTATCCTTGTAGCACCGGAACCAAGGGAACCGATGTTGCTCTATCTTGTTGCGACAAATAGGGTCGTCAGTGTCGTCATGGTAGTGGAGAGACCAGAGGAAAATAGGAAGACCTGGTGCAGCGTCCGACTTACTACCTCAGCAAGGTCCTAACTGAATTGAAGTAGCGGTATCCGCATTATCAAAAGCTGGCTTATGGTGTGTTTTTTGCATCTCGTAAGTTACGGCATTATTTTCAGGAACACCCAATTACCATGGTGAGCACAACTCCCATGAGAGATATGATCAATAACAGCAAGGCTATAGGACGAGTCGCCAAATGGGGCATAGATCTTTCAGCTTTCGACATTGAGTATAAACCTCAGACAGCAATCAAATCCCAAATCCTTGATGACTTTGTCGCTGATTGGACAGAGACAACGAAGAATATGACCATACCAGAGTCAAAATACTGGACCTTGCATTTTGACGGGTCTAAGGCACTTGGGGCTCGGGGGCTGGCGTGGTACTCAAGTCACCCTAGGGAGATAAACTTTTCTATGTACTGCAGATCCACTTCACGGCGACGAATAACATTGCTGAGTATGAAGCATTACTACATGGAATCCGGATTGCTAAGGACATTGGCATCCGACCTTTAATGTGTTATGGAGATTCAGATCTTGTTACCCAACAAGTGTCGGATATCTGTAAGGCAAACAAGCACATGGCAGCATATAGGGCTGTCGTGTATGAACTATCTAAATCATTTGAAGGGTTTGAATTTCAACTCATCCCTCGAACAAAAAATTAGGAAGCAGATGCACTATCTTGAATAGGCTCTGCCCAGAATAAGGTCCCGAATGGCGCTTTTTTAGAGCACCTCAAAGTTGCCTCTATAAAAGGAGTGGACGAGGAATATCCGACCAAATCTGACTCACCTTTAGTAGCAGTTTTGGCTATATTTCCCAGCTAGACTCAACCCTACCTTGATTATTTGGTAGATGGCAAATTACCCAAAGATGAAGTTCTGAGCCAGCAGATCGTCTGACGAGCAAAAGCCTATACTATAATCAGTGGTGAGATCTATAAGTGGAGTGCGTCTAGGGTCTTTCAGTGCCGTGTATCTCCTGAAGAAGGAGTGGAAATCTTACGAGAAATCCACGAAGGCGAGTGTGGTCACCATGCTGCGGCCAAATCTTTAGTGGCAAAAGCCTTTCGACATGGTTTTTTCTGGCTTACAGCCAAGGAAGATGTCGAATGGCTGGTCAAGACGTGCAAAGGTTACCAAAAATATGCCAAACAAGCTCATGTTCGAGCTGATCAACTGCGAACAATACCTATAACATGGCCTTTTGCGGTCTGGGGGCTTAACATGGTAGGACCGTTTAAACGGGCTCCAAGTGGATTTACTCACCACTTAGTGATGGTGGATAAATTCACCAAATGGATTGAGGCTAAACCCATCACTAGTTGTGATGGAGCAACAGCCAGAAGATTTGTCGAGGATGTTATAATCAGATACGGTTATCCGCATAGAATTATCACGGACAACGGGAGTAATTTATCTATGGGAGAGCTTGCCAAGTTCTGCAATGAACAAAATATTCAGCTTGACATTGTGTCAGTCACACATCCACAAGCTAATGGACAAGTCGAAAGAGAAAATGGTTTAATCCTACAAGGCCTAAAACCAAATCTTGAAGCACCACTACGACCTGCTGCGGGGGCTTGGGCAGAGGAATTACCTTTTGTAATTTACAGTTTACGAACAGCCCCAAATAGGTCAACTGGATACACACCTTTCTTCTTGGTCTATGGCACAGAAGCAGTTCTTCCTAGTGATTTGATTCATACTTCTCCTAGAGTTGCCGCGTATATCGAAGAGGATGCCGAGATTTCTCGACAAAATGATCTCGACTTAGTCGAAGAAGTGCGCGTTGTTGCTGAGATGATATCAATAGCGTATCAGCAAAAGTTATGCAAGTATCATAACCAGAGAGTCAAAAACCGGTCTTGCAACAAGGGCGATTTGGTTCTCCGGCTTGTCCAACAAAGAAAGCACAAACTTTCTCAAGTATGGGAAGGGCCCATTTTAGTTAGCCAAGTATTGCACAATGGTTCTTACTATCTAACAGATATGAGGCCAGACATAGAAAGACCTGCTACTAAGAAAAGAAAGAGAGCAGGAGGCAGTAAAAACCCGGAAGAATTAGACAAACCATGGAATATTGCTCAACTAAGTCCCTTTTATTCTTAGTTTATCCTTCTTTGTAATCATATATGTGTACATGTTCAAAAAGAAATAAAGTATTGGTTGCCTCAAAAAATTTCTGAGAAATTTTTTACCATCTTATTTCCGAATAACCATGTCACAGTCGAAAATCCCAAAATACTTGAAAGTACTTTATGCTCATGTTTGTTCTAGTTTAGATTTCCGATTCTAAAATTGCTACCTTCGAGTAAAAATTTAAATTTTATAGTCTGTGCTTTGGTTATTTGTCTGATTGCCGGATGTGGGCATTTTCCGAGTAGTGAATTGTTGGTACTAGAAGCCGGCTTTGTTTTCGAGTTTAAACTAGTTTAGGAATTGAGCTCCGTTGCTCGGCAAAGTTTCCGTGCTAAAGGTTAGCCGGCTCACAAAACGGACGAGGCGGAAATCCAGATAAACAATAAATGCAGACAAAAAACACAAGTGCTTATGCAAACATTTCAGGCACATAACTTTAAAGCCAAAAGTGCTGAACAGATAAAATAAAACTTAGCACTAGCAAAAGTATCATACTAGTTATTTACAGACCCAAATTGTTTTTAGAATAACACATTGTTCTTTCTGATACTCTATGATGCAGGGGGAGAGGTAGGAGCTATCGGCTTGCTGGATACATCAGCCTCGCTTTGATAACGTTCCAAGATGTTCAAATCTGATGCGGTTTGATCATCATCAGAAACTTCTGCTATTTCTTCGGTAGGCGGAGGTGGTGTGTCCATGCGAGTGAAGAAAGGAGTGTCGTAGCAGGTTAAGTCAGCTACGTGACACCCATATCCGGCGTAGGAGTCCATGATAGCCTTGATGTCTTGCTCATGTCCGTCTTCATCCACTTTGCAGTACCCTCTGGTTACTTGCCAGATTTCCATGTTTCCATGATGGCTCATAACCACGGTGAGAGCATTCTGCGCTATGGTTCGCTCGTAGGACATGTTCCAGTCCTAGACAAGCTGCGACATCTCCTTGGCCTTGTCTCGCACCTCAAAGCCGGACATGCTATGCATGTCCGGAACCTTGAGAACTTCGCCAATATCCTCAATGGATTGGCGGAAGTCATGCAGCAAATCATCGACTTGTGTAAGCCGGCCGGTGCGAGATTCGGTGGAGGCTGAGTCCAGTAAGTTCAGAGGACCTACGCATGTAATGCAAAATGGTTAATAAAAGAAATCCTACATCGAAAGAGTCAAAATATGCAGGAAAGTCAGAAAGATGGAAACATACAAAGGATGACATTGTCGACTTTGGTTTTCTCTTCCCGAAGACTCTAGAGTTCAGCCCGGAGTGCCTCGGCAATGTCCCTCCGAGATTTTCTTATCCTGGAGCGCAATCTTGCGATCACGCTCCTCGGTAGCCATGGAGGAGGACTTGAGAACTTGAGCAATGCTCTTCTCATGATCCGCCTTAAGCTCATCCAACTCTTGGCGGAGATCCTTGTTTTCCACCACCAGGGTTTTAAGATTCCCGGCCTCTTCAATCATAGCACAGGACTGCTTCACCAGTGCTGTAGTCAAAAGAACAACAGTTGAACAAAAATTCGAATAGGAAATCAATGACAAGGTTTGAGTACTGAAATGATTACCTTCAGCCTCATCCCTAGATACTTTCAGTTGAGCATTCTCAAGTCGGAGAGCTTTGATCTCTCTCCGCTTGTTGCAGATATTCTTCAATAATTCCTAATTATATGAATTAACTTTCTGTAAGTCAGAATACCCAGAGTCAGAAGTCTACTAAAGACTCAGGCTAATATTGTAACTAATATCACCACGAGCCTTTGGGGCTACACTAGTTCATTCTTTGGCATCCTAAGAAAGCATAAACCCAGATTGTCTGTCCAACTTCATGCTTGGGGGCTAGAGGATATGATATGAAATACAGTAAAACGTGAGTTGGAATTCCGACTTACATGTTGTTCATGTGTGAGTTTGTTCAAGCACATGTTCACTTCAGTGGTAACCTTCTTGGCGAGGGTGAGTGGAATAATTGGTGGTGGTGGAAGCACACCAGCTCTTAATCCCTCATCACGAAGGCGGACTTGTTCAAGAAGTTCGGAGTACTTGACGTCCTCCGCTTCTGTTGCTTATTCTTCGGCAGTAATGGTCCGACTTTCTAAACATTGTCGGGTCAGCTGCTGGATTTCCTCTGCAGATTTCCGAGAAAGGCCAAGTTGGGCAAGTCCCGGATTGCTTAGGAGATTGTCGGCGAAGATTTCTGCCGAGGGATCATTACCCGAAGAGGGTTCACCCTTATCAAGACCTGAGTCACCCATGGTGACGTCAGTTTGTGATTCAAGGATCACTGGCTCTGCTGAAGGAGCCGGATCTTCTACAACGGTCAGAGATGGAGTAATCTCTGGCGCTACAGAAGGCTGACGGGCAGGAGTCGGAGGAGCTACGGCAGGAGAAGCCAAATTTAGCTTTGACTGACGCAGGGGCTTGGAAGTAACTCCCTTCCCCTTGTCCTTGATGAGCTGTTTAGCTCTGAGAAGGTAATAGAACAAAGAACATTACATCTTGGAAAGAATTATGAACAAAATACAGAGACCTTGTGAGGAAAGAATACCTCTTCACAACAAGGACTTCCTTCATGCCAATGGCCACTGTCAGAGCTTTGCGCTTCCGAGGAACAATGTACGGTAGTGGAACCAATTGTCCCTCCTCCTGAGAAAACTGAGGAGGATAACCCTCGATAGGAGCAAACTCTGATTCGGGGAGGTCGGCAAGCTGAAAAGAAGAAGTATCTCAGTATTGCGAAATAATATAAAGATGAGCACATAAAAAGAGATGTTGCTGAAGCTTACCAGCACAGTCGATCTCCATGATGTTGAAGAGGCTGGATCCGGCGTGCCACTCGGCAGTGAACTAAGTCGGACCCTCTCAGGCTCTTGTGTTTCATCAAATACTCGATCCACCTCTTGGAGAGAAGCAGATCATCACTGAGAGCCGGAGCGACCTCATCCCAGGATTCTTGGGGCATGGCGGCTCCATCGACGAAAGCCGGCAAAGCAGTAGCTTTGCTGGGAGCAGGAATATCCTTTTGATAGAAAAAAGCGGACGACCATTGCTTGACCAACTTAGTGTTCATAATCCGAGGATAGACGCGCTCTCGCCTAACCGAAAAACTAATAGTGCCGGTAATATAAGGATTACCGGCAATAATGGAATTTCTCCGGACATGGAAGTAATACCGGAAAAGAACGAGGCTCGGCCTAATGCCGAGATACCCCTCGCACAAAGATGCGTACGCGCTCATCTCTAAGATGGAGTTTGGGGGGAGATGATGGAGTTGAACTCCTAATGATCTATAACCTCAGAGAAGAAATATGAGGGAGGAAAGCTCAAACCTCTGTCGAGGTGAGTGCCAAAGTGAACTCGCTCGCCATCGCGAGGGTTTGGAACCATGTTCCAAGTCATCCCCTCTAGCAGCGGTGGTAGCCCAACAACAACGGATGCTATGTCCACATCTGGCGGATGCAGTCGCACCAGCGATAGGGCAGCCTTCGCACCTGTGACCAATTGCTGCCGCACGCACTCGCGTACCGCACTTATATCTTGAAACTTTGCCAGAAGGGCCAACATGCTTGAAGGGACAGGGTCCAGCGGAAATATCGTCTGATAAATGTGCCTAAGACATGACTGCGCCTTCTTCAAATAATGGAGCACTCAAGAAGAATGATCCTGCAGGGTTGCAAGCGCGATCGCATGATCACGGTCCACCCAAAATTACCCACTCGCCTGCAGCTGCTCCTGGGTCAAGTTGTTCATCGAATGGCCACCCAGTCTTTCTCATCCTGTGGATGACGAGCGCTGACAACTACACCAAGCAGGCAGCAAAGTGTGAATACAAGGCATCACCGCGACAGTCCAAAAGAAAAGAGGAGAAGGCAGAAAGCTAACATTTGAGCTTCTCATTCAACTACACCACTTCCTCCAAGAGATACTTCTCGCGGGCGGTGGCCTTCTCAGCTTTCGACTTCCATACATCCGCACTACCGCGGATGATGGCCAACTCACGGTCCAATTGCTTAATGCGATTGTCTAGTCGCGAAAGCAACGATAATTCCTCCACCTTTGAACGCGGCTGCGCCGAGGTTTCATCGGTGGGAGGAAAGTCATGAGGACCACTCGAAGGACCCTAGGTACAATAAAGCAAGAGGCAAATGAGACTCATCAGACATCGATAAACAAAGACCTGCAGTCAAATTTGATAAATTGTCAAGGGAACACCCTCCCACAAAAGCACGGTTCAGGCAAAAGGCTAAGCTACAGCTATTACACATGAAGACTAGGGAGCATTTTGCTTCTTCGACTTTGACTTCGACTTCGGGGGCTTCATCGCATCCGTGGCAGTCTCCGATGCCACAAACTTGCCGGTGGTAGCCCCAGATGCCATGGTCTTTGCTGCCTTCGCTCGCCACCGCTCCTCAGAGTATTTGGCGACTGTCTCGATAAGCTGAGGCCCATACTTAGCGCAGCTACCAGCAAAGGGAGCAAACACTACCTGCTGGCCTTCGGTGTCGACAGGCATCGCCTCGGAGATCGTGGCATGATCCAACTCCACGCCATGGGCTTGCACCATCACGAGTGCCATGGTAGCACCGACAGACCGCTGAGAGTTCCTGAATTCCGTGGGAATACCTCAAGCGAGGGTTCCACTAGGTCATCAAGGTTGTCGATTGGCCCGGCCTTGGGAGTTAGGTCCTCATGGATGCGACTGAGCACATTCTTGGCCTTTCCCAGTGTCTCCTGGAGGGAAACACTATGGTCTTCGACTGCAGCAATGGTGCCAGCCAACGCATCCGCGCGACGCAGGGACTGGGCGTCAAAGCTCAGGCCCTCGGCATCTGCATACACAAGGTGTTAGCATAGCAACATGATGGCATGAAACAAGGAGCAACACAAGTAAAAAGCCAGAAATACCTGAGAGAGCCTTGGCAATCGAGAAAAGTTGTTCTTCAAACAACTTCTCCCTTTCAGCAGTGGAAGAGCGCAAATCCTCTTCGTTCTTTCGAGACTCCTCTAGGGTTGCGTCTGCTTTGTCGCGATTCTTTGCCACCACGGCAAGCCCCTTCTCGAGGGATGCAACACGACGAAGAAGCTCATTGTGCTCACCTACAAAAGGACGAGGCATAGATACAATTGAGCCAACAAATTTTCACGAAGATAAAGACAAAATCCAAAAGCTAACCTTTGACTGCGTGGAGGACCCGACCAACAGCGATCATCTCGCCGATTCTGATCCGTGCAGATTCCGCCCGTAACAAAGATCCAAAACTCACCTACACGACCGTGGGCGCCAACTATCATTAGATTGAAGACATGTACGCCAAGAGGGGATCCTCGAGGCATGTGGAAAAAGCAGGTGTGAGGCCATGGTATTCTGGGCCAGTGAGCACACAAGCTTTACCCAGGTCCAAATCTGTCGGCTTTGGACGGATCCTACTCCTGATGTCAATCTAGCAATACGGCAGAGCCGGAATATGGGTTACAAGGGTTTTGTCTGTGCGAGTTGAGATTGTAGAATATTGGGTTGCCCTAAAGGCTGGTCCCTAGGACGGCTTATATAGATATCCGGCCTAGGGTTTATAGGAGAGACCTATCCGGCTACGACTAAGAGTCGGTTACATAGTACATCTTGGACTACATGTAACTAAACAAGCCTAAGCCGGTAAGTCTTCTGGGCCTTTCCATAGCTGGATGGACCTCCATCTTCTCTCCCTGCCTGGGCCACCCGTGGAGCAAAGCTCTAACCCTAAGTGGGCCACCCTGGTCACCGAGTCACAGTTGGTATACACGGAAAGTATATCCACAACAATATATAGTTCCACAATTGAATCACATATTCAATGGTATATTTTTGATGTTCATACTAGGGCAACTTAATATCTTTATGAATACATTTGGGAATTACATTATACATGATTTCCTCTAGGGCATATTCCCAATAGTCTCCCACTTGCACTAGAGTCAATCATCCCGACATCACATGTCTAGGCATCTAATGCCCATGGCTCTTACGTGCACCTCATTATTAGGTTGTGGAAGCAGAATTTTCAACAGATCCGCAACGTTTGCATCCGTGTGTACCTTGCATAACTTGATATCACCTTGATCCACAAACTTGCGAATCAGGTGGTACCGCATGAGTATATGTTTGTTCTTCTAGTATTGTCTAGGTTCCTTGGGTTGTGCAATAACACCATTGCTGTCACAATACACGTCTAATGGATTGGTCGATCCCTGAACCACACCAAGATCCATCAGGAAGTTCTTGATCCAAACGGCTTCCTTTGCCGCCTCCGAGGCAGCAATATACTCACTCTCTGTTGTAGATGCATACACAGTCTCTTGCTTAGAACTCTTCCAGCGCACAACCCCTCCGTTCATTACAAACATATATCCATATTGCGAACGAGAATCATCAGAGTAAGTCAGGTAACTCGCATTGTGTAACCCTTTACACTGAGTTCAACCTCACCTCCACAAACTAGGGACACATCCTTAGTCCTGCTCAAATATGTAAGGATGTTCTTAACCGCTGCCTAGTAGATTTCTCTAGGGTCAGCCTGGTATCTTCTCACAACACTTAGATCATAGTAAACATCTAGCCTAGTACACATCACGGCATACATGATGGATCCGACTGCTGAAGTATACAGAATCACACTCATCCGACTTTGCTCATCAGTTGTCGAAGGACACTGAGTCTTGCTAAGTTTTACAGCATGGGACATCGGTAAGAACCCCTTCTTAGAAGATTCCATGTTGAACTTTCTCAACACTTTGTCCAAATATGTACTCTGACTCAATCAAATGAGCCGCCTTGATCTATCCCTATAGATCCTGATTCCTACTATGTAAGTTGCCTCACCCAAGTCCTTCATTGAGAAACTCCTTTCCAATGACTCCTTGGTTTCTTGCAACATCTAGACATCATTTCCAATCAGTATTATGTCATCCACATATATGATCAGAAAGTTTACTTTTCTCCCACTAAACTTCTTGTATAAACAAGAATGGTGATCACTCTTGATGAAGCCAAACAATTTTACTACCTCATCAAAGTGAATATTCCAACTCTGAGATGCTTGCTTCAACCCATAAATGGACTTCTGAAGTTTGCATACTGTGTTAGGATTAGCCAGATCGAAAAAACCCTCGGGCTGTATCATATACACATCCTCGGTTAATTTTCCATTAAGGAAAGCCGTCTTGACATCCATTTTCCATATCTCATAGTTGAAATTGGCTGCTATAGCTAAAATGATCCAAACTGACTTAAGCATCGCTACAGGTGAGAAAGTCTCAGCGCAGTCAACTCCTTGAACTTGTTGGAACCCCTTTGTGACAAGCCGTGCTCTATAGACAGAAATATTTCCATCCATATTAGTTTTCTTCTTAAAGACCCATTTGCACTCGATGGGTCTTGCACCGTCTGGCAGATCAACCAAGTTGCAAACTTTATTTTCATCCATGGACTTTAAGTCGGATCTCATGGCTCCAAGCCATGACTCAGAATAAGAACCCACCATCGCTTCCGAATAAGGTTCCGTCTCATCATTGTCCAACAGTAACACATCACAAACACTTCGTAATATAGCCGATCTTCGCAGTGTAGGTGCAACTGCCAGCTCAGCTTCCACGACCGGCTCAACCTCGAAGGCTTTTTCCGACTCGCTACTAGTCGGTATCTCTCGAATTTCTTCGAGCTGCACCATACTCCCACTGACTCCCCGACTGAGAGTTTCTTTCTCAAGGAAGACACCGATCCTAGCGACAAACACTTTGCCCTCTTCCTGGTTGTGGAAGTAGTAACCCAAGGTTTCGCTAAGATACCCCATGAAAATACACTTATCTGACTTGTCTATGAGCTTGTCTGACTGAAGTCGCTTGACAAATGCTTAACAACCCCAAATCTTAAGAAAAGACAAACTCGGCTTCTTGCCAATCCACATCTCATGTGGTGTCTTCTGTACCGATTTTGATGGTACTCTATTTAGTGTGAACGCTATAGTTTCTAGAAAATAACCCAAAAATGATAATGATAGATCCATCTGACTCATCATTGATCGTACCATGTCTAAAAAGGTCTGATTCCGCCTTTCCGACACACCGTTTCTCTATGGTGTTCCCGGCAGAGTGAGCTGCGGAACTATTCCACAACTCTTGAGATGGTCATCAAACTCATGGCTCATGTACTCGCCTCCTCAGTCGGACCAAAGAAACTTTCTTTCTTGCCGAGTTGATTCTGTACTTTATTCTAGAATTCTTTGAACCTTTCAAAGGCTTCCGACTTATGTTTCATCAAGTAGATATATCCATATCTACTCAAATCATTAGTGAAGGTAATTCGGAAGGAAAAACGGCACGATTTCCGAGGCATGCCTCTCTGAGCCCATCCCACCGGCACTCGCCGGCGCCACTCCGGCGCCATCGCACACATATCCATGGGCTCTCTTTCACTGGATTCATCTGGTGGTGGCTGGAAAATCACCTATTCTGGAAGCTCCACCGATGGTAAGTTCCTTGTTGGATCTCTTATTCTCTCGGATAATCACTGGCTGATCATTCTCAATGCCAATGGTTCACCACTGGAAGGTAGAAGTTTGGAAAATGGGGAGGTTCTCTTGATTGGTTCTGTGGTGAGGTTCCCCTCTCATCTTGCTAGGATCAATGATATTTTGCCACCATCTTCTGATTTTCTTGCGACTTCTCATGTTCATGAGTGCAAGAGTGATGATTTGAAACTTATGTGGCACGTTACTAGCTCTACCTTGCCTTCTGATGTTTTGGACAATGCTCCTGGTTTTCTGGTCCTGTATACTCTTGCTAAGCGGATTGTGTTACTAAATCGTGACAAGGTGGTTATTGATGCTAGATTCCTTCTTCAAGATGAGAACGTTTCATCTGGTGTTATCTTGGATCTTGTTGTCAAAAGGGTGGTGGTGCCCAATTCATCAACCAAACACAACTACATTTCTGTGGATTTCTCTAAAGGGAGGATGTTTGAGGATAATATGTTCAAAAAATTTGGTCACCACATTAATTTCTCAGGAGGATTTCGCAGAAGACCTTTCTTCCTTGTTGGTTCATTTGGCCGTGCAAATTTTAAGATTGATATTCATACTATTGGCATTGTTCTTCAAAGTTGTTTTGGGGGTCATGCATCAAAATATCAAGTCAAAATTCTCCAAGACAGAACCTTTAGATTCTCGGTGGCACGAAGAGCTGTGGGTTTTGAAATATATAATTCTGGTTCTTTCTCTGATGAATCATTCATACTGAAGATAAAACTTTGGGGTGATGGAGGCCCAAATTGGAAATTCGAAGAGAAGGAATATTACAAAGAATTGGACAAGGATTGGACAACTGTTTCATACAAAAAGAAAAAAAAATCCTTTGTTTTTTATCGTATTGGTTTTTCGACGTCACAGGTACCATGCAATAACGGTCAAAATAATGATGACATTACTCATGTAGTACCGGGTGCATCATTTGCGGAAATTGTGATTAATGGCAAAGGTATTAAAGAGGAGAAATCAACTGCAATCAACAAATCTCCTACAATTAATTTGCCTAGTCTTTTACCATATTTGAAATTCCCCACTTTCCCTTCTTGTCCCTGGCCCGACAAATCTTACCTGCATTGGTTCAAGGCCCATGTCACGCCGCAAGTTTCGCTGCCCAGGGTGTATGACTGTCTTAAGGATTTTGTTCTTGCCCAAAAAATTAATTCAGATGAAACCCCTGTCTCCTCAACTCCCTAGCCTGGAGAAACCCCAACTGCCTTGCTCTGCTCATCGCCGGCGACAACCACCGACGCAATGGCCAATATTCCACTTGACCCTCAGCCATTTCTTCCCCATGGCTTCGAGATTATGCAGGTGGCTAGCAGGAATCGAATCAAAAGGGTGGTGGTTCCTCGCTGACCAAGGACTCATGAACAGTATGCCATTGCGCATCCATCCCCTTCCCCCTGGTCCTGTCCCTTTTGGTAATATCAGGGATGTGTTGCAAGATTTCTTTATCAATGATGCACATGTCGAATTTCGTGATATTCAAGATTGCCCATTTGGTTCTACATATGTTCAATTTGCAAATTTCAGTGACCATGACCAGTTAATTGCTGCTGGTCATATTCCCTTCCAAGATGTTGCTATTTCTTTTGATAGGCATAATGAAGGAATTAACTGGCATAGGACTCAGTTTAACAATGAATGTTGGGTTATGCTTCTGGGTCCTCCACTTGATCACTGGAATCATGATGACCTGAATGCTGTATTCTCTTATATTGGTAAAGTTCTGCTCTGGGAGAGGGACCCTGAGCACAAGGACAGGATCATTGCAAAGCTCAGAGTCACTGACCACCTAGATGTTCCTAAAAGTGTTAGATTCACCATTGGAGACCTGGTGGAAACTGAATCATGGACCTTTTCTGTGGAAATATTGAACAGTAATCTCCTGAGGGGGCCACCTGATGAGGACCCACTACCTGATGATGGTGCTGACCCACACCCTCTACCTGTGGTGGGACCCATATTTGGGCCCCCTTCTCCACACCCTCCACCACAACCTGAAGGGGACATTGGTGGATGGGACCAATGGATTGACCCTGCCCCACAGAATAATGCTAGCTGGGGCAACTGGAATGCTGTCCAAGGACCTGTATTTGCTGAAGGTGTTGACATGCCCATTGACAACCAGGATTTGCCACCTCAGGAGGCTGACAGTGCTATTACTGGATCTATACCTGGTGCAAATGTTTCATCTGACAATGACAAGGTATCTGTCCATGGTGCAGAGGATATTGAGGTGGAGCAAAATATTGCTAATGCCGATCAGGATGTGGGCATGGGAGAAGGACTGCTTAACATTCTGCAGAATTACCAAGATGAGGAGGAGGACACCAACCATGCTGATGAGGATAACATGCAAGATGACTGGATGATGGAGGACACTAACCTCCTCTCTCCAAATGAGGCACTCCTCCAAGTTGGAATGGCCATTATTCCTTTTGTCAACTCATCTGAGATGCTCTCTGCTAGGAATTCTTTCTCAAAGCAAGGTCTTAAGCTATGGGACAGATTCTTTGCTCCACACATGAACCCCTCACCTGACATAGGCAAACTGAAATGTGACATTCCTATAAGTTGGTTTAATTTTATCACTCTAATGCTCATCACACCTGAGAAATTCAGTTGGACTAGACATTTTCTCACATCACCCCTTTGGGAGATTATTAAAGAGACAATTACTGAAGAAGCTACTTTCACCTTCATTATACCTGATGAATGTGTTGGACAGATTCCACCTCATTGCCTAAATGATTCCCCATCAAGCATGATGGTACCAAATGCTCCTACAAAGAGGAGGAGGGGCAAAGAACCACTGGTGGAATATGAGGTGAGAAGGAGCCCCAGAATTGTGGAACTTAATGGGGGTTTTAAAAGCCATTTAAATTGCTCTGATCATAATTTCCTCTCTTGCAATGCTACTCCACCCTGTCTCAGTAATAAGGTTGTTAAGAATCTTGCTGAATCATTTTGCAAGGTTAAAGAGGGGGAACTGGAGAAAAGGTTGCTGAAGAAGGGCAGGATCAATGATTTGATCATCAAGCCACCTGGAAAGCCTGGACCTAAGAAGACTGGTCCAGAACCATACCTTACAAGCAAGAAGAAGGGAGGTGCTGCTGAATCTTGTGGACAACAGTCTAAGAAGAAAGCACGTAAATAATGTGGTTAATGTTTACAAAAACCTTTCCTTTTCTGATTGGACCAGTTACCTTTCATATCTGTTATGAGTTGTTGCAGACCTATTTGATTTTGGACATGTTTATGAATTGAGTAACCTATGATATGTTCAGTCTTATTTGTGTGACTACAAAAGTTGAGTCACCCCAAGGATCACCCAATTGGTTTATAAATGAGTAACATCAGAAACTGGAAGATTCTGAACTGGAACCTCAGGGGAATTAACTCTGAGAAAAAATGGTTAGCACTAAAAAGCAAGATCATGGAATCTGAATGTGACATTATCTGTCTCCAAGAAACAAAGAGAGAAAACTTTATATCAATTATTTAAAAAAATTCTGTCCAAACAAGTTTGACAGTTTTGATTTCTTACCATCAATTGGTGCTTCTGGAGGAATTATTACCATCTGGAACAGTACTTTATTCAATGGTACCAGGGCTTTCCAAAATGATTTCTCAACTTCTGTTACCTTCACCTCTCAATTATCAAATGATACCTGGACTCTCACTAATATCTATGGTCCTTGTCAAAATGATAGAAAGATGGATTTCTTAGACTGGTTTTCAAACATCACTATGCCTGATAGTATGGATTGGCTAGTGTTAGGAGATTTTAACCTTATCAGAAGTCTCACTGATAGAAATAAAAGTGGGGGAGATATTAATGAAACTATGCTCTTCAATGATGCTATCTTCAACCTGGGTCTTATTGAGTTGCCACTAAAGGGTAGAAAATTCACCTGGAGTAACATGCAAAAAGATCCACTCCTGGAAAGACTGGACTGGTTCTTTACATCTAGTTCTTGGACAACCAAATACCCATACACTATGGTTACCCCACTATCCAAACCTACTTCTGATCATCTCCCCTGTGTCATATCCATTTGAACTAACATCCCCAAGGCTCAAATCTTTAGATTTGAAAATTACTGGCTTCATCATTCTGATTTTAAGATGATTGTACAAAATGCTTGGAATATTCTTGTGAATTATCAGGACATGGCAAAAAGAATTTGTGCCAAGTTAAAAAATGTGAGGAGAGGTATCAAGATTTGGGCAAAACAGTTACCTAGCTTAAAGGATCAGATTGCTAAGGTGAATGACACCATTGATCTACTGGACCTACTTGAAGAATCTAGAACATTAACCATCAATGAGTGGCACCTCAGAGATATCCTGAAGTCCCATATTATCTCTCTTCTTCAGAACCAAAACACCTATTGGAAACAAAGAGGGAAAATTAAATGGGTAAAATTTGGAGATGAAAACACTAAGTTTTTCCATTCCAAAGCTACCATCAGTTATAGACATAACTATATATCAATGATCAAGAATGAATCTGGACAGGAATTTACAAATCACTATGACAAGGCTGATATCTTTTGGAATGACTTTAGGGCAAGAATGGGCACATCAGTCAAAACCGAGATGCACTATAATCTTGCAGACTTCTATGGAAATGGAATGACTGATGAGATGAAGGATTCACTTGAAAAACCTTTCCTTGACAAGGAAATTGAGGAGGTTATCACTGAACTACCAAATGACAAGTCACCTGGACCTGATGGTTTTAATAATGAATTTATCAAAAGTTGCTGGTCTATCATTGGATATGATATCAAATTACTGATTCATGATTTCTTCAATGAGAAAGTGTCCCTTGAGAGCATCAACTCTTCTTACATTAAACTCATACCCAAAGTCACTTGCCCATCTACATCAACTGATTTCAGACCAATCTCTCTATTGAACTGTATAGTCAAAATTATTACCAAACTTCTTGCAAATAGACTATAATCTATCATTCTGAAATTGGTACATAAAAACCAATATGGTTTTCTCAACAACAGATCTATTCAAGATTGCATTGGTTGGGAATTTGAATACTTATTCCAATGCCACAAGTCAAAGGAGGAAATTTTAATTCTCAAACTTGATTTTGAGAAGGCATTTGATACAGTTGATCACTCTGCCATCATTAATATCCTTAAAGCTAGAGGATTTGGGAGAAAATGGATTAGGTGGATTGAAATGATCTTTGAATCTGGAACTTCTGAATTTCTTCTCAATGGTGTGTCTGGTAAAAAGTTCTACTGCAGAAGAGGTGTTAGACAAGGAGACCCACTTTCACCATTACTATTTATCCTTACTGCTGACCTCCTACAATATGTCCTAAACAAGGCCATGCATAGGAATCTTCTAACTCCACCTATTGTGGGACCACCCAACAGTGACTTCCCAGTTATTCAATATGCTGATGACACATTGGTGATTCTTAAAGCTGATGCATCTCAATTATTATGCTTGAAAGCACTTCTTCAAACTTTTGCAGTTTCCACTGGACTCAAAGTCAATTACCTGAAATCTAGCATGATGCCAACAAACAAATGTAATGATAGACTTATGCATTTTGCTATGACAATCAACTGTCAAACTGGATGCCTCCCTTTTACCTACCTTGGGCTTCCATTAAGCATTACAAAGCCATCTATGGAGCATTTTCTTCCCATTGTTCAGAGAGTGGAAAGAAGATTATGTGGAATTGCTGATTTCTTGAATTATGGAGGAAAACTGCAGCTGGTCAAATCTGTTCTCTCCTCACTTCCTCTATTTTATATGAGCTGTTTGGAGGTGCCAATAGCCATCAAGGATCAAATTATTAAATATATGAGATATTGTCTATGGAGAAAGAAGACTGATGATGTACAAGCAAAAGGACAAGCTCTTGTCTCATGGGACAAAATCTGCCATCCTAAAAACCAAGGGGGTTTAGGGGTACTGAAGCTACAGATTCAACATAATGCCCTCCTTCTGAAAAATTTGGACAAATTCTACAACCACCAAGACATACCTTGGGTTCATCTCATATGGGAGACTTATTACAAAAATGGAAAATTACCTGGAAGAAGCATGGAGAGATCTTTCTGGTGGAAGTCACATATCAAATTAATTGATAACTATAAAGGCATGGCTAAATGTAATCTGAAATCAGGCAAATCTGCTTACTTCTGGACTGACCTTTGGCAAGAGGAGTGCTTCATGAATAAATTCCCTCACCTTCTGTCCTATGCTAAGTCCACAATAATCAGTATTCATGATTTCCTTCATGCTGAATTCCTCGAAGATAACTTCCACCTACCTCTCTCTCGTCAAGCTTTCTCTCAGTTTTTAGTCCTGGAAGAAAGATGCCAGGAATTCAGGCACGTCACTCAGGAGGACACCCATGATAATTGGAACTATATTTGGGGATCAGATAAATTTGAAGTTAAAAAGGCATACTCAGCCATGATTAGACACTCACCATCACCACCTTACTTTTCCTGGGTTTAGGCAACCTCCTGTCAAAATAAACACAAGTTCTTTTTCTAGCTTTTGTTACTAGACAGATTGAATAAAAGAAACCTACTGATGAGAAAGAATTTCAACCTTCCTGATTACAATTGTGTTACATCAAACTGCATCACAGAAGAATCAGCAAATCATCTTTTCTGGGATTGTCCATTTGCAAAAAAATGTTGGGACCATATTTCTAGAAACAGAACTGCAAATCTAACAGGATTAGAAGCTATTTCAAACATCAAAGAAAAGTTACATCTACCATTTCCAATGGAAATCATTATCATGACTTCCTGGGGTACCTGGATTTGTAGAAATGAGAAGATTTTTAATGACAAAACACCCACTTTTGATAGATGGAAAGCAATTTTCTACCAGGAAATGAGATGTATACAATTCAGAATCAAAGGAAAATACAAGGAGAAATTCAAAGCCTGGCTTAGTCAGCAATTAGATCAGGGATAGAATAGATTTTTCAATTTAGATGTAACTATTTATGATCTACCTTAGATCATTTTCTCATTGTAACATACACATATATAATAAAAAAATTGAAGTGGGGATTTTCCCTACTGTTTCACCTCAAAAAAATTAGTGAAGGTAATGAAGTACTCATAATCGCCTCTAGCTGTTATGGTCATCGGGCCACATACATCACTATGTACTAGTCCCAACAAGTCGGACGCCCTTTGACAACTCTTTGTAAAAGGTGTCTTGGTCATCTTTCTGAGTAGGTAGGATTCGCATGTCTCGAAGAACTCCAAGTCGAACGAAGTTAGGAGTCCATCATCATGGAGCTTCTTCATGTGTTTCCAAGTTATATGACCAAGCCAACAGTGCCAAAAGTAAGCCATATTCAGATCATTTGATTTCAACCTTTTCACATTTATGTTATAGACCGCCTCACCATCAAGATTCAAAAAAATTACCCGTCCTGGACGGGTGCAAAACCGTGAAACATATCATTAGAATATAAAGAACAACCATTATTCTTAATATTCGACTCATAGCCCCATCTCAGCATACATGAGGCCAAAATGATGTTTCGACTAAGCACAGGAACATAATAACAATTATTTAGCTCCCTTAAGAATCCTGAAGGTAAATGAAGTTGCATCGTGCCGACTTCCAACGTACCGACTCTCGCTTTATTGCCGACTCAAATGTCAACCTCGCCTTTTGCCATGCTCCTAGTTCTTACCAGTCCCTGCAACAAGTTGCAGATGTGAATTACTAATCTGGTATCATATATCCAAGAACTATTAGGTGCATCGGCAAGGTAAATGCCTATAACATTGCATACAAGCGTACCTGAGTTGGAAGTCACACCTCCACTCTTGGCTTTATCGACCAAATACTTGCTGAAATTCCTCTTCTAGTGGACATCTGCCTTGCAATAGAAGCAAGTGCATCTGGCTAAAGGATATGGCTTAGTCCCCGAGGAAACGCTCGGGATCGAATCCTGAGCATTACCTCCTGACTTAGCCTTCTTCTTCTTAGTACAAGAACTCTTCTTGAACTTAGCCTTATTCTGTACCATCAATACTTGACTGACACCCTTCTTGAGATTAGCCTCTTCCTGCCTTAGCATCCCATTTAATTCAATGAGCTTCTTATCCATACAATGCATGTGGTAGTTCGAGATGAACTGGCCATATGCACTAGGAAGAAAGTTCAGAATTATGTCCGTAGCGAACTCTACGCTAATGGAGTAGCCCAGCCTCTCCAGAGACTGCACGTAATCAACCATCTTGATCACATGCAGACTTAGTGGATCGCCATCCTTAAGCTTACAACTCAGCAAAGCTAGAGAGACTTGATACCTCTCGGTCTTTGCCTAAGCCTAGAACATACTTTTGATTCTTTCGATCATATCGTAGGCCTCAACATTCTCGAACTGCTGCTCCAAGTCCGGTTCCATGTGAGAAAGCATAAGGCAGCTAATTTCCGTGGACTCATCACAAGTCCTACGGTTGGCATTGGTTGCAGCGACACTTGCATTCTCATTCGGCTCAACTAGAAGTGGGTTATCTAGAACATGGTTCCTCTTTTCTTGTTGGAGAACAATTCTTAGATTACGATACCAGTTGGTGAAATTAGTTCCATTAAGCTTATCTTTCTCTAGGATGGTCCTCAACACAAAACTGGATAACTGAGGGAGACTGCTACTAGGTGCCATTATCTACAATAGAAAATATGCAAAACACTTAAGACATATATCCATAAAAGAGCAAGCATATTAAACATTTTAATACTTATGCTCCCACTAGAACCAACACCCCTACGATGGTTACTTAGTGATTCAGGATCCTAAATAAGCAAGCCGACTAGTGAGCTTTAGCATCATAGTAGTTTTTCCCTCCAATTTTATGGGAAATTCTGTCTTACACAGCAGTCCCCAAGGATGTCCATTCCATTCGGCAGGGGCTCCATCTCGCATTCAATCTCCCTCCTTTCCTTGAAAGAGTCGAGGTCTCTCTGGACTTATCTTTTGCCTCTCTCCCAGATTCATAAAAAGGGAGTAAGACTGCTAGGCGTCAAGTAATCTAGGTAGGAAACTCCTTTTCAATCGCATCTCGTGCGACTCCTGTTGGTCGGGTGGCATCACATGCCCCGGCTCCCGACCGACTTTTCCCTGAGCCCCGTAATCGTTGTGATAAACCCGTCTAGCTTACCAAGTGCTTCCGCTGTAAGAGTCCGAATCGAACCCACCTAGTTGGAAATAATTGATAGCACCTCAATTTTATGAGCCCACTACCAAAAATGTCCGACTTGTGATGGTCCAGCACTGGTGGGGAAACCGACTAGACATTCCTTGAGGGATTAAATTCTACCATCTATCGTATAGAGGTAAAAAAGAGACAAAAACATAAAAAAAATGAAGCAATTATAATGTGAAATGGTATGACTCTCTTCATGGTGATCTCCATCTCCATGAAGCTTGTAAGCCGACTCGTGCCAAGTCTTGTCACGTGCCATGTTACACCTTGTCACCAGCTTGTACATTGAATTGCATGCCATCCGGGTTCTCCAAAAAGCTACACTAGCTAAGTAAATAAAATTACACGGAGAATCCGACATGCAGATCATAATACAATAAAATGACAGTACCTAGGCTCTAGCCAGCTGACAAAAACTTTAATACGCATATCATGTATAGATTGCACACATCGCCTGCACATAAGCCATACCATTCACAACATCATCCTGCACAAACAAGTTATGCATAAATACGACATCTACCGGTGTTGTGAAACTCGCAACGACATCTAAGGCGCTATGACAGGGCGAAGCGGGCGGTCCTGCTAGCGGGCAGTCCCAAAAACGCAGATCTCATCTGCATCCCGAACACGGATCTCTTCATTAGATAAAACAATTCTACCCAAATCCGATCCATACTCTGATTCGATCAAACTCTTTGATCTTCGATCACCGCATCTAGATTTACATGTCACAGTCTACCCCGATGATGGAAGCCGACCGGTAGGGGTATGTCGTTCCATGACCTCAGCAGTATAATCTCGGAAATCAGATCATCCATTTCCCGAGTATAGTTGATCCAATCAACCTCGTACAAAACCGATCTTTCTCATAGATCGACCACCAAAATAGCAATTAGATCCAATCTAACACCAACCACATATCACATATGCGATAACTCGATCCTAAAACCAGAAGCTATCGCTCTGATACCACTGTTGGGCCACGCATAGATAAAAAACTTTTCCCCTACGCGGTACTCCCAAGATCTAGCTCATGTGATAGCCCATGAGATTTACCACTAGACGCGCAGGTGCAGATCATTGATGAAGCGCGTCAGTTGATGATGTGCCAAATGATCCCATGTACATCACATCCACATCCACACGAACCTCCGTGTCTCTAGCGCTGCACGTGTAACGCCTCTAGCGGTATCCACATGGATAGGAAGTACCTCTAGGCAGCACTGCTAGATCCTGTCTAGCCTGAAATGGGAGTGGATAAAGTGACGGCTAGGTCAGGGACTATCCCTTGTCACTCCACTTATATACACTCCTAGCTAGGCTCAATGCTTGAGGCCCATTTAGGCTATACCGCAATCTCCACATGGATCAAATCCATATGGGATCCTTTCCCTGAAGTGTGTGACCCTGTAGGTTCGCGTACACCTGGACACGACACGATTCACCACTACGATTCGATAGCTAGTGGTGGCCTCTAGCAAGACATGGAAGCTGTGTAAAGTTAGAAGGCAAACCTTTCACAATGTGACCTTCATCCAAGTCCCTTTGCCCCATGATATACCTTGTCAAGCTATAGACGAGTAGTTGCCATCCCTTTAATGGCTCGACTCTCTCTTCTCATTCCATGATATACGATTCACTGGACTAGCACTTAGTCCGACTCCTTGGTTAACACTTAACCAAGTAACACATGGTCATGCTTCCGAATCATATCACACAAGAGGGCCCAGAGAATATCTCTCCATTACAGAGGGCCAAATCGCATCTTGGTAATCCATGTCACGCAGCTTGATTCACAACCAGCCCGAACTCTACCTTTATAATTGCCCATTTACGAAACAATGTTTGATAGAACCTAAGCTGGTGATCCACAACTTGGATCATGCGATCACCTCAGGTTGAAGGATTACATTGCTTGTGACTTCAAATGACAACATGCTCGTTGCATATCAACTCTGGGTGAGTCCGACTTGCTAAACTCTTTAGCCGTAAGTCAGAATAACATCACTATGCCCATGACAAGCAGATCCGAGTCATCAACAGACTTTCACACTGGTCTAAGTTGTGTGTCCTGCACAACCTCAACAACCAATGACACTTAGTATAAACAACATGTGTATATAGTTCCACAATTGAATCACATATTCAATGATATATATCTGATGTTCATACTAGGACAACTTAATATCTTTATGAATACATTTGGGAATTACATCATACATGATTGGCTCTAGGGCATATTCCCAACAATCTCAGTATTACAACCATGGGTTAAAAGTAAGAAAAGAGATGTGTTGTGTCTCCTATGCCTTAGTCATAGGTTCTTCCATATAATGATGTTGTATATTTGACGTAATGTGACCCAAGTTTCTGGTTAGAAAACAAGTTCTTAGTTGTAAGAACATGTCTTGAGGTGATTCCTGAGTTAATCTTAGAACCAAAATTAAGTTTACCTAGTAGCCTCTATTTATACTAGCTCATTGGGCAAATGATGATCGAGGTTTCCCGATCATGAACTGACTTTAAAGTCAACTGATAACTAGGTCGCTTCATTAGGAATGATGTGATGGACATTACCCAAGATAATTATTGCGACACAATCAAGTCACATGGTTCATCGTTACAATAGATAGAAATGCAGTTTCCTTCTTGTTAGACCGTGATATCATATTAATCACTATCTCCCTAGGATGCTTTGACTGCATCAACCGTCATGACCGTAATTGGGTGAATATAACGGTGTATATTGGGTATTCTAGAGGAATAGTTCAGGCTTATGTATCAAGATCGGGATTTGTTCACCTTCATGACGAGAACATATACACGGCCGACTTGGTGATATTACATTCTTAAATGTTGCAACATGTGACTAGGTAACAGGGGTGGAATATCATGGGAATGAGTAAAATAGAACTTGTCGGTAATAATATAGAACAAGGTATAGTACCGATGATCAGAACTCGAACAAGTCAGTATTGAAGTAACAAAGGGAATTGGACTGGATGTTTTATAGTTGAAACGACATTACATCATGGAATGCATAGGGGTCATTGTGGGCATCTTGGTCCTGTTAATGATCATTAATATGAGAGGAGTCTTGATCATTTTTGTGATGTTCCTGAGCCGTTGGGGTAACACGCTTAAGGGTACAATTTATAGTACTTAGGGTGAAAGGGTAGGTGGAATATTCTAGGGCATCAAACCCATATCCGTGCATAGACGGGAGTTCCGGTGGTAAGTTCGGTGGCGCCAGAAGATTTCAGCGGTCGCCAATCTATTCCAGCCTTATCCGGAATGGATTGTTGTAGGTGGTTTCGACGGGCACCGGTTTGGTTCAGCATAGATTCCAGCATCATCGAAACTAGCGCCAGAATGTTTGTTCTTTTGTCTTCCCTTCCATGCTTCTTGCTTGGGCATCTTGGATCCTAGGGCATCGTGGTCATGGACCTAGTCATACAACATGTACTTGAATCAAGTAGGATCCCATTCACATGATGACCAAAGGACGATAAGTGATGCAATGAGTTCACCTTGGTAGGAGTGGTTAGCGTGACATGATATTCACCAATGGTGACAGCCATGTGTTGGGCTACATCATCTCCCCCTTCTTGAAAACGAGTCGACCTCGACGATGTTCCTTCATCATGCAAGGAAGGAGATGTTCCCTTTGTCTTGAGCGTGTATGCGGTTGGATCATCGGTATCAAATACTTGTTCAAAGTTATTGATGAGGTTGAGGCCATTCTTGCCATCATGTTGTGGTTGAAGATTTTGTAGTATGTTCCTTGTAGGCGGGTGGTAGTCTGTCTTGGGTACCTTGCAAAACCGACAACAAATAGAGAGAATTGTATGCTGGATTGTTAGTATGGGTCACACTCGAATCTCTCTTCTCACATTTGGTGGCATGCGACGTGGCACTCATGATTTTTCCACTCATTTGAGGCTTGTAGCACTCCCTCACGTGATGGTGGTTCACTCTCTCGCCACTCTTCTCACAAGGGCCCTTAGCTTGCTTTATCCTGTGCAGAAATGTCATGTTGGATGCAATAACTTGGTTTGGTGTCATAGGTTGGAGCACAACTTTCTTTTCATTCCACTTGAAGGAGTATTGGTTGGTAGTACCATCATGTATGGTTCCTTGGTCGTATTGCCATGGTCTCCAAAGTAGCATGTGACACATGGTCATTGGCACTGCATCACACTCGACGGTGTCTTCATATGGGCCAATTTTGAAGGAGACATTAACCTTGTGGCTAATCTTGAGGGTGCCATTATCATCAAGCGATTTGACATGATAGGGGTGAGGGTGTTCCACGTATGGAAACTTGAATTTCTTACTAAGGTATGTGATCACAAGGTTGTGACAACTTCCTCCATCGATGATTACCTTTATGGACTTGCCATCAATTCCGGCCCAAGTTTGGAAGATATTGAGGCGTTGGTCCTCTCTTGGAACGGATTTTATTGTCAAGACTTGAGCTATGACAAGGGAAGGTATTGTATTATGCTTGCATAGAAGGGTGTCATCCTCTTCGATTGCAGCTTCCCTTGCAATTGATCGTTGAGTCAAAGCTTCCTATTCCTCTTCACCACGGAGTAGGTTGCGCCATTCTCATCCGTAAGCATGACTCTTGTGTTGAGGCACTCATACGACTTGTGACCCTTCACACCACACTTGAAACAAGTGACTTGACTATTCGATGTCGTGTTGTGGGAGGATGATATCATGGTTTTGGCTTGCTTGGATGAGCTTGGTGCTTGACTTGTTGGCTTGGAGGAGGCATTTGGATTGATGGAAGCAAAGTATGCCTTGGACTTCTCATATGCATTCTCCTTTTGCAAGTGGCGCTCGACCTTGGTAGCTTGATGGAGGAGCTCGATGAGGTTCTTGTACGGTTGGAAGGCAACAATTTTCCATATTGGACGGCTCAACCCATTTAGGAACCTTGCTATTGTTTCCTCTTCAAGTTCACTCACATCATCGTTTTCTCCATGTCCTTCTAGAACTCTTCAATTGACCTTGTGTCTTGCTTCAAATTTTGTAGATTATCGAAGAGGTCTTGTCTATAGTGCTTAGGACGAATCTTTTGTAAACCACCTCCTTCATCTCTTGCCAAGTGCCAATAGGAGGTTATTCTTGCTACTCGCGATTTCTTTGATAGTATTCTCACCAAACACTGGCATAGTCCTCAAACTTAAGGAATGCCATTGCAAGTTTCTTATCTTTAGAATAGTTGTGGACTCAGAAGATTTTATCAACTTTGAGTTCCCAATCAATGTATGCATCAGCGTCTTCTTCTCCTTTGAACTTGGGCATTGAGAATTTGAGCTTCCCAAACTTGCTTTCATCATGCTCACGGTGGTAGTTGTGGTGGTCTTGTCTCATGCTTGCTTCACTTGGTGCACGTGGTGGAGGAGGAGAAGGAGCTTGATTGTCTCGAGGTGGCGGTGGAGGAGGAGCGTGACGATTCTCAAATTCTCTTGGACACCTTTGCTCATGACCATTTGCATCCATTGGTTTTTGATGACGATGGGTTGAGCATGACAGTTGTTGTGGCTAGCCCGGCGTGCATCCTCATCATCATCACTTATATCCCATTCCGGTTCTTGATTGATGTGATGTGGTTGATGATGGTCATGAGGTGGATGATGATGCATATCATTGCGATGGTCTTCACCATGATGTTCTTGCTCTTGTTGAGGTTGCAATTGTATCATTTCATGTTGCGGTGGGCGACCATGTCCTTCTTGTTGATGTGGAGGAGCATGATGATCATGGTTCCGATGATGTCTTGCATAGTGTGTGGTTGTTGAGCTTGTGGATTAACCGCTTGTTCATGTCGATGATGAGCTTGGTGTTCCCCATTATGGTGGTGGGGTTCTCCATGATGAGAATGTGAGCACGATGACTCGCCATGACAACTTTAAGAATGTGTACGAGATGAAGTTGACGAGCTTGAGCGATGTCCATGATGGTTCCTGAGATTGGCAATAGCTTGGTGAAGAGCTTGGAATTGAGTGTGATGTTCCGCTTGATGTTGCTGATCATGGTAGTCAAACTCTCTAAAAGTGTCATCAAGACGGTTCTCGAGCCTCTCAAATTGGGTATTGAATTCTTGGCGTTGTGCCCATAAGTTGTGGCGCCTGGCAAAACCCTCTTGGTTGTTGAAGTTTCCATCTCCGCTAGCTCTGTTTCCCCTAGACATGTTGTATAACCAAAAATGGAAAGAAGGGTGATATTGGTGGAATGGTATGTGCTACCTTGCCTCACCGAGTCAAAAATTGAAAAGGTTGTTCTTACCGAGAGCAAAGCAAGTAGCGATACACAAGAAACACACACACAAAGTCCTATGGTGGAAGGTTATGAAGGTGGATACAAATGGAACAACCAAACGAAAAGGTTATTGTCAAAAGTGGGTAAAATCCAAAAGATCAAAATGCTAAAGGAAATGATCCAAAGAACTCGGAAACCTATAACTATACACACACGGTGGGGATTGACGTGGCTAGCACGACTATGGAAAATGAGCGACGAACAAAAATGGTCCTTGCTCAGACTAATGCTCGTTGTCGTGCCAACTTAAGGAGAGACCACAGGACATTTGCAAAAAGATTGAGAAGCATCAGATTTGCACGCTTGCCTTGCTCTTGCTCGCACTCTTGCTTATAATCTTTGGACTCTCTTTTATTTTGCTTTTTTTGGTATATCTTTCATTCTATGTTATGGAGTCAACTTTTGATATTACATATGCATTATCACTTTGTAAGAGCAAGTGCACTATGCTTTGGCAAACACAAAATGAGCTACTCTCAGTAGATTAGGTAACACACAAAGGAAGAATGGGGGTTAACAAAGGTGGTGCAAGTTATATCTTGTGTTGATGTCGTACTTTCAACCATTGGTGGAGGGATGGTTTGAGTTTCATGGTGTCGATGTTGAGCGCGAGAATTTTTTGTGGAAGCTTTGTTAGATGTATGACACGCACACGAAACACAAACATAAAGGAAAAAGGTCAAAATTGTGTGGAAAACTAGTTTCGGTGGGCAATCCGGCAGCACCGGTTCTAGTGCCAAAAAATTTCGGTGAGGATTCCGCTGGCGCTAGAATGTTCGCCAGAAATTTAGGTGGCAGATCTGGTTCACCGGGTTTTCTGCCGGTTTGAGCTCGTGACGAACTCCAAAATCTTGATCCGTCAATTCAAAGTAAACTTGGTCGAATTGGGGCTAGGGAATGGAGCAAACAAACATCATCACCCAAAGCACCAGACTAATGGACAAGAACCACTAAAAATTCACCAAATCGAGAGATCGAACCAAAAGCAATTTGGGGCAATCTTTTTTGATATTCTCGAATTAATGGTGGAAATCGATGAACAAAGTCAAATCGGTGGCAACCAAGAGCTGCTGATACCACAGGTTATGGGTTCCCTTGTGGATTTACCCTTGGGGTGGCTCGATCTTCACGGATTTGAGGTGGGGACTGAGGGTAAACCCGATGAACATGATTGACTAAACTATAATGCAAGGTAAATATACAAACACACACAAAACATACATTATTCGATTTTCTCCTGTTGGCTCGAACAACCAATCCATTATAATCCTCGGTGAGAGACATTGTGGTAGAATCACCAAAGGAGAGATCGGCAAGCGGATGGTAGAATCCAAATGAAGGAGAGAGTAGCAACCAAGTATATCCGAAAGGGGAGAGACCAAGAACTACTAGAATCCATGACAAGGAGAGACCAAACACTTGAGGGTCCTGACAACTTGGGGAAGGGCACCGAATCCAAGGTCTTGTACCACTCATAGATAAACTATAGAGAGGGGGTTCCCATCTAGGGTTAGGCACATGCCTCAATTCGTCATCAACTCTACCTAGATCTCAGCCACAAGGGGGCTATTTATAGTACTTAGGGCGAAGGGGTAGGTAAAGAGAATATTCCAGGGCATCAAACCTAGATTTGTGCGCAGATGGGAGTTCTGATGGTAAGTTCGTCGGCACCAGATCTGGCACCAAAATATTTTGGTGGTCGCCAGTTTATTCCATTCTATATGTAATGGCTTGATGTAAGCGGTTTCGGTGGGCGCCGATTTGATCTGGTGATCGCCGGTTCGATTCGACATAGATTCCGGCATCACGAGAGCTGGCGCCAGAATGCTTCTTCTTCTGTCTTCTCTTCCATGCTTCTTGCTTGGGCATCTTGGCTCCTGGGATATCCTTGTCTCTCCCTCTTGGCATCGTGGTCATGGGCATAGTCATACAACATGTACTTGAATCAAGTAGGATCCCATTCACATGATGACCAAAGGACGGTAAGTGATGGAATGAGTTCACCTTGGTACGAGTGGTTGGCATGACATGATGTGCACCAATCACTACAAGAAAAGTTGGCTTTTACAACGTACGATTTTTGTGGTTGATGGCCCATTTTTCGTGCCTAAAAAGTCTTCCGCGATGGATGGCATTCGTGGTAAAAGCCCCTTCACAAATGAATCAACCAAGGATTTTTTTTATGGCCGTGGCAAATCGCACCCTTCAGCCACGAAAACTTGTTCCATCGTAGATCTTTTCGCCAGCCGCCATTAATAGCCATTAATAGCCGATTACCACGTGGTAACCGCCATTAATAGCCAATTACCACCGTTAACGGTCATAGAAACCGTGGTAGAAGCCTGGCCCAGCCAAGGCCTGCTAATTATTAAGTGGGTCGGCCCATGAGCAGAGCCCAATAAGAAGGTGTCATGTTACTGTTTCGTCATGCACTGCTTGAAATGAGCCCATTAATGAATCCATCTGCGGCCCGCAAACTTCTAGGCCCAGTACTATTTCAGCATATAGAAGGCCCACATTGGTCCAACACTGTGCGGCACATTAGTAGCCTACGCCAAGCCGGTCTGCAAAAGACAGACCCACCAACGGTCGTGCTGACAGGAAATTTGAGGTGCTCTAAAAAAGTTCCCACCAACGGCGCCTCAAAGTTCCCGGATGGCACTTTTTTAGAGCACCTCAAAGTTCCCACCAACGGCGCCTAGGTTCCGTGAAAGACAGACCCACCAACGGTCGTGCTGATAGGAAATGTCTGTCAGTGACGTGACTTGACCATGAATGGTGTCAGATGACGTCAGAGACCAAGTTCCGGCTTAGTTTGAATTACGAGCTGGGAACACAACTAACATACTGATAGGTCCGACTTGTTTTTGAGACCCGGATCGTATCTTTTGTTTTGAAGTTTCAGGAACCCTTCAAGATTCTACAAGCCGAAGATCAAGCTAGACGATGATGAATCCGACTTTGGATCTTGGAGACTTCCAGGGGCTGCTGTTGGGGATATACTTTCCGGGTATCCTCACAGTTCCTCACTCACCAGTGTGGCCCACTTCGGGTTAGAGCTTTTCTTCACGGGTGACCCAGTTAGGGAGAAGAGACGGAGTCCAGTCCGGCTACGGGAAGGCCCAGAAGACTTATCAACATAGGCCCATAGTGTTACTTATAGTTCAAGATGTACTCTGTAACCGACTCTTAGTCGTAGCTGGATAGGTCTCTCCTATAAACCCTAGGCCGGATATCTATATAAGCCGTCCTAGGGAGAGCCTTTTGGGCACCCAATAGTCTACAATCTCAACTCGCGCAGGCGAACCCCTTGTAACCCATATTCCGGCTCTGCCGTATTACTGGATTGCTAGCAGGAGTAGGATCTGTCCAAAGCCGGCGGATTTGAACCTGGGTAAACTTGTGTGCTCACCGTCCCGGAACACCGTACGTCTCACACCCCTCTCTTCTGCACGCCTCGAGGACCCTCTCATGGCGTACTTGTCATCAATCCGACGACAGTTGGGACCCACCATGGGGCAAGTGTGCTTTGGATCTATGTTCCGAGCGGAATCTGCGAAAATCAGAATCAGCGAGACTATCACCGTCGGTCACATCCTCTATGCCAGCAACGTCCCTCTCATCGTCCTCGACGAGACTTGGATTCCGGCTAGGGAAGCCGTGACCACCTACACCATCATGTCTTTGGCGATATTGATGTTTACATCGGCTTTGCTGAACCTATCCCACCCACCCCAGCGGTGATGATAGAGGCAAACGAAATTTATGGGTCCCCTTTGTCCACAGAGGCGGCAGAATTTCGGATCTCAGAAAGCCCTAATCCCACCTAGCCCACACCAGTTGCGGAGATAGTGGAAAAATCCGAGCCTGAAGCAGACCTGGCGGTCCAAGTTGAATCTGGAGTGGATCTCCCAGGAGAGACCGAATCCCAGATCGACCCACCCGCTGAAGTCGAAATCTAGGAGGAGGATAGCAACAACGCTGGTTCCGGCTCTGATGACGTCGGGACGGACAAGCCCTTCCTGAGATATACACTAAGACGCATGATGATGCAAAACTCAGGCGTAGATGCAATCCTCGAGACCATCAGGCACTTTGACGAAGCCTACTATGAAGACCGCAGTTATCTCAGGAGGGGCGCATCGCACTTTGTCGGATATGTGGGATCCGGATCCGGCTCTGTCGATGCTGGGGACAACAACGACTCGGTGCTGGAGGCTATCGGAACAAGCGTCGAATTACTGACATCTTCAGATGACTCCATGACGTCGGCAAATTTCTAGAAGTTCTTAATACATTGCAAATGTATCTATAATTTTTGATGTTCCATGATTAGGTTTATCCACTTTCTTGTGTTTTGTTCCAACTTTGGAGTACTTTTCATATGATTTCTTGGACTAACCTATTAACAAGAGCCACAATGTCAGCTGCCTGTTTTCTACTGTTTTTGGTTCCAGGAAAGTAAGAAAATGAATATTCTCGGAATTGGACGGGACAAAAGCCAAAGTGCCTATTTTTCTGGAAGTCATCAAGTGCCAAAATACAAGACGGAGAGGGGCCAGAGGCCGGCCACACCACCTGGCCGCGTGTCCAGGCTAGGCCCGCGCTAGGGGGTGGTGTGGTGGCCCCTGGCACCCCCTCAGTCTCCCCTTCCGCCTATAAGATGCCCTCGGGACGAAAACCCTAAGGGCCTGATCAAAAATCCACAAAAGAGTCTATAGCCGCCGTCATCTCCATCCCTAAATCGGGAGGTATCTAAAGCTCTTCCCGGCACCCTATCGGAGAGGGGAATTCACCCTGGAGGCCTTCTTCATCACCATGCAAGCCTCCGGTGTGATGCGTGAGTAGTTCATCCTTGGACTACGGATCCATGTAGTAGCTAGATGGCTGGTTCTCCTCCTTTGTGCTTTCATGTTTAGATCTTGTGAGCTCCGTTCATGATCAAGATCATCTATTTGTAATTTTGCATGTTGTGTTTGCGTGGATCCGATGGATATTGAGATGCTATTTCAGATTGATTATTGATTCTATCATGTCTTTGTTATTTTTGATCTTGCATGCTTTCCGTTGTTAGTAGCTATCTTGGCCAAGTAGATGCTAGCAACTCCAAGAGTTAGTATTTATGCTCGAGAGTGGGTTCTTGCCTCTGGTAATCTAGGGAAGTGACAGAAATCTCTAACGTACTAGATGTGCTGTTGCTACTAGGGAGAAAACAACAGTCCTTTGTTCATAGAACAATCGTATTGTTTACTTTACACACAATTCGTAAAGCAATAATCTGTTGCTTGCAACTTAATACTCTAGGGGGTTCGGATGATAACCTGAAGGTGGATTATTAGTCATAGATGCAGTTGGATGGCGGTCTATGTATAATGTTGAAATGCCCAATCAAGTCTCAAAGGAGTCAAGATGATTAGTATATGCATGAATTGATTTCTCGATGTTTGTCAATTGCCCCACTGTAATTTGTTCAACCAGCATGTTATCTATCTTAAGTCGAGCCACCTCTAGTGAACTATGGATCCCGGTCCTTTTCTTTTACATACAATCTACAATCTTTTACTGCTTTGTGTTTACTTTCTGCAAACTTTTAATTCTTTCCATTCGATACATTTAATCCTTTGTTTTCCGCAAAACACGGTGAGATTGACAACCTCATCGCAAGTTGGGGACAAAGTTCTATGGTTGTGTTGTGCAGGTCTCCACGTTACTACTAGCACCGATAGTGCGCCCTGCCAAGGCTCAGCTAGAACACCTTTGGGGTGTTTCCTTGCTCCTACTGGTTCGATTAAACCTTGGTTTCATACTGAGGGAAACTTGCTGTTGTGCTCATCATACCTTCCTCTTGGGGTTCCCAACGAGCTCTACATCAACCACGCACCAGCACTTTTCTGGGCGCCGTGCATTGAGCCATCAAGCATTTTTCTAGCGCCGTTGCCAGGTATCGAAGAAGAAGAAACTCCCATGTCAACCACATGCCATTAAAAGACATTTTTCTGGCGCCGTTGCCGGGGAGTCAAGGACATCTTCACAAGGGGAGTCCCTCATAACCAATCTCTTTACTTTGTTGTTTTTGTTTTTCTTAGTTTGTTTTTGCTTTGTTTGCTTGTCTCTTTATCAAAAACACAAAAAAATAGTTTTACTAGTTTGCTTTCTTATTTAAACACACAAAAAAATGTTAGTTCCCACTTCAAGTTGTTTTTATGTCTAGTTCTGCTCCAATCACAATTTCATTATGGATAACCCACTTGGTTTCCTATTTGGGAACACCACTATCACTACTAAGGTAGTAGATGAACCACCGCCTGCTAGAACCTCCATGGAAGATTTTATAAGGTATAGAGAATCTTATAAGGGTAAAGTCATGAGAGCTGTGTCAAAAATGTTGGATCTAATTGCTAAAATTTTGCTTAAACGCCATGATATAAATTGTTGCCCTGAACAAGGCACTAAACATCTTAAATTCCAATGTGGCTTTAGTAAAGAATTAGTAATTATGAACTATCATTGGAATAACTATATTCATCTTGGATTTGAAGAAGTAGCACAATTCGTTTTGTTTATGGGAGCTTCTGAAATAGAATCCTTCATGTCTAAAAACTATGAAACCTGTGTTGCTTGTAAAGACCTTAAAGATATGGTCTCTTCTATCCTTAATCATTGCATAGAAAATTTCAGCAATAATTGTTATATCATTGATTATAAAGAGAGACTCGGTCATGCACAAGAATGTGTGCACAATTTGCAGGAGCCTATGGAAGAAGAAATTGCTGAAACTGGAAGCTCATTGGATGAAAAAAAGGAGGAGAGTGATGATCAAGAGGTGTAAGAATGGATCTACTCATCCCTACCTTCTAATGAGAGTAACTCTTTACCCCTTACATTATTTGATTGTCCCCCATGCTTACCAAAGGAGGACGAATGTCATGTTCCTGAGGATTCTTTTTGAAAATGTTTATAATAAAGCTATAGTGTTTGTAGATCATGAAAAGCATGCTTTATGTGATAGTTATATTGTTGAGTTTAATCATGAGTCTACTGAAAATTATTATGAGAGAGGAAAATATGGTTGTAGAAGTTTTCATGGTATTGAAACACCTCTCTATGTGCTGAAAGTTTTGAATTTGCTCTTGTTTTGTCTACCCATTCTTGATACTATGTTCTTCTTTGATTTATTTTCTTACAAGGTTCCTATGCATAGGAAGTGGGTTAGACTTAAATGTATTTTGAATTTGCTTCTTGATGCTCTCTCCTACTTCAATTCATATTTCTTATGTGAACATCTTCTCAAACTATCATGCCTAACTTAAAGGCGTTAAAGAAAAGTACTTATTGGGAGATAACCCAAAAGTTTTAGATGAGTCTTGGAAGTTATTACCTCTGTAGTAACCGCTCCTTATCCTTTTTATTTGCTTTTTGTGCCAAGAGTAACCTCTAATGAGAGAGAAGTAATGATTGGGAAAGTTGCTGTCCCAAAACAGATTTATGTGCTTCACTGTAAACATTCTTGTACAATCTCTGAACGTCTTTTTGAGGCGTGAAATTTTGTGCTTCTGCCCCAGGTTGTTATCTAACTTTCGTTAGTTCAACACTTTTTGATTTGAGCAACATAAGGTCTTCGAAATTTTTTGTCTTTACCTGCTGGTCTGTTTTGACAGATTTCTGCCATTTTCTGCATTTGCTTCTTGTTGGTTCCTTTTTGAGTTCTTTTGGGGAATTGAGATTTTTGAGGGAAGTGCTACAGTAGCTAGTGTTCTAATAGAAGTTTATTTGGTGTTAGAACTGAACCTTAAGACTTATTATCTTGAGTGCACTAATGTTGCTAATAAAGATTGTGTGAAGTTTTGTATGAAGGAAAATTTTCAGGTGTATGGAAGGAATGAGTAATGAGATGAAGGATGGACTAAAGCTCAATCTTGGGGATGCCACGCATGTCACCCCAAGAAATATCCAAGAAGTACAAGCGTCAAAGCTTGGGGATGCCCAAGGCATCCCCTTCTTCATCAATAAAAATCCCAGGTTTCTTCCAAACGCTTCATTTTTATTGTTCCATGCACAGTTGTGTTGTTCTTGGAGCGTCTTCTTTTTCATTTTTGTTTTGGTTTTTCATTTGCTTTGTTTGCTTAGTTTTCTGAATAAATTGGTTGGACCCCCTCTTTCATACATTGGTTTGCAAATAGTTTGGTTTGGTTTGGAAAAGAGTAGGAAAGTTCATGCTTTTGTGGTAAAAAGAGCTCGTTTTTGACTGTGGCCTATGCTTTGTCATGCCATGCTTGATATTGTTTTGGCTTTATGCTTAGTATTCTTTGCTGTAGCATGACTTGTTATAAACAATTCAGATTGCTTAATGTGCCTTGGATGAATCATGCGTTGTTTTAGCATATTAAAGCATAGTATAGTGATATTCTCCTTTGATGTTTTATTTGGGTTGACTTGGCGCATGCTCACACCATGTTATGACTATCTCAAGTCACCATAGCCTTTATGATCCTTTAGTTTTCAACTTGTAGTATCACTTTATGCTTTGATCAATGATGTTTTGTTGCTCTGCATGATTATGGCCATTATTGCTCTCTTAGTTTGTCGCTCCCAGTCTTTTGCTAGCCTCCACAACAAAGTATGAGTTCCACTCATGCATCCAACTCCCTAAACCAAGTTATTCCAAAGAGTCCACCATACCTACCTACTAGCTTATGCTATTCCAAGTATATTCATGCTTTTGTTTACCTTCCAAATTAAACTTGTTATGAGAAAACTAGTGATTAAAGCTCTCACGAACTTGATGGCACACTTTACTTTTCTTGCCCTTAATAAACTTGAACCATTGTGTCTTCTATGTTGTATATGCTTGCACATATTTGTTGGGAATTAGCAGAACCATGCTTTCATGGGGAACGCTTTCAACATTGCACTTGGTACTTGTACCTAGTTGATATCATGCTCTTTTGTATATGGATGTTGTCGGTGTGAAATGAAAGGGGGGCTTGTAAGTCCATGGAGTTATGTATATGTGTTAGAGAAACGCCTGGGCCGCTGGTCTAATCCATGCTGACATGGTGGAAACCTGCAGCGTAACCATAATGAGCTGTCTATGAAGCATTCTTCTTATAAAAAAAGAGTCCTATATTGAGAAAATAGAGAAAAAAAGAGATTATGAAAACAGGAAAGAGAGAAAAAAGCACCATATTCCCATGGTAAATAAGAAGAATGCTGATATGCTTGTTGTCTGCTTGTCTTGTCGTTTTGATATGGGGATTCTTCCGTATCACCGGGCAAGGGGTACCCCGTTGGCGGTTCTCTATGATACACATGTACTTACAATGACAAGAACTTACCGGTGACTAAACTTGAGTAGCATGAGGAGCGACCCTCATATACAAGGGACATGAGATTTCTAACTTATACTTCGTCAAGCATGTACACCATAGTTTGTTCACTTTAACCTTAATCACTTCAAGATGCTTATGATAGGGGCAATGAGAGCTGAAAGCTATAAGTACCATAATTTTTGGAACCTCTTTATGAGACTTGAATCCCTACTTCCTTTTACAGAAGGCCTTTCTTCCACCATTATATTGAGTCTCCACCTTCTATCTTTATGCACCTACTTTGAGAGCATAGTGGCCATTCTTAGTTCTATGTGCATTGTCCCAAGACTAGTTGATTGATGCATAACTTGATATTGCTTGTTTTAAACTATTGTATCTAGTCACTCTTATGAACTTTGAATGTGTCCTATGCATTTATATTTGCTACTCTATTGAGGGACAAGCTGAATACTATTATGCTATGTTTTCTTTATGAGAAACAAACAAACGTCTTGCAAAGCATTGTTATTCATGAATCTTTTGTTTGTGCCTTTTCATGTTGCATCATAGTTTCTTTGCTTATTGCTAGAACTTTGTCTTTCATGTTATGATTGAAGTACTATGATCCCAGCTTTGAATGTTTTACAAATACTTTGATCAAGTCTTTGATGGTGCATGTCACCTCAAAAATTATTCTTTCTTTTTATCACTTACCTACTTGAGGACGAGCAGGAGTTAAGCTTGGGGATGTTGATACATTGCAAATGTATCTATAATTTTTGATGTTCCATGCTTAGTTTTATCCACTTTCTTGTGTTTTGTTCCAACTTTGGAGTACTTTTCATATGATTTCTTGGACTAACCTATTAACAAGAGCCACAGTGCCAGCTGCTTGTTTTCTGCTGTTTTTGGTTCCAGGAAAGTCAGAAAAGGAATATTCTCGGAATTGGACGGGACAAAATCCAAAGTGCCTATTTTTCTAGAAGTCATCAAGTGCCAGAATATGAGACGGAGAGGGGCCAGAGGCCAGCCACACCACCTGGCCACGCGACCAGGCTGGGCCCACGCCAGGGGGTGGTGTGGTGGCCCTGGCACCCCCTCGGTCTCCCCTTCCGTCTATAAGATGCCCTCAGGACGAAAACCCTAAGGGCCCGATCAAAAAATCCACAAAAGAGTCTGTACCCGCCGTCATCTCCATCCCTAAATCGGGAGGTATCTAAAGCTCTTCCCGGCACCCTACCGGAGAGGGGAATTCACCCTGGAGGCCTTCTTGATCACCATGCAAGCCTCCGGTCTGATGCGTGAGTAGTTCATCCTTGGACTACAGATCCATGTAGTAGCTAGATGGCTGGTTCTCCTCCTTTGTGCTTTCATGTTTAGATCTTGTGAGTTCCATTCATGATCAAGATCATCTATTTGTAATTCTGCATGTTATGTTTGCGGGGATCCGATGGATATTTAGATGCTATTTCAGATTGATTATTGATTCTATCATGTCTTTGTCATTTGTGATCTTGCATGATTTCCGTTGTTAGTAGCTACCTTGGCCAAGTAGATGCTAGCAACTCCAAGATATAGTATTTATGCTCGATAGTGGGTTCATGCCTCTGGTAATCTGGGGAAGTGACAGAAATCTCTAAGGTACTAGATGTGCTGTTGCTAGTAGGGAGAAAACAACAATCCTTTGTTCATAGAACAATCGTATTGTTTCCTTTACACACAGTTCGTAAAGCAATAATCTGTTTCTTGCAACTTAATACTAGAGGGGGTTCAGATGATAACCTGAAGGTGGATTATTAGTCATAGATGTAGTTGGATGGCGGTCTATGTATAATGTTGTAATGCCCAATCAAGTCTCAAAGGAGTCAAGATGATTAGTATAGGCATGTATTGTTTACTCGATGTTTGTCAATTGCCCCGCTGTAAGAGAAGTGAGCCTAGCTCACTTGGTTAGGGAAGTGGATGTACAACCCAACCACCCAGGTTCAAGTCCTCACAGACGCAGATTTGGGTTCTTATTATTTAAAAAACAAAGTCGCTGTAGGGGCTTCCCCTACCGCATTCCTTTCAAAAAAATTGCCCCGCTGTAATTTGTTCACCCATCATGTTATCTATCTTAAGTCGAGCCACCTCTAGTGAACTATGGATCCCGGTCCTTTTCTTTTACATACAATCTACAATATTTTACTCTTTGTGTTTACTTTCTGCAAACTTTTACTTCTTTCTATTCGATACGTTTAATCCTTTGTTTTCCGCAAAACACGGTGAGATTGACAACCTCATCGCAAGTTGGGGACAAAGTTCTGTGGTTGTGTTGTGCAGGTCTCCACATTGCTACTAGCACCGGTAGTGCGGCCTGCCAAGGCTCAGCTAGCAACACCTTTGGGGTGTTTCCTTGCTCCTACTGGTTCGATTAAACCTTGGTTCCATACTGAGGGAAACTTGCTGCTGTGCTCATCATACCTTCCTCTTGGGGTTCCCAACAAGCTCTACATCAACCATGCACCAGCACTTTTCTGGGCGTCGTGCATTGATCCATCAATTCTCCGTGGAATATGAAGAGGAGGTTAACTCCACAGCTGCTGCAGAAGGAGAAGACATGGACGAAGGATCCGGAGAAAGGTCTCCCAAAGCACAGGACAATATGGATATCGGAGATGATCCCGAGAACCAAATGGCCGAAAGTACAGATCAAAGTTTGACTCAGGGAAACGGGCCCAAATCCGTCTTTGCTACCGGCGCTGCCAAGAAGGCAAAGAAGAAGAACAAGAAAAACAAGACCCTGACAAAAGATCCTCCGGCAGAGGAGGTGATTGCCGAGGAATATGAGGAAGACTCGGATGGAGCACTCATCCCAGACGAGCCCAAAGAAGAGTCGGCGGATGGACACGTGATCACTGAAGGTGCGTGTAAACTCATCGATGCTGCATTAACCACACCTATTCCTACAACTGCAGAACTCACTGCTGAGGAGCTGGACGAAAGGGCCCAAGCCCTAGAAGCGCGTCACCAAGTACTCCTTGAGGAAGCCAAAAACCTGGAGGAAGAAAAGAAACGCATGACAACTACGGACAAGTACAACTACAGGCAACATCAGAAGACCAGGAAACGTCATACTCATGACGACCAATTCCCGCAGATTCACAAAGTCCTCTTTGGAGGAGAACATGGGATGCCTCGGCGCGACATCAACGGGGATTGGGTGTATCCAACACCAGTGCAGAACACCATTGCGGCTCGAGAAATCCTATCGGCTAATCAAGGCCCGGAGCAGATTTGGGCATTAAACTACTCAACAAGGGTCTGGAGCAGCAAAAGGTCGCCCTGTCCGGAAGTCAAAAACTGGTCTCCCATTCTGACCAATGTCGCACGGATCCGGCCTGGGATGATGTAAGACCCCAACGCGTTCCGGAACAGCATCATCGTTCCGACCGTCGGGAAGATAACTACTCAAGAACCGGATCTTCAGGACAACACTATAAAACTGCACGCAATTGGCGCAACGTTACCCCAGTTGCGGAGCAAGAGGCAATCGCTGCACTAAACCCGAAGAATCCTCCCCGACGAGAGTCGAAAGATCACAGGGAAGAAGATAAAGAAAAACATCGGGAGGAGGACCGACAAAGAATGCCACCTCCTAGACATGCAAGCTGTCCGGATGACGGGCGAAGAAACGACGGACACCATGCCGAGTCAAATCGGTAGGGGCTCGTCACAATGAAGATCCCCCCAGAACCAGAATAATGACGCTCTAGACGAAGGCCGGCGATCAACCGGAAACAACCCAGCTGCTCCACCTTCCCCACTAAGTAGCCATCATAGCGGCCCCCAAGGAGGCCAAGGAGGACGTCTTGGTGGAGGAGGTGGTGGCAGAAGCCGAAGTCCGGCTCCAAGGCACCGCAGCCATAGCCGTCATTCGAGACGATCTTTTTCCCCAAGTGACGCAAGGCACAGGATCAATTCCAACATAGAAGAGCGGTGCTACGAAAATGATGATATATACATGGGCCCAAAGTGCTTCGGACCACGCATAAGAGCTACAAAATTCCTGGAAGGATTTGCTATCCCAAGACATATTCAAGCCTACGACGGTATAGCTCGGCCAGATACTTGGCTCCCGGATTTTTTCCAAGCTTGCTGTATCGCCAAAGGCAGAAACAGCCTGGTCACAACCCAATATCTCCCACTCATGTTGCGGAAGATGGCACGATCATGGCTCAATGAACTTCCGGAGAACACCATCCACAACTGGTATGACATGCAAAGTGTGTTTTTTCGGAATTTTGAAGGCACATACCGGAGGCCCTGTAAGGTAGGAGACCTACAACGTTGCACCTAGAAAGCCGGAGAAACTTGCCGGGATTATCTCGGACGATGGATCGACACCAAGAACTCCTATGAAGGAGTAAATGACCAAACTGCAATTGGGGCTTTCATTGCAGGTCTCCCAATTGGTTTACTACGTCATCGCTTGAAGTGCGACAAAGTTACTGATTTGGGAGAGATGATAGAAACAACATGCAAGTATCACGAATCTTGTGATGATGCGAAGGACTATAGCGCCCTAGCTGGTCGACCAAAACAACCAAAGCAACAAGCTCAGAAGTGCAAGAATACCTCGGATGAAAAACCCAACGCGGAAACGTCAGTGGTCACTGCTAATTTCGGGCCTGGAGGATGAGGAGGACATGGCGGTGGCCGCGGACGCGGTCGTGGAATGTCAAGGGTCCAAGGTAGAGGAGACCGGCAACCTGGGAAAACCTACTCTTGGGCCGACATTGCCAATAACCCATGTGTGCATCACCTAGACGCCAATAGGGGCTCGTCCCACACAAATGCCGAGTGGCGTTTTAACGACGATATTAGGAGAGATGATACCACTGGCTATAGGGCTAAGCGGAAGAAGGGAAAGAAGAATCCCGAAAAGGATAAAGAGACCAAGGAAGATTCCGACATGGAGGAAGCTGATGCTTAAAATCCCAAGCCGGAAGGGAAGAAAAATTTTCCGACCAAGAAAGACACTTACGTCACCTTCCTCGGATCTCAACCAGCAAAGGTCCAGAAAACAGTTCTACATGAGCTCAATGCAATAGTTCCGGCTGTCCCTCAATTCCTGGACTGGTCGAAAGTGGCAATCAGCTTTGACCGTGCTGATCATCCGCTTAAGTTGCATAGGCGAGGAAAGTACGCCTTGGTCGTCAATCCACTTATTGACGGCTATGGTTTCTTCGAAACTCTCATGGACGGTGGCAGCAGCATTAACATTCTGTATGTCAAAACGCTACGTCGGATGAAGATCTCGGAGACCCAGCTGAACCACAGCTCTGTGATCTTTCACGAGGTTGTCCCAGGAAGACAAGGAAATTCCCTGGGAGAAATCACTTTGGATGTCACCCTTGGAACTCCAAAGAACTACCGGACAAAGGCACTTTCCTTCGAAGTGGTCCCATTCAAGAGCGCATACCAACCTATATTCGGACGACCGGCTTACTAGGCTTTTATGGATCGTCTATGTTACATTTACAATATGATGGAAATTCCAGGTCCCAACGGTGTGATCACCATCAGGGGAGACCCGAAGAAAGCGCGAGAGTGCGAGGATGGAAATGCCGCCTTTGCTGAAGCTGTGCTGCACGCCCAGGAGTACTAGGAGATTAAGAAGGGCATAGATCCGTCCGAGATGCCCGCAACGAAGAAGGAGGTGACAAAGCCGAATTCGGAGTTCAAGGCATCGGAAGAGACGAAGAAGACTCTGTTGAAGGATGATGACCCCTCCAAGGTGACCCAGATAGGCGTAGGCCTGGATAGCGCATAGGAAAGCGTGCTCGTCAAGTTCCTCCAAGCAAATCAAGATATCTTTGCATGGCAGCCATCTAACATGACCAAAGTACCTAGGAAACTTGTCGAGCACTCTCTAAATGTAAACCCGAACGCTAACCCGTCAAACAGTCACCACGATGTTTTGGCGATGTAAAGCGTAAGGCAATAGCTAAGGAACTAGCCCGGCTAGAGTTAGTCGGATTCATAGAAGAGGTCATCCATACTGATTGGTCGGCCAACCCTATAATGGTCCCTAAAAAGGACACCGCTGATTTAAGGATGTGTGTTGATTATACTACCTTGAACAAGGCTTGTCCCAAAGATCCGTTCGCTCTGCCTAGATTTGTTCAAGTTATCGATTCTACGGCAGGCTCGGAACTCCTCTGTTTTCTCGACGCATATTCCAGTTATCACCAAATTTGGATGAAGGAATCGGATAAAATCAAAACTTCATTCATAACCCCCTTCAGAACCTTCTGTTTTGTTACGATGCCCTTTGGGCTGAAGAACACAGGAGCTACATAGCAGCGCACTATGCAGCGTTGCCTCCATGAACAAATGAGACGCAACATACATGCATATGTGGATGATATTGTGGTGATGTCCAAAAAGAAGGAAACATTAATTTCCGACTTGGAGGAGACGTTCGCCAATCTACGAAAATACAACATAATGCTCAATCCAAAGAAGTGTTTCTTTGGAATCCCAGCCAAAAAATTGTTAGGTTTCATCGTGTCTCAGAGAGGCATAGAGGTGAAACGAGACAAGATTAAGGCTATACTCAATATTTCCAGGCCAACTCGCCTGAAGGACATTCAAAGACTCACTGGTTGCATTGCTGCAGTCAGTCGGTTTGTAAGCTGGCTCGGAGAAAGAGCCACACCACTTTACAAGCTCCTGAAAAAGACCAAGAAATTCGTTTGGACTAATGAAGTTGAAGCTGCACTACAAGACTTGAAAAAAGTACTCTCATCTGCTCCTATCCTTGTAGCACCGTAACCAAGGGAACCGATGTTGCTCTCTCTCGCTGCGACAAACAGAGTCGTCGGTGTCGTCATGGTAGTGGTGAGACCAGAGGAAAATCAGGAACACCTGGTGCAGTGTCCGACTTACTATCTCAGCGAGGTCCTAACTAAATCAAAACAGCGATATCCGCACTATCAAAAGCTGGCTTATGGTGTGTTCTTTGCATGTCGTAAGTTACGGCACTACTTCTAGGAACATCCAATTACCATGGTGAGCACAGCTCCCATGAGATATATAATCAATAACAGCGAAGCTACAGGACGCGTCGCAAAATGGGGCATAGAGCTTTCAGCTTTTGATATTGAGTATAAACCTCGGACAACAATCAAATCCCAAATCCTTGCTGACTTTGTTGCTGATTGGACAGAGACAAAGGAGAATATGACCCTCCCTGAGTCGGAATATTGGACCCTATATTTTGATTGGTCTAAGGCTCGTGGGGGCTCGAGGGCTGGCGTGGTGCTCAAATCACCCCAAGGAGATAAACTTTTCTACGTGTTGCAGATCCACTTCACAGCGACAAATAATATTGCCGAGTATGAAGCACTGCTGCATGGAATCTGGATTGCTAAGGATATCGACATCCGATGTTTGATGTGTTACAGAGATTCGGATCTTGTTGATCAGCAAGTGTCAGATATTTGTAATGCAAATAAGCACATGGCAGCATATAAAGCTATCATGGATAATTTATCTAAATCGTTCGAAGGGTTTGAGGTTCAACACATCCCTCAAGCAGAAAATGAGGAAGCAGATGCATTATCTCAAATAGGCTCTGCACGGAAAGAGGTCCCGGATGGAACTTTTTTAGAGCACCTCAAAGTTCCCTCAATAAAGGGAGTGGACGAGGAATATCTGACCAAATCTAACTCACCTCTAATAGTAGTTCTGGCTGTAACTCCCAGCTAGACTCAACCCTACCTTGACTATTTGGTAGATGACAAATTACCCGAAGACGAAGTCCTGAGCCGGCAGATCGTCCGACGAGCAAAAGCCAATACTGTAATTAGTGGTGAGCTCTATAAGCGGAGTGTGTCTGGGGTTTTTCAGCGCTGCGTATCTCTGGAAGAAGGAGTGGAAATCTTAAGAGAAATTAACGAAGGTGGGTGTGGTCACCATGCTGCAGCCAAATCTTTAGTGGCAAAAGCTTTTCAACATGGTTTTTTCTGGCTTACAGCCAAGGCAGATGCCGAACGGCTAGTCAAGACGTGCAAAGGCTGCCAAAAGTACGCCAAACAAGCTCACGTTCCGGATGATCAGTTGCGAACAATACCTATAACATGGCCTTTCGCGGTCTGGGGGCTTGACATGGTAGGACCATTCAAACGGGCTCCAAGTGGATTTACTCACCTCTTAGTGATGGTGGATAAATTCACCAAATGGATTGAGGCTAAACCCGTCACTAGTTGTCATGGAGCAACAACCAAAAGATTTGTCAAGGATGTTATAATCCGGTATGGTTATCCACATAGTATTATCATGGACAATGGGAGTAATTTCTTTATGGGAGAACTTGTCGAATTCTGCAACGAACAAAATATCCGTCTTGACATTGCGTCAGTCGCACATCCGCAGGATAATGGACAGGTTGAAAGAGCAAATGGTTTAATCCTACAAGGCCTAAAACGAGACTCGAAGCACCACTACGACGTGCTGCGGGGGCTTGGGCAGAGGAATTACCTTCTGTAATATGGAATTTATGAACAACTACGAACAGGTCAACTGGATACACACCTTTCTTCTTAGTCTATGGCGTAGAAGCAGTTCTTCCTAGTGATTTGATTCACACTTCTCCTAGAGTGTCCACGTATATCGAAGAGGATGCCGAGATTTCTCGACAAAATGATCTCGACTTAGTCGAAGAAGTTCACGTCGTTGCTGAAATGAGGTCAACAGCCTATCAACAGAAGTTACGCAAGTATCATAGCCAGAGAGTCAGAAACCGGTCTTACAATAAGGGCAATTTGGTTCTCCGGCTTGTGTAACAAAGAAAGCACAAACTTTCCCCAGTATGGGAAGGGCCATTTTTAGTTAGTCGAGTATTACACAATGGTTCATACTACCTAACTGATATGCGGCCAGTCAAAGAAAGACCTGCTACTAAGAAGAGAAAGAGAGCTGGAGGCAGTGCAAATCCGGATGAGTTTGACAGACCATGGAATATTGCTCAACTACGTCCCTTTTATTCTTAGTTTATCCTTCTTTGTAATCATATATGTGTACATGTTCTGTGAGAACTAAAAGTTTTGGTTGCCTCAAGTTTTTCTGAGAAGTTTTTACCATCTTATTTCCGAATGGTCATGTCACACGTCAAAAATCCCAGAATACTTGAAAGTACTTTATGCTCATGTTTGTTTTGGTTTAAATTTCCGATTCTAAAATTGCTACCCTCGGGTATAAATCTAAATTTTCTAGTCTATACTTTGGTTATTTGTCTGATTGCCGGATGCGGGTATATTCCGAGTAGTGAATTGTTGGTACTGGAAGCCGGCTTTGTTTTCGAGTTTAAACTGGTTTAGCAATTGAGCTTAGTTGCTCGGCAAAGTTTCCGTGCTGAAAGTTTAGCCGGCTCACGAAAGGGACGAGGCGGAAAGCCAGACAAACGATAAGTGCAGATAAAAAGTATAAGTGCTTATGTAAACATTTTAGGCAGAAAATATCAAAGTTAAAAGTGCTGAATAGATAAAAACTTAGCACTAGCAAAATTATCATAATACTTATTTACAGATACATAATGTTTTCATAATAACACATCTGTTCTTTCTGATGATCTATGATGCAGGAGGAGAGGTAGGAGTTGTCGGCTCGCTGCATACATCGGCCTCGGCTTGATAGCGTTCTGAGATGTCCAAATCCGATATGGTTTGATCAACGTCGGAAAATTCAGCTGCTTCTTCGGGAGGAGGAGGTGGTGTGTCCATGCGGGTGAAGAAGGGAGTGTCGTAACTGATCAAATCAGCTACATGGCACACATATCCGGTGTAGGAGTCCCATATCCGTCTTCGTCCATAGTAGAATACCCTCTGGTCACTTGCCAGATTTCGATGCTTCCATGGTGGCTCATGACCATTGTGAGAGCGTTCTGCGCTACGGATCACGCGTAGGACATGTTCCAGTCCTGGACAAGATGCGGCATCTCCTTTGCCTTGTCTCGCACCTGAAAGTTGGACATGCTATGCATATCCGTAACCTTGAGAGCTTCACCAATATCCTCGAGTGATTGGCGGAGGTCATGAAGCAAATCACCGACTTGGGTAAGCCGATGGGTGCGACGCTCGGCAGAGGCGGAGTCCGTCAAGTTCAGAGCACCTATGCATATAATGCAAAATGGTTAAATAAATCCGACATCAAAAAAGTCGAAGAATGTAGACAAGTCAGAAAGATGGAAACATACCAAAGATGACATCATCGACTTTGGTTTTCTCTTCACGAAGACTCTGGAGTTTAGCTCAGAGTGCTTCAGAAATGTCCCTCTCTCTGAACAATTCATTGGTAAGATCCGAGATTTTCTTCTCGTGGAGCGCAATCTTGTGATCATGCTCCACAGTGGCCATGGAGGAGGATTCAAGAACTTGAGCAATGCTCTTCTCATGATCTGCCTTAAGCTGGTCTAGCTCTCGCCGAAGATCTTTGTTTTCCACCACCAAGGTCTTCAGATTCTCGGCCTCTACAATCATAGCGCGGGACTTCTTTACCAGTGCTGCAAGTCAAAAGAACAACAGTTCAACACAAATATTCGACTATGAAAATGCAAGACAAGATTTGGATCTCGGAATGTTTACCTTCGGCCTCATCCTTGGAAACTTTTAGTTCAGCATTTTCAAGTCGGAGAGCTTTGATCTCTCTCCGCTTGTTGTAGATATTCTTCAAAAATTCCTAGTTATATGAATTAACTTTCTATAAGTCAGAATACCCAGAGTCAGAAGTCTACTAAAGACTCGGGATAATATTGTAGCTAATATCAGCACGAGCCTTGGGGGCTACACTAGTTCATTCTTTCGCATCCTAAGGAAGCATAAACCCGGATTGTCTATCCAACTTCATGCTTGGGGGCTAGAGGACATGATATAAAGTACTATAAAGAAAAACGTGAGTTCGAATTCTGACTTACATGGTGTTCATGTGTGAGCTTGCTCGGGCACATGTTCACTTCAGTGGTAACCTTCTCGGCGAGGGTGAGCGGGATCACTGGTGGAGGTGGTAACACGCCAGCTCTCAGTCCCTCGTCGCGAAGGCGGACTTGTTCGAGAAGTTCAGAGTACTTGGTGTCCTCTGCTTCTTGTGCTTCTTCTTCAGCAGAAAGATTTCGGCTTTCCAGGCATTGCCGGGCCAACCGCTGTATTTCCTCCGCAGATTTCCGAGATAAGCCAAATTTGGCAAGTCCCGGATTGTTCAGGAGATTTTCGGCAAAGGTTTCTACCGAGGGATCATTACCCGAAGAGGGTTCACCCTTATCAAAACCTGAGTCACCCATGGTGACGTCAGTCTGCGACTCAAGGATCGCTGGCTCTGCTGAGGGAGCCGGATCTTCTGCAAAATCAGAGATGGAGTAATCTCTGGCGCTACAGAAGGTTGAGGGGCAGGAGTCGGAGGAGCCACGGCAGGAGAAGCCAAAGTTAGCTTCGTCTGACGCAGGGGCTTTGAAGTAGTTCCCTTCCCCTTGCCCTTGATAAGCTGTTTAGCTCTAAGAAGGTAATAGAATGAAGAACATTACATCTCGGAAGAAATCAAGAGTAAAGTACAAAGGCGGAAGTTGTGAGGAAAGTTACCTCTTCACAACTGGCACTTCCTTTGTGCCAATAGCCATTGTCGGAGCTTTGCAGTTCCTAGGCACAACATCCGGCAGCGAGACCAATTCCTCCTCCTGAGAAAACACGGGAGGATATCCCTCAATAGGAGCTAATTTCGACTCGGGGAGGCCGGCAAGCTGAAAAGAAGATAGTATCTCAGTATTGCGAAATAACTTAAAGGTGAAACACAAAAAAGGTTGTTGCTAAAGCTTACCAGCACAACGGGATCTTCCGCTATATGCATGTCCAGGGACAGCTCCGAAATCTTCCTCTCTATCCGCTCCCTTATCAGCCATTTGATTTGGCTTATATAATCTTGTGGCTTTAAGGCCTTGGAGCTGATGCGGAGGGAGTCCTTTTTCGACGCCGTGATGGAATGCATCAGTTGGTCGCCATGGTGCTGGAGAGGTTGGATTCGGCATGCCACCTAGCACTGGACCAAGTCAGACCCTCTCAGGCCTTTGCTTCATCAGATATTCAATCCGCCTCTTGGCAAGAAGTAGATCGTCACTGAGAGCCAGAGCGACCTCGTCCCAAGATGCTTGAGGCGTGGAGGCTCCATCGACAAAAGCCGGCAATGAAGTAGCTTTGCCAGGAGCGGGAATATCCTTATGATAGAAAAAGGTAGCCGGCCATTGTTTGACCGACTCACTAGCTAAAATCCGAGGATAAACACGCTCACGCCTAACCGAAAAACTAATCATACAGGTAATGTAAGGATTACCGGCAGTGATGGAATTTCTCCGGACATGGAAATAGTACCGGAAAAGAGTGAGACTCGACCTAATGCCGAGATACCCCTCGCACAAAGATGCATAAGCGCTCATCTCTAAGATGGAGTTCGGGGGGAGATGGTGAAGTTGAACACTGTAGTGATCTATCACCTCAGAAAATAAATCTGAGGGAGGAAAGGATAAACCTCTGTCTAGGTGAGTGCCGAAGTGCACCCGCTCGCTGTTGCGAGGGTTGGGGATGGCTTCGCCGAAGCCGCTACGCCAGTCACCGGCGCGGAGGAGCCCTTCTTCTTCTACGACGCGGCGCTTGTCGTCATCATGGACGCACGGGATCTAGACCCCGCGATTGCTCTCCTTTTCCACCGCCATTGCCATCACTGCTATGGCGATGGATGATGTGGAAGCCATTTTTCCAGTGCGCCGGTGACCTTGGATGGGCGGCACTGGGAATTTTTGGAGGCAAGGGAGCTCTGTGCGCGTGGGAGAAGTAGGGGAGAAGGAAGCGACGCTGGGAATAGGTGAAGAAGATAAGGAAAAGAAATCCTCACCCCTTATAACCTCCAAGCCGCGCCAAGATTCGTGCAAATGTTACAGTAAACATGCCACGCATCGTGGAAAGAACTGGGAAGCCTCCACGCGATGATTACGCCGCCTCGATCTCCACGTACGCATTAAAACGGCGCCTCGGTTCTGCGAAAGACAGACCCACCAACGGTCATGCTGACAGGAAATGTCTGTCAGTGACGTGACTTGACCATGACTTATGTCAGATGACGTCAGAGACCAAGTTCCGGCTTAGTTTGAATTACGAGCTAAGAATACGACTAACATACTGATAGGTCCTACTTGTTTTTGAGACCCGGATCATATCTTTTGTTTTGAAGTTTTAGGAACCCTTCAAGATTCTACAAGCCGAAGATCAAGCTAGACGATGATGAATTCGACTTTGGATCTTGGAGACTTCCGAGGGCTCCTGTTGGGGATATACTTTCCGGGTATCCTCACAGTTCCTCACTAACCAAGGTGGCCCACTTCGGGTTAGAGCCTTGCTTCACGGGCGGCCCAGGGGAGAGAAGGCAGTCGGTCCGGCTATGGGAAGGCCCAGAAGACTTACCGACATAGGCCCATAGTGTTACTTATAGTTCAAGATGTACTCTGTAACCGACTCTTAGTCGTAGCCGGATAGGTCTCTCTCGTAAACCCTAGGCCGGATATCTATATAAGCCGTCCTAGGGAGAGTGTCAACACCCGGATTTTTAATCCCAGATTCTTGTTATGTCATTCATCGCAATCCTAGGATTACCATTTTTGCGAGACATAACAGATTGGATATCACAGTACATCATCCATTACAAACTATACATAAGGTCTTACACAAAAAAGGATCTCATGATCCACTCTTAATACAACAAGTAGCGAAATAAAAGATAAGCGTAGAGGTGGGGTCCATCTTTAGGGGCACAGGCAATGCTGACGAAGGCATATAGTCCTAGTTATCATATCCATCCTGCTGGCCATCATCTTGGTAGTCTCCTTCATAGTATGGCCATGAGAATAGCCTGGGACAAAAGCCATGAGTACTCTTTAAGTACTCGCAAACTACCATTAACAAGTAGTATAGTTCTAAGTTAAAGTGCTAACTCTAATTTTAACTATAAAGTTAAGTTTGAAACCTAAGCTGGGTTCAGAAGCAAAGAAAGATAAAATAAAGTTCTAGAATCACTTAAGTTGGGAAGCTAGTGTCATAAACACAACCCTGTTGTGGTCAAGTCAAGAATCATCATTCCTTTCATAACTTATTTTGAAAACATCTGACAACGAAACAGTATGGCCATTCCAACTGTCCATAACATGACAGCTATTCGAATAGTTTGACACTCTACAGAGGTGGTACACTTTCACCACAAGATTCGATACATCTATCAGGGATAACCTTGAATCATCATACTTAGTATGCGGATAATCAAACATAACCTTTCCTTTACACACCCTAGTATAAGCACCTCTCCTATGAGCATGGCCTCCCAACCATGACCATCTGTCATCTTGGGCACTGCATAGGTGGACAATATTGAGAGGTAGCCTCAGCTCAAACCTCTCCCGCGAGGGAAGTAATACTAATGCATATAAACTTCCGGCTAGGCCTTACCCAATTCAGGTATTGTGGTTGTACGGTAAATTTGGAATGGTATCGCATCCGAATCCAACCATCAGTTTTGTAAAAGGGCTAAGGCTCATGCCTCAACATTTTCACCATCATAAACCATTTGTGTTTCTCAACACATGCCAAAACATCTCAATAGAATGACTCATCATTCCAAGGTTTTCATAATTCATTTTCACCAAGTATTCCCAAGTTTTTATCTACTCTAAACTACTAAGTTAAGAGTGTTCACTAAGGTGGAAAGATGGGTCAATCTCATGCCACAAAATGACATCTAAAGTTTATCTAAATAGGCCAAGTTTTATACTCTTTATTCTACCTTCAAAGCAAGTAAAAGACTTTGGGTAAAATAAAGGAAGTAAAGCTTGAAAATAATACTTGGGGTAAGTAATAGTCAAAGTGGTATAACCAAAGCATGCCTAAAGCATCTTTGCTCAATCATCTAGCTTCCTAAGCATTATACTTGCAAGTGTTAGCTTGCATTGTTAATGGTGGCTTGCCTTGTGCAGTGCAGTGGTTGAAGTTTTCTTCCTCCTCTTGATAGAACTCCTCCTCCTCGAGAGCTTGGTCGGTACTATCGTCTATAAATACATACGGAATACACAATCACCAACAATACTTAACTAGTCTAATTAGCACTCTAAGGCACACATTTGATGATCTATTATCATCACAAGCATCACAAGTTTTATTAACTAGTTTCATTCTTTTTATTTAAGAAAAGTAATTTCTACTCATTGAAAATTAACTAAGATTTAATATTCACCACTTAAAATATGGGATCATGTGGACACATGTCATCACCACATATTATAACATGTGGGAATGTGATTTAAGGGTTGGATCACAATTACTTTGGTTTAAGTTCATTATTTAATGATTTAAAGTGACTAGAAATGCCTATATAGCATTATTTTGGTACTAGTCCAAAGTCACTGCATGTAAACCCTAATATTATTACATATTCAGATAGGTATGGTGAAATGTGATTTTTGAGAGTTGGAATCAACTCAAAAGCTATCATGGTTGATTTTATAAAAATATTTAAATATGCAAAAGCTTCTGTCTTGTTATTTTCACTAGGAGAGATCTCTAACTCTAATTGAATTAAATCTAACGGGCATGGGTCGATCTTTTCAGTAGCTTTTAAAAAAATTGGAATCACTCCATTTGGATTTGTAAATCTCTCTGAATTGATTTTCAAACTAGGGGACAAAACTAAGTTCAAACCTAAATAGAAAAAACTAAGTTTGAATTAAATGGGTCAGCAGGAAAGTTAACGCGTCGGCCTAGTGGCACTCCATGTGGCGCAGGTGACAGAGGGTCCACCGGTCAGACTCTTTACCTGTGCAAGAGCAATGTGGGCCATTAGATTAGAACTAGGATCTATGGCTGGGGCTCGTCGTCGATGACGGACAGGTCGCCGGCGAGGTCCAACCCTAACGGCTTGGTGGGGGTGCTCAGGGGGCATACCAGGGCTCCAGCAACAATGGCAAGGCGGGCAAACGAACTGGTGGATGACGTCGAACTCAGGGGTGGTCGCGGCAGCTCCTAGGGTGGACGAAATCAACGGCGCCTTCTCCTTCTCTACAGCGGGCTTCTCTGGCCAAATTCCGGCGAACAAGTGATCAAGCCTAGAGGTGGGGAAGGACCAGTGAGGAGAGGGGAGTGGAATGGTGTGAGTGGTTTGTGCTGGGGTGGCCTCTATTAATAGCTCGACGAGGCGACCGAAAGGGCTGGGCGGGCGACTCTGGCGAGGGCTGCACAGCGTGCTAGCGGCGTGGCTTGAGGTAGGGGACGGTGGCCTGCCTCCTGACGGTGCTCTACGGCTTAAATGCATGGCTAGGGGCGGTGGCAAATAGTCGGGCGGTGCTCATGCTCTGAGCGGCAGAGGCGGCGTTCGACACGGCGTGTGGTGGCTGCGGGTCAAGCGACGGCGAACGGGCATGTCCGGGCGGTTCCTGGGGTCGTGACGAAGCGGTGAGTGCGGGCTGCGGTCGAGGAGCGGCGTGTGCGCGCTTGTCGGGAGCGGCGCTCTAGCGCGTGCTCGGCATGGTGCAGAAGCTCTAGGCGTGGCGCTCTACGGGTGGTCCACGACTTGGCTCTGCTCGGGGAGGGGACAGAGGGCGGCGGTGTGGTCTGGCCTAGCTCCTAGACATGGCGAGAGAGAGGGGCAGTCTGCTGCAGCGTTGGCATGTTTGGCTGGCGAGCATGTCCTCGGGGTGGCGTGGCACTACTGCTAGGGACAAAGGGGTGGGGTGATTAGGGTTTGGTTAGAGCTAGAAGGGACAAAGGGAGTAAATTGAGGTCATTTGGGTGGCAAAACCCTGTAGAAACAGTGAGCTAGGATTAGAGTGTGATTCATGCCTGCCACGTGTTTGTGAAAATGGCCGAAAGAAATTTAGTTTTGAATTTTGAAAAGATTTTTGGTGGGTGTGTTAGTCATAAGCTCGAGATTATGTGGTTGATTGGGTTTTGAAAATGAAGCTCATTTGAGTGGTTTTTGAAATAGGGTGATCTTGATACCTACACTAGATTCAATTTTCAAATGTCATTTAAAATTAGTGTTTGAAAGATTTTGGCAGATCATAAAGTGGGCCTTGGTACATCATTACATGTACTAGCAAGGGGTGCAAACATCCACGTTTGTCTCTGTTAAGAATTGAGTCCTAGGAATAGCCAAAGTAGGCATGTTGATTAAAATGGCACAAATGACCATTTCTTTCTTTTATTCATTTTGATTTGTTTTTCTTTGGGATTTGTTTCGGAATGATCTAGATGATGTTTATTTCCCCTAAGAATCATTTTACAAGCAATGGGTCACTTAATCTTGGCAATTCAAATCAACTCCTAATTAAAATGCACACACATATGAATGCTTTAATAATTTTAATTGGAAAAGTTTTTGTTAACCCTAATTTTGATGATTTGGATCTTAATAACCTTAGATTAAAGTTTTGGGATGTTACAGAGAGCCTTTAGGGCACCCAATAGTCTACAATCTCAACTCGCATAGGCGAACCCCTTGTAACCCATATTCCGGCTCTGCCGTATTACTAGATTGCTAGCAGGAGTAGGATCCGTCCAAAGCCAGCGGATTCGAACCTGGGTAAACTTGTGTGCTCACTGTCCCGGAACCCCTCATGGCGTACTTGTCATCAATCCAATGACAACTAGTTCCCACATGTGGGTTGACCCATTATGTTTACGGTCTTTTATAGTTTCAGCCTTTCTGAAGCCTATGCCAATATCATAAAAGGTGTATAATTAGCGAGCATATTTTACTGTTCATCGTCGGCCGAATACAAGACATGCCAGTAACAAAGCCTGATATTGTTCCCTAATCGGCCTAGCTGGCGTAGTTACGGTAGTGCCTATCGCCATGTGTGGACGACATTAATTAAATGTCTGCATGGCCTATGTGAGTTATCTAGATATTACATCAGCTGCAAACTTCTTAAAATTATTACATATTCTCAACTCAAGGGAAAGAAAATTCGGCATTTTAGTTGACAATCGAGTTGATAGGAGAGTCCCCAATTTGCTTTCTCAATCGATCACCTCCATCTTCCTTTGAGTGTAACAACTACATTTGAGGAGACATGGTATTATAGCCCCCTCTTTGGTGGTGATAGCAATAATTGCAGTCTAAAACTAAGTAATAACAAGTTAATACATCAAACAAGACAAACTACTTATTTGACTGATATGATAGGAGCTATGCACTAGAGTTTACAGCTGGTCAATCGTTCAATTATTGACCAACACGTCAAATAAACAAGACAAGCAAGCATGCATTAAACAAGTATGCCTACCATGAAACGAGCAATCAAAAAATGTGTGTGTCTGGCTTAGAATTTCAGCAAATATAAACTAGCATGGTCATTTCAACAATTATATATGGAAGCACTTGTATACCATAAAATGCAAGAGGCGTTGGGTGACTTGGAATTTGCATTGAGCTGCATAATGGCATGCAGTTATTGTCATAGCTAAGAATGAACCAGATAGAAATTATAACCGCATCATACGAGAACTTGTAGAGCAGGAATGGAAACCATGAAAGAACTATATATAGTAGAGGATAGTTATGTCATTCCTTAGGATGAACCAGAACCAGATGCAAGATATAATGGCGTCGCTTGTGAACCTGTAGAACAGGACAAACAAGCATTAGACAAGTGTGCCTACAATGTAATGAGCAATCAAACAAAGTGTTTCTTAGAATTTTAGCAAATATAAACTAGCTAGGTCATTTTAGCAAATATATATGGAAGTAGTGGTATCTCCTGGAATGCAAGAGTCGGTGGGTGACTCAGAATTCGCGGTGAACTACACAATGGCATCATAAGACAACTCCTAGAGTAGGAATGTAAACCACGAGTGAACTACATAGTAGAGGAAAATTATGCCGTTTCTTAGGATGAACCATCTCCAAATAAGGGAATCATGGCATCGCTTGTGAACCTGTAGAAGAGGCTATGCAAACCAACATGTTCATTGATCCATTCTAAGCTCTATGCAAGAAAAAGAAAATAGTTAGTGATGCAGCTTTTGAAGAACCATATGGCAACAACAAAATTATAATCGAATTGGTATGAAGAGTTTAAACGTGTACTACATGATAGTAGAATGATGCCAAGGAGGAAATAATAACATGAACTTATCTTAGGACAAACCAGATAGATTCAGTAACTATGGAGGAGGGAATCCACACTAATATTTTTCACTAATTTTACATTTTGCAAGAACTACACGATAGCAGGCAATTACTATTGTTCAGAGTAGCTAAGAACATGTGCATTACTTTAAAATTTGTAGAGCAGCAAATGCAAACCAACATGTCTAGTGACCTACTCCATAGTATGTAGCACGAAGAACAGGCATGCGCATTGACTTGGTGTGTAGCATGATAACAAAAATGCCGTTCACTCCGACAGGCTTGAACCTACTATATTGCTGACAAAACAAAAAAAGAGTTGGATATTTGGTTACCATGGTCGGATGGGCTTCTAAGCATCATCCGTACATCACGGGTGACATCCTTGTCACCGAGAGTGCTGCAGTTGCGTCGGTTGTTTGCGTTGAGGAAGCAGATCTTGGGCACTCGATGTTGCCTTGAGAGCGGTGGACGAGAGCGTCGCTGAAGTAGATCTTGAGAATCGGTGCACTACATGGTGGCTCCGATACAGTATGGGTGGGGTGGATGCCGGTGGCGTTGAAGCAGATCTTGGGCAGTCATTGATGGATCGGCATCGTGGATGGGAAAGTGGGGTAAGGAAGTCAGGTGCAGTGGACGGCGACTGACTCGGTGACCTGGATTAGGTGTGTTGGATGTTGGTGAAGCGGCAATGGTGCATTGGATGAGGCCGCAGCTGATGCAGCTCTGGTATACTGTTGGGTGAGGAGTGCATGGTGTCATGTTCCGGCGGGAAAAGCTAGCCAGAGAAGCGCTACGGGAGGTTCCGAGCGCAAGAAATTTCGTAGTATTTGAAATGGAGAGGTGCGAGGGAGTAGGGACCACATGATTTTGGTATTGTTTGAAACAGAGGGGCGCGAGAAATTTCGCAGTGTTTGAAATGGAGGGGCGCGAGGGAGTGGGGAGCACGTGATTTTGGTATCGTTTGAAACAAAGGGGGGCAAGAAATTTCGTAGTGTTCGAAATGGAGGGGCGCGACAGAGTGGGGACCACGTGATTTTGGCCGTCTAGCAATCTTGTCCGTCCATCCCAAATCAACAGGCCAGAGGGGATACCTTCCCTTTGAAGGCTCTGGCGCGGATGCCTATGCAAGCAATCGTTGGGTGTCCCAGAGTAGACTATAGTGGTAGATGTGTAGGTTACTGTAGTAGCACACCATTAATCGGGCTAGCTGGGGGGATGTGATTTTGGTGCTCCACGAGTTCAAACTTTTACTAATGGTATTCAGGAGTGAATGCATGCAGCTAAAAAAAGTACTTACATGATTACGTTCATGACATTATTAGGATACTGAGTTGCATGCATCGTGTAGTATAATGAGTGGATTCTATTAGGTTGATCATATTACTTGTACTCCCTCTCCGTATATGTGTTGATCACAGTCTATTTACTGAGGTGCATGCATCTGCGCACAAGCTCCACTTTGGTGATGACTCTCGCTAATCAACGCAGCTCACACATACTGTAGTTTGCAGTCATAACCAGACTTCTAATGAAATCAGACTAGTAAATCATAAGCATAGTTACAGTGTTGTTTTAGAAGTGTATTTTACGTAGTAGTAGGAGCATCATCCAAAATCAACGGGCCAGAGCGGATACCTTGCCTGCGAAGGCTCTAGCATGAATACCTATGCAAAATCATTGGGTGTCCCTGGGTAGACTATAGGGGTAGCTGTGCTTGTGACCCAAAGTACTCCAGACAATAGCTGGGTGTCCCTCATGCTGATGGTGCATTTTCTTTTCTAGATACTAGACACCTCCTCCTGATAGTATATGTCTAAACCGTGGAGCAGTTGAGTAAGAAAAGGATTCCCTAAGGTGAGTCTAGTACTATACACAATGTCTAGTGCAATAAAGAAATGAAAAAGAAACCAGAGAAGGGAACAAGGTTGAAAAAAACTTGTAAGTTAAGAGCAAGTCTAGCAGCTCGCCTACATTTTCTCCCCTAGGGCCTCCCCTAAAGGCTGGTCATAGTGGAGAGTTCATTTATTAGGTAATAGACTCATTTCACCTTGGTATGTGTGATTAACTCACTCCCACATAAGCAATTTTACTGAGTTGGACCTTAGTTACTTATGAAGTTATTTCCACTATGACTAGCCTAAAAAGATCCTTCCCCTAAAGTTTTCTTATCTCTAGCAGCAACCCTATATTATCTCCCCTATATCATAACCACAATATTTTAATAGAGAAGAGAAAAAAATCGCCCAAAAACTCACTCATCAACGTAGGGCCCACATATAGGGGAGGCATAACAGTTGATAGTATACTAGACACTGGATCCCTATACATCTGACAAAGTAGAAGTATGACCAAATTTAAAGATCACTCATTGACGATTTAATTATTTTGATTCATCAGACATACTCTCGCTCCATCCTATTTTTTTGATAATGCCCTCCAACCTAATTAAAAAGGACTACTATACAACAAGTATATTTGACTAAATTTGAATGTTTATGTACACTAAACAGTGACTACTATACAACAAGTATATCGTTACAAAAGCTCCACAGAGCGCATTCGATTTTTAAGAGTGCAATACAATTATGTGAAGACGAATGAGGAAAAACAATTCATGCACCCAAAAGAGAAAAAAGAGGGCCAGGGGAAGTCTTCTCTCTTCCTAGTTCCTACTCCAATGCAAAATCTTTCCCTATCTGAGATTCGGCGATTGCAACACTATGGCCGCCCTGCGGAAGCACGACCTCGATGACCTCCGCAATGGTCGCGACCTGGACGACCAACATGAGATGGCTTATCTATTCCTACTTAGCGGGGCGTGACCTCGACGACCTTCGCAATGGTAGCTGCTGGCTACGGAGCTCCATGACTTCCTTCTTCAAATTTTTGCACTCAGTGTGAAGTGTCGAGGAGTCACTCTCGTAAGATCATGCGAGATTCTTTTGAAAAGCCAAATCGTGTTGGAGGGAGATCACATTCTAGGTTGATCTCAAAGTTTTTCTACAGAATGTTGATGTTATGTTTGTTGATTTCATCTACTTTGGCCGAGATTCTAGCCCTGACTTCCTGCATGGAAAATGCATCATTAGTAAGAGAGCATGGAGTGCATGCATAGAAGAACATAAAAATGCTAATACATGTATAGTGCCTACCTCTCTTCTTGGATCAAGAGTAGGCACGATGGCATCGTACGCATCAGAGATATCTGTCATGCTATCGACCCATGGGGTGGAAAATTCGATGCTCGAGCCGCCTGCTCTGGAAAATGTATAGAGACGGTTCAATAGTAGGAGTAGACATCCCAGGGATCAACATAAGTGCAAACCTACCTGGACTCTTGGTCCCCATGATAGCCTATCTTCAGATCCACGCACGAAGACGAGCTCTCGCCCCATGGCTGGTCTCCTTTCTCGGTCTGAGCCTATAGGTCACCCTACTGGTGGGATTTCTCCATGGCTCTAACCACCGTCATCTTGTTGTTCTTCCGATGAGACATGTTATTTTGTGACATTTCTAGATGAAGAAGTAAATAAGAAAGGGAGGATCAGTGGAAGAAAATGGTTTCTACAAAGGCGAAACAAGGTAGTACTAGTAGGAGAGAGAGGAGATTGAATAGTGGAAGCAAGATAGCAAGGTCTAGGTCTTTTCGTCACCCTTTTAGCAATCTCATTGGTCTATCTAAGACCCAGTAGGCAGGATGAAGGCTCTGCCGCAGTAGCAAGGAAAACCTAGGTGTATCGGAGTAGACTATGTTGGTAGTCCATCATACTAGCAATCGAGCTACTAGTTGTAAATATTTATTACCCACCCAAAGTTCTGTACTAATGTCTTGTCAAAGCAGTGGACAAGATTACATCCGAGAGATGTGTTTTTTATTTGCTTGTTCAGCCATTACGCGTGACGGAGTAACTCACAAAGGGCTCGTTTGGTTCAAAGGAATTTCAAAGGATTTGTGAAGGAATTTTCCCTTAGGAAATATTCCTACATTGTTCGTTTGATTCAAAGGATTACAATACTTAGGAATTACTTTAAGGTAATCCTTTGCTCTCTATTTTGTAGGGAAAAATCCATCCACTCCTACCTCATGTTAGGATTCCTTTGCTTTTCCTGTGATTTAAACACATACTTGATCCAAATTACTGTAGTTTTCTATTCCTGTAGGATACAAGAGGTCATGCTACTCCAATCCTATGATTTTCCTATTCTTGTTTTTTGAGAATCCGGTGAATCAAACAAGCCCAAAAAAAGTTTTCTTTACTGTTTCTTTCTACTCGGATGAGTGGGTCCCCTATCTGGTCTAAATGGTGTAGTAGATTTTATTTTCTTAGTGCATCCACGATGTTGGCCACAAGTTATCCATAAGGGAAAAATGGATAAAGAGTTTCACATACATAGTGGAGCCTATCCATAAGCTCAAAAACTTAAAGGTGGCCCTTGAGGGTAGTCCATAAGCATTAAAATATTATTATTAGGTACAAATAGCAATAGAAACAAATTCCAATCAGAACACCATGTGAGATGGTAGCTCTTACACGTGGGTCATAGCTTATGGACAAATTCAACTAGATACATAGTGGTGCAGTCAATTGGCTTATGTTGTATTAAGTGGGTCCCATCTTAAGGATTACTTTTTGCCGACCAGTCTAGTAAATTTCTAGTAGATTCAAAAAAACTCTAGTACATACATTTCTTAGCCACGTCTAGTAATGGCTCATGTTGTGCTTGCTAGTAGTAGTAGTAGTAGTAGCAGTAGCAGCAGTAGCAGTAGAAGTAGTAGTAGCAGTAGTAGTAGGAGTAGCAATAGCAGTAGTAGTAGCAAGCGATAGCAGATTGTAGCGATAAGTGATAGCGATAACAATAGCGATGTAGTTGATAGCAGTCGTAGTAGCAGCAGTAGTAGCAGTAGTAGTAGTAGTACTAGCGATGTGATAGCGATAGTAATAGTGATAGTAGTAGTAATGAGTAGTAATGTAGTATCAGTAGTAGTAGTAATAGCAGTAGTAGCGATAGTAGTAGCGAGAAAGCAATGATGGGAGCGATGGTAGTAGTGTAACGAGTGATAGTAGTAGTAATAGTAGTAGTAGTACTAGAAGTAGTGATAGCATATGTGATAGTAGCATCAATGACGATAATAGATAGAGCAACAGCGATGAGTAGCAACCATAGTAGTAGTAGCAGTAGCAGCAGTAGTAGTAGCAGCAGCAGTAGCAGTAGTAGTGGTAGTAGTAGCAGCAATGTGAGTAGTAGTAACAACGATAATCGAGTAGTAGTAGCATGTGAGTAGCAAAGATAGTAATGTGATACTAACAAGATAGTAATGTAGCAGCAGTAGTAGTACCAGAAGTAGTAGTAGTAACAACAATAGCAGCAGCAGTAGAAGTAGTAATAGTAGTAGTAGAGCAGCAGTACTAGTAGCAGCAGTAGCACTCTCAACACCCGGATTTTTAATCCCAGATGCCTATTATGCCATACATTGCAATCCCAGGATTACCATTTTTGCGAGACATAACAAATTGGATTTCACAGTACATCATCCATTACAAACCATAATAAGGTCTTACACAAATAAAGGATCTCATGATCCAGTCTTAATACAAACAAGTAGCGGAATAATAAGCGTAGCGGTGGGGTCCATCTTCAGGGTCACAGGCAATGCTGACGGTGGGAGCTAGTCCTAGTTGTCATAGCCATCCTGCTGTCCTTCTTCCGGATAGTCCTCTTCATAGTCTGGCCACGGGAATAGCCAGGGACAAAGCCACGAGTACTCTTTAAGTACTCGCAAACTATCACTAATAAGTAAGGTAGTTCTAGTAGCAATGCTAAGTTCTAAGTTTATTTGCAAAGTTTAGTTTGAAACCTAAGTTGAGTTCAGAAACAAAGAAAGATAAAATAAAGTTCTAAATCACCTAAGTGGGAAACTAGTTTTCATGTTCACAACCCTATTGTGGTCAATGCATTTCAAAAGTCCTTTTGAAAACATCTGACAACAGAACAGTATGGCCACTCCAACTGTCCATAACCGCGGACACGGCTATTCGAATAGTTTGATACTCTGTAGAGGTGGTACACTTTCACCACAAAATTCGATACATCTGTCAGGGATAACCCTGAATCATCATTCTTAGTATGTGGATAATCAATCATAACCTTTCAATTACACACCCTAGTATAAGCACCTATCCTATGACCTTGACCTCCCAGCCATGGCCATCTGTCATCCTGGGCACTTCATAGGTGGACAACATTGAGAGGTAGCCTCATCTCAAACCTCTCCCGCGAGGGAACTCATACTAATGCATATAAACTTCTAACTAAGCCTTACCCATTTCAGGTATTGTGGTTGTATGGTAAAATTGGAATGGTATCGCATCCGAACCCAACCATCAGCTTTTATAAAAGGGCTAAGGCTCATGCCTTAACATTTTCATCATCATAAACCAGTTGTGTTTCTCAACACATGTCAAAACATCTTAATAGAATGACTCATCATTCCAAGGTTTTCATAATCATTTTCACCAAGTATTCCCATCTAAAGTGATCAATTTTTTGGTTTATCTCTAACCACTAACTTAAGAGTGTTCACTAAGGTGGAATGCTAATCTCAATCTCATGCCATAGAATGACATCTAAGTCTAACTAGATAGGCCAAGTTTTATACTCTTTATGCTATCTATAAACAAAGGTAAAGAACTTTAGTAAAGTAAAAGGTAAGACTGGTAAGTAAAACTTGGGATGGGTATAACTCCAAAGGGTATAACCAAAGCATGCTTAAGGTATTTGCTTAGGTTATCAATCTTGCAAGTGTTAGCTTGCATTGTTAATGATGGCTTGCCTTGGTTAGTGCAGTGGTTGAAATTCTCCTCTTCTTCCTCGGGGTAGAATTCCTCCTCTTCGTAGACTTGGTCGGTATTATCGTCTATAAATACATACGGAATACACAATCACCAAACAATACTTAACTAGTCTATTTAGTACACTAATGCGCACACTTGATGATCTAGCATCATCACAATCATCACAAGATTTAATGAACTAGTTTCATTTATTTTATTTGAGAAAAGTAATTTCTACTCATTGAAAATAACTAAGATTTAATATTCTTCAATGCATGGGAATGTGATTTAAATGTTTGCTCACATTTCAATAAGTTTAGGTTCATTATTTAAAAGTTTTAAAGTGACTAGAAATGCCTATATAGCATTATTTTGGTACTAGTCCAATGTCACTGCATGAAAACCTAAATATTATTACATATTCAAATAGATATTATCAAATGTGATTTTTTAGAGTTTGAATCAACTCAAAAGCTATTATGGTTGATTTTTGAAAAATGTTTGAATGTAGAAAAGTCTCTGTCTTGTTATTTTTTCTATGTGAGATCTCTAACTCCAATTGATTTAAATCCAACGGGCTTGGATAGAGATTTTAATTATCTTTCTAACAAAATTTGAATCATTCATTTTGGTTCAGTAGAATTCTCTGAATTGATTTGTAAACTAGTGGATATAATTGAATTTAAAACTAAATAGAAAAACACTTATTTGAAATCTAGGGCTAGCGCGGGAAACTAAATGGGCTGGCCCAGTGACACTTCGCGGCATAGAGGGCAGCTGACAGGGGGGTCTCGCATGTCAGCAGCACAACTAAACATGAAGCGATACGGGGCGATGTGGACCGTGTGATTAGAACCTATATCAACGGTCGTGGCTCATCATCGACAACGAACTGATCATCGGCGAGACTGAACCCTAGCGGCTCGGTGGCAGTCGATTGGGGGCTTACCAGGGCTCCAGCTAACGTGGTGATGGGGGCGATCGATCGTGGAGATGAGGTGGACTCAGGCGTGGTCGCGGCGGCTCCTGGGGTGGTCGCAATCGACTGTCCCCTTCCTCCTCTGCTGCAGCGGCTTCGGTGGAAATTCCGGCGAACGGTGGCTCGAGTGGCTCCAGGGATGGTGTGAGGGAGTTGGTGGGAGGTGGGGAGTGTTGGAGTAGGGAGAAATGGTGCTGGGGAGGGCTCCTTATATAGCCCAACGAGGGGACCGTGGGGTGCGACGGTGAGCTCGTCGGTGACGGTGGTACAGGGTGCTAAAGGCATGGGCGGTGTAGGCAGACGGTGGGATGCCTCCTGGCAGTCATCTACGGCGCAATGGCGCAGCTAGGGGTGGTGGCTTTTGGTCGGGAAGGGTCGACGCTCTGCGTGGCATAGGTGGTGTTCGACGCGGCGTGTGGTGGCTGCTGGTCGCACGGCGGGAAATGGGCATGTCCGGGAGTGTGTTGGGGTTAAGGCGGTGCGGCGTGTGCAAGATGAGGTCGAGGCGCGGCGTGTGCTGGCCTGTCGGGGACGGCGCTCTGACGTGCTTCATGCATGGCGCAGAGGCTCGGTGCACGGCTGCTCCTCGGTGGTCCAGGGCTGGGCTGCTTCCGTGGGGTGGACAGGCGGTCATGGTAGGGTGCGGCGGATCTAGGTACATGTTGGATTGGCGTGGCTTGGTCGCTATCGCGTTGCCCATATTTGGCCGGCGACGACCTTACTCGGGCAGCACGGTACTGGCACTGCGGGGTAGGAGGGGGGTTGTCTGGTGCTTAGTTAGGCTAAGAGGGGACAGAGGAGAGATGAGAGGTTTAAATGGGGGACAAGAACTTAATTTACAACAGTATTAGTTAGGCCAAATTTTCTCTACCTGCCAACTGTTCGACAAAATGGCCGCAAGAATGTTTTGATTGAATTTTCAAAAGATTTTTGGTGGAAGTGTTAGTCATATGCGTGAGCATCTGTGGTTGCTTGGGATTGTCAAGGTGAACTCATTTGAGTGGTTTTGAAAAAGTGGGATCTATGCTCATACACTTGATTCCATTTTCAAATGCCATTTAAAATTAGTGTTTAAATGTTTTTGTAAGATTTCAAAGTGGGCCTTGGTAGATATTTACTTGTACTAGCAAGGGGTGCAAAGATCTAGAATTATTTCTATTAAGAATTGACTTCTAGGAACACCTAAAGTGGCCTAGTGGATTAAAATGGCAAAAGTGACCATTTGCATTTATTAATCTTATTTGATTTCTTTTCCTTTGGATTTTGTTTTTGAATGATCAAGATGATGTGGCATTCACCTTTGGATCATTTTACAACCATTAGAACAATCAAACATGGCATTTAAAACAATTCCATATTAATGCAAACACACATGCATTCATATTTATTTCTAATAATAAAAAGTTTTTGTTAACCCTAAATTAGGTGATTTGGATCTTAATAACCTTGATTAAATATTTGGGATGTTACAAACCTTCCCCCCTTAAACAAAATCTCGTCCCAAGATTTAAGAAAAACTAGGAACTAAAGAGATATGGAAACTCGGTCCTAATGTAATCTTCTCGCTCCCAAGTAGCTTCTTCTTCGGTGTGGTTGCTCCATTGGATCTTGAGAAATTTGATACTCTAGGTCCTAGTGGTTCTGAAGGCTTCTTCCAAGATACGGATGGGCACTTCACGATACGTCAGATCTTTGTTGATATCAATGGCTCGGTGATCAATGTTCTTGAAAACTTCGGTCTTCTTCGGCACTTCTAGGCATTTGCGAAGTAACGAGATGTGGAACACATCATGGATGGCTGACATCTCCTCCGGAGGTTCCAGTTGATACGATACTTCTCCTCGACGATTCAGAATCTTGAAGGGTCCGATATATCTGGGGGCTAACTTCCCTTTACAACTAAAATGTTGCGTTCCCCTCTATAGAGAAACTTTGAGATATACAAATTCTCTGACGTTGAAAGTCAGGTCTCTACGTCTCTTGTTGGCATAACTCTTCTGTCTAGATTGGGCAGTCTTGAGGTGCTCACGGACTTTGTGAACCTTCTCTTCGGCTTCTTGTAGGATGTCGGGTCCGAAAATCTGACTCTCTCCTACTTGCGACCAATTCAAAGGGGTACGGCACTTTCTTCCATATAAGAACTCAAATGGGTCCATTTGCAAACTGGCTTGATAACTGTTATTCTATGAGAATTCTGTGAAAGGCAGACAATCTTCCCATTTTGATCCATACTCTAATACACAAGCTCTCAACATGTCTTCTAAGATCTGGTTGACTCTTTCAGGCTGTCCATCGATTTGCGGTTGATAAGCTGTGCTGAAATTCAACTTGGTTCCCAATCCTTCTTGGACTTTCTGCCAAAATCTCGAGGTAAATTGGGTTCCTCGATCCGACAATATGATCTTGGGGGTTCCATGCAAACTGACAATTCTGGCGATGTACAACTCTGCTAGCTTAGAACTCTGGTAGGTTGTCTTAACATGTATAAAGTGGTCTACCTTGGACAGTCTATCAACAATGACCCATATTGAGTCATTTCCCCTAGTAGAAGTAGCAAAACCGGTGATAAAGTCCATTCCGACGGAATCCCATTTCCATTCCGGAATCTGCAATGGTTGCAATAGTCCTACAGGTCTCTGACTTTCCGCTTTGACTCTCCGACAGATATCACACTCGGCGATGTAGCTTCCGATTTATCTCTTCATCTTGTGCCACCAAAATTTCTCCTTCAAGTCCTGATACATCTTTGTTCCTCCGGGGTGGATAGAATAAAGAGTATCATGAGCTTCTTGCATGATAACTTGCTTCAGTTCTGAATCTGCTGGCACACAGATACGTCCTTTGTAACACAAAACTACTTCTTCATCTTTGGTGAATCCAGGTACCTTTCCTGTACCAATACGACGCTTGATTCCGTCGATACTTGCATTTCCCTTCTGGGCTTCCTTGATCTGACTAATCAAAGTGGGTTGAAGTTCAACGCTAGCTAAAGATCCTTTGCTAACAAGCTCAGTTCTAAACTGCTCCAACTCTTCATGCAAACTTGACTAGTTCTCTTTGATCATGGTGTTTAACCTACATGGCAATCTGCTAAGAGCATCTGCTACCACATTGGCTTTGCCGGGGTGATAGTGAATGTCAAGGTCATAATCCTTGATTAATTCTATCTATCTCCTTTGCCTCATATTCAGCTCCTTTTGAGTGAAAATATACTTGAAGCTCTTGTGATCTGAGTAAATCTCACAACGATTACCCATAAGGTAAAACTACAGCTGCTAGTTCAAGATCATGGGTAGGGTAGTTTTGCTCATGCTGCTTTAGTTGTCAAGATAGATATGCTATGACTTTGACCAATCTTGGATGCATCACAATATACATCAAAAGGCTTCTTGATATCGGGCATAATCAATATTGGGGCTGAAATCAATCTCTTCTTGAGATCTTAGAAACTTGCTTCACATTTGTCGGTCCATTCAAACTTCTTGTCCTTCTTCAACAATTGGGTCATGGGTCTTGTGATGTTCGAAAATCCTTCTACGAACTTGCGGTAATATCCCGCTAATCCGAGAAATGCACGGACTTGGGTTCGAGTGGTTGGGGCTTCCCATTCTTCAACATCTTTGATGTTGGTGGGATCAACAGCGACTCCTCCTACCGACACAATATGTCTGAGGAATCCTACTTCTTTCAGCCAAAACTCACATTTGCTAAACTTGGCATACAACCGATGTTCTCTCAGGTTTTCAAGGATGATTCTCAGATGTTTCTCATGGTCTTCTTCTGACTTGGAATAGATAAGAATATCGTCGATAAACACCACGACAAACTTATACAGGAAGTTCATAAATATATCTTATTCATGAGATTCATGAAATAAGCGGGGGTATTGGTTAATCCAAAAGACATGACCGTATACTCATACAATCCATATCTGGTAGTAAAGGCTGTCTTTGGAATATCCGTTGCATGAATCTTAAGTTGGTGATAACCAGTCCTAAGATCAATCTTAGAGAACACTCTGGCACCATTCAACTGATCAAACAGATCCTCTATATTTGGCAATGGGTACTTGTTTTTGATGGTGACATCATTCAGCTTCCGGTAATTTGTGCACAAATGGTTACCTCTATCCTTCTTGTCGACAAACAAAACGGGCGATCTCCTTGGCGATGCACTTGGTTGAATCAAACCTTTCTCCAGCATAGCATCAAGTTGCTTCTTCACCTCCGCTAACTCTGATGGGTTCATGCTACAAGGTCTTTGAGCTATGGGTCCGGTTTTAGGAATTAGTTCAATAATGAACTCAATATCCCGATCCGGGGGCATACCGGGCAATTCATCTAGGAATACATCAGGGTATTCACAGACTACTCTGACTTGGTCTATGGTGGGTAGGGCTAGACTCTTGTTGCACTTGAACTGATGGGGCAAGGTTTCAGATATATGCTCTACAGATACTCCAGAGCTACTGGTCATGGTGATGGCTTTCTTGGCATAGTCGATCAATCCTTTATGTCTCTACATCCAATCCATTCATAGTACTAATTCGAAACCTTTGGTTCCAAGTACTATTAGATTGGCGTAAAAATCTATCCCATGAATTCTGGTAGGCACAGCCTTGCAAATTTTTCTATCTTTGGTGGTTGAACCAGGGATTTGAACTATCATAACATGCTTCAAATTGGTTGGGTGAATCTTACTAGTGCATGCAAATTCTTCTGTAACAAACGAGTGCGATGCTCCAGAATCAAACAACACTCTTGCTAAAATTGAGTTAACAGAAAACATACCCAGCACGACATCTGGCGCTTCTTGGGCTTCTTCAGTGTTCATGTGGAAAAGATGGCCGTTGCGGTTGTGAGGGTTCCCTGGGGAGAATCTTCTTCCGGGATAAACACGGCGTTGCTGCTGAGCTGGGGCATTCACATTAGCAGTGGCTGCAATCTTCTTGGGACACTCATTGGAGTAGTGACCCTTCACTCCACAGTCAAAGCAAGTGATCTGAGACTTGTCTTTAGCTGCAACAGGCACGGCGTTTCTTCCACTCCTTGGGGCAGTATTGTTGTTGTTGTTGGACTTGGGCGGTGCACGGTTGATGTTGTTGGAGTTGCCGGGGTTATTGTTGTGGTTCCCTCCGGACTTCACATTTCCTCCGCTATGGTTGGGGTAGCTTGGGCAAGACATTGAGGGTCTACTATTCCGCAGGGCATATCCTGCGGACGGGTTGGGGCGATACTTCTAGTGACTGTTGGATCCACTCTGGTGCATCATTCTACGCTTGTGATTGTCGTTGGCTTGGTTGATCTTTCCTTCCATCTGGATGGCAGAGTTGACTAGCTCTTCGAGATCTTCAAAACGGATGTTGATTAACACCGTTTGCATCTCATCATGCAATCCATTTAGGAATCTCTCCTTCTTCTTGGCTTCAGTATTGATCTCATCAGGTGCATACCTAGCGAGAGACAGAAATCTATCACGATACTCTACTATAGTCATTCTGCCCTTCTTCAGTTCTCTGAATTCATCTCTCATTCTGGAGACTAAACCTTGCGGCACATGGGTGCGGCTAAACTTAGTCTTGAAAGCTTCCCACGTCATCACTTGACTGTGGTTCATCGTGCGGGCGTTGTTCCACCATGCTCTTGTATCTCCTGCCAGATAGTGGGTGGCAAACATAACTTGCTCATTTGTGTCCACTCCTGCTACTTCTAAGTTATTCTCCATGGTCTGTAACCAATCATCTGCATCTAATGGGTTTCCAGACTGGCTAAAGATAGGGGGATTGGTATTCTAGAAGTTCTTGAGTTTGGATCCATGATGATCCTGATTTCCATGTCCTTGATTATTGCGGGCCATCTGGGCGATCTGCTGCAGGGTGGCTAGATTTGCTTGGCGCTCTGCTCTACCAGCTTCATGGTCCGAAACTAGCATCTGCAGAATCTACAGCATCGGGTCATGTGATGAGCTGCTTCCTCCGTAGTTTCCACGAGTCATCTGAAGATTAAGATAGATAATGGGGTAAGAGGGAAAGTTCTAAGGTTCATGGTTTTGTCTTCAAAAGCTAAAACTTTGAGTTTGACTCGGGTTTGGCAAACTAACAACTTCTCATTCATTCATTCAAGCAAGGCACACGATACCAACACACACCACAACAAAAGGGAAAACAGATGGTTTTAAGAACCATTCTATGAGCTAAGATATAATGGGACCGACACATCTCCTTCCTACGATAGTGATCAGGTGCATATATTCATCATCGATGAAGTCGGAGTCATCATCGTCGGTGTAGAAGTCCATGGCATCATCCTCCAGGTAATCATCATCATTGCTGAGGTATGAGTGAATATCCCCTGGATGTCTTCACCTTCTTCCTCTTCTTCTTCTTTTGCTGCAAGCTGAGCTTCTTGCTCCTTGAGGGTCTTCTCGAGGCCGACCACCTTCTTGCAAAGACGAGCGATGGTGCGATCCTTCTCTGCGTGTTGACGATGAAGTGATTGGTGATCCTTGACGAGCAGTGAGAAAGTCTGGGCCTTTTGGGCGGCAATGGCAAGGTTGTGGTTGGTGTACTCTCGAGCATTGTCCAATTCCTTATGTCTGTCATACAGCAGGAAGTCGAGGTTCTCCACTTGGCGCTTCAACTCTAGGTGACTTGTCATCTGCAGAGGCATTCCCATAGAATCACGCCTTGCATAGTGAGCAAAGTGCGTTCCCTGGATCAAGTTGAGATTATGTGCGCAAAGATGGACGAGAGCTTCATGCATTGCCCTGGCTAATCCATCTAGCCAGTTGTTCTCTCTCACGGTGAATTGAATCTTCTCAGACAGGGGTGCTTCCATCTTGCCTCGAAGATCAGCAACTATCAGCCATTGTAAATCTCCTCCTGGATGGTCATTGAGTTGAGCTCCGAAGAATTATGTGTGCGGGCGCTCAATGTACTCAAATAGTGCATCAAGATCCCTCTTGAAGATCAGTTGGCCTTCGTTGCCCAACTGGTAGAACTTGCAGTACTGAACCTCCATCTATAAGAATTTAGGATGAGTAAGTTAGTGAGGTGATCAAGTGTGTCAAATTTTATGTAGAATTGTAAGAGCTTTTGAGGAACATGAATTTTTTTGAAAGAATCTCAAGGATAAGATTGGAAATAGGTTTTTATAAATACTCACTTCTTTGGTTTTGAAACTAAGTTTTTGTTTGGACATCTATTCTAACTAGGGTCTCCTATGGTCAGGATGGCTCTGATACCAACTTGTCAACACCCGGATTTTTAATCCCAGATGCCTGTTATGCCATACATCACAATCCCAGGATTACCATTTTTGCGAGACATAACAGATTGGATATCACAGTACATCATCCATTACAAACCATAATAAGGTCTTCCACAAATAAAGGATCTCATGATCCAGTCTTAATACAAACAAGTAGCGGAATAATAAGCGTAGCGGTGGGGTCCATCTTCAGGTCACAGGCAATGCTGACGATGGGAGCTAGTCCTAGTTGTCGTAGCCGTCCTGTTGTCCTTCTTCCGAATAGTCCTCTTCATAGTCTGGCCACAGGAATAGCTAGGGACAAAGCTGTGAGTACTCTTTAAGTACTCGCAAACTATCACTAACAAGTAAGGTAGTTCTAGTAGGAATCTAAGTTCTAAGTTTATTTGCAAAGTTTAGTTTGAAACCTAAGCTGAGTTCAGAAATAAAGAAAGATAAAATAAAGTTCTAAATCACCTAAGTGGGAAACTAGTTTTCATGTTTACAACCCTGTTGTGGTCATTTCATGTCACAATTCATTTCATAAGTCATTTTGAAAACATCTGACCACGGAACAGTATGGCCACTCCAACTGTCAATAATCGCGGACGCGACTATTCGAATAGTTTGACACTCTACAGAGGTGGTACACTTTCACCACAAAATTCGATACATCCGTCAGGGATAACCCTGAATCATCATACTTAGTATGCGGATAATCAATCATAACCTTTCAATTACAAACCCTAGTATAAGAACCTCTCCTATGAGCTTGGCGTCCTAGCCATGGCCATCTGCCATCTTGGGCACTACATAGGTGGACAAAATTGAGATGTATCCTCAGCTCAAACCTCTCCCCCGAGGGAACTCATACTAATGCATATAAACTTCCGGCTAAGCCTTACCCAATTCAGGTATTGTGGTTGCACGGTAAAATTGGAATGGTATCGCATCCGAACCCAACCACCAACTTTTATAAAATGGCTAAGGCTCATGCCTTAACATTTTCATCATCATAAACCAGTTGTGTTTCTCAACACATGTCAAAACATCTCAATAGAATGACTCATCATTCCAAGGTTTTCATAATCATTTTCACCAAGTATTCCCATCTAAGTGATCAAGTTTTTGGTTTAGCTCTAACCACTAAGTTCAGGGTGTTCACTAAGGTGGAATGATAATCTCAATCTCATGCCATAGAATGATATCTAAGTCTAACTAGATAGGACAAGTTTTATACTCTTTATGCCATCTATAAACGAAGGTAAAGAACTTTAGTAAAGTAAAAGGTATGACTGGTAAGTAAAACTTGGGATGGGTATAACTCCAAAGGGTATAACCAATGCATGCTTAAGGCATTTGCTTAGGTTATCAAGCTTGCAAGTGTTAACTTGCATTGTTAATGATGGCTTGTCTTGGTTGGTGAAGTGGTTGAAATTCTCCTCTTCTTCCTCGCGGTAGAATTCCTCCTCTTCATAGACTTGGTCGGTACTATCGTGTATAAATACATACGGAACACACAATCACCAAACAATACTTAACTAGTCTATTTAGTACACTAATGCACACACTTAATGGTCTAGCATCATCACAATCATCACAAGATTTAATGAACTAGTTTCATTTATTTTATTTGAGAAAAGTAATTTCTACTCATTGAAAATAACTAAGATTTAATATTCTCCAATTAAAATATGGATCATGTGGACACATGTCATCACCACATATTCTAATGCATGGGAATGTGATTTAAATGTTTGCTCACATTTCAATAAGTTTAGTTTCATTATTTAAAAGATTTGAAGTGACTAGAAATGCCTATATAGCATTATTTTGGTACTAGTCCAAATCACTACATGCAAACGTAAATGTTATTACATAGTCAGATAGATATTATAAAATGTGATTTTTGAGAGTTGGAATCAACTCAAAAGCTATTATGGTTGATTTTTGAAAAATGTTTGAATGTAGAAAGTCTCTGTCTTGTTATTTTTTCTATGTGAGATCTCTAACTCTAATTGATTTAAATCCAATGGGCTTGGATAGAGATTTTAATTATCTTTCTAACAAAATTTGAATCATTCATTTTGGTTCAGTAGAATTCTCTGAATTGATTTTTAAACTAGTGGACAGAATTGAGTTTAAAGCTAAATAGAAAAATACTTATTTGAAATCTTGGGCCAGCGCGGGAAACTAAATTGGCCAGCCTAGTGACACTCTGTGGCGCAGAGGGCAGCTGACAGGGGGGTCCCGCATGTCAGCGGCACAACTAAACGTGAGGCGGAACAGGGCAATGTGGACCGTGCGATTAGAACCTAGATCAACGGTCGTGGCTCATTGTTGACAACAAACTGATCACCGGCGAGACTGAACCCTAGTGGCTTGGTGGGGGTCGATTTGGGGCTTACCAGGGCTCCAACTAATGTGGCAATGGGGGCGATCGATCGTGGAGACGACGGCAGACTCAGGCATGGTCGCGGCGGCTCCTAGGGTGGTCGCAATCGACTGCCCCCTTCCTCCTCTGTTGTGGCAGCTCCGGTGGAAATTCCGGCGAATGGTGGCTAGAGTGGCTCCGGGGATGGTTTGAGGGACTTGGTGGGAGGTGGGGAGTGTTGGAGTGTGGAGAAATGGTGCTGGGGAGGGCTCCTTATATAGCCCAACAAGGGGACCGTGGGGTGCGACGGTGAGCTCGTCGGTGATGGTGGTACAGGGTGCTAAAGGCATGGGCGGGGTAGGCGAACAGAGGGCTGCCTCCTGGCGGTCATCTACAGTGCAATGGCGCAGCTAGGGGCGGTGGCTTTTGGTCGGGAAGGGTCGACGCTCTGCACGGCAGAGGCGGTGTTCGACGCGCGTGTGGTGGCTGCTGGTAACACGGCGGGAAATGGGCATGTCCGGGAGTGTTCTAGGGTTAAGGCGGAGCGGCGCGTGTAAGCTGAGGTCGAGGCGCGACGTGTGCTGGCATGTCAGGGACGGTGCTCTGGCGTGCTCCGTGCATGGCGCAGAGGCTCTGTGCGCGGCTGATCTGCGGTGGTCCAGGGCTCGGCTGCTTCCGTGGCGTGGACAGGGGGTCACGGTAGTGTGCGGTGGAGCTAGGGACGTGCTGGATTGGCGCGGCTTGGTCGCTGGCGCATTGCCCATGTTTGACCGGTGACGACCTTACTCGGGTGGCGTGGTACTAGCGCTATGGGGTAGGAGGGGGGTTGTCTGGTGCTTAGTCAGGCTAAGAGGGGGCAGAGGAGAGATGAGAGGTTTAAATGGGGGACAAGAACTTAATTTGCAACAGTATTAGTTAGGCCAAATTTTCTCTGCCTGCCAACTGTTCGACAAAATGGCCACAAGAATGTTTTGTTTGAATTTTAAAAAGATTTTTGGTGGGTGTGTTAGTCATATGCTTGAGCATCTGTGGTTGCTTGGGATTGTCAAGGTGAACTCATTTGAGTGGTTTTTGAAAAAGTGGGATCTATGCACATACACTTGATTCCATTTTCAAATGCCATTTAAAATTAGTGTTTAAATGTTTTTGTAAGATTTCAAAGTGGGCCTTGGTAGATATTTACTTGTACTGGCAAGGGATGCAAAGATCCATAATTTTTTTTTTAAGAATTGACTTCTAGGAACACCTAAAGTGTCCTAGTGGATTAAAATGGCAAAAGTGACCATTTGCATTTATTAATCTTTTTTCATTTATTTTCCTATGGATTTTGTTTTTGAATGATCTAGATGATGTGGCATTCACCTTTGAATTATTTTACAACCATTAGAACAATCAAACATGGCATTTTCAAACAGTTCAATATTAATGCAAAGACACATGCATTCATATTTATTTTTTATAATAAAAAGTTTTTGCTAACCCTAAATTGGGTGATTTGGATCTTAATAACCTTGATTAAAGATTTGGGATGTTACAAGCACTAGTAGTAGCAGCAGCAGTAGCAGTAGCAACAGTAGTAGTAGTAGTAGCAGGAGTAGTAGCAGCAGCAGTAGTAGTAGTAGTAGTAGTAGTAGTAGTAGAAGTAGTAGTAGTAGTAGCAGCAGTAGTAGCAGTAGTAGTAGTAGTTGTTGTTGTAGCAGTAGTAGTAGTAGCAGCAGTAGTAGTAGTAGTAGCAGTAGTAGTAGCAGCAGTAGTAGTAGTAGTAGTAGTAGTAGTAGTAGTAGTAGTAGTAGCAGCAACAGCAGCAGTAGTAGTAGTAGTAGTAGTAGCAGCAACAGTAGTAGTAGTAGTAGTAGTCACATTAAATATACTTAGGGCTTGATGCATAATCATCACAAATGGTCACCAAAAGATCGAACGACAAACTTAAATAGAACTTAGGGCTTCTTTCGATAACAGGATTTAAAAACACAGGATTTTTTTTGGTCACGGGTACAAAACAATGGATTGCAAAACACAGGAAACAGGATTTCAAAACATAGGAAATTAACAGGGCCGCAGGTATAAAACAGAGGAAATCTGCAGGCTTAAAGTCATTTCGATGAAACATAGGAAACATGTAGGAAAATTGCCTCAATCCTACGCAAATGAGTGTAAAAAGGTGGATGTTGAAATTCCTATGAGATTGGGGTGTAGAAATGCAATCCATAATTTTGAAGGTATGATTCCTTTCATCCAAAGGGCTTCCTTATAAAAAAACATATGCGTTTGTTCCTCCAAAATTCCTTTGGAAATCCTTTGATCCAAAGATTCCCTTAATCAAGATGTAGAAATGCCTAGGATGATGCATGGTGGCATGGTGTCAGATCGACCTAGGGAGTCTTCTTAGTTTGGCAGAACTAGCGACCGACCTGGCAGCACTTTCCCTTGCCAAGGCCTCCACTCTCTTGCCCGGTAGCTTCAACTCCCTTGGTATGATGGGGAGAGCATCTTCATAGCCACCTGGAGCTAGAGCAGTCCGGTCAAGAATGTAGTCTAATTTCAGCATTACAACTGGGCCGTCCTACATGAAAATTACCATTGTGTTAGTCCTTTGGAATTACCAAAACACCACAATGCATTGTATAAATTGACTAGAGATCAAATGCATCATTGCACCATCAAATTTACCTAAACAACACAAGGTATCAGGTAAATTAAATTGCCTAAAGAGCACAATGCATCATTAGAATCACCTAACTCGATGAGTCCTCAAAATTATCTAAACAACTACTAGAAGGCATACCATTTAATTAGATTGATTAAACAACACAATGCATAATCTGAATGGATAAAATAGCATAATGCATTATCTGGATAGACAAAACCACATATATGCAGTCCATCATCAAAAATACCAAAACAACACAAGGTATCATGTAATTAAATTTAATAAACATCATCTGCATAATCAAAATTACCTAAACTAATGGGTCATTGAAATAATCTAAATAGCTAGAAGGCATATAAGTTAATCCCAAACAATAGAACACAGATCAAAATGGAGGAAACAACACAGTGAGGAGACATGACACAATGCATCATAAAAAACTAAAACAGCATAACGTGTCATGGAAAATTCCTAAACAGCACAATGCATCATCTAAGTACCAAACAGAACCCTGCATCACCATCATCAAGTATATTCCATAACTAAGTAGAACCACACAAAAGACAATTATCAAGAATATGATATATAAAGAATAGCACAAAAGACAATTATCAAGAATATGACATATAACTAAGTAGTTCAACAAAGAACCTACAGTACACGTTGCAAAAATCTGACTAGATGCATGTCAGATTTGGGTTAAAGCCCAATCCTCCAAATCTATCCTCGTTGCAGTTCGGGGGGGCGAACTTGCACAAGGGTCAATCGGTGGAGTAGATGAACATGGCACCACAAACGAAGAACTGGCCACATACACTGAAGAAGCACAGACAATCGCGGATGAAGGGGGAGCCACCGATAGGGGTTTTGCCATGTACACTCCGAAATTTGGCACATTGGAAATGAGAGTCCAACCTACAGACAACAAGGATGCATTCGCCACCGCATGAGCATTTGGTCCCCACGCACACGGCGCCAGAGGCTTGGACGACCGCTTGGCGGGCAATGACGGTATCGACGCGGTCAGCCGAAACCCTAAGGGCGATGGACACCTCACCTTGGGCACGACCTGCACACACGCGAAAGGCGAAGGATGCTTCAGAAAAGGCGCTGCGGCCAATGGAATCGAATAAGCCACCTGCAGCTCTGAAGTAGACCTTGATGAGGACCACAGCTCAACCACAAACAAATGTTTTGGCACTGGTTTCATCGAAGCAATGACTAGGTTAACGACTAAGAGTTGAGAGGTGAGTGTGGGAATGTGATAGCAAGAGAGGGAATGTTTGGGGAGGAGTTATAACGGGAGTGGGTAACCCTCTATCCGCTTTAGTAGTACCATACTACAAAAATATGAACTACATTTCACATATCATCACTTTTTGGCAAACTAGTTCATTTCGTCGAACCGACTAAAATAGTGGGTACCCTTTAGGTTTCAAACTTCTATATGGTACCTATTTTTCTAGTAGTAAGTATAGTACAATACTTTGTATTACCCTCCATGGTAGTATACAACATTTTTTAGATAGAGGAAATTGCACGATCCACCATCTTTTCATCAAACTTTTGCACAAAACACCTGTTGGACGTCATTTTTGCACATTTTAATAGTTTTTGGCCTAATATGTACAAATTTTTCTAGTTAGTCCTGTAATGAACGATTTAACCTCATTGGTAGCAATACTGACAAGTGGACCGAATGTCAATGCTCTCATTCACACACAAAGATTGAATGATGCTAAAAACTGGATACTAACAAAATTTATCACCCACAATACTTTTTGGAAGCATGTAGATAGGATGTAAGAGACTTATTTCATATGAAACATCAATGTTTACACAAAGGTACCAAAATATTAGTCCATCAAACATTGAATTTGTGAAGGCTTTATTTGGTCATAATAAACTTGTTTTTGAACATAACTTGTTTGTAGATAAGATTTGACATTTCATTCACATAACCAAATGTCCATCGAAGAGTTTCTTTTAAAGTGTCAGACGGACGATTTATGTCTGTTTACACCTCACAAAAAAAGCACCTCGGTTTTTCATAAACTTTAAGCAGATAATTATTTTCCAGTGATTTATTTTCTTGAGAGAAAACACGGTGAATATGGCTTGGAATGCCACAAGCCCGGTTTCTAGACTAAGTTTCAACCATGTTTCACTTACGATTATGAAGTTTTATGAGTTCTGAAGGTTTCCTAGCAAACTTCACACTACTAAACTAATTTAAGATGATTTATTAATGTTAGGTAAATTTTGAACTATGAGTAAGTAGTAGATTGCTCTTAAAGTTATACAAGTATCTTTTGAAGGTACACACCCAGGCTGTCAATATACCGAAAATCAATGAATTTGATGAATTCAACTTCTTGCTAAGAATTTGCACGTAGACAAATTTGACTTTTATTTGAAAACAATAAAAAACATCGCACGATGTCCTCAAACTTGTACTACTTTCCATGATAAATGATTATTATCAAGGGAGTTCACATATTTTATAAAACAAACTAATTGAAAATATGGTCTGCCATGTATGAATATCCTTAGGCTTCAGGCCAAAATACGAGGCTAAATGGCCTTATATATGTACAATATACTTTATGGTAATGTTCCCATATTTGGTAGCTGAGTGCATCTTGGCATGGTGAACAATAATGCTGCCAGTACTGAGAGTTTCCAAAATTTAGGAATAAAAAAATCATTTTCAAATTGGAACTACAAGTAAACGTGATAGAATGCTCTTAAAATGTTACAAACATCATTTGTGTCTTTATGGTACCGAGGCGGTCAATACTTCAAAAACCAACGAGAGTTCTATAGGATTCAAGTTCTTACAACGAATATGCATGTTGACAATTTGATCCTCACTAGCTATGAACAAATATAATGAAAATCCTAAAAATGAAACCCTCTGCATGGTGTCCTCTTCATGTACTACTATTTGCAATGAAAAATAATTAATAACAGTGATTATTCATAAATTACGAAAAACTTGTTATAGAATATGGCCTGCCGTGTATGGACATTCTTGGGTTTCAAGCCAAATGACAAAGGTAACAGCCATATGCACATCGTATTGTATTGTAATGTTCCCATATTTGGTAGAAGTGTGCATCTTGGCAATCTGAAAAATGGTGGCAACCACAGTTTCCAACTTATAGGAAAAATAAAACTTTTTCAATTTTCGAAGCGACAAGATTTTTTTTGTAAAAGCAAGTACGAAGAAAAATGGCTCAGAGTACCACAACAATGCGTGGACCTAGATACACTTATGATTGGTTACCAAGTTTTATGAGTTCTCAAGCTTCCTAGCAAACTTCGACCACTTAAACAGATTTAAGTCGATTTTTCAATATTAGGTAAAAATTGAACTACAAGCAAGTGGTAGTAAGATTGAAGTAGTACGAAGAGCAAAATTTGAACTACGAGTAAGTGGTTAATTTTGAACTACGAGTGACATGGGTATATCCTATAGGTACTTGAGTTTGGTATATACGGTCCAGATACGGCAGAAGCCCACGGTGTTGCCAAGGCCCAATGAAGAATTCGAGTGGCCCACGGACCCTCCGATTACTTACGAGACAAGAAGAAGCTTAAGATAGAAAGTTCAAAGGGAAAACCCTAATCTGTAACCGACTCGACCTGCTACCCGAGACCTAGCCTATCTATATAAAGGCTAGGAGGGGGCGGCGAGGAGGGCAATCACAACCCTAGTTTCCACAACTCTCGCTAGATTGCATTTGCGCACCCCTGTAATACTCGATTCCTTCGATAATTCCAAGAGCATACAAGTAGGAGTAGGGACTTCTACGAGGCCTGAACCTGGGTAAACCTTGTGTCCCTGTGTGCTTGTTTGCTAGCCGATTGATGCCTCCAGCAATCCCTCCTTCTCCAAAACCCAAGTCCATAACAATGGGCATTGACGAGTTGAACCCTCGTCAATTGGTGCCGTCTGTGGGAATTGGGAGTGCTGATGTCGCGGATTCTTCGGCCCCGTAAACCGCGATCTACAACTCTGCAATAGCGGAGATTTGCCAGCTCTTCGGCGTGTTCGACTTCACCGTCCACACGACGGCTACTCGCCCGACTTTCGATTCTGTGGGCGATGGGATCAGCCTGGCGATTGGGAGCTTCTGCTTCCAGGTTGGTCATTTGGGCTTGCTTCGCATGCGTGACCAGCCAACGGCACCTGCGATTGCTCCCGCATCGTGGTTCCCGCCACCAATCGGCACCCTCGGCGAGCTTAATGCCTCGGCAACAGCTAGGAGCACAGAGAACGACAATAGTCGCGGATCCGATCTGGGTGACCTAGCCACAAAAGATGGAGCCTACGGCTCTGGATCAGAAATTTGTGGGAGGAATAGCTTCCCCAATCACTTCATGGACGCCGTCATCAACACGGATGATACCAGCGTCAATCGCGAAAACGCCGGCACCGGATGTGGCACCGAACCGCCCAACGGTGGCCCCACCAACGATGGCAACGGCGCGCCTATCAATAATGGGACGGGAGGAGAACCGTCACTCATGATGAATGAGAACACCGGCAAGCGTATGCTGATCAAGCTCAACGACAATGAGTGGGCCCGCTGTCGAGAAGCTCTACGGGGCAATCCTCTACCCCTAACACACCGCAGGGCATGCTGATGGGCTACCATTGGCTGCTGAAGGAGGAATTCAAGCGCCAGCAGCAGGTGATCGCGCAACTCGAGGCGCAGAAAGGCGGCGGACGAGTCGAGTCTTCGACGAGCTGGGCTCTCCTCCCACAGAGGATCCTCCTCCAAAGGCAATGAGTATGTTGCCAACAAGAGGCGATTTCGACTGGCCCACCTCACCGAGCAAGAATGCATAGACCCGCGAAGGTCCTCGACTTTGGCACTATGACGGTGGATACGCGGGGCAACATGCTCCCAAAGACGCCGCAAGTTGTGGTGACATCGGCCACTATGTACCTCCTCAACAACCAGCCACCGGCTGGAGACCCGTGAGCTGCCATGCACCAATCTATGATCGTGAGTCTAGGGCTAATCGAGGCTGCCCTCGACAAAGAACCAACACTAGAGCCGAAGAAAAGCAAGGCTCTAGACTAATACTACTACTCGTACTCCTCCAGTGACGACAGTCACGATGACGTCGTTCATGGCGGCATGACCGTGATTATGATGCGCGTGATGAAATCATGGAGCACAAGGTAGACAAGATGCGGGCAAGGTGTGCTTGTTTGACGGCATCGGAAGAAGACGAGATTGAGCTCTGCGGTGCCAGATGCTTTAGCAGGGCCATCAGGCAGAAGCGAATGCCTAAGGGGTTCAAACTCCCATCGGAGAACCCAAAATTTGACGGCCTGCCGGACCCAAAAATCTGGTTGGAGGACCACATCTCCTCCGCCAGGCTGCACGACGGGAGTCAAAGCACGGCCATGCAATGCCTACATCTACAGCTGCAGGGTGCCGCTCGCGCATGGCTCAACAACCTCCTGCATGGATCCATTCGCAGCTAGGAAGAGCTGGTCTACAGCTTCGTGCGCAACTTCAAGGGCACTTACAAAAGGACCGCATCAATCGAAGAACTGAGAAGCTGCCAGCAAAGGTCTGGCGAGTCGCTGCGCTCGTACATCTAGAGGTGGTCCATCATCAAGAACTCAATAGAAAACATCTCGGAGGACCGTGCAATCGATGCATTCAACGACAGCGTTCGTCGTACAGAGCTCAGGGAGGAGCTGGGCCGCTCGAATCCCAACACAATCGACCACCTGATGAAATCACGAATCGGTTCGCGGACGGAGAAGACTCGGTGAAAAACCGCACCTACTCCGACAATGACGATGACATTGGGCGCAGACGCGATCACAGAGGCAAACGACGAATGCGCGTCTATGATGACCACGACAAAGTCAATATGGTCGCAGCCGGCTAAGCCGACAAACGCGACGACAACCGCAACAGCGGATATCGCAATGGTGGATACCGCGACAGTGGGAAAACCACACAGGTGTGGCAGCGCCGCACTCGCGAAGAGGCAGCCGCAACATCCATCCAGGACAAACTGTCCAGAGCATGCAACATGCACTTCTACATCAACAAGCATGACGGCAAGAAAAAATCTAGCCACCTTCTCAAGGATTGCCGCGAGTTCCTCAAACTCCACGAGGGCCTGGCTCAGATGAATCATGAGGCGATCAATAGGGGCTATGGAGCTGCCCCAGGCGTTGTGGCACATGGAGCTCCTTCACCACTGCCCGAACCACCACCACCGCGGCCGCACCACTCCAGCATCATGGTGGCGAACCATATCCACGAGCCGTGGGCAACATGGGGATCATCCAAAAAAGGGCGTCCCTCAAATCGAGTGCAGAAGGCCATCACTCGCCAAGTCAATCTGGCGATAAACTCTCCACCCTCCACCACTGAGTACCTCAGTGGAAGCAACTCCTGCATCACCTTCGACAAGCGCGATCATCCGTGCCAAGTTTCTCATCCAGGCCACTGTCCCCTTATACTCGAGGCGCAGATTGGGGGCTTCAATATGAGTCGCGTCTTCATGGACGGTGGGAGCGGCATCAAACTCATGTTCGCGAGTACCTTGCGTGCAATGAGGATCCCTCGAACTTGTTTGGATGTTTCAGACACAATGTTCCACGACATCATCCCAGGGAAGGGCATATATCCCCTGGGCAAAATTAACCTCGACGTCATCTTCAGCATGCCGCAAAACTTTCAGCGAGAGCGCATCGACTTTGAGGTCGTCGATTGGCCCTCACAATACCACTACATCCTCGGACGTGTCGCGTTCGCTAGGTTCATGGCAGTGCCGCACTATGCCTACCTGTAAATGAAAATGCTAGGTCCAAACGGGGTCATCACAATCAATGGAAGCTTCGAGAGGTCCAAAAACTATGACATGGAGTTCAACAGAATCTCCCAGTCCTTCGGCATGCAGGAGGAACTCGCGAGATTGAAGGAGTCGACAGACAACAGTCTACCTCCCCTAAGTAGGCCAAGTTCACCCGACCTGTCCTTCGACTCGTCGGTGCACACGAAGAAAGTCCAGGTCCACCCAACAGACCCAACCAAGACGGCCCTCATCACCAACAACTTGAGATCCGCATAGGAACTCGCGCTCATCGAATTCCTCCATGAGCACTAGGAAATTTTCGCCTGGTGTCTAGCGGACATGCCAGGGGTTCCCAGGGAATTTGCCAAGCACTCACTCAACATAAATCCAGACACAAGGCCAGTCAAGCAAACGATACAGCGACTGTCTAAACAAAGAGCAAAAGCAGCCGGAATGGAGATCAACAGACTCCTCGACGCAAACTTCATACGCGATATCAAGGAAAGCACCTGGCTCACTAACACAGTGCTAGTGCCTAAAAAAGACGCAGATATCCTGCGGATGTGCGTGGACTTCACCTCCTTGAATAAGCACTGCCCAAAGGATCACTTCCCATTGCCACGAATCGACCAAATCATCGACTCCACCGTGGGATGTGAGCGCCTCTACTTCCTTGATGCCTACTCAGGCTACAATCAGATTCGAATGAAGGAGGAAGACCATAAGAAAACATCGTGTACCACGCCTTTTGGTGTGTTCTACTACAACACGATGCCCTTCGGGCTAAAAACGCAGGAGCCACCTATCAGCAGTGCATGCAGGCTTGCCTCAAGAACCAACTTGGTCGCAATATCCAAATCTACGTTGACAACATCGTCATTAAAACCAAAAAGGAAGCCATGTTAATCGACGATCCCCGCGAGACCTTCGCTAACCTCGACCGCTACTGGATCAAGCTCAATCCGGACAAATGCACCTTCGGCGTGCCATCCGGGCTACTCGGGTATCTCATCTCTGCGAGAGGAATCGAGGCAAAACCGAAGAAAATAAAGGCCATACTGGCCATGGAGAAGCCGAAGAACATAAAAGGCGTCCAACAGTTGGCTGGGCGAATCACGCGCTTAGTCAATTCATCAGTCGAATGGGCGTCAAGGCACTGCCCTTCTACCAACTTCTTCGCAAAGCTGACAAGTTCGAGTGGACAGACGAGGCGCAAGAAGAATTCGAAGATCTCAAGCGTCTACTATCCAAATCGCCAGTACTGGTGACGCCTCGCGAAAAGGAACCACTGTTTCTCTACATCTCCGCCACCAACCAGGTGGTCAACCCGGTGCTCATGGTGGAACGAGCCGAAGAAAGTAAGGTCGACAGGGTCCAGCGCCCAGTATACTACCTCAGCGAGGTGCTCACGCAAACAAAACAGTAGTACCCGCACTACCAGAAGCTGTCCTATGGCGTCTTCATGATAACCAGGCGACTGCGCCACTACTTCCAGGAGCACCCAATCGTGGTGGTAAACGACGCCCTGCTCGGGCATATACTCAATAATCCTGACGCCACCTGACGAGTCGCGCTCTGAGGAATCGAACTGTCTCCACGAGACATCACATACGAGAAGCGCGACACGATCAAGTCGCAAGTCCTCCTGGACTTTCTCGTGCACTGGATGGAGAACTAGCTGCCTGACAAGCCAGATATGTCCTATCTTTGGACAATGCACTTCGACGGATCCAAGCGACTGACATCGCCCCAAGGGGACAAGATGAAATATATTCTACGAATGCAGTTCACCGCCTCCAATAACGAAGCTGAGTATGAAGCCTTAATCCATGGGATGCGGATGGCGAAAGCCTGCGGCACCAAGCACCTCATCATTTACGGCGACTCCAAGCTGGTGCTCAACCAAACGATGCACGAGTGCGACGCACTGAGCGACAACATGATCGTCTATTGCGAACTATACAACACACTCGAGGTAGACTTCAATGGCTGCGAACTGCGGCACGTGGACCATGAAAGTAATGAAGAGGAGGATATACTCACCAACATTGGCTCCACCTGTGCCCCCATACGACCTGGGGTATTCCTCGAGCGAATCTGCGAGCGTTCCATCAGGCCCAAAGCTCCAGGGAAGAAAGCAAGCACGCCAACGGACTCAGGGGCTATGCCACCCAACAAGCCAATGGCACTCGACAACATGGAGCTTGATACAGGACTCGAAGGGCCAATGGGCGTCATGATGATCGAGCCATCTTGGACACAACCCTACAACACATATCTACTCAGCAAGAGGCTGCCAGATGACCCGACTGATGCGCGACACATCGCGCGACAATCCAAGGCATTTGCCCTCATCGACGGCAAACTGTACAAGCGCAGCATCACATGAGTACTTCAACGGTGTGTTTCCAACGAGGACGAAAGGGCCGTCCTCCTCGACATACATCAAGGCACTTGCGGACATCATGCTGGCAGTCGCGCCCTCGTCGCAAAAGCTCTACGAGCCAGATTCTACTGGCCCATGGCCATGCGCGACGCGAAGGACATCATCAAGCGCTACAACGCTTGCCAGCGATTCGTGGACAAACCACATGCACCTAGCGTAGAACTTAGGCCAATACCATTTGCTTGGCCCTTCGCACAATGGGGACTCGACATGGTCGGCAAGCTCCCAAAGTCCTCGCAAGGAGGATACGTCTACCTCTTAGTTGTGGTCGACAAATTCACCAAGTTGATCGAGGCCATGCCAGTGACGAATCAATCAGGAGCCAGCGCTGTCAAGTTCTTCAAGTCCATTGTCTACCGCTTTGGAGTGCCACATAGCATCATCAAGGATAATAGGACAAACTTCACCTCCAAGGAGTTCCAGGAGTTCTGCGAAAGCCTGGGAATCAACATAAGTTACGCCTCGGTGGCTCACCCGCAGACCAACGGTCAAGTTGAAAAGGCCAACAGCCTCATGTGCGGTGGAATCAAGAAGCGACTCCTTCGGCCACTCAAACAAGACGTTGGATGTTGGCCAGACGAGCTGCAATCCGTACTTTGGAGCCTGTGCACAACTCCAAATAGCGCCACGGGCTATACTCCGTTCTTCATGGTGCACGGTGCTGAGGCGGTGCTACCCGCAGAAGTGTGCTACAAAGCTCCACGAGTGGTTGCTTACAGCGAGCATGAGTCAACTCTTGCACTCGAAGATTCCGTCGACCTCCTTGACGAGGCACGGGAAATCGTAGCGGAGAGATCAACGATCTATCAACAGAACCACCGCAACTACCACAGCAGAAGGCTACGCCCCAGATCCTTCATCGAAGGAGACCTGGTCCTGCAACTGAAGCAACAAGGGTATCTCAAACTCGAGTCCCCTTGGGAAGGACCTTACGTGATTACAGAAGTAATCCCAGGTGGCGCCTATCGCCTTAAAGATTTTGAGAGCGGAGTTGTATACTCCAACCCCTGGAACGTCGTGCATCTGTGTCGTTTCTACCCCTAGTCGTTTTTACATTACAAATAAGTCTATTCAGCTAGGCTACTTAGCCACACATTGTTCCTCGTACTATCCTGCGAATAAATAAAGCTAAGTGCCCCGAACCTTCATGTCTTTTCCTATTTTTCTTGCAATTTCATCACTCGGGGGCTGCGCCACCCTTTACACTTCCATTCTATGAACCAATCACAGTATCCTTAGTAGCTGACGCACTACCAATCAAACCCTTGATAAACACCAACCCAGCTGCAACACACCTGACAGGTTGGCAATACGATGAGATAAACATACGTCAGGCTAACAAAAAGGAACTGCAGAGTACACTACACTCGAAAAATATATAAGCTAGCAAGCTCTTCACATATCAATGGGTATTACATACACTCAACGCAAATCATACGAACTTTATAACACTCATACATCTATGTGCAGTATACAAACTATGCTACTGCTGTAGAAGATGAACGTTCGTCTGCTCTTCAAAGTAGTCGATGATGTCCTCCGCCGGCCGATCTACCGCCTGGTAGTTCGGAACCATGTTCCAAGTCATCCCCTCTGGTGGCGGTGGCGGCCCAACCGCAACGGACGCTATGTCCACATCTGGCCGATGCAGTCGCACCAGCGATAGGGCAGCCTTCGCACCTGCGACCAATTGCTACCATACGCACTCGCGTACCGCACTTATATCTTGAAACTTCACCAGAAGGGCCAACAAGCTTGAAGGGACAACGTCCAGTGGAAACATCGTCTGATAAATGTTCCTAAGACACGACTGCGCCTTCTTCTAATAATGGATCACTCGAGAAGAACAATCATGCAGGGTCGCAAGCGCGATCGCACAATCGTGGTCCACCAAAAAGTACCCACTCGGCTGCAGCTGCTCCTGGGTTAAGTTGTTCATTCGAATGGCCACCCGGTCTTTCTCATCTTGCGGATGACGAGCATTGACAACTACACCAAGGAGGCAGCAAAGTGTGAAGACAAGGCATCACCACGATTGTCTAAAAGAAAAGAGGAGAAGACAGAAAGCTAACATTTGACCTGCTCATTCAACTGCGCCACTTCCTCCAAGAGATACTTCTCGCGGGAGGTGGCCTTCTCAGCTTTCAACTTCCATACATCCGCACTACTGTGGATGATGGGCAACTCACACTCCAATTGCTTAATGCGATCGCGCAGTTGTGAAAGCAACGATAATTCCTCCACCTTTGAACTCGGCTACGCCGAGGTTTCATTGGTGGGAGGAAAAAACATGAGGACCACTCGAAGGACCCTAGGTACAATAAATCAAGAGGCAAATGAGACTCATCAGACATCGATAAACAAAGAACTGCAGTCAAATTTGATAAATTGTCAAGGGAACACCCCCCACAAAAGCACGGTTCAGGCAAAAGGCTAAGCTACAACTATTACACATGAAGAGTGGGGAGCATTTTGCTTCTTCGACTTTGACTTCGACTTCGGGGGCTTCATCGCATCCGTGGCAGTCTCTGATGCCACAGACTTGCCGGTGGTAGCCCTAGATGCCGTGGTCCTTGCCTCCTTTGCTCGTCGCCGCTCCTCAGAGTATTTGGCCTGAGGACCCCTGAATAAAGGATCCAAGGGGAGAGAGAGACCTCAGATGATGAACGCAAGGAACATCACCCAGAAACCTAGAGGAGGATGAGGGATTACCTCATCGTTAGGCACTCGCGAGTCATCTTCCGTGGGCAGAAGAGATCCATCTTGACGATGAAGGTGTAGCTCAGAAGACTTGATGTCGAACGTGCGCCAGGAGCCGTTGGTGACGAGGGTGCCTGCACCCTTCTTCTTCCCAGCACCGACAGCACTAGTGCCCACGGCGGTGGTGCTGCCCTTCTTCTTGGCAGCCACAATGGTGGCCGTAGATCCAGCGGCGGTGCATCCCTTGTTCTTGCCCATATTTCGATGGCGATGGAAGCGGAGAAAGTAACTGGGAAAATGCGGAGCTGGTCCAGTGCCACGAAGGGGAAGAGCGCAAGGAAGCAGAGAGAACAGCAATAGCAAAGGAGGCACGGGCAAGAAGAGAGATGAGGAAAAATTACTGCAGCTGTGCTGCTACTTAACCTCCTCGCGAATGCCATCCAACGGCAAGCAAAAACCCTATTGGACACGTGGCGCATATCGCCATCAACACATGGCGAGGGTGAACCACGAACCATCCCCCACTACTCCCATTACACGCGGAAATCGAGGAGACACAGTTAAAATAGAAGATTATGCACGCCCAGTCAAATCGAAGTCAGAAAGTGAGACCCAACGCTCGTCACGTCCCGTCAAAGCAGCTCACGCGGGCAACTGAGGTCATCACATCGTCAGCACTGACGTCATCGATTCCAGCTGAAGAAGATTTTGACTACTTTAGTTCTTGCTCAAGTCTTTGACACAACCAAGCACTCGGGGGCTACTCCTAACAGGAGCGCTAGCCACGCACCCGAAAGAATTTTTATGCAGGTGTATGAGCATTCAAGACAAACCCTTCACTCGAATCAACGATCCGATTGTGAACTGCGGGTTACTCCCATAGGGAGCGCTGGAAACACATTCGACTGAAACAAGCAACAAAAGACGACAGCAGTCGCAAAAATGTTCTTAGTCCCCACTCGAGTCTACGACTCGAATAGGCACTCGGGGGCTACTCCCATAGGGAGCGCTAGCCGTGCACCCTATGATTATTTTTACATCGTACTGTGTCTCGATAACATCCACACTTGAATCCTATGGCACTCCGCCTCATATTACCCCTACAAAGATATTACGTCTCCTGGGCCACCCGAATCATCTCCACGATGACCAAAATTTCAGATACCACGCTTGCAGCATGAAGATAAGACCTGAATAAGGCCTGGAAACGCATTTGCTATGCACTACTAGAAATATATCCGTGCCTACAGGTACGATGAACATGCCTTAACGGACGCATCGAGTGCTCACACTTATATACTAGAATTCGACTCCTGTAAGACCTCCACGGCCAGAGTCAAATTACGCCAGCACATTTCCGAATTCGAGTCCGGGGACTCGAGTTTGAGTAGATTGTGTTGTTTTGCCCTAAGGTAGTTAACTGATACCGATAAATTGGATAAATCAGGCACGTATATCAACAATCCCTATGACACAAATTGAACACTCAAAAAAATGCCCAGACATGCACTCGAAAGACTTCATAAAGTCTCAAGTCGAATCTGTGATTCCACTGGACACTCGAGGGCTACTGACATGGGTATATCCTACATGTACTCGAGTTTGCTATATATGGTCCAGATACGGCAGAAGCCCACAGCGTTGCCAAGGCCCAATGAAGAATTCGAGTGGCTCACGGACCCTCTGATTACTTGCGAGACAAGAAGAAGCTTAAGATAGAAAGTTCAAAGGGCAAACCCTGATCTATAACCGACTTGACCTGCTACCCGAGACCTAGCCTATCTATATAAAGGCTAGGAGGGGGTGGCAAGGAGGGCAATCACAACCCTAGTTTCCACAACTCTCGCCAGATTGCATCTGCGTAACCCTGTAATCTTTGATTCCTTCGATAATTCCAAGAGTAGACAAGCAGGAGTAGGGACCTCTACGAGGCCTAAACCTGGGTAAACCTTGTGTCCTTGTGTGCTTGCTTTCTAGCCGATTGATGCATCCAGCGCTCCCTCCTTCTCCAAAACCCAAGTCCATAACAATGGGCATTGATGAGTTGAACCCTCATCAATAAGTAAGTGGCTCAGAAGAGGAAGTAGTATGAAGAGTATAACTCGATCATCTTCTCTCTCGAGAAGGATCCAAAACCAACTATTTCCCTCGCTTAATTTTAGGGTGCTTCATGGTAAATGTAAGGACCTCAATGTAATTTCCTCCTTTTTACGTCCTTGATGTAAACTGTACTCTCACCGTCCGTGTAAAATTTGAACCTGAAATCAAGTGGTAAAATTAAAAGGTATTTAAGCTTAGTTGTCAATGAGTATGACAATTCTTGGATTTCAAGCCGAACAACCAAAGTCATGGCCATATCTGCATCATACTTTATGCTAATGATTCATGATCCCATATCCAAGAATTTGCATGCTACCAAAATTTGGCTATATTTTGAAAACAAGCAAAGATGAAGTAGTATGAAGAGTATGGCTTGATGAGCTTCTCTCTCGAGAAGGAACCGAACCTGACTGTTTACCTTGCTTAATTTTAGGGTGCTTCGTGCTAAATGTATGGACCTCGATGTAATTTCCCCCTGTTTAGGTTCTTGACGTAAAATGTACTCCCACCGTCCATGTAAAATTCAAACCTAAAAGTAAATGGTAAAATTTGAATGTATTTAAGCTTAGCTCTCAATGCATATGAACATTCTTGGATTTCAAGCCAAACGACCAAGGTCATGGCCATATCTACATCATACTTTATGCTAATGATGATCCCATATCCAAGAATCTGCATGCCGCCAAATTTATCCATATTTTGAAAACAAATGAAGGGAAAGTAGTTTGAAGAGTATGACTTGATTAGCTGCTCTCTCGAGAACAGCCGACCACGAGAAGTTCCCTCGCTTAATTTTAGGTTGTTTTATGCTAAATGTAAGGACCTACTTTATGCTGATGATGATCCCATATCAAAGAATTTGCATGCCGCCAAATTTGTCCATATATTTTCAAAACAAATAAAGAGAAAGTAGTATGAAGAGTATGGCTCGATTAGCTGCTATCTCAAGAAGGAGACGAACCCAACTATTTCCCTCGCTTAATTTTAGTGTGCTTCATGCTACATGTAAGGACCTCGATGTAATTTCCTCCTTTTTACGTCCTTGATGTAAACTGTACTCTCACCGTCCGTGTAAAATTCAAACCTAAAAGCAAGTGGTAAAATTTAAACATATTTAAGCTTAGTTGTCAATGAGTATGAACATTCTTGGATTTGAAGCCGAACAACCAAGGTCATGGCCATATCTACATCATACTTTATGCTGATGATTCATGATCCCATATCCAAGAATTTGCGTGCCACCAAATTTGGCTATATTTTGAAAACAAACAAAGATGATGTAGTATGAAGAGTATGGGTTGATGAGCTTCTCTCTCGAGAAGGAACCGAACCCGACTATTTACCTTGCTTAATTTAGGGTGCTTCATGCTAAATGTATGGACCTCGATGTAATTTCCCCCTTTTTTAGGTTCTTGATGTAAAATGTACTCCCACCGTCCGTGTAAAATTCGAACCTAAAAGTAAGTGGTAAAATTTGAATGTATTTAAGCTTATCTCTCAATGCGTATGAACATTCTTGGATTTCAAGCCAAACAACCAAGGGCATGGCCATATCTACATCATACTTTATGTTGATGATGATCCCATATGCAAGAATCTACATGCTACCAAATTTGGTCATATATTTTGAAAACAAATGAAGGATAAGTAGTTTGAAGAGTATGGCTCGATTAGCTGCTCTCTCGAGAAGAAGCTGAACCTGACTATTTCCCTCGCTTAATTTTAGGCTACTTCGTGCTAAATGTAAGGACCTCGGTGTAATTTTCCCCTTTTTAGGTCCTTGATGTAAGTTGTACTCCCACCGTCTATGTAAAATTTGAACCTAAAAGCAAGTGGTAAAATTTAAACGTATTTAAGCTTAGTTGCCAATGAGTATGGACATTCTTGGATTTCAAGCCGAACAACCAAGGTCATGATCCCATATCCAAGAATTTGCATGCCGCCAAGCTTAGTTGCTAATGCGTATGATTCATGATCCCATATCCAAAAATTTGCATGCCGCCAAATTTGGCTATATTTTGAAACCAAACGAAGAGGAAGTAGTATGAAGAATATGGCTTGATCAGCTTATCTCGAGAAGGAGCCAGACTGTTTTCCTTTCTTAATTTTAGGGTGCTTCATGCTAAATGTTTGAACCTCAATGTAATTCCCCTATTTTTAGGTCCTTGATGTAAATTATACTCCCACCATCCGTGTAAAATTCGAACCTAAAAGCAGGTGGTAAAATGAAAAATTACTTAAGCTTATTAGTTGTCAATGAGTATGAACATTCTTGGATTTCAAGCCAAACGACCAAGGTCATGGCCATATCTACATCATACTTTATGTTGATGACGCATGATCCCACCATATCCATGAACTTGCATTGCATCAAATTTGGCCATATTTTGAAAACAAACGAAGAGGAAGTAGTATGAAAAGTAGGGCTCAATCATCTACTCTCTCGAGAAGGAGCCACCCCCGACAATTTGCGTTGCTTAGTTTTAGGGTGCTTCGTGCTAAATGTACAGACCTCGATGTAATTTTCCCTCTTTTCGGGTCCTTGATGTAAAATTTACTCCCACCGTCCAAGTAAGTGGTAAAATTAAATGAATTTAAGCTTAGTTGTCAATGACTATTGAACATTCTTGGATTTCAAACCGAACGACCATGGTCATGGCCATATCAACATTATACTTTATGTTGATGATTTATGATCCCATATCCAAGAATTTGCATGCCCTCAAATTTGGCCATATTTTGAAAACAAACAAAGAGGAATTAGTATGAAAAGTATGGCTCGATCAGCTTCCCTCTCGAGAAGGAGCCGAACCCGACTATTTTCCTTTCTTAATTTTAGGGTGCTTCATGCTAAATTTATGAACCTCAGTGTAATTTTCCCCTTTTATGTCCTTGATGTAAAATGTACTCCCACCGTCCTTGTTAAATTCGAACCTAAAAGTAAGTGGTAAAATTTAAGCGAATTTAGGGTTAATTGTCAATGAGTATGTACATTCTTGGATTTCAAGCCAAGCGACCAAGGTCCTGGCTATATCTACATCATAGTTTATGCTGATGATGATCCCATATCCAAGAATTTGCATGCCACCAAATTGGGCCATATTTTGAAAATGATCAAAGAGGAAGTAGTATGAAGAGTATGGCTCGATCAGCTGCTCTCTCGAGAAGGAGTCGACCTGATTGTTTTCCTTGCTAAATTTTAGGGTGCTTCATGCAAAATGTATGGACCTCGATGTAATTTTACCTATTTTTAGGTCCTTGATGTGAAATGTACTCCCACCATCTATGATGTTCCCATATTTTGGAGTAAATGGGTGAATCATGTCATGGTAACAATGTTTCCACTCAGAGTTTCCGACCATTAGGAAAAGAAAAAAATCAATTTTCCAAGTGAGAGGAGTGTATTTTCTGTAAAGCAAGTAGGAAGAATATGTATTTTCTATAAAAACAAAAGAGAAAGAATGGAAACTATGAGTACAAAGGAGGCAGCTCGAGGGAGTAGCAAAGGCGAGGAGTTGAAGCTGGTGCAATATTAGAGCAAAGCTATGATGGCTTCCTGACACGGGGTACAGGGTACAGTCACCTAGTAGTACTATTACGGAACTAGTAGTAGATTTTAGGACCTTTACTATATATGCAAGCAAAATAAATTGTGTTTTCTCTCTCCTTCACTGCCTCATCACCATCCCCACACCCCGGCTAGTTGATCTCTCCCTCATCCAAAACATGGCGTTGAGCACGTGTGTCGACTTGACTTGTCGGAAGCTCCGTATCTGTATCAGGTGTGTTGTGTTCATGTGCATAAGAAGGAATCAATTTGGTGCTTGGCGATAAAAGGTACAATACTCATACTATTATTAGTCAGAGTTCAAACTTTCCTGGTTTTGAAATTTTCACTTACTTCCCAAACATATGGAGGGGAGGTCATTCAAAAGATAGTGGCACACTGTATGTAGTACGTCCCATCGCATTCGATGCACTTCATTATGATCTGGCCTGCTTTACCACTATTCCATAGTACGCCATTCTTGTTCCATTTCACACCTTGCGAAGAGAAAGCCACCAAGCACACCCGCATCACGATGGTTCGAAAGTACAGTAGAAGTAGTATGAAGGGTATGGCTCAGCCGCTTGCTCAAGAAGGACCCATACCTGACTGCTTTTCATCGCTTCATTTTAGGGCCTTTGTGTTAAATGTATGGACGTCTATGTAATTTTCTATTTTTTGAGGTCTTCGATGTAAACTGTACTCTCACTGACCATGTCAAATTTTAACTAAAAGTAAGCGCGATAGATTTCTCTTAAAATTTTCCAAAAATCTTTTGAATCTAAGAAGGAATTCAGACATCAAAAACCACCAAACATTCTGAAAAATCATGTTCTTGCTATGCATCTACATCCCAACAAAGTTGACACCATTTTGATAACATTTCAAATAAGAATAAAAAGTATAATACTAGTTTTTGTGGCATCATGTTACGTGTATCTAGAAACAAGTGTTACAAAAAGTATAATACAAACATTATTAATTATTATTTGGTTTTGATAATACTTTATGTTGATGATCCCATATCCAAGAATTTGCATGTCGCCAAATTTGGCCATATTTTGAAAATAAACAAAGATGAAGTAGCATGAAGAGTATGGCTTGATCAGGTGCTCTATCGAGAAGGAGCCAATCCGACTATTTTTCATGCTTAATTTTAGGATGCTTCGTGCTAAATGTATGAACATGATGTAATATTACCTTTTTAGGTCCTTCATGTAAAATGTACTCCTACTGTCCGTTTAAACTTCAAACCTAAAATTAAGTGGTAAAATTAAAACAATTTTAAGCTTAGTTGTCAATGAGTATGAACATTCTTCAATTTCAAGCTGACCGACCAAGGTCATGGCCATATCAACATCATACTTTATGCTCATGATAATCCCATATCCAAGAATTTGCATGTCACCAAATTCGGCCATATTTTGAAAACGGTCGAAGAGTAAGTAGTATGAAGAGTATGGTTCGATCAGCTGCTCTCTCGAGAAGGAGCCGACCTGACAGTTTTCCTTGCTTAATTTTAGGGTGCTTCATGCTAAATGTATGGACCTCAATATAATTTTACCTTTTTTAGGTCCTTGATCTAAAATGTACTCCCACCGTCCTTGTAAAATTCGAAACTAAAACTAAGTGATAAAATTTAAACGTATTTAAGCTTAGTTGTTAATGAGTATGAACATTCTTGGATTTCAAGCCGAATGACCAACGTCATGTCCATACCTACATCATACTTTACCCTGATGATTCATGATCCCATATCCAAGAATTTGCATGCCGCCAAATTTGGCCATATGTTGAAAACAAATGAAAATGAAGTAGTATGAAGAGTATGGATCGATCAGCTGCTCTCTCCAGAAGGAGCCAATACGAAAGTTTTACTTTCTTAATTGTAGGGTGCTTCAAGCTAAATGTATGGACATCTATGTATTTTTACCTTTTCGAGTACTTGCTATAAAATGTACTCCCACCGTCTGTTTAAACTTCGAACCTGAAAGTAAGTGGTAAAATTTAATCATATTTAAGCTTAGTTGTCAATGAGTATGAACATTCTTGGATTTCAAGCCGAACGACCAAGGTCATGGCCATATCTACATCATACTTTATGCTCATGATGATCCCATATCCAAGAATTAGCATGCAGCCAAATTCTGCCATATTTTGAAAACGGTCAAAGAGGAAGTAGTATGAAGAGTATGGTTCGATCAGCTGCTCTCTCGAGGAGCTGACCCGACTATAGTCCTTGCTTAATTTTCGGGTGCTTCATGCTAAGTGTATGGACATTGACGTAATTTTCCCCCTTTTTAGGTCTTTGATGTAAAATGTACTCCCAGGATCGATCTAAAATTCGAACCTCAAAGTTAGTTGTAAAATTTGGACGAATTTAAGGTTAGTTATGAATGAGTATGAACATTCTTGGATTTCAAGCCGAACGACCAAGTTCATGCCCATATCTACATGATACTTTATGGTGATGATTCATGATCCCATATCGAAGAATTTGCATGCCATCAAATTTGGCAATATTTTGAAAACAAACAAACAGGAAGTAGGATGAAGAGTATGGCTTGATCAACTTCCCTCTTGAGATGGAGCCAAACCTGAATGTTTTCCTTTGTTAATTTTAGGATGCTTCGTGATAAATGTATGGATCTTGATGTAATTTTCTGCTTTTTAGGTCCTTGATGTAAAATGTACTCTCGATGTTTGTGTAAAATTTAAACCTAAAAGCAAATGGTAAAATTTAAACGTATTTAAGCTTACTAGTTATCAAAGATTATGAACAATTCTTGCATTTCAAGCCGAACAACCAAGGTTATGGCCATATCTACATCATACATTATTATGATGATGATGATCACATATCCAAGAATTTCATACCGCCAAAATTGGCCATATTTTTAAAACAAACATAGAGAAAGTAGTATGAAGAGTATGGCTCGATTAGCAGCTCTCTCAAGAAGGAGCTGAACCCGACTATTTGCCTTGCTTAATTTTAGGTTGCTTCATGCTAAATGTATGGACCTTGATGTAATTTCCCCCTTTTTATGTCCTTGATGTAAAATGTACTCACATCATCCGTGTAAAATTCGAACATAAACACAAATGATAAAATTTAAATGTATTTAAGCTTAGTTGTCAATGAGTATGAAAATTCTTGGATTTCGAGCAAAACAGCCAATGACATGGCCATATCTACATCATACTTTATGCTGGTGATTTATGATCCAATATCCAAGAATTTGCATGCCACTAATTTGGCTATATTTTGAAAATAAACAAAGAGGAAGTATTATGAAGAGTATGGCTCGATCGGCTTCTCTCTCGAGAAGGAGATATACTGTTTTCCTTTCTTAATTTTAGGGTGCTTCATGCTAAATGTATGGACCTCGATGTAATTTTGCCCTTTTTAGGTCCTTGATGTAAATATACTCCCACCATCCATGTGAAATTCGAACCTAAAAGCAAGTGGTAAAATTTAAACGTATTTAAGCTTATTAATTGTCAATGAGTATGAACATTCTTGGATTTTAAGCCGAACGACCAAGGTCATGTCCATATCTACATCATACTTTATATTCATGATGCATGATCCCGACATTTCCATGACCTTGCATGCCGCTAAATCTGGCCATATTTTGAAAACAAACAAAGAGGAAGTAGTATGAAAAGTAGGGTTGAATCAGCTACTCTCTTGAGAAGGAGCCAAACCCAACTATTTTCCTTGCTTAATTTTAGGGTGCTCCGTGCTAAATGTATGGCCCTCGATGTAATTTCCCTCTATTCAGGTCCTTGATATAAAATGTACTCCCACCATCCAAGTAAGTGGTAAAATTTAAATGAATTTATGCTTAGTTGTCAATGAGTACAAATATTCTTGGATTTCAAGACGAATGGACCAAGGTCATGGCCATATCTACATCATACTTTATGCTAATGATGATCCCATATCAAAGAATTTGCTTGCCACCAAAATTGGCCATATTTTTTAAAAAAATCGAATCCCTCTATTTAGGTCCTTGATGTAAAATGTACTCCCACCATCCAAGTAAGTGGTAAAATTTAAATGAATTTATGCTTAGTTGTCAATGAGTACAAACATACTTGGATTTCAAGACGAATGGACCAAGGTCATGCCCATATCTACATCATACTTTATGCTAATGATGATCCCATATCAAAGAATCTTCTTGCCACCAAAATTGGCCATATTTTTAAAAAAAATCAAAGAGGAAGTAGTATGAAGAGTATGGCTCAATCAGCTGCTCTCTCGAGAAGGAGCCGACACGACTATTTTCCTTGCTTAATTTAAGGGTGCTTCGTTCTAAATGTATGGATCTCGATGTAATTCCCCATTTTTTAGGTCTTTGATGTAAAATATACACCCACCATCCGTGTAAAATGTCAACCTAAAAGTAAGTGGTAAAATTAAACGAATTTAAGCTTAGATGTCAGTGAGTATGAACATTCTTGGATTTCAAGCCGAACGACCAAGGTCATGGCCATATCTACATCATACTTTATGTTGATGATGCATGATCCCACCATATCCATGAACTTGCATGCCACCAAATTTGGCCATATTTTGAAAACAAACAAAGAGGAAGTAGTATGAAAAATAGGGCTGAATCAGCTACTCTCTCGAGAAGGAGCCAAACTCGACTATTTTCCTTGCTTAACTTTAGGGTGTTTCGTGTTAAATGTATGGCCCTCGATGTAATTTTCCCTCTATTCAGTTCCTTGATGTAAAATGTACTCCCACCATCCTTGTAAAATTCAAATCTAAAAGTAAGTGGTAAAATTTAAGCGAATTTACAGTTAGTTGTCAATGAGTATGTACATTCTTGGATTTCAAGCAAATGACCAAGGTCATGGCCCTATCTACATCATACTTTACGCTGATGATGATCCCATATCCAAGAATTTGCACGCTGCCAAATTTGTCCATACTTTGAAAATGATCAAAGAGGAAGTAGTATGAAGAGTATGGCTCGATCAGCTGCTCTCTCGAGGAGCCAAACTAACTGTTTTCCTTGCTTAATTTTAGGGTGCTTTGTGCTAAATGTATGGACCTTGATGTAATTTTACCTATTTTTAGGTCCTTGATGTGAAATGTACTCCTATCGTCCGTGATGTTCCCATAGTTGGGAGTAAATGGGTGAATCATGGCATGGTAACAATGTTGCCACTCGGAGTTTCCGACCATTAGGGAAATAAAAAATCAATTTTCCAAGTGAAAAGAGTGTATTTTCTATAAAGCAAGTAGGAAGAATATGTATTTGCTATAAAAAACAAAGAGAAAGAAGAGAAACTATGAGCATAGAGGAGGCAGCTCGAGAGAGCAGCAAAGGGGAGGAGTTGAAGGCGGTGTGATATCAGAGCAAAGCTGTGATGGCTTCCTGACACGAGGTAAAGGGTACAGTCACCTAGTAGTACTAGTACAGAACTACTAGTAAATTTCAGGACCTTTACTATATATGCATGGAAAACAAATTGTGTTTTCTCTCTCCTTCACTGCGTCATCACCATCCCCACACCCCGGCTAGATAATATCTCCCTCGTCCAAAACGTGGCGCTACGCACGTGTGTCGACTTGCCTTGTCGGCGGCTCCATGTAAGTATCAGGTGTGCTGCTTTGGTGTGCATAAGAAGGAACCATTTTTGGGCTTGGCAGCAAAAGTTACAGCACTCATACTATTATTAGTTAGAGTTCTAACTTCCTCGGTTTCTAAATTTTCACTTCCTTCCCAAACATCTGGAGGGAAGGTTATTCAAAACATAAGTGGTGCATTGTATGCAGTACGTCCCATCGCATTCAATGCACTTCATTATGATCTGGCCAGCTTTATCACTTCTCCGTAGTACTCCATTCTCGTTCCATTTCACACCCTGCAAAGAGGAAGCAACAACCACACCCGCAGCATGCTGGTTCGAACGTACAGTTTCCATCGGATTGAAGATATGTATGCCGAGAGAGGGTCCTCAAGGCGTGTGGAAAAAGGGAGTTTGAGGCAGCGGTATTCCAGGACAGTGAGAACATAAGCTTTACCAAGGTTTGAATCTGCCGGCTTTGGACGGATCCTACTCCTGTTGCCAATCCAGTAATACGGCAGAGACGGAATATGGGTTACAAGGGTTTCACCTGTGCGAGTTGAGATTATAGAATATTGGGTTGCCCTAAAGGCTGGTCCCTAGGATGGCTTATATAGATATCCGGCCTAGGGTTTACAAGAGAGATCTATCCGGCTACGACTAAGAGTCAGTTACAGAGTACATCTTGGACTACAAGTAACTAAATAGGCCTAAGTCGGTAAGTCTTTTGGGCCTTTTCATAGCCATATGGACCTGTGTCTTCTCTCCCTCAGCGGGCCGCCCGTGGATCAAAGCTCTAACCCTAAGTGGATCACCATGGTTAGCGAGTCACAGTTGGTATACCCAAAAATTATATCCCCAATAGTAGCCCCTGGAACCCTCCAAGATCCATAGTCGGATTCCATCGTCCAGCTTGATCTATCTTCGGCTCGCAGAATCATGAAGGGTTCCTGAAACTCAAAAGAAAGGTAGGATCTGAGTCTCAAATCGAGTCGGGCCTGCGAGTATATTATCCATTTTTCCAACTTGAAATTCAAATCAAGCCAGAACATGGTCTCTGATGTAACCTGACATCAGTCAAGGTCAAGTCACGTCACTGACAGACATTCCTGACAATGCGACCGTTGGTGGGTCCGCTTATCACGGAACCAAGGTGCCATTTTAATGGATGCATGGAGATCAAGGAGGCATAATACTCGTGAGGAGGTTACCCAACCCCTTCCACGATGCGTGGCACGTTTGTTGTTCAGTTCACACAAATCTTGGCGCAGGCAAGGGATATAAGGGGTTCAGATCTCCTTATTCTTCCTTACCAGCGCCCTTGCCTTCTTTTTCCTCCCAACGCCACCGTGCGCAAGATCCTTCTTTTCCTTCCCCCAAACCACACAATGCCGCCCATCTATGGTCCCCATTGTCCCCAAAATGGTTGGCGCTTCCTCTTCCGGTAGGGCGGCGACCTTTGTAGCAGCGGAGAAGGAGAACTCCCATGGAGTGTGGATATCGTGCGCCCTCGACAACAAGAAACTACGCATCATTGAGAGGGACGGTCTTCTCTGCGCTGGCGACTGGCGGAGTGACTTTGAGCAGATCATCCCCACCCCTCATGCCAACGAGAGGGTGCACTTTGGCTCTCACCTCAACAGAGGTTTGAGCTTTCTCCCCTAAGAGTTCTTCTCTGAGGTTATAGATTATTATGGAGTTCAACTCCACAACTTCCCCCCAAACACAATTCTAGAACTTAGTGCTTATGCTTCTTTGTGTGAGGGTTATCTCGGAATAAAACCGAGTCTCATCTTGTTCCGGTACAACTTCGGTACCCGAAGAAACTCTATAACTTCCGGTAATCCTTACATTACCAGAACTCTTAGCCTGAGTCTTAGGAGACACCGAGTCTACCCCAAGATTAAGGCTAGCGAGTCAGTGAAGCAGTGGTTATCCATGTTATTTTATCATAAGGACGGACCAGCTCCTAACAAAGAAACTGCTTTGCCAGCTTTTGTTGACGGTGCTTCCACACCCCAAGAGTCCTAGGATGCAGAAGCTCCGGCTCTTCCTAACGATCTGATTCTCTCCAAGAGACAGATCGAGTACCTGAAGAAGCACAAGGGTCTGACAGGATCCGACTTGATCCATTGCTGGCTGGCACGCCGGATTCAACCCCTTTAGCACCATGGTGACCGACTTATGCACACGATCACCAAGAGTAAAGGTGACAGCCTCAGGATCAGCTCATTCCCAATCCCGGACAAAGAATATGAGTCCCGTGTCAAATGGTTGATCAAGGAGCGAGTTGAGAGGAAGATTCCAGATATTTCTCTAGACATGTACACTGTTGATGAACCTTTAACACCGGTCAGTTTTCTAGTTGTTAGCTTCATACTTTATTATGTGCTCATCTACACTTTTCCATAGTTTTGCAATACTGAGATAATGTATCTTTCAGCTTGCTGACCTCCCCGAGTCGGAGCTTGCTCCTCTCGAGGGATATCCACCTGAGAAACCAGTTCCTCAGGAGGATGAAGAACTTGTTCCATTGCCGGACGCACTTACCCAGAAGAGCAAAGCTCCGACAATTGTTGTGGGTGTCCAAAAGGTGCACGTTGTAAAGAGGTAAACTTCTATACAAGGTTTCAAATAGTAACTTATATTTTCTCTCTGAATTGCAACAGACTTACTCTGTTACTATCTAGGGCTAAAACACTTGCCAAGGGTAAGGCACAAGGAAAACTAGGGAAGACTCTACGCTAGTATAAATTGACTCTGGGCTCTCCTGCAGTCCCGCCTTTGACTCCTACTGCAAGGCTATCATCAGTGTTGGAGGATATTTCTTCTCCGTGCATTGAAGATGTTTTGGCTCACACATCAGAGCATGCAAACCTCGGTTCACAGACCGATGTCAGCGTGGGTGACTCGAAACTTGATAAGGGTGAACCCTCAAAGGTTAATGCTCCCTCAGCTGAGACCTTCACAGATTATCTTCTGCAAAATCCGGTTTCACCAAACTTGGCCTTACTCGAAAAAGCATAGAAGAAATGCAAAAGATGGCTCTCCATTGCCTGGAGACCTGGAATATCACAGCGGAGGAGGAAACACAAGAAGCTGAAGATGTCAAACTCATCAACCTTCTTGATCAAGTTCGTCTCCGCGATGATAAGTTGAAGGCTGGTGTGGCTCCACCACAACCAGTTATTCCTCTAACTCTCACCGAGAAGGTTTCTTCTGAGGTGCACATGAGCCTCAATAAATTAACTCATGAACATTATGTAAGTCATAATCCGACTCTTCTTTTTATTGTATTTTATATCATATCCTCTAGCCCCCAAGCATAAAGTTGGATAGGAAATCCGGATTTATGCTTTTATAGGATGCCAAAGAATAAGCCATTATAGCCCCCCTAGGCTTGTGCTGATATTTAACTTAGTTAAAATATTAGCCAAAGTCTTAGTAGACTTCTTACTCTGGTTACCATTCTAACTTACACAAAGTTAATGCTTATAACCAGGAATTACTGAAGAATATTTGCAACAATCAGAGTGAGATCAGAGCTCTCCGGCTTGAAAATGCTCAACTAAAAGTTTCCAAAGATGAGGCTAAAGGTAAACATTTCAGGCCTGCTTTGTACATTTTGTTATTGATCTTGTAGCCAAATATTTATCTGGCTTTTATATCTTGCCAAAACTTGTGAAGCAATCCTGTAAAATGATTGAACAAGCCGAAGATTATAAAGTCTTGGAGGTGGAGAATGCTGATTTGTGTGTAGAGATGAATAAACTCAAGATGGATCATGAGACTAGCATTGCTAGTGTTCTTGAATCCAGAAATCATGTTACTGAAGAGTGTGACCGCACCATCGCCAAACAGGACAAAACAATCTCGGACTTGCATTATGCCTTGGACAGGGAGAAGGACACCACCGAAGCTCTCCGGAATGAACTCCGGAGCCTTCGAGAGGAGAAGGCCAAAGTAGATACTATCTTTGGTAAATTTTTCATCCCTGAATCATCGTGTTTCTGAATTGTGAAACTCGGATATATATATTGACCTTGTTTTCTTTCTTATTGGTCCTCTCAACATGTTGGATGCCTCTTCATCCGAGCCTCATCAAGGATTGGAATATGTCCTATGCACGCACAGTGGCACAGAATGCCCTAACAATGGTAATGAGCCACCATGGAAGCATGGAAATATGGCAAGTTATCAAGGGTTATTCGACTATCGATGAAGATGGAAACGATCAGAACATCAAGGAGATCTGGGATTCTTGCGCCACATACACCTCTCGTGTGGCCGAGTTGACCAATTATGACGAGCCATTCCTCACACCTATTGAAGTGACATCACCCCAAAGGAAGCAGTTGCTAAAGTTTCTAAAGACGATGATCATACAGAGTCTGACTTACTTGTCTCGGACAGTTATCGGGGTGATACGGGTTATGTGTCGAGCGAGCCGGAAAATCTCGCCTCTCCACCTGCATCATAGAATGTGCCAAAAACAATGTGCTATTCTAAAAACAGTCTTATTGTAATAAGTAGGATATTATTTCTAGTGCTAAGTTTGTAAGAATTTATGCTTTACTCCCTTTTAGCACTTTTGGCTTTTATTTGATGTGCTCGAAACATTACATAAGCACTTGTTTGTTTTGCCTATACTTATCATTTATCTGGCTTTTCGCCTCGTTCCTTTCATGAGCCGGCAAACCTTCAACACGGAAACTTTGCCGAGCAATTGAGCTCAATTGCTAAACCAGTTTAAACCATGAATCAAAGCCGACTTCCAGTACCAACAATTCACTACTCGGAAAATACCGGCATCTAGCAATCATACAAAAACCCATGTAAACCCATGTATAAACTAGAAAAAATTAGATTTATACCTGAAGGTAACATTTTTGGAATCGGAAATCTAACCAGAATAAGCATGAACATAAAGTACTTTCAAGCATTCTAGGATTTTCGACTGTGACCTGATCATTCCAAAATAAGATGGTACATAAAAAACATCTCAGTAAGAACATTGAGGAGACAATACTTTATTTCACTTTGAACATGTACACATATATGATTACAAATAAAGAAACTTTAAGAATAAACGAGACATAGCTGAGCAATGTTCCAAGGATAGTCTATCTCATCCGGGTTTGTACAACCTCCAGCTCTCTTTCTCTTCTTGGTAGCAGGTCTCTCTTTTTCTGACCTCATATCAGTTAGGTAGGAAGAACCATTGTGTAATACTCGACTAACCATGAATGGCCCTTCCCATATAAGGGCAAGTTTGTGCTCTATTTTTTGGACAAGCTAAAGAACCAGATCACCCTTCCTAAAAAACCGATTCCTGACTCTCTGACTATGATATATGCGTAACTTTTGCTGATAGGCTGTAGATATCTATTCGGCAACGAGGCAAACTTCCTCGATCATATCGAGGTCCTCTTGTCGAGCAACTTCGGGATCCTCTTCGACGTACGCAACAACTCAGGGAGAGGTGTGAATAAGATCACTCGGAAGAACAGCTTTTGTGCCATGAACTAAAAAAGGGTCTATATCCAGTTAACATGTTAGGAGTTATTTGTAAACTCCATATTACAGACAACCCCATAGCACGATGTAGTGGTGCTTCGAGTCTTAGTCGTAGGCCTTGAAGAATTAAACCATTTGCCCTTTCGACTTCTCCATTGGCTTGTAGATGTGTGACTAATGCGATATCAAGTCGGATCCCCTGTTCATTGCAGAATTCAACTAGTTCTCCCATGGAAAAGTTACTCCCATTGTCGGTAATGATACTGTGCGGATACCCGAATCGGATGATCACGTCGTCGACGAACTTTTTGGCTATTGCTCCATCACAGCTTGTGATGGGTTTTGCCTAAATCCATTTTGTGAATTTATCCTCAATTACAAGAAGGTGAGTGTATCCACTTTGAGCCTGCCAAAACGGTCCTACCATGTCAAGCCCCCAAACCGCAAAAGGCCATGTAATCATAATTGTTCGCAGCTGATCAGCCGGAACATGGGCTTGATTGGCGTATTTTTGGTAGCCTTTGCATGTCTTGACTAGCCGTTTGACATCTACCTTAGCTGTAAGCCAGAAAAATCCGTGTCTAAAAGCCTTTGCCCCTAAAGATTTGGCTACGGCGTGATGTGCGGATTCGCCTCGTGGATTTCCCTTAGGATTTCCTTGCCTTATTCCGTAGAAACATAGCGCTGAAAGACCCCAGATGCACTCTGCTTATAGAGCTCACCTCCCACAACTGTGTAGGCTTTTGCTCGTCGGACGATCTGCCAGCTTAGAACATCGTCTTCGGGTAGTTTTATCTCTACCAAGAAATCAGGGTAGGGTTTGGTCCAGCTAGGAATTACAGCCAGAACTGCTATGAGTGGTGAGTCGGATTTGGTTGGATACTCCACATCAACTCATGTGATAGAGGGAACTCTCAAGTTCTCCAAAAAAGCACCATCCGGGACCTGTTTCCACGCAGAGCCTATTCTTGATAGAGCATATGCTTCCTCATTTTCTTTTCGAGGAATGTGTTGGACTTCAAACCCTTCGAATGATTTAGATAGTTCATCCACGATGGCTCTATAAGCTGCCATGTGTTTGTTGGCGTTGCAGATATCAGATACTTTGCTGAGCAACTAAATCTGAGTCTCCATACCACATTAGTCGGTGAATGTCGATGTCTTTTGCAATTCGAATTCCATGTAGCAGGGCTTCATACTCGGCAATATTGTTTATCACTGTGAAGTGGATCTACAATACATAGAATAGTTTATCACCTTGGGGTGACTTGAGTACCACACTAGCCCCCGAGAGCTTTAGACCCGTCAAAATGTAGGGTCCAAACTTCCGTCTCTGGGAGGCCTGTGTTTTCGACTGTCTCTGTCCAATTAGTGACAAAGTCAGCCAGAATCTGGGAGTTGATTATTGTACGTGGTTTGTACTCAATATTAAAAGTTGCTAGCTCTATTCCCCACTTAGCGACACGTCCTGTGGCATCGCTGTTGTTGATTATGTCTCTCATGGGAGTTGTGCACACCACGGTAATCCTGTGCTCTCGTAAATAGTGTCGTAGCTTTCTAGAGGCGAAGAACACACCATAGGCTAACCTTTGGTAATGAGGGTACGTTTGCTTTGATTCAGTGAAGACATCGATGAGATAGTAAGTCGGACGTTGCACCAGGTGTTCCTGTTTTTCTTCCGGTCATTCCACCACCATGACGACACTGACGACTTTGTTTGTCGCGGCTAAGTATAGCAACATCGGCTCTCGTGGCTCTGGTGCTACAAGGATAGGGGCGGATGAGAGTACGACTTTCAGATCCTGTAGTGCAGTGTCAGCTTCATCAGTCCACACGAATTTCTTCATCTTTTTCAAGAGCTTGTATGGTGGTGCGGCTCTTTCACCGAGCCGGCTTACAAACCGACTAAATGGAAATTTTAAGTATAGCCTTTATTTTATCACGGTTCACCTCTATGCCTCTTTGAGACAGGATGAAACCTAACAATTTTCCGGCTGGGATTCCAAAAAAACACTTCTTTGGATTGAGCATTATGTTGTATTTTCATAGGTTTCTGAATGTTTCCTCCAAGTCGGAAATTAGTGTTTCCTTCTTTTTGGAAATCATAGCTATCTCTTCTACATATGCATAGACATTGCGTCCAATTTGATTGTGGAGGCAATGCTTCCTAGTGCGCTGGTATGTAGCTCCTGTGTTTTGGAGCCCAAAAGGCATTGTAACATAGTAAAAGGTTCTGAAAGGTGTGATGAATGAAGTCTTTATTTTGTCTGACACCTTCATCCAAATTTGGTAATATCCGGAATATGCATCGAGAAAACATAGGAGTTCTGGACTTGCTATCGAATCAATCACTTGATCAATTCTAGGCAAAGCGAATGGATCTTTGGGACTAGCCTTATTCAAGTCAGTATCATCAACACAAATCCTTAAATCAGTGGTGTGCTTTTTTGGGACCATTATAGGGTTGGCTAACCAATCAGTATGGATGACCTCTTCTATGAATCTGGCTAACTAGAGTTGGTCTAGTTCCTTAGCTATTGCTTTCATCGCCGAAACATCGTAAGGACTGTTTGACGGGTTTAGCGTTTGGGTATACATTTAGACTATGCTCGGCAAGTTCCCTAGGTACTTCGGTCATGTCAGATGTATGCCATGCGAAGATATTTGTATTGGCTTTGAGGAACTCGACGAGCATGCTTTCCTATGCGTTGTCCAAACCTACACCTATCTGGGTCACCTTGGAGGGGTCATCATCCTTCAACAGCATTGTGTTTGTCTCTTTCGATGCCTTGAACTCTGGAGTCGGCTTGGTCACCTTCTTATTTGTTGCGGGCATCTCGGATGGGTCGATGTTCTTCTTGATCTCCTGGTACTCCTGAGCGTGCAGTACGGCTTCAGCAAAGGCGGCATTTCCGTCCTCGCATTCTCATTCCTTATTCGGGTCTCAACGGATTGTAATGACACCGTTGGGACCTTGAATTTTCATCATGTTGTAAATATAACAAGGGCGAGCCATAAAAGCCTAGTAAGCCAGACGCCCAAAGATAGCATGGTATGCGCTCTTGAATGGGACCACTTCAAAAGAAACTGCTTCCGTCCGGTAGTTCTTTGGAGTTCCGAAGGTAACATGCAAAGTGATCTCTCCCAGAGAATTTGCTTGTCTTTCAGGGACAACTCCATGAAAAATCACGGAGTTGTGATTCAGCTGTGTTCTGTTATATCCTCATCTGGCGCAACATTTTGACGTAGATGATGTTGATGCTGCTGTCACCGTCCATGAGGGTCTTAGAGAATCCATAGCCATCAATAAGTGGATTGATGAGTAGAGCGTACTTTCCTCGCCTATCCAATTTAGGCGGATGATTGCCTTGGTCAAAGGTGATTGTAACTTCTAACCAATCCAAAAACTTAGGGACAACCGGAACAGTTGCGTTGAGATCATGCATCACTGCCTTCTTGACCTTGGCTGGTTGAGACCCAAGGAATGTGACATAAGTGTCTTTCTTGGTTGGGAAGGTCTTCTTTCCATCTGACTTGGGATTTGAGGCTTCTGCCACCTCCATGTCGAAATCTTCCTTGGTCTCTTTTTCTTTGTCGGAATTCTTCTTTCCTTTTCGTTGCTTGGCCATGTAGCCAGTGGATTCCTCTTTCTTGATGTCGTCATTGAAATGACAATCAGCATTGGTGTGGGACGATCCTCGTGGCCACGGGTGATGCACAGACATATTATTAGCAATGTCGGCCCAACAGTATGTTTTGCCAGGTTGCTGGTCTCCTCTACCTTGGACTCTGGAAGTTCTACGACCTCATCCCCGGCCGCCTCCATGGCCTCCTCGTCCTCTAGACGCGAAAGTTCCATTGACTGTTGCGGTTTCCGGATTGGGCTTTTCATCTGAGGTGTTCTTACGTTTTGCGGCTTGCTGCTTTGGTTGTTTTGCCGACTGTGGCACAACCAGCACGTTGAGAAGTCCTTCTGCATCATTGTCGGTGTCAACATATTTGCTTGTCATCTCTATCATCTCCCCCAAACTAGTCACTTTGTGACACTTCAAGCGATGACGTAGTAAACCAATTGGGAGTCCTGCGATGAATGCTTCAATTCCAATTTGGTCATTTAATCCTTCGCAGGAGTTCTTCATGTCAATCCATCGCCCGAGGTAGTCTCGGCAAGTTTATCCGCGTTTCTGAGTGCACCTTTGCAGATCTCCGACCGTGCAAGGCCTCCTGTATGTTCCCTCGGAATTCTGAAAGAAAGCACTTTGCATATCATACCAGTTGTGGATGGTGTTTTCCAGGAGTTCATTAAGCCATGATCGAGCCATCTTCCTCGGCATAAGCGGGAGATACCGGGTCCTAACCAAGATGTTTCCTCCTTTGACGATGCAGCAGGCCTAGAAGAAGTCCAGGAGCCAGGTGTTTGGCCCAGCCACACTGTCATGGGGCTGGATGTGCCTTGAGATGGCAAACCCTTCCAGAAAGTTTGTTTGTCGTATGTGCAGCCCAAAGCACTTTGGACCCACGTAGATATTGTCTGACTCGTAGCATGGCGCCTGAATGTTTGAATTGATCCTGTGCCTGGCGTCACTTGGTGATAGGGCACGCTTTCTTGTTTGTTCACTGCGGCTACAATGCCCATGAGCTGGAATCCTGCTCCTTCTGCCACCACATCTGCCACGACGCCCTCCCTGGCTCCCTCCATGAGCGTTGCTGTGGTGGCTTCTTAGCGGAGAAGGTGGTGGTGGATTGTTACCCCAAGATGGGGTTTCATGATGATGGTTACCGTGCCAGCTTGTTCTAGCACGATGTCCATCGTTCCTTCATCCGTCATTTCCGTCATTGTGGGGTGGCTCAGCCAGATGGCTAGCGTTTCTAGGAGGGGGCATCCTCTGCTGGTCCCACTCTTGATGTTGAGCTTCTTCGTCTTCCCTGCGATTGTTCGACTATCGCCGGGGAGGTTGGACCATTGTCGCAACGGCGTCTCGCTCTGCCGCTGGGGCAATGTTACTCCAGCATCGTGTGGGTTTGTGCCGATGTGCTGAAGATTCGATTCTTGAGTATTTATCTTCCTGATGGTCAGAAAGGTCTCGCATCGGGGCCTTATGTATTCATGTCGACCCGTATACGTGCGACATTGGTCTGACTTGGAGACTAGTTTTCCGCTGCCGGATGTGGCAATATTTTGCTACTCCAGACCCTTGGTGAGTAGTTTCCCACTTAGCTGGACCTGGTATTGACTTGGATTGTTTGCCAAGAGATCTTGATCCATAGCAGCATTTTCCATCGGCGTGTTATACACTTGATTACCCTTGTTGTCGATCTGAGGCTTCCCTGTGGCTATTTCTCCTTCGTAAAGGGTTTTGTGGACATCCGGATTTTTATTGGGCAATACATGGCCATTCCGGGTCTTCTGATGTTGCCGGGTGCTTGGCTGCCCTACAACTTTGATATGCTTCTTTTCCTCAAGGATGTTTGTGGTTTCCTCGAGGAGTGCTTGACGGTGCGGTTCTAGGGCTTGGGCCCTGTCTTCCAACTCTGCAGGTGTGATTATTGTAGCCGTCAGGATGGGGTGGTAATTGCTTCTCCAAGGAGTTTGCGGGAACCAGGGTGACCACGTGTCCGTTAAATGGAGTGTCCTTAGGCTCATCTGGGATCCGAGCTCCATCTGAGTCCTCTTCGTACTCTTTCGCTATTACCTCATCAGTTGGAGGGTCCTTAGCCGGAGTCTTCTTCTTCTTTGCCCTCTTGGCTACGCCAGTAGCAAAGACGGATTAGGTCCGAGTCCTGGAGTTAGGCTTCTATCAGTACCCTCGGACATCTGTACATCGGGATTATCCCTGAGATCAATGTCATCTTGTGGTCCGGGAGAGTTTTCTCCGGATCCCTCCTCTGTGTTGATGTGCGGGCTTTGATCCATGGCTTCTCCTTCTTCCACGGTCTTGGAGTTGAATTCCTCTTCATATTCCACGGAGAACTTTCAGAAATCTACCAACATCATGGAGTCATCTGAAGATGCCGATAAGTCGACGTTTGTTCTGATTGCCTGTTGTGACCTCGGATCGTTAAGGATCCTAAGTCCCTGTGATTAACATGCTAGTCCCAGGATCAATAGCTAGCACTTCACAGTCGATGAATATCATGTAAAACACAAGTCATTATTACACGAATAATCCAAAGTATATTTATTACAACTTGCATAGCTTATAGCTAGCGCAAATAAAACAGCGGAAAGTAAGTAAATCTTGAGTCCATTAACGCCTCATGCTAGTTGCGTGAAGACCCATGATCCCTACGCACCTTTCAGTCTTCGGATTCTGCACATAAGACGTGCGGCCAACAAGTTGGGTCAATACTTTGAATGTATTGGCAAATTAGACCAAGGAAAGAATAAGACTATCTCTACATGCAAGGCTAAGTGTAGGCTTTGGGGTTCTTTTGCATAAGGCCAATTTTCTCTAAGTAAGAAGAAAAGAGGAAGAGTTTACCCTACTTTGTAAACATTGATAAGTAGTATAGGGTCGAATGGAACACGTGGATATTACTCACCAAGTGTCCAATCAACCTAGCACTTGGATATTACGCACCAAGTTCCCAAAATCCCACCCAATGGCGATATTACTCACGCCTTGGGGTTTATATAACTTTAAGTTTGGAAAAGAGAGAGAGGAAGATCTTTCAGAGGCTCCATCCTTCAGATGCTCAAAGTGTTCTTTTCCGTGAACTCGGTTGATCGATCAGATTGCAATACTCTCGAGGGGTTGTGCACTTTCCCCACAATCCACGATCAAGTCCTTTTACAGACAAGACCATGGCGAAGCCTTCCCTTAGTAGCCCCTCTACCAGCTGGATCCAACTGTGCCAAGAACCTCCAAATGTTGGTACCCCGGTGAGGTTTCCCACAAAGTACTAAGCCAAGACAGAGCCCATATGTATTGTGGTTGCACTAGAAGCTTCTGAATTTTGAAACATGGCAGACTTCTTTGATTCTTGGGCGGCCGTCCTCCACCAAAGATCCCACTCGTTGTCCCGACAACCATTCCGCCCAGAAGAAAACTTAGTTTTATTTTGAAGGGGGTTTTGAGAAGAAAAGTTCGCACGAGAGAGCTCTCATACATAGAAAATTTTGAGTCTTTCGAACCCCCCAACGGTACTTAGTATATATATAGCATAGCAATCATTACTTAGCAAAAGCAGGGGAAGCCTATTAGGATGCAAATTCCTAAGTATAAATCTACTCATGGCATACTACAAAACCGCACTTGCAAAATAAATAGTACTAAGAAATTCTACTAAAGACCTACACATGCATATTACAAGATTTGAAGAGTAAAACATGCATAGTCAAAAACTAGGACATAATATGCACAAGTGGTGTAACTTGCCTTGATCCGAGCAGCACTCTACACAACAGTACTCCTCAGCGCACTCCAAACAATCTAACGAAACACAAACATAGATCCAATCACAATTTGCACAAAACAATGCCATGAAGGTAAATATGTATGCATGCAACATGGTAATATGCAAGGATCGATTCAATTTCGACCAAGGGTTTTATTCTGGGGTGTTGTTGTGTTGGATATGTCATTAGTATCGATTTCCCACAGATTTTAAGTATTTTGGATTAATACTTAATTAAACATGCTCATAAATAGATCTACACTTCCAATCTACCTCAAAACAGATCTAAACACTCTAAGCATGATATAACAATTTTCCACAGAATATCTCGTAGATACAAAACCAACGCAACAAGAATCAACTAAAATGGAGTTACGGATATTTTTCTAGAATTAAAATACTCCAATCTAAACTTTAAGTCCTACCACAAGATTACTGCAGTAAACCAGCAATATTATTGCAGATCTGTGTTCTACTCAATTTTTTGAATCCAACGGTATATTATATGCAATTTTTGGACAAGTACTCGATTTACTATGAATTAAACAAGATTAAAATGATTTCTGCCTATTTAAAAACAAAACAGATCGGCGGCCAGCTACGCAGCGCCAAGTGGCGGCTCAGGATTGGGTCGGCAGACCGACGCGGCGCTAACTCAGCGCGCTGACGCGGTACTTCCACGAGGTGTGAGGGGATTGGCCGATACCCCTTTGGCCTGGCCATCTAATCCTATGCGTTAAAATAAAATCGGACGGCTGGGGGGTGGCAGGCGACTTACCGTGGCAGAGCGGACGTGGATGACAGCGGACGGTGGCGGCGCGTCGGTGGTGGTCGGCGGTCATCGGCGTCGTTGTTGCGGTGCTCCGCCAGCTCGACCGAGTAGATGACGGCGGCGGCCTCCTCATCGCGGTTCCATTCCCGGGGGTGGCGTCGGCTCCCTTCTCCCGAAGCGACGGCAAACTGGCGGCTGGTTTTCACGGACGCCGACGAGACTCCGGCGAGGAATTGCGAGTGGCACAGGGCTCTATTCAAGCGGAAAAATAGGTGAGTCATTGCGATACTGTAAGGGGAAGGCATAGAGGGAGAGATAAGGTGGAGGGGTAGCTTCGAACCCCGTCCGTCGAGATCGGCGACGCACTCCGGCGAGATTGGCGGCGAGCTTACGACTGGCAGCCCGGTGGCGGTTTAGAGGGATTTTTTTCTAGGGTTTCGATGCGGCTCGTCGCGGGGATTAAAAGGGGCCAGAGGATAAGGGCGGGGGTCGCAGAGTTTGCCTCCGATTCAGCCGGGAACAGTTCCTAGAGGCGGCGTTGAGGCGAGTTCGTTCCGAACTCGTCGGAACGACGAAGACGGGTGGAGCCGGGGTGTCAGCGGCTGCGGGGCATGGTGCTGGGTTGCGCGGTGCTAGCTGCGTGGTGCTGGGCCGGCCCACGCGCTATGCACCGCACACTCTTCAGGCGGGGCGATGGTTAGGCCACGGGCTGGTCTAGCCGGCCCGCTAGGCTAGATCCTTTTTTTTATTCTTTTTTTCTGTTTCACTATTTGTCTTATATCTTTTGCAAACGGACTCCAAATTAAGTGAAATTGGTCTCTAAAATTTTGTAAAAATAAGGAGATTAGTATGGGGTTATAAGATAACACTTTTGCAAGGGTTTAGAAAGTTAGTTTTTGTATAACCCCTTTTTGTCTTTATATGACAACAGGGTATGGAAAAGTATCCGATGCAGCTTTTATTGTGTGATGCCATGATGCATAAGATATGATGCATGCTTCTAGTAACATCTGCAATCGTAAAAATTGGGATGTTACAAACCTACCCCCCTTAAGAAGAATCTCGTCCCTGAGATTCAGGTTGGTTAGCAAATAGGTGTGGGTGTTCTTTCTTCAGGTCTTCTTCACGTTCCCACGTGACCTCTTCCTCGGAATGGTGATTCCATTGAACTTTGCAAAACCTGATAGTCTTGGTATGAGTAATTCTCTCAGTTGTTTCCAGAATCCTGGTGGGTTTTTCCTCATAGGTGAGATCGTTTTCCAGTTGAACCTCACCCAAAGGAACCGTATCCTTTAGCCGTGTTTCAGCCATTTCTGGGTGACACTTCTTTAGTTGTGACACATGGAATACATCATGAACAGTCAACACTTCGGGCAATTCCAACTGATAGGCAACATCCCCTCTATGAGCCAAAATCCTATAGGGCCCTATGAATCGAGGTGCCAACTTACCCTTGATTCCAAATCTCTTAACTCCTCGTAGTGGTGAAACTCGGAGATATGCACGATCTCCCACTTCATAAGTTACATCCCTGCGCTTGGAATCAGCATAACTCTTTTGCCTGGATTGGGCTACTTTTAACCTGTCTTGAATCTGTCTTACCTTTTCTTTGGCATCCTTGATCAACTCAGGTCCAAACAAGCTACGTTCTCCAACTCCATTCCATAGCAGCGGAGTTCTACACTTTCTGCCATATAGAACTTCAAATGGAGCCATCTTGATACTAGTTTGGTAACTGTTATTGTATGAGAATTCCGCATATGGAAAATTATCATCCCAACTAGACCCATAGTCTAGTGCACAGGCTCTTAACATGTCCTCCAAGATCTGATTAACTCTTTCCGTCTCTCCATCTGTTTGCGGGTGGAAAGCAGTACTAAACTCCAGTCGTGTCCCTAGAGACTCGTGTAGCTGTCGCCAAAACTTCGAGGTGGATTGGGTACCTCTATCAGAGACAATCCCCTTGGGTACACCATGAAGACTTACGATCCTTGACATATAAATCTTGGCAAGTTTAGCACTTGTATAGGTGGTCTTTACGGGAATAAAGTGGGCCACCTTTGTGAAGTGATCGACTACTACCCAGATAGAATCATACCCAGAACGAGTCCGAGGTAGTCCTATGATAAAAATCCATGCCTACCTTGTCCCACTTCCAATTTGGGCATAGGTAATGGTTGCAGCAGCCCTGCTGGTTTTTGATGTTCAGCCTTGACTCTGTTGCACGCGTCACACAAGGAGATGTATTCAGCAATTTCTCTTTTCAAATTATTCCACCAGAATCTATCCTTCACATCCATGTACATCTTTGTATTACCAGGATGAATTGAGTAAGGCGAATCATGAGCTTCCTGAAGAATTAACTTCCTGATATCGGGATCATCGGGAATGCACAAATGCTTCTCATACCAAAGTGTCCCTTGTTCAGCCATATGAAACCCTTTTGCTTTACCCTTGCTTATATTTGCTTTTATCTCTTCCAACTCTTCGTCCCCCTTCCGGGCCTTTTTGATTTGGTCCAGAAGCGTTGGTACTATCTCCATAGTTGCTAAGTATCCCTCCGGAACTATTTCCAACCTGAGATCCTTGAACTGTTCACACAAATCCTTTGGAAGTTCTCCCATGGTAAGTCCATTTACATAGACTTTCTGGCTTAAGGCATCAGCCAAAACATTGCCCTTTCTAGGATGGTACTGTAGGTCCAAGTCATAGTACTTGATGAGCTCAAGCCATCTCCTTTGCCTCATATTTCACTCATTTTGAGTGAAGATATATTTAAGACTCTTGTGATCCGTGAACATGTCACAATGTTTGCCCATGAGGTAATGTCTCCATACCTTGAGCACATGCACAACTGATGCTAGTTCCAAATCGTGTGTGGGGTAGTTATTCTCATGGTTCTTAAGCTGCCGAGAGGCGTAAGACACTACTTTTCCATCTTGCATCAGTACACTACCAAGTCCTTGTTGAGAAGCATCGCAATAGACTTGGAAATCTTTTTGGATGTCAGGGAGACACAAAACTGGTGCTGTTACTAGGCGCTTCTTCAATTCTTGAAAACTCGCTTCACAAGCCTCGGTCCATTGGAACTTCTTTTCTTTCTTCAACAATTCTGTCATAGGCTTCTCTATCTTGGAAAAGTTTTCAATGAACCTTCGGTAATATCCTGCAAGGCCCAAGAAACTCCTGATATCACCCACATTCTTAGGTGACTCCCATTCTGTCACGGAAGCTACCTTACTTGGTTTCATGTCAACTCCTTTAGCTGACACAATATGACCAAGGAATCCCACTTCTTTTAACTAGAACCTGCATTTGCTAAACTTGGCATACAACTTGTGTTCCCTTAACTTTTCCATAATTAGGCGCAGATGCCTCTCATGTTCCTTCTCATCCTTCGAATATATGAGTATGTCATCAATGAATACCATAATAAACTTATCCAAGTACTCCATGAACACCTTATTCATCATAGTCATGAAGTATGTTGGGGCATTGGTTAGGCCAAAAGACATCACGGTGTACTCATACAATCCGTATCTTGTGGTGAAGGTTGTCTTGGGTACATCCTGTTCCCGGATCTTTAACTGGAAATAACCTGATCGGAGATCAATCTTAGAGAACACACTAGCTCCCTTTAATTGATCGAGCAAGTCGTTGATATTGGGTAGAGGGTACTTGTTCTTGATTGTCACTTCATTCAACGACCGGTAGTCCGCGACTAGTCTCTTGGTTTTATCCTTCTTCTCCACGAATAAGACAGGCGCTCCCCAAGACAACACACTTGGTTGAATGAAGCCTTTTTCCAATTGCTCTCTAAGTTGTTTCTTAAGTTCCTTCAACTCATCAACATCCATCTTGTACGGTCTCTTTGCTATCGGTCCAGTCCCAGGCATCAAGTCAATGAGAAACTCGATGTCTCGGTCAGGAGGCATCCCTGGCAATTCTTCCGGAAATACATCTGGATACTCCTTCACAATTGGCACATCCTCCAAGCTAACCCCCTTAAGAGAGTTCACCATACTTCCTTTGAGTGAAAAGGCTGATTTAAAGCGAATTCTTTTCTTATCCGGAGTTGTGAGTGTGACAGTCCTTTTGGCACAATCTATGACTCCCTCATATTCGGTCATCCAATTCATGCCCAAAATTATGTCTAAGCCTTGTGACTCTAGAACGACTAGACTTGTGGGAAAGATGTGTGCCCCAATCCTTAGTTCTAACCCACGGCATCTAGAGTTCGCCACTATTTCTCCTCCAGGAGAACTTACCCTTAGGGGAGTACTAATAGTCTCCGTAGGTATCTTGCCTCTATCCACAAATACCCTTGATATGAATGAATGCGATGCACCAGTATCAAAAAGAACAACTGCGGGGGTGGAGTTAAGCTTGAACTTACCAATCACGGAGTCAGGTGCCTCACGAGCATCCTCCATGGAGACATGATTCATAGTGGCTTTGACGAATGGATTCAGCTTCTTCCCATTTCCATTACCATTACCATGGTTGTGTCCGTTGCCGTTCCCATTGCCATTCCCATTCTTCATCTTTTTGGGGCAAGTAGTTGCATAATGCCCTGTCTTGTTACACTTGAAGCATGTCACTTCACTCAGATCCTTCCCATTGCCATTTCCATTGCGGTGTTTATGGCCATTGTGGTTATGTCCTCCATGACGATGACCATTGTGGTTGTGGCCGTTGTGGTTGTGGGGTGGTGGTGACGAAGTGCGTTGCTTCTGATATGGGGCTGAGTTGTGCTTGTGTGAGGTGGACTTTCTCTTGCGGTTCTCTATACTCCTTTGCTTTGCTTCAACCACAACTGCCATGTCTAGAAGTTCCTGATAGTTATCAAACTTCAGAGCCACAAGATGAATGGATGTATCATCATTAAGTCCCCTTAGGAACTCCTCCTGTCTCTTGGCATCAGTGGAAACATCATCAGGTGCATAACATGCCAGCTTGCTGAAAAGGTCCCCATACTCGGAGACAGAGCGGTGCAGTTGTTTCAAGTCGCGAAACTCACGTCTCTTTAGTGACATGACACTAGCAGCTACATGATGAGTACGAAAGGACACCTCAAACTAGTTCCAGGTGATAGCTTCAATATCAGGGTGGGTGACTTGGTAATTATCCCACCATTCAGCAGCTGGTCCCTCAAGTCCGTGCACCTTGTCAGCTCCAACAACTTGGATGGTGTCTAACTTCTTGTTGGTGGTGCAGAGCCAGTCATCTGCCACAATTGGCTCAGAACTACTTGAGAAAATAGGAGGGTTCAACCTCAAGAACTGAGTCAGGCGATCCTGTTGGGGCGGTGGAGGTGGTGGAGGCGGCGGGTTGTTGTTGTTGTTTTGCATGTTTTGAGTGAGGAGTTGGATCAGCTGATTCTAGGAGTTCATAAGTTGTGCCATGTCTGGGGGCATGTTGTTGTTCCCACGTCTTGCCATCTGTGGGGTTTGGAAAACAAGTTAAGAAATAGATAGAAAGCCTAAGGAATAAACTCCTACCCTTATGTAAACACGAGAAAAGCACACGAGAAACACAAGGCACACATATCACATAGTTTAACACAACTCAACCAAGTTTAACTAAACCAATATAGTTTTGGTACTTATTACAACCGCGAACAACGTTTGACTATAGAAATAAAGGTGGTCCAACTATCTACTCTACTCATCATCCACTTCCTCGTCCCCAATAGTGAAGCCTTCCTTCTCCAGCATTGACTTGTATAACTCCATGTCCGTTTTCATGGCTTCAAGCTTCTCCTGAAGTTCCTTCACCTCATGCGGCTCCGGTGCAGCAGCTTCGAGCCTCTCTTGAAGTTCCTTCACCTCTTGCAGCTCCTGGGTAGCAGCTTCGAGCTTCTCTTGAAGTTCCTTCTTCTCCTCCTGCAGCTCCTTGATCAAGCTTGACTCCTTAGTCATGGGCGTGATCTTCTCCTCCAAGCTCCTCTTGGATTCTCGCAGGTCCTTCAACATGGTGGCAAAGTTCTTGAACTCCATCTCGTTTTTTGCGAGTACAAGACTTTGTTCCCTAATCCTCTTGTTCTTATCCTGCACCCTCTTCTCTTCATTAGCGAACTTCTTGTCTTGGGCGGTGATCTTCCCTCCTAGGGACTTGATCTTCTCTTCCAGCTCTTCGATCTTCTCGTCCTTCTCCTTGACTAGGGCGCATAACTCGTCATTCCTCATCATCTCAAAGCAGCTTCCCTCCTCAAGATCATTGATGTGTCACTCCAAGTCTTGGTATTGGATCCTTCGACGCTTGCATGTCGCCCTTTCCTCCGAGGTTAACTCAATTGGAACTCCCTTCTCATCACGTCTTCCGAAGAGTTTGATGTAGTGGCCTTCAACCTCTTCATGGTGCGTCCACAAAGGCGTCCAATGAGCTCCTGCATGCTGGTGCTAAGTCCTTTCTCCTTGGAGTCACTGGTGATGTTGAGTACAATGGCCTCCGTCTTGGGTTCAGACTTGCTGCGCCCCAGTTGGATGACTTCAATCGCCCAACATCCTTCCTTGTGCATCTTCCTCAACTCTCTTCCCTTGATTGACGGCATGGGCAACTCCAACGTCTTGATGATGTCCAGAAGGCATTCCCCAAAGCGCAGGTACTTGATGTCTTCGGCGGTGTCGTAGTAGAAGGTCGTCATCTTTAAGTTAGGAAAATGAAGATTAGACACAAAGTGATAAGGGAGAGAGTTACTAGAAGAGCATAAATAACTTAGAAGAACATAGAAAGCAAAAACACACAATGGTAAAGGTGGTTTCCAATCCTAGTGGTCATGTCCTACACGCAACTTTGTGCTCTGATACCATCTATTGTGACCTCGGATTATTAAGGATCCTAAGTCTCTGTGATTAACATGCTAGTCCCTGGATCAATAGCTAGCACTTCACAGTCGATGAATATCATGTAAAACACAAGTCATTATTACACGAATAATCCAGAGTATATTTATTACAACTTGCATAGCTTATAGCTAGTGCAAATAAAACAGCGGAAACTAAGTAAATATTGAGTCCATCAACGCCTCAGGCTAGTTGCGTGAAGACCCATGATCCCTACGCACCTTTCAGTCTTCGGATTCTGCACATAAGACGTGCAACCAACAAGTTGGGTCAATACTTTGAATGTATTGGCAAATTACACCAAGGAAAGAATAAGACTATCTCTACATGCAAGGCTAACTGTAGGCTTTGGGGTTCTTTTGCATAAGGCCAATTTTCTCTAAGTAAGAAGAAAAGAGGAAGAGTTTACCCTACTTTGTAAACATTGATAAGTAGTATAGGGTCGAATAGAACATGTGGATATTACTCACCAAGTGTCCAATCAACCTAGCACTTGGATATTACGCACCAAGTTCCCAAAATCCCACCCAATGGCGATATTACTCACGCCTTGGGGTTTATAAAACTTTAAGTTTGGAAAAGAGAGAGAGGAAGATCTTTTAGAGGCTCCATCCTTCAGATGCTCAAAGTGTTCTTTTCCGTGAACTCGGCTGATCGATCAGATTGCAATACTCTCGAGAGGTTGTGCACTTTCCCCATATTCCACGATTAAGTCCTTTTACAGACAAGACCATGGCGAAGCCTTCCCTTAGTAGCCCCTCTACCATCTGGATCCAACCGTGCCAAAAACCTCCAAATGTTGGTACCCCGGTGAGGTTTCCCACTAAGTACTAAGCCAAGACAGAGCCCATATGTATTGTGGGTACACTGGAAGCTTCTGAATTTTGAAACATGGCAGACTTCTTTGATTCCTGGGCAGCCGTCCTCCACCAAAGATCCCACTCGTTGTCCCGACAACCATTCCGCCCAGAAGAAACTTAGTTTTATTTTGAAGGGGGTTTTGAGCAGAAAAGTTTGCTTGAGAGATCTCTCATACTTAGAAATTTTTGAGTCTTTCGAACCCCCCAACGGTACTTAGTATATATATAGCATAACAATCATTACTTAGCAAAAGCAAGGGAAGCCTATTAGGACGCAAATTCCTAAGTATAAAGCTACTCATGGCATACTACAAAACCGCACTTGCAAAATAAATAGTACTAAGAAATTCTACTAAAGACCTATACATGCATACTACAAGATTTGAAGAGTAAAACATGCATAGTCAAAAACTGGGACATAATATGTACAAGTGGTGTAACTTGCCTTGATCCGAGCAGCACTCTACACAACAGTACTCCTCAGCACACTCCGAACAATCTAACGAAACACAAACATAGATCCAATCACAATTTGCACAAAACAATGCCACGAAGGTAAATATGCATGCATGCAACATGGTAATATACAAGGATGGATTCAATTTCGACCAAGGGTTTTATTCTGGGGTGTTGTTGAGTTGGGGATGTCATTAGTATCGATTTCCCATAGATTTTAAGTATTTTGGATTAATACTTAATTAAACATGCTCATAAATAGATCTACACTTCCAATCTACCTCGAAACAGATCTAAACACTTTAAGCATGATATAACAATTTTCCACAGAAGATCTCGTAGATACAAAATCAACGCAACAAGAATCAACTAAAACGGAGTTAAGGATATTTTTCTAGAATTAAAATAATCTAATCTAAACTTTAAGTCCTACCACAAGATTACTGCAGTAAACCAGCAATATTATTGCAAATCTGTGTTCTACTCAATTTTGCGAATCCAACAGTATATTATACGCATTTTGGACAAGTACTCTATTTACTATGAATTAAACAAGATTAAAACGATTTTTGCCTATTTAAAAAGAAAACAGATCAGCGGCCAGCTACGCAGCGCCAAGTGGCGACTCAGGATTGGGTCAGCGGACCGACGCGGCGCTGACTGAGCGCCCTGACGCGGTACTGCCACACGGCGCGAGGGGATTGGCCGATACCCCTTCGGCCTGGCCATCTAATCCTAGGCGTTAAAATAAAATCGGACGGCTGGGGGGTGGCCGGCGACTTACCGTGGCAGAGCGGACGTGGACGACGGCGGACGGTGGCGGCGCGTCGGTGGTGGTCGGCGGTCGTCGGCGTTGTCGCTGCAGTGCTCCCCCGGCTCGAAGGAGTAGATGATGGTGGTGGCCTCCTCGTCGCGGTTCCGTTCTCGGGGGTGGTGTCGGCTCCCTTCTCCCGAAGCGACGGTGAACGGCGGCTGGTTTTCGTGGACGCCAGTGAGACTCCGGTGAGGACTTGCGGGCGGCGCAGGGCTCTGTTCAAGGGGAAAAATAGGTGAGTCGTTGCAGTACTGTAAGGGGAAGGAAGAGAGGGAGAGATAAGGTGGAGGGGTAGCTTCGAACCCCGTCCGTCGAGCTCAGCGGCGCACTCCGGCGAGATTGGCGGCGAGCTTATGAGCGGCAGCCCGGTGGCGGTTTAGAGGGATTTTTTCTAGGGTTTCGATACGGCTCATCGCGGGGATTAAAAGGGGCCAGAGGATAAGGGCGGGGGTCGCGGAGTTTGCCTCCGATTCGGTCGGGAACAGTTCCCAGAGGCGGCGGCGAGGCGAGTTCGTTCTGAACTCGTCGAAACGAGGAAGATGGGGTGGGGGCGGGGTATCAGCGGCTGTTGGGCGCGGTGCTGGGCTACGCGGTGCTGGCGTGGTGCTGGGCCGGCCCACGCGCTATGCGCCGCACACTCTTCAGGCAGGGCGGTGGTTAGGCCACGGGCTGGTCTAGCCGGCCCGCTAGGCTAGATCCCTTTTTTTTATTTATTCTTTTTTTCTGTTTCACTATTTGTCTTATATCTTTTGCAAACCGACTCCAAATTAAGTGAAATTGTTCTCTAGAATTTTGTAAAAATAAGGATATTAGTATGGGGTTATAAGATAACACTTTTGCAAGGGTTTAGAAGGTTAGTTTTTGTATAACCCCTTTTTGTCTTTATATGACAACAGGGTTTGGAAAAGCATCCGATGCAGCTTTTATTGTGTGATGCCATGATGCATAAGATATGATGCATGCTTCTAGTAACATCTGCAATCGTAAAAATTGGGATGTTACATTGCCTCTAGCACTGAGTCATTGTCGTCTCCAGCATCGGCAGAGCCGGATCCAGATCCGACGTAGCTGACAAAGTGCGATGTGTGCGTCCTGAGGTAGTTGCAGATTTCTTTGTTTGCTTCCTTGAAACACTTGATGGTCTCAAGGATCTCATTCATGCTAGCACCATGCAACATCATACGCCTCAACGTGTGCCTTAAGAATGATTGTCCCGCTCCGGCATCGGTAGAGCCGGATCTAGAGCCGTAGTTGCTTTTAACTTCCTAAGTTTGACCTCTTTGGGGAGAAACTCTTTAGGTTCAACCTCTTTAGGGAGATCCACTTCAGGTTTAGCCCCCACGGGGAGGTCTTCTTCAGATTCAATCTTCTCCACTATCTCCACTTCAGGTACGGTATGGGTGGGAGTAGGGTTTTCCGAGACCCGGAACTCTGTCGCTTCCGCAGACAAAGTGGATCTAGAAAGTTCTTAAACCTCTCTCATCACTGCTGGGGTGGGTTGGGCGGGTTCAGCGAAACCTCGGTAAACATCGATCTCGCCAAATGACATGATGGTGTAGGTGGTCACAAGTTCCCTAGCCGGAATCCAAGTCTCGTCGAGAAGGACAAGATAGACGTCACTGGCGTAGAGGACCTGACCAACAGCGATCGTCTCGCCGATTCCAATTTGCATAGATTCCGCCTAGAACGAAGATCTGAAACTCACCTGCCCCACGATGTGCGGAAACTATGGTCGGGTTGAAGACATGCATGCCGAGAGGGGGTCCTCGAGGTGTGTGGAAAAAGGGGTGTGAGGCGACGGTATTCCGGGACGGTGAGCACACAAGCTTGACCCAGGTTCGAATCCGCCGCCTTTGGACGAATCTTACTCTTGCTATCAATCCAGTAATACGGCAGAGCCAGAATATGGGTTACAAGGGTTTCGCATGTGCGAGTTGAGATTGTAGAATATTGGGTTACCCTAAAGGCTGGTCCCTAGGACGGCTTATATAGATATCTGGCCTAGTGTTTATAGGAGAGACATATCCGGCTACGACTAAGAGTCAGTTACAGAGTACATCTTGGACTACAAGTAACTAAACAGGCCAAAATCGGTAAGTATTCTGGGCCTTTCCATAGCCGGATGGACCTCCGTCTTCTCTCCTTGACTGAGTCACCCGTGGAGCAAATCTCTAACCCTAAGTGGGCCACCCTGGTCAGCGAGTCACAGTTGGTATAACCGGAAAGTATATCCCCAATAACAATAGGAGTAGTACGAAGGGTATGGCTCAGCCGCTCACTCGAGAAGGACCCATACCCGAATGCTTTTCATTGCTTCATTTTAGGGCCCTTTGTACTAAATGTATGGTCCTCTATGTAATTTTCTATTTTTTGAGGTCTTCCATGTAAACTATACTCCCACCAACCGTGTCAAATTTTAACTAAAAGTAAGCGCAATAGAATGCTCTTAAAATTTTCCGAAAATATTTTGAATCTAAGCAGGAATTCGGTACATTGAAGACCACCTGAAGTTGTGAACAAAATCATGTTCTTGCTATGCATCCGCATCCCGACAAAGTTGACACCGTTTTTATAACATTTCAAATAAAGAATAAAAAGTATAATACTTTTTTTGTGGCATCATGTTAGTTGTATCTAGAAACACGCGTTATAAAAAGTATAATACAAACATTATTAATTATTCTTTTGTTTTGATAATACTTTATGTTGACGATCCCATATCCAAGAATTTGCATGCCGCAAAATTTGGCCATATTTTGAAAACAAACAAAGAGGAAGTAGTATGAAGAGTATGACTCGATCAGCTGCTCTCTCGAGAAGGAGTCGATCCGACTGTTGTCCTTGCTTAATATTAGGGTGCTTTGTGCTAAATGTATGGATGTCGATGTAATTTACCCTTTTTAAGTCCTTGATGTAAAATGTACCCCCACTGTCCATTTAAACTTCGAACCTAAAAGTAAGTGGTAAAATTTAAACAAATTTAAGCTTAGTTGTCAATGAGTATGAACATTCTTGGATTTCAAGCCAATTGACCAAGGTCATGGCCATATCAACATCATACTTTATGCTCATGATGATCCCATATCCAAGAATTTGCATGTCGCCAAATTCGGCCATATTTTGAAAATGATCAAAGAGGAAGTAGTATGAAGAGAATGGTTCGATCAGCTGCTCTCTCGAGATGGAGCCGACCTGACGGTTTTCCTTGCTTAATTGTAGGTGCTTCGTGCTAAATGTATGGACGTCGATGTAATTTTACCTTTTTTAGGTCCTTAATGTAAAGTGTACTCCCACCGCCATCTGTGTAAATTTGAACCAAAAAGTAAGCGCGATAGATTGCTCTTAAAATTTTCCAAAAATCTTTTAAAGCTAACCAGGAATTCTGTACATCGAAAACCACCAAAAGTTCTGAAAAAAACCATGTTCTTGCTATGCATCCGCATCCTAACAAAGTTGGCATGGTTTTGATAACATTCAAATAAAGAATAGAAAGTATAATATTTTTTGTATGGCATCCTGTTATGTGTATCCAGAAACACGCGTTATAAAAAGTATAATAATACAAACATTATTAATTATTCTTTGGTTTTGATATGCTTAGTTGTTAATGAGTATTAACATTCTTGGATTTCAAGACGAACGACTGATTAGGTCATGGCCTTCTCTACATCATAGTTCATGATAATGTTCCCATATTTGGAACTCCCTCCGTTTCAAAATATAAGATGTTTTAGCTTTATGAAAGGAGTGTATCTAGACACATTTTAGTGTGTAGGTTCATGTAGGTTTGACGTGAATGCATACACCAAAAGGGGTCTAGATACACTTCTTTTACAAAGCTAAAATATCTTATATTTTGAAACAGAGAGAGTAGATGGGTGCATCTTGCCATGATAAACAATGCTGGAGGTGGGAGTTTCGAACTAGTATTAAGAAAAACATGTTCAAATTTCTGAGTGTATCTTTAGGGTCCTTGTTGTAAAAGTGTAGGTCCCAGATGTATTTTGGTTTTCGTTCTAGAACGTTATGAAATTTTTATGCCCACCCTTGGATTTTAATGCGCACCTTCTTGGTATTCAGGGCAGATTCCTCGTTAGAAATAAAAAGAAAAAGTTCCCAGTGATCGGAATTATTTTGTTGTAAAGCAAGCACGAATATTTTGGATTTGAATGCCACATATCCAATTTTCAGACAAAGAGGACTATTGTGAAAAACTTGAGTAGTCTGTACTTCTGCTGAACCAGGGGAACTAGAAAATTAACCCCAAAGCTAACAAAGAAAAAATGGAGGAAAAAACAAAGAGCAAAAAGAGATTATATGAGTATATACTAAACGGGAGGTAGCGCGAGAGCAGCGAAGAAGGAGTCGAAGGCGGTGAGATGTCATAGTAAACCCACTTTGATGGGTTTCTGACACGAGGTACAGGTACCTACTACTAGTATATGTTTTCTCTCTCCTTCGATGTCTCTCACCATCCATCCTCTCTCCCTCCTGCGTAGAGCCCCGCGCACACCACCCGGCAGATCTCTCCCTCATCCCAAAGTGTGGCGCCGCGCACGTGTGCCTTGGTACGGCTGCGTTGTGCGTGTGTGTCTCTAGCATGTTTTTGTAAGAAGAGTATCTACCATGTTGGTCAGCTGCCTTGGTGTGCATATCTAGGAAGAGGACATCGCATATTTCACCATGTCATGTTCCGTGTGTTACACAAACCACCACTTAGACAGTTTTTTTTTGCAGTTTTCACCAGTTGTTGGTCTGATCCATTCCAATTTCCACCACTTGGTCATCTAAACTATTTAGCTCTGCTGACAACATAAAAGACAGTTGGGCCCGCCTTATCAGTACTCCCATTAATTGACAAATTTGTAAAAAGTTACATATTCATACAAGGTTAATAATTCATCCAATATTTATAATTTTCTAAATGATTTGTTGAATGTAATACTCTCTACTCTATATGTAGTACCATTTTAGAGCTTACCGGCAAAAGATAGTATTAGAGTCGGAGTTCAAACTTCCCGGTTTTGAAATTTTCACTTCCTTCACAAACATCCGAAGGGAAGGTTAATCAAAAGGTAGTGGTGCACAAGGGATTGTTTATACTGTATGCAGTATGTTCCATCACATTCGATGCACTTCATTATTATCTGGCCAACTTTCCTACTATACTCCGTATTACTTCATTCTTGTTCCATTTCACACCCTACAAAGAGGAAGCCACCAAGCACACCCGCAATATGCTGGTTCAAAAGTACAGTAGGAGTAGTATGAAGGGTATGGCTCAGCCGCTTGCTCGAGATGGATCCAGACCTGACTTCTTTTCATTGCTTCATTTTAGGGCCCTTTGTGCTAAATGTATGGACCTCTATATAATTTTCTATATTTTGAGGTCTTCGATGTAAATTGTACTCCCACTGACCATGTCAAATTTTAACTAAAAGTAAGCGCAATAGATTGCTCTCAAAAGTTTCCAAAAAACATTTGAAGCTACGAAGGAACCTCTATCAAAGATTTTGCATGCCGCCAAATTTGGTCATATTTTGAAAACAAACGAAGAGGAAGTAATATGAAGAGTATGGCTCGATCAGCTGCTCTCTTGAGAAGGAGTCGAACCCGACTATTTTCCTTTCTTAATTTTAGGGTGCTTCATGCTAAATGTATGGACCTTGATGTAATTTTCCCTTTTTAGGTCCTTGATGTAGAATGTACTCCCACCGTCCAAGTAAGTGGTAAAATTTAAACTAATTTAAGCTTAGTTTTGAATGAATATGAATATTCTTGGATTTCAAGTCTTTCGACCAAGGTCTTGGCCATATCTACATCGTTATACTTTATGTTGATGATCCGATATCCAAAAAATTGCATGCTGCCAAATTTGGCCATATTTTGAAAACAAACGAATGAAGAGGAAGTGGTATGAAGAGTATGGCCATATATGATCAACTTCTTTCTCTAAAGAAGGAGTCGAACCCGAATGTTTTCCTTGCTTAACTTTATGTTGCTTTGTGCTAAATGTATGGACCTAGATCTCATTTTCCCTCTTTTTAGGTCATTGATGTAAAATGTACTCCTACCGTGTGTGGAAAATTCGAACCTAAAAGAAAGTGGTAAAATTTAAACGAATTTAAGCTTAGTTTTCAATGATATGAACATTCTTGGATTTCAAGCTGAACGACCTACGTGTGATGGCCATACCTACATCATACTTTATGTTGATGATACAATATTCAATAATTTGCATGCCGCCAAATTTGGCCATATTTTGAAAAGAAACAAAGAGGAAGTAGTATGAAGAGTATGGCTCGATCAACCACTTTCTAGTGAAGAAGCCAAACCCGACTTTTTTCCCTGCTTAATTTTAGGGTGCTTCATGCTAAATGTATGGAACTCGATGTGATTTCCCCCTTTTTTAGGTCCTCGGTCTAAAATGTACTCCCACCATCTATGTAAAATTTAACCTAAAAATAAGTGGTAAAATTTACACGAATTTAAGCTTAGTTGTCAAAGAGTATGAACATTATTGGAGTTCAAGCCGAACGACCAAGGCCATGGCCATATCTACATCATACTTTATGCTGATGATGATCCCATATCCAAGAATTTGCATGTCGTCAAATTAATTTTGCCATATTTTGAAAACAAACAAATAGGAAGTAGTACGGAGAGTATGGTTCGATCAGCTGCTCTCTCGGGAATGAGAGCGGGAACCCGACTGTTTTCCTTGCTTAATTTTAAGGTGCTTCATGCTAAATGTATGGACCTTGATGTAATTTTCTGTTTTTAGGTCCTTGATGTAAAATGTATTCCCACTTTCCAAGTAAGTGGTAAAATTTAAACAAATTTAAGCTTAGTTGTCAATGAGTATGAACATTCCTCCATTTCAAGACGAACAACAAAGGTCATGTCACCATACCTACATTGTACTTTATGCTGATGATGATCCCATATCCAAGAATTTGCATGCTGCCAAATTTGGCCATATTTTGAAAACGATCGAAGAAGAAGTAGTATGAAGAGTATGGTTCGATAAGCTCCTCTCTCGAGAATGGAAGGAGCTGACCCGACTATTTTTCTTGCTTAATTTTAGGGTTCTTCATGCTAAATGTATGGACCTCGATGTAATTTTACCTTTTTTTAGGTCCTTGATGTAAAATATACTCCCATCGTCCGTGTAAAATTCGAACCTAAAAGTAAGTGATAAAATTTAAATGTATTTAAGATTAGTTGTTAATGAGTAAACATTCTTCGATTTTAAGCCGAACGACTAGCAAGGTCATGGACATAATCATACTTTATGCTGATGTTTCATGATCCCATATCAAAGAATTTGCATACCGCCAAATTTGGCCATATTTTGAAAACAAACAAAGAGGAAGCAAGTAGTATGAAGAGTATGGCATGATCAACTTCTCACTCAAGAAGCCAACCTGACTGTTTTCCTTGCTTCATTTTAGGGTGTTTCGTGCTAAATATATGGACATTTGATGTAATTTTATATTTTTTCAGGTCCTTATTGTAAAATATACTCCCATCGTCGTGTAAAATTTGAACCTAAAAGAAAGTGGTAAAATTTAAACAAATTTAAGCTTAGTTTTCAATGAGTATGAACTGTCTTGGATTTCAAGACAAACGACCAAGGTGATGATGTCCATATCTACATCATACCTTATGCTGATGATGATCCCATATCAAGAATTTGCATGCTGCTAAATTTGGCCATATTTTGAGAACGAGCTAAGAGGAAGTAGTATGAAGAGTATGGTCCGATCAGCTGCTTTCTCGAGAAGGACCCAACCCGACTATTTTCCTTTCTTAATTTTAGGGTTCTTCGTGCTAAATGTATGGACATCTATGTAATTTTACCTTTTTAGGTCCTTGATGTAAAATGTAGCCCCATTGTGCATGTAAAATTCAAACCTAAAAGTAAGTGGTAAAATTTTAACAAATTTAAGCTTAGTGGTCAATGAGTATGAACATTCTTAGATTTTAGGCTGAACCACCAAGGTCATGGCCATATCTACATCATACTTTATGTTGATGAGGATCCCATATCCAAGAATTTGCATGCTGCCAAATTTGGCCATATCTTGAAAACGATCGAAGAGGAAGTAGTATGAAGAGTATGGTTCGATCATCTGTTCTCTCGAAAGGAGCCGACCAGAATATTTTCCTTGCTTAATTTTAGGGTGCTTAATGCTAAATGTATGGACCTTGATGTAATTTTACCTTTTTTAGGTTCTTCATGTAAAATGTACTCCCACCGCCCATGTAAAATTCGAACCTAAAACTAAGTGGTAAAATTTAAACGAATTTAAGCTTAGTTTTCAATGAGTATGAACATTCCTGGATTTCAAGCCGAATGGCCAAGGCCATGGCCATATCTACATCATACTTTATGCTTTTAATGGTCCCACATCCAAGAATTTGCATGCCACCAAATTTGGCCATATTATGAAAACGATCGAACAGGAATTAATATGAAGAGTATGGTTTGATCAGATGTTCTCTCGAGAAGGAGCCGACCCGACTATTTTCCTTGCTTAATTTTAGGGTGCTTTGTGCTAAATGTATGGACCTCGATGTCATTTTAACTTCTTTTAGGTCCTTGATGTAAAATGTACCCCCACCATCCATGTAAAATTCGAACCTAAAAGTAATTGGTAAAATTTAAATGAATTTAAGCTTAGTTGTCAATGAGTATGAACATTCTTGGATTTCAAGCCGAACAGCCAAGGTCATGGCCATATCTACATCATACTTTATGTTGATGATGATCCCAGATCCAGGAATTTTCATGCGGCCAAATTTAGCCATATTTTGAAAACGATCAAAGAGGAAGTAGTCTGAACAGTATGGTTTGATCAGCTGCTCTCTAAAGAAGGATCTGACCCGACTGTTTTCCTTGCTTAATTTTAGGTTGCTTCATGCTAAATGTATGGACCTCAATGTAATTTTACCTATTTTTGGTCCTTGAGGTAAAATGTACTCCCACCATCCGTGTAAAATTTGAACATAAAAGTAAGTGGCAAAATTTAAACAAATTTAAGCTTAGTTGTCAATTAGTATAAACATTATTGGGTTTCAAGCCGAACAGCAAAGGTCATGGCCATATCTACATCATACTTTATGTTGATGATGATCCCAGATCCAGGAATTTGCACGCAGCCAAATTTAGCCATATTTTGAAAACGATCGAAGAGGAAGTAGTATGAAGAGTATGGTTTGATCAGCTGCTCACTTAAGAAGGAGCCAACCCGACTATTTTCCTTCCTTAATTTTATGGTGCTTCATGCTAAATGTATGGACCTCAATGTAATTTTAGCTTTTTTTGGTCCTTGATGTAAAATATACTCCCACCGTCCATGTAAAAGTCAAACCTAAAAGTAAGTGGTAAAATTTAAATGAATTTATGCTTAGTTTTCAATGAGTATGAACATTCTTGGGTTTCAAGCTGAACGGCCAAGGTCATGGCCATATCTACATCATACTTTATGCTGATGATGATCCTAGATCCAAGAATTGCATGCTGCCAAATTTTGCCATATTTTGAAAATGATCGAAGAGGAAGTAGTATGAAGAGTATGGTTCAATCAACTGCTCTCTCGAGAAGGATCCAACCCAACAATTTTCTTTGCTTAATTTTAGGGTGCTTCATGCTAAATTTATGGACCTCGATGTAATTTTACCTTTTTGGTCCTTCATGTAAAATCTCCCACCATCCATGATGTTCTAATATTTGGGAGTAGATGGGAAAATCTTGGGATGGTAAAAAATGTTGCCACTATTGTTCTTAACCATTAGGGAAAGAAAAATACAATTTTCCAAGTGACAAGAGTGTATTTTATGTATAGCAAGTAGGAAGAATATGTATTTTCTATAGAAAAAAGAGCAAGAAGAGAAACTATGAGCACAAAGGAGGCATCTCGAGAGAGAAGTGAAGAGGAGGAGTTGAAGGCGATGCAATATCAGAGCACCTAGTAATACTTGTAGTATGGAGTAGTAGTAAATTTTAGGACATTTACTTTAGTAGTACTCCCTCCGATCCAAATTAACATTCTTAAATTTGTCTAGATTCAGATGTATCTAGTACTGAAACATGACTAGATACATTCGAATCTAGACAAATCTGAGAACATTATATGGATCAGAGGGAGTGTATATATGCACTCAAAACAAATTGTGTTTTCTCTCTCCTTTAGTGCCTCATCACCATCCCCACACGCAAAACAAATTTCAGGACATTTCGAACTTTTTTTGGCACGGTGTGATTTGCCTTGAGATTTTGCCCTAGCTACCGACAGAAAAAATAGTAGTTCCTCAAACTAGCGGCTAGCATTATGGGCCGGAGAATTTAAGAAATATATCTAATTTATGGTATTATTCCCTTTTGCATACGCGTCTATGTTAACGTCTCGTGTTAGTTTTTCCCTAATATACCGGGCCGGAGGAGTTGATCCGATAACCGCAGGAGAACCGCCCACCCCCAATATTTTTTTGCTAAGAAACCGCGCGCCCCTCATCGTCTCCCTCTGCCGCTCCGGCCGCTTATGTACCATCGTAGCCCGTCTCCATCTTTGCAAAAAGGTAGAAACCGCTAACCCATCCCGACTAATCTTCCGACTACTCTTCCCCAGAACAACATCTGTAGCGATGAAGCATAAGATATCTGAGTGCTACAGCCAGGCAATGGGATTGGGAAACCTCTACTACGGACCGCTGAGCAACATCACCAGTCGCGTCGATCTTCTTAGCACCGCTCACCTGGCTCGTGGCATGGTTGGCATACGTCAAGGGATTGCGGAAGATCCTGGTCTCCCATTTGGTTTGCCCTCTCTACTTCACTCTGACCCACAGTCATGGCCAATAGACCGTGACGAGCAGGTAAAAATAAGTTTTGCATGATTTTTGTAGGATTCGAATCCTTAGATTCTTTCCTATGGATTACATTTGGATCAAAGGAATCGTGGTACCCAAATTCTTCTAAACTGCACCCCCATGCTTAAATCCCAAAGATATTGGAACATCTACTTGAGGCTGAACTCTCATCACGTGTGTAGGATCGAAACATGACATTCATGTAGGTAGTTTTCCTACATTTTACAATAGCCTGTTTTTCACCGGCAAACCTGTGACATTCCTGTGTTCTCAATCCTGTGATCCAAAGAGGCCCAAGACTTTTGCTTCAGTGTCCCCCTCTCTTCTCCAAACATACTAAACTGAAAACACAAGAACGAACATGATTTTTCATACCCGTAATGGAAGGTGTATTGGCAAATCAAGGCTATCCTTATATTTTATGTTTCATGTGTTTGACAAACACAAGATTTCTGTAAGAAGTTGGCTGTTTGGTTTACATGAATACAAAAACATACGATTCCTTTAAAACATGGTAAAATCAAAGTCAAACCTCATGGGAGAGTATATTTATGATGTCATCGTGTCTCTTGGGACCTTATTATTGTTCTTTGCATGCGTAGGAATTTGAAAATGAGGTACAAGTTGGATATGAATAATTGCATATGAATTTTGGAGGATTATAACGCATAGTATTTTGGAAGATATCAAATTCCTATGGAGTCCCTTCTTAGTTCCTATGCCCTCCATTACATAAGAATCTAAAGATGGGATCCAACCTCATTTTATTTCTCAAACTCCTGTATTTGTTTCCTATTCACCATCCAAAGACACTTGTTACAAAACTCCTGTGTTTTTAATTCCTAATATGAATTTACTCGACATGTCATGTCAATCCTGTGTTTTTCCTATTCCTACGTTTTTGAAAAACCACTGATCGAAAGAGGCCCCTAATCTTGTTAATCAATTATAGGAAAATTGCCTATGTTTTTTCCTCTGAACCAAACGGCTGAACAGTGCCACCATAGGAAACTTTCATATTCCTACACTTTTTCCTTAACGCAAACAAGACCCTATTTCTTGGTGTGTTTGTTTGCATGCATGATTTATTCATCACGTTTCTGCATTTTTCAGATAGTAGTTTTTCCGCAAAGCTAGCTAGCACTCCTCCTTTGTCAAACACCTTGCATGCCCCTAGATATGAAGAAAATCTATTGCAGGACATTGACGCTTTGCTGATACCACTAGACAATCCAACAGTAGAAGAATTTGTACTAGTTGATGATGACATACCCGAAACTTGGGATGATGAAGGATTTGAAAACAAGGGTTGCCGGCTTGGTGCCAATAGAGAATGAATTGCGATTGCAAAGCACCCGGGCGTTGGTACCTCCAAAACGTCTAAAGTAGGGCACATATCGAGTTGCCACGTGTGTAGTGTGTTGATATTTATCAATCAGGTAACCAGTGTTTCCCCAGCCCCCCATGCACTTACAGCTACAAGCACGCGAGTATCGAGATGCTCAAGATACAAATAACAGAGAAACTGTACAGATTTGACAACCAATGGCACTACAGCGCGATGGCGGTGTTTGACAAATTTATTGCTACCATAGATTTTCCTAGTCACAGGGACTAGATTATCCTTCAAAACGACTATCTTGCACCATCAACGTATGTCAATGCCCACGAGTCTAATCAGTAGTTCTATTTATCACATATACGTGGTGACAGAATGCGAGGAGATGTTCTAGTCTGGGAACCAAACAAGTGGAGTGAGTCCTGTTATTTAAAAGTAAAATTTATAAATTACTTACAATTGCATTGTTCGTGATACTTTTACTAACTGAAATGCACACACCGGTATACTTGTAGGTCCGCGTGTCATACAAGCTCCAGTAATTGAAGAGTCAGAAGACATACAGGCTGGTGACGATGCCGATGCTGACGATATTGCATTACGCAGCTGGTACTTGGCAAAGCTTGGCTAGGATATCCTGTAGATTCACACCAGGGTAGCACAAACTAGTAGCCATGGTGATCCTATATCATACATGGGTAGATAGCTGCTCTCCTATCCCTCACTCCGCTACCATGTTTTCTAGAGGGGCCTTCATCTAAATAACCTTGTAGCACCAGACTAGATTAGAAGGGACAATCTTGAAGGGGGGTTAGTATTTGTGGGAATCAACCATCCATTCATCCTCGAGCCCCCTAGAAACCTCAAACCTCTTACTGCCAATGTTGAAGAAGCTCTACCGGTGTTCATAGTAGACTGTGTGTTTTCTACACACGTGTGCTCTCAACATCGCCCATAACTAGTTCCAGATTGGAGCCGCATGCACGTCAATGGGAGGGGCTGCCATAGGTTCATCAGTTCACTACACGGGAGCAAAACATAGGGAGTAAATGTTTGAGGCGCCAATGTGGTTCATGCGAACCCTGCCTCGTATGAACTATGTGAAGTTTGATCAAAATACAGAAAAGCTGATTATCAGCACTCGCAACATCATTTCTATAGCTAGTAGTTGTCACCATGTAATGTACAATACTACGTACGTAGTACTTTCATACTGTATTGTAGTATCTGTACTTGCAATATCATTTCCACTATTTCTTATACTAGGCACCATGTACGTAATATCCTTTCATATTATGTGTTTGATGTTTCGCTATTCAAGCACTCAAGCTGTCATGCCCAATTTTCTAGGCTATTAATTTTGGCGTGATAGTCAGTAGTACTGCATTGGTGGTCATTGGATTTGCTATACGGTGGATATTGCAGGGAAATACAAACTTTCCTTTGTGCACAACATATGTCTGACATCGTCGCATTTATTCTCTCACTAGCCCTAGCCCTAACCCTAGCTCTCTCTCACACATCACTCATTTATTGCCATTACGCTTCCCTCCATTGACGACCACCACCGCCACAACTTACTCGGGGCGGGTTGGCTTCGGGCCCGCAACCTCATCTATAGATCCATCACATCCCTCAGACATTGTGGTGGCAGTGCGGTATGTATATAATCTCCAAAATCCTTGATCTTGATGATGAGATGAGATCAAGCTTTTATTAGCGCTTGGTTAACATTAGGTTGGTGTTTAGTAGTTATCATCTAGTGCATTTAACCTGTTTGTATACTACAATATAGTTTTACACATGTAAGCTAGTTCTGGGGCTAGATCTATGATGAACTGTAATAACAAGTTCAAATTTTGTATTGATCGATCCACAGCTAATGATGATTTGGGAGGCCACTTGGCATGTTTTGCTTTGTTGGTCTCAGGGGTGAAGGTCACTTTAATTTGGGCAAGTTAGGGCAGCTGCTACCCTACCCTAATTTTTGCCAAAATGTCAAGTATATGTATGCATATCTAGCATCGGCAGCAGATAGAACTCATCATGTTCGTCCGTTCGTCTATTCCTGGGTGTTCGGTATCTGTACTACTCGATAATAAACTGCACTAATGTGATGCCTAGACCTTGGTAGTACTAATATAACCGGCAATCATGCTAGCTAGAGTTAAGACTTTGCGTACTTCGATAAGAAAATTGCTCCACTTTACTTAGACGATCTTGTATTGTACTCTATCAGATAATACTGTATTTCACAATTATTGATAGCTAGTAGAGACATTATCTGTCCACGGGCATTTTTTTGAAGTGTTCGGGGAAGAAACTGAAGCTTGGAGAGACTCATCATTGAAGAACATAGGAGAGCCCTACACGGTCTGGATGGAGGGGTGAGCCAGGAAAACCCGCGTGGAGAACACCTATGATGAGTTCTACAAGGTGTTGTTAATACCGGGAGGGTTAGATGTGCAGAGCATACCTAGCTCATTTTTGCCAATGTATGGCGAGGCGTATCCAGAGGCCATCAAGATGGAGATATGTAAAGCTTGCAGCTGGGACGTCGACATGAAGAAGCAAGATGGCAAGGTTATCCTTGATGAAGGACGGCTAGATATTGTCAAAGCACATGACTTGAAGGTAGGATACTTTCTGGTATTCAAGAAGCTTTCCCCCACTTCCTTTAAGGTCATAGTATTTGATCATGATAACTACGAGAAGGTGATCAGATGTGCAGGTTATCACCCATCATTTGAGGAACAATTTACTATATCGTAGGTGTATTAAGGCAGTGACTGTTCGTTTCTAATTATAACTATTTTGTAAAGTCATGCATTGTGTTGGAACATCATGGTACTTGATCACGCTAGGCTCCGTTGTGGAGGTATTTAATGTACTATGTTTGTAGCAAAACTACAAAACAAACATCTATTGTACTATTGCTAGTATTGTACTATCTCTGTTCCACGGTATCGTCTGGTCAATCATCTCTTGTTAGTTACGCTGCATACAAGAGTTGTAGTACCTAACAATCAAGTGGGTAGGTGTAGTACAACTCATGTATGCAGTGGAACTAACAAGATGATTGTTTGTTGTACTCTACTTCTAGTAGTAGTATTGTACTAGTACAAATGTACTACTACTAGGTACTATTTTTAGGAAAATAGAAGTTGTAAATAAACATCATCTGGTCAAACATAACAGTAGTAGTAACTCTACTCGGCATGAAACGGCAGCATGCCGGCCAAGCTGTAATGCCCCAGGATGTGATATGGTTAATTTAGTGCACGGCAGCATGCCAGCCTAGCTATAAAATGCGCCAGGATGTGAGATGGTTAATTTAGTGCATTACAGTGTGGCAACCAAGCTATATAGTAGGCGTCCTGGATGCAGCTCCAGAGGCCCTGCAAAAAAGGCTCGTTCAAAGAGCCATCCCATCTTTCCTATCTCGGATGTTTATCCCCACTCAATAATGCCGCATGGCTGCATTTGGGATCGTCTCTAGTGCGTGCTTCACACATTTTCCTCGCCATCTCGCCCGCTGCATCAGATCTTTTAGGCTGCGGAACCCCTCTCCAAAATCCCTCGATAGTCATGCTCTGGTCCGACCTCTTCCCCCAATCCATCCCGATGTCGCAATCGACGCACAAACGGATGCATGGCATCTGGAGCAAGGCCGGCGACGATGTTTTCAATGAAATCGCTATGCATACGGACACTACCAGCACCGCCCGGCTAGCCGCATGCTCCAAGGAGCTGTACCGCCATGTCGCGAGCGGAAAAGGTAGCAGAAGCCCCAACGACCACTTCGTGACATTCTCCCCCAACAGCAACGTCTACGACCACATAATCTGGTGCTTTCACAGCCAGCAAGTCTGCAGGGAGCCTTGATGTGAGCTCATCACCTTGTTGGTAGAGCCAACACCTATGGTAGATCTCGTCCTCCACCTCAGAGTTACCCACTTGAGGACTGCGGCCATAATGCCCTGTAACCACAAACACTGGGAGCCGTCTAAGCTGGTGCCCACAAGAGGCTCGCGGAGAGTAGATATCGTTGGCATTGGTAAAGAGGGCACCGTGTTCATCGCCCAAATTTATGGCCACACCATGAACATTGTCATATCCCCCTGGTTCATTAGTTCAGGGGCGTGTGAATCGCCACGGTACAAGGTGAAGGTTTGGTTGCTGTCTCTGTGGCATGAGCTCCATGCGTTCAAAATGGTGGCGACATCTGAGTTGACGAGCAGGCCGTCATCGGCTGAAGTCGCCCTAGAAGGGTTCACGTCGTACCTATCCTAGCCACGGTGTTACCTAGAAGCTTCTGAATCGTTCGTCGGAATTCCCTGTGGATTAGGAGTATTGCATCGACAAGTTTCAAAAGTGAGATAACACATCTAAATCTTCTTGTGATGATGCCAATGTTAAGATATGTAATGTCATACTAATTAATTGCTACTTTATGTTGGTGACAGATTCAATTTGTATGGGGAGAGGTGGAACAAGATTGCAGTAATGTATACCTATTTCCAATGTACGTTGTTGACATAGTGGTCCCACAGGCGACGGTGTGACAAGAAAAGTATAATAGGCATGAAAGAAAGCACTACCCGGCCAGCACTTGGACACGTTGTTGCGTTATGCTGAGTATTTTGTATGGAGGTCTACTACTGCTAATCTATTTTGTAGTAATACATATGTACTTGTACTTGTTCAGATCGACCGATCGAGTGCTGAATATGGACTCTTTTTCCTTTTGAGTCATGGCCTTTCTACAACTATTGAATTTCAAAGTCTGCATTACTGAATCTCTCATTTCTTTTGGCCATTGTCTATACTTTTGAATCTGTCAAGTGGTGCTGAATATGAACTGGGAATCTATCAATATTTTTTATCTTATTCTGTACTGCTGAATCGTTCAAATGCTACTGAATCTATCAAGTGTTACTATTACTAAAGTATTTTCTAGAACTAATACTGATGTACTGGTACTTATTTAGATGAAGTGCAGTAGATGGTCTTACTTTTCTTTTTAAACTTGTCCTTGTCACAATCTAGAAGAGGCTTGGGCATTTTGGGATGCATATATGGGGGGTCACACTTGTATTGATGTGAAGAGGAGGTATGCACACAAAAGCATACTTGATCATCAGTTTTTCTTGCAACAATGATCGAGTGTGTTTGGAGAAAAGGGCAAACTGCTCGTGCGACAAGGTATTTAGAGATGAAACATGAAATGGTTCCCTCTGTACTGCTATTGAATTTCAGTGTTTGTATTGCTGAAACAATCACTTTGAAATGCTACAGAATCGGTCAAGTGCTATTGAATATGAACTAGGAATCTGTCGATATTTTTTCTGTCTTATTTTGTACTGCTCGATCTTTCAAATGCTACTGAATTTGTGAAAAGTTCTATCGTTGCTACTAGGCTGCTTGCACTAGAGCTTCTGCATGTGTGTCATCGGAACCATTGGATGTGTTTTGGACATGGATGAGAAGGTACCAAGTGAAGTAATTGGATATCAGTCCAGTTTTGGCGACGCGGCATGTGTCCCTGGTTCTTTAGATATTTTTACAAGAATATATGTTAAAAGAATTATCATTTTTTCCCTCTGGTAGTGAGGTCTATGTTCCGAATCCGACCGAGCTATAGCACAATGCAAAAAATTTACAAATGAGGAGATAAAATCTAGCCCATTTGGCCCCTCTTTATCCCAAAACAATTTAATTCGGCCTTTTAGGGGTCAGGGGACTTGCTAACTACAACCCATTTAAATTTTAGAAAGGAGCCCATGGATAATATCGCATGGAATATAGCCCATTTAGTATAGGACATGTAGAATAGCCCAAAATCTTTAATTCAGTGTTTTTGGAATTACCCTTTAAAAAAATCGCCTACCCATGTTTTCAAGAAACTACTCCATTATGTGGCATTTAATAAATTGAGATGCTAGGGTCGCATCACGTTTATTTTAAGAGAGATAACATGGACAAACAAAATCGTTTAAGAAGACTAATGCATAAGTTATAGGTACTATAAAGCTTTTAATGATAATGTTCATCTTATTTGTTTGTCATAGTGGCAATGCACACAGTTTATACGTGTTTTGAAGTCTTGAGTTTTAATCTCTATGCTTGGCATAAAATTATCTTGGGTTTACATTTTTTCTTCTAGCAATATTCCTTTATGGAGAGGCTGACATCATGGACCTACCAGCCTGCAGCGTCCCTCGAGTTTGATGGGCGGGTTTGAAGACAAGGTAAGTACTTGTACAAAGAGGCTAGCGTTGGGGACCCACAAGTCAGAACATACCAGGGAGGCTGACATGTGGGCCCCATCGGCAAGACCATACATGGTTGCCGCATCGAGCAACATTGCCAAGGTCAAAACAGCAGACGTAGGCGGAAAAATGTCCATTATACACACGTTTCATTTACAGAGAGACTGACATGGGGAACCCAGTAGCGAGACCTTATACAGGTGCTGCATCGAGCAATGTTGCAAAGTACGAAAAAGGGAGGGGAGAGCGAGAAAAAGTTCCAGCATGCACACATTTCTTCTAATGAGATGCTGACATGGGGGACTGCTGACCACAACCCATAGAAATTTGAGAAAGTAGCCCATGGAGCATAGCCCTGAACATATTTTAGTTCGGACTTTTAGGTGTCAGGGGACTGTTGGGCATAACCTAGTGAAATTTGAGAAAGGAGCCCATGTGGAATAGCCCATGTAGATAGCCAAAATATTTTTAACTTGGCCTTTTGGGCATTGCCTCCCACCTCTCAAAATAAAAAAGCTCTATCTACCCATGTTTGAAAGAAACTGCTCCATTATGTGGCATTTTATAAATTGAGATGTTTGAGTGCTGCCATTTTATATTTTAAAAGAGATAAACATAGAAACACAAAATATTTTTAAGAAGACCGATAATAAGTTTTAGTACTAATATTTGTTTAATGACATATATTATATAAACATCTTTGGTGTAGTGGCAAAGCACTTGGTTTATGTCTATTTGATTTGAAGGTCTTGAGTTCAAATCCCCTTTGCATACATATATATATATATATCTTAGGTTTACATTTTTCCTTTAGTAATATCGCATTATGGAGAGGCTGACATCACGGACCCACCAGTCTGCAGAATTCCTCGAGTTAAATTGTCGGGTTTGAAAAAAAGTTAAATACTTGTACAAAGAGGCTAGCGTCGGGGACCCATCAGCCAGAACATACAAGGATGAATCCCCTTTGCGTACATCAATATATCTTGGGTTTACTTTTTTTCTTTTAGTACTATCGCATTATGGAGAGGCTGACATCACGGACCCACCATCCTACAGCATCCCTCGAGTTTAATGGTCGGGTTTGAAAAAAAGTTAAATACTTGTACAGAGAGACTAGCATTAGGGACCCACCAGCCAAAATATACAAGGATGCATCATGGACCCACAAGCCAGAACATAGCAGAGATGCTGACATGCGGGCCCCAGATAGCAAGAGCATACATGGTTGAAAAAGAGCAATGGTGGAAAGGTCAAAACAGCGGACACGGCCAAAAAAGTCCATCATACACAGGTTTCAATTATAGAGAGACCAACATGTGGGACCCTGCTTACTCAATATGTTGAGCTTGTTGGGGAACCCCAAGAGGAAGGTATGATGAGTACAGCAACAAGTTTTCCCTCAGTTATGAAACCAAGGTTATCGAACCAGTAGGAGCAAGGACACACCTCCAAGGTGTTGTTTCCAACTTGGAATCCTGCACAACACAATCACAGAACTTTTCCCCCAACTTACAGTAAGGTTGTCAATCTCACCGGTTTTGCTCAAAACAAAGGATTAAATGTATTGTGTGGAAGATAGTAATTGCTTGCAAAAAGTAAACAGAAAATAGTAAATAGTAGATTGATGGTAAAAGAATGGATTGGGTCCATAGTTCACTAGTGGTGATTCTCCTTAAGATAGATGACATGTAGGCTGAACAAATTACAGCGGGGCAATTGACAAACATCGAGAAAGCATACATGCATATACTAATCATCTTGACTCCTATGAGATTTGATTGGGCATTACAACATTATACATAGACCATAATCCAACTGCATCTATGACTAATAATCCACCTTCAGGTTATCATCCAAACCCCCTCTGGTATTAAGTTGCAAGCAATAGATAATTGCATTAAGCATTGTGTGTAAAGTAAACAATACGATTGTTCTGTGAACAAAGGATTGTTGTTTTCTCCCTAGTAGCAACAGCACATCTTGTACCTTAGAGATTTCTGTCACTTCCTGATACATTGCAAATGTATCTATAATTTTGGATGTTCCATGCTTGGTTTTATCTACTTTCTTGTGTTTTGTCCACACTTTGGAGTACTTTTCATATGATTTCTTGGACTAACCTATTAACAAGAGCCACAGTGCTAGCTTCCTGTTTTCTGCTGTTTTTGGTTCCAGGAAAGTCAAAAAATGAATATTCTCGGAATTGGACGGGACAAAAGTCAAAGTGCCTATTTTTCCGGAAGACATCAGATGCCAGAATACGAGACGGAGAAGGGTTGGGGGCCGGCCACACCACCTGGCCGCGTGGCCAAGCCTGGCCCGTGCCAAGGGGTGGTCTGGCCGACCCCAGCACCCCCTCGGCCTCTCCTTCCTCCTATATATTGCCCTCGGGACGAAAACCCTAAGTACCCTATCAAAAATCCATGAAAGAGTCGGTAGCCGCCGTCATCTCCATCCCTAGATCGGTAGGGATCTGAAGCTCTTCTCGGCACCCTGCCGGAGAGGGGAATTCACCCTGGAGGCCTTCTTCATCATAATGCAAGCCTCCGGTGAGATGCGTGAGTAGTTCATCTCTGGACTACGGGTCCATGTAGTAGCTAGATGGGTGGTTCCCCTCCTTTGTGCTTTCATGTCTAGATCTTGTGAGCTCCGTTCATGATCAAGATCATCTATTTGTAATTCTGCATGTTGTGTTTGCGGAGATCCGATGGATATTGAGATGCTATTTCAGATTGATTATTGATTCTATCATGTCTTTGTTATTTGTGATCTTACATGCTTTCCGTTGTTAGTAGCTATCTTTGCCAAGTTGGTGCTAGCAACTCCAAGAGTTAGTATTTATGCTCGATAGTGGGTTCGCAAGGCCCGTAACTGGGAAGTGACAGAAATCTCTAAGGTACTAGATGTGATGTTGCTACTAGGGAGAAAACAACAATCCTTTGTTCATAGAACAATCGTATTGTTTACTTTACACGCAATTCATAAAGCAATAATCTGTTGCTTGCAACTTAATACTAGAGGGGGTTCAGATTATAACCTGAAGGTGGATTATTAGTCATAGATGCAGTTGGATGGTGGTCTATGTATAATGTTGTAATGCCCAATCAACTTCCAAAGGAGTCAAGATGATTAGTATATGCATGTATTGCTTTCTCGATGTTTGTCAATTGCCCCGCTGTAATTTGTTCACCCAACATGTTATCTATCTTAAGGAGAGCCACCACTAGTGAACTATGGATCCCGGTCCTTTCTTTTACATATAATCTACAAACTGTTTACTGCTTGGTGTTTACTTTTTGCAAACTTTTACTTCCTTCCATTCGATACGTTTAATCCTTTTTTTTAGCAAAACCAGTGAGATTGACAACCTCATCGCAAGTTGGGGACAGAGTTCTGTGGTTGTGTTGTGCAGGTCTCCATGTTGCTACTAGCACCGGTAGTGCGCCCTGCCAAGGCTCAGTTAGCAACACCTTTGGGGTGTTTCCTTGCTCCTACTAGTTCGATTAAACCTTGGTTTCATAACTGAGGGAAACTTGTTGATGTACTCATCATACCTTCCTCTTAGGGTTCCCCAACGAGCTCTACATCAATACTGAGCCATCAAGCAACTTTTCTAGCGCCATTGCCGGGGAGTCAAGGACATCTTCACAAGGGGAGTCCCACATAACCAATCTCTTTACTTTGTTATTTTTGTTTTGCTTAGTTTACTTTTGCTTTGTTTGCTTGTTTCTTTATCAAAAAACACAGTAAAATTAGTTTTACTAGTTTGCTTTCTTTATTGAAAACACAAAAAAATTAGTTTCTATCTTAAGTTGCCACTATGTCTAGCCTTTCTCCAGTCACTTTGTCACCTGAGGAATTCACTTTTAAACAAGGAATTGAGGAGAGCTTCAAGGAAGCTTGGTCTAGAATCTCTGATCTACATGAAAAAACTGAGCCTAAAATGACTCAAAGCTTGTTCCTTAGCAGTTTTTACCTTGGAATTGCTCTTTGCTATAGATATACTTTAGATGCTATTGTGGGAGGAGATTTCCTCCAATGTAATGAGGATGATTCTATTAATGCTATAAAGAAATTGATCCTCACTTACAACTTGCCTAGCCAAACTGATATTTCTTTCGCAAGACTATTTGCTAGATTGAACACTCTTGAGACTAGCACTACTAGCCTAAAACATTGCTATAATACGCTTAGGGAGCATCATAATTATGTTCCAATAAATTCTGAACCATCAAAGTGGCTCCCCATAGTAAAGATTGATATAAATACTGAAACTTTTCAAGCTCGCTGTGATATCATGTCTAAATTTTGTCTTATGCCCAAAGATATTTATGAATCTTTGAATCTTTGGGGGCTTACTGAAGGAGGAAAGGAAATATCTCTTGCTAATAATGCTACCATTTTACCTATTGGAATAGCTGAAGGAGTGTTTACAAAGATCCTTGGGAAAATGATTTCTACTGATTATCTTGTTATTGAATGTGCAGAAAAAGGACAAATTACACTTGGAAGGTCCTTATTAGAACTCCTTGGAGCAATAATAGATGTGGGAAAGGGGACCATGCACCTTTCTTCTCCACCAAACAATCATATTTTCCCCATGGTTAAGAATAAAAGTAAGAGAGGTAAGGGCAAGAAATTTGGTTTCAATGCTTCTTCATTTGAGAACACTTGATTCTTTTTCTTGCTTCTTTTGCCTAACTTAAAGGCGTTAAAGGAAAGTACTTACTGGGACATAACCCAAAAGTTTTAGATGAGTCTTGGAAGTTATTACTTAAGTAATAACCGCTCCTTATCCTTTTTATTTGCTTTTTGTGCCAAGAGTAACCTCTAATGAGAGAGAAGTAATGATTGGGAAAGTTGCTGTCCCGAAACAGATTTATGTGCTTCACCGTAAAAATTCGTGTAAAATCTCTGAACGTCTTTTTGAGGCGTGAAATTTTGTACGGCTGCCTCAGGTTGTTATCTAACTCGCGTTAGTTCAACACTTTTTGATTTGAGCAACAGAAGGTCTTCAAAAAAAATCGTCTTTACCTGCTGGTCTGTTTTGACAGATTTCTGCCATTTTCTGCATTTGCTTCTTGTTGGTTCCTTCTTGAGTTCTTTTGGGGAATTGAGCTTTTTGAGGGAAGTGCTTTAGTAGCTAGTGTTCTAATGGAAGTTTATTGATGTTATAACTGAACCTTAAGACCTATTATCTTGATTGCACTAATGTTGCTATAAAAGATTGTGTGAAGTTTTGTATGAAGGAAAATTTTCAGGTGTATGGAAGGAATGAGTAATGAGATGAAGGATGTACTAAAGCTCAAGCTTGGGGATGCCACGCATGTCACCCCAAGAAATATCCAAGAAGTACAAGCGTCAAAACTTGGGGATGCCCAAGGCATCCCCCTCTTCATCAATAAAAATCACAGGTTTCTTCTAAATGCTTCATTTTTATTGTTTCATGCACAGTTGTGTTGTTCTTGGAGCGTCTTCTTTTTCATTTTTGTTTTGGTTTTTTGTTTGCTTTGTTTGCTTAGTTTGCTGAATAAATTGGTTGGACTCCCTCTTTCATACATTGGTTTTCAAATAGTTTGGTTTGGTTTAGAAAAGAGTAGGAAAGTTCATGCTTAAGTGGTAAAAAGAGCTTGTTTTTTACTCTGGCCTATGCTTTGTCATGCCATGCTTCATATTGTTTTGGATTTATGCTTAGTATTCTTTTCTGTAGCATGACTTGTTATAAACAATTGAGATTGCTTAATGTGCCTTTGTCGTGGTGGTGTCACGGCAGATGCCATGGATAGGCTAAAGGTGGGGACTAAGTGCACTAGAGGAATCCAGGAAGAGATGTGGTGATTCCACACACAGAAGCTTTGTATTGTTCAATGAGATTCCAAGGTTACAAGTGCTCCTTGAGCTGTATTGGGGAGAGGAGGAAGAAGGAACTCTCTTACTCTCACCACTAGCTTGCTCTCAAGAAACTAGAACTGAACCAGTTAAGACCAACCCTTTCTATAGAGGCCCTAGCCCTCCTTATATAGGGGTGGCTAGGTCTCCAATTAGGGCATACGTGGAGGCATATTCCAAGGAATATGCTTCTTCCCAAAATAGCAAACCGACCGGGTCACTTTTCCCCAGCATAAGCCATGCAGAGGCTACATGAGCCTCTGCGGCGCCAGCGTCATCCGACACAGGCAACATCACCCTTGTCGGCCACGCCTCAGTGGTCCTAGCCTCTGTCTGCTTTGCTCATGCTCTGCATACAGTGACCTCCTTTTGACCAGCGAGATACCTTCCTTCTCTTGCAAGCCTGATAAAACCCGGATCATGCCTGGTTAATCCGGCCACACCTGTACTTGCATACAAGTTAGATACATCTTACAGACATACGATATAAGTCGGCCGGGACTCAGTTAGGCGGACGTCCTTCGGTCTAGGTTACCCCGTGATTCGGCCAGCCTTGAGGTGACTCGGCCAGCACTTGCTTGGACCTTGCCGTACCTCGGCTAACTCGGCCATTATACCCTGGCGTGACCCTACCCGGGGGTTTCCCCCCAACATTAGTCCACGAAGCTGGTGCGGTCTTAGCTGCCTTAGCCGCTAAGGTCACAGCAGGTTCAATTTTACCGAGCCTTTTGCTCCTTTTCCGAGTTATCTCATAGTCGGGATTCCCTAGGTTTACTTTCCCTTGGCACATTCCGAGTTTTCACTCACTGGCCGGGTCACCCCATACTCATCCGAGTCATTCTTCCTTCTCTTGTACGCTTCCCCACGTGGAGGGTAATCATTACTTTGCCTCATTTTAAGGGTCTGCGCTAGTAACCGCCGCAGTTATTGTCAGATATTACTGTTGCACACGTCACATCGTGTCTGTCTCCTCGTTAACTGTATCATTGCGTCATGTCGTGGGATCCGCTACGCCCTATGGCCCTTCCTGTGGCTCGTTTCTGATTGGTTGATCCGGATTATACACGGCCACACGGTGTGGCCCATCCACACAGCACGATCCCACTACCTCTCTTGGGCATGGTTAAATAGGGGAGGGGCGCGCCCCTTGGGTCTCTTCCCCATTCTCGCGCCCCTCTGCCTCTTCTCCTTCTTCTTCCCAATGATAGCGCCGCCGCTGCCGCACCTGCTTAGCCGCGCCGCCGCTGCACCGTTCCTCGCACATCAGCATCGCCACCACTCCCGCGCATCTCCTCCGCCACGGGTTCACGCCAGTCCAGGCCACTACCCCCCACCGCCGTTAGGGCCAGTGAGGACAGTGACTTAGAGATGACAGAGGAAGAACTCACCGTCGCGGAGCAGGAAATGGAGGAGGAAGCGGGGAACGCCGACCATGGCGCTTGGGCTAGGTCCTGGGTATGCCAGGACGACCTTGATTGGTTGTATCGCACCCGGCGTATCTCGGAGGGCGTCATCGCCCGCCTTGCCGCCAAGGAACTTGCTCCCTCACCCAATCCGGGTGAGTTCGTAGTATTCCTCTCCCACTTCCAGCGTGGGTTCGGCCTCCCTATCAGCGACTTCTTCTACGACTGGCTCAACACCTACGAGCTTCAGCCGCATCATCTTCCGGCGAACGCCATCACTTCCCTCTCTGCCTTTGCTTCCACCATCGAGGGCTACACCGGATTGTGGCCCACCAAGGAGCTCTGGATCCGTTTTTTGGTCTCCGCCGAAACATGATTCCGAATAGGGAGCTTGACTCGGAGGACAAGCAGCTCACGCAGTTCGGCGCAACTTCTATGTCTCCTCGGAAACAGTCCATCTTTCCTCGAGTCATGGGGCTTGATTCCTGCAAGGGCTGGGCCCGAACCTTCTTTTATGTCAGAAATGGCACAACCGAAGATCTGATCCGGCTGCGCCCCTACGCTCCGGGTCCTCCTAATCCGGATCTGTGGGACCAGATCCCCAAGAAACCCACTGTCCTGGCAAACCAAGTCAACAAATGGTTCCAGGAGCTGAAGGATCAGGGATTGCACAACGAGGACGCAATGATCACCTTCGTCCGCAACCGGATCTCCCCCTCCAGAAACGCACGCATAAACTTTGCCACATGAGCTGGCGCCGTGACCCCAACCGGACCTCCTCATTCGAGTTGAGCAACACCGAGATTTACCGTCAGGTCAAGGCCCTCTTTACCACGAACAAAAACTTCTCTGCTAAGTGGGTGTGGGGGATCGAGCACTTCTACCGAGATAGGCTTCCTCCTGTGGTAAGTCTCGTGCCCCAATCTTTTTTCGAGTTAAATCATATGTCGGATTTTGTTGTAGGTTTGATCCCTTTGCCTTTTCTTTCTCTTAGATGTTTCTTCAGCAAACTCTTGAGGATGGCACTGAGCCTTCTCTCAAGTGGGCGCCTGATCGAGATGCCTCGGACGAGGAGGAGCCGGATCAGGAGATGTTCCTGCAGTTCCCTGATGCGACCAAGCGACACACCGGTAAACTCTCTTCCATTAGAGATTGGCCTGACGATGAAGATGAATCCGACATTGAGGTGATGGAGGCATTTGATGTTGTCCCCCTTTCTTACGCTTTTCCGGCATCAGCTAACCCCGGTGGGCAGATCCATGAAGATCCTCCCCTTGCCACGGGTGAGCCAGTCCTGGTCGTATCGAAGAAAAGGGGGGCAGCATCTGCTTCTTCCTCCGGACCTTCTAAGCCAACCAAAAGGCAAAAGAAGTCCGTAGACAAAGCTTCCACCAAGTCCACGACTAAGGCCGTAGCTCGGAGAGCTCGCAAGCCAAAGGAGCCTTTGACCTCAGATGAGTAAGTCACGTCTCCCTTTGCTATTCATTTGTTCTTCCTTTGTTATAGTTTCTCATCATTCATCATCTGATTCGGCAGGGCCGCAGTGGAGGTTCCTCAGAGTGGATCCGGAATTTCCTCACCGCTCCGACATAGCCCTTCTCCCCCTCATGGCGACGATACACGCCCGTTGAGCCCCATTCAGGAGGGTTTAGCGGCTGCTCCGGGTTCTAGCCCACCTCGTCAAGAGGAGGGCACCCTCGGAACAGGGGGAAGCGGTTCTGCTGAGGCAGCGGTTGCTCCAGCCATTGCCAAGGTAACTACAGCGCCTCCGCCAAATCCAACCCCAGCACCAGCATCGGCTCCAGCACCAGCAGCAACAGCGCAAGCACCACCAGCAGCACCAAGCCCCTCCGCCTCGTTCGAGTCTTCCAAGACTCGGCGAGAAGGCACCAGCAGCACCAAGGCTAGCACTAAGGCAGCTCCTAAGGGCAAATCCGTCGCAGCAACTTCAACCTCTCAGCAGCAGCCCAAGGGCAAAAAGGCTCCTGACACTGCCAAGGCAACGTCTATCGAGGCTGGACAGCGTACACTTGCATCCATGCTTTCGAAGAAGACCCCACCGACAAAGGACATCTCATGGGTCACCGACAAGAACTCGCTTTGCACACCAGCCTCTTTGCTGCCAGTTGAAAGGAGGTAAGCCCATGCTAAGGGTTTGGTTGCGCCCCACATGCTTAGCGGCGAGCGTTATCCTCCGACCTTGATCGAGTTCGTTAACAATTGAAACAAGGCGTAGTTCGTCCATAATGATGATCTCCCGGAGAAATTCGGGCCCACCGAGTTTGCTGCACAAATGAACACCGCTGCTAAGGCAATCAACCTTGCAGGTCGGATGATGGAGGTACGTTACTTCGCCTTTTCCTTAACATGTACTAGATATTAGTGATATAGCCGTTAGTCCCCGAGCCTCCGGGGGAGTAACTTGTTACTCGTCCGGATGCTCCTTAAAGAACTAGCATAGCTCCTTAATAATTTAGAATATGCACACACCTAGAGCCGGGTTAAGTTCCACTTGGCCTGGATTTTGTACACTACGAATATGCACACACCTAGAGCCGGGTTAAGTTCCACTTGGCCTGGATTTTGTACACTTTGAATATGCACACACCTAGAGCCGGGTTAAGTTCCACTTGGCCCGGATTTTGTACACTTCGAATATGCACACACCTAGAGCCGGGTTAAGTTCCACTTGGCCCGGATTTTGTACACTTCGAATATGCACACACCTAGAGCCGGGTTAAGTTCCACTTGGACCGGATTTTGTACACTTCGAATATGCACACACCTAGAGCCGGGATAAGTTCCACTTAGCCCGGATTTTGTACACTTCGAATATGCACACACCTAGAGACGGGTTAAGTTCCGCTTGGCCCGGATTTTGTACACTTCGAATATGCACACACCTAGAGTCGGGTTAAGTTCCACTTGGCCCGGATCTTGTACACTTCGAATATGCACACACCTAGAGTCGGGTTAAGTTCCACTTGGCCTGAATTTTGTACACTTCGAATATGCACATGACTAAGCTATCCTTTTGTACTCTTTTCAGGTGACCACCAATCGCTGGAGCGCTGAGTTTCAGCTTCTCTTGGATACTCACAAGATGCTGCGCGTGAAACATACTACGCTTCTCACCGAATACGAGAAAAGGGGTAAGTTTTCTCCTTGGCATTTTTCCCATTTCTCTTCGTCTTTTTCCGCCGAACTAATCCATCATTTGGATTGCGCAGCTGGAGTGGAGACCGAGAACATCCTTATGAGGAAAAATTTGGACCAAATAAAGGGTAAGTCATTTTTGCTTAACCTTCTTCTACGCTCTATCTCCTTGTCTCCTTGGCTCGGCAAATATTCATACCTCGGCTTTGCCGGGTCAACAAACTATTTCAGCATCTCTTGAAGATAGTGTGCTCGTGCCTGATATGATGCTACATTTTCTCGAACAAGCAGGGCAGCACCAGGCCGAACTCAAGAAGAAGGATGACGAGCTTGCCCTCGTCCGGACCAAAGATGAAGAAATTGCCAAGCTTAAGGCAGACATGAAAAAACTCAAGGCGCTCCACAAATCCGAACTTGATAAAGCTGGCCAGAATTTTACTGAAGAACGAGAACGTCTCAACCTCCAAATTTCCAAGGACCAAGAACTTATTAAGGAGGCCGACATTATGCTTGAGTCGGCAAATGCTGAGCTTGTGCAACTCTGGGAGAGGCGTGACAATTGCACCAAGGAGCTGACCTAGATCCACAACCATATCTCTCGTAAGTTCTTTTTCTTCAGCTGTCATGAATCTCTCCGAGTCAACCTTCCTCACTTGTTTCACTTGTCTTGTTTTCAGACAAATTTCCTGAGGGTGATGCCATTGCCACCACTACCGTTGCCAAGTTCCGCCAGAAGAGGGGTACCCCCGTTGGTCCTGGCACCGAAATTATTTCCTATGACATGGAGGACTTGCTGGTCAGCTTGTATTCTCGTGTCGAAATTGTGAGGAACTATGGTAAGGATATCCTTGATGTGGCAATCCGGATCTTCAATGCATTTTGGCCTGATGAAGATACTCCGGAGGGGACCACCGCTCTCGTCTCCAAGTTAATGGAGTGCGAAACCCAGCTGGACCTTTGGAGGGAATCCGCTGGACGCGTCGGAGCTGAAACCGGTGTCCACTACGTGCTTACGTGGTATGAGAAAATCAACCTAAATCTTCTTAAGCGGATGTGCACCGGATCAAGGTGGTCCAATGATCCGGATTGGATAGCTCGACACAAGGCTTGTGCCCATAACCTCATTCAGTATGCCCCCATCCATCAATGGAATGAGGGACCAAGCTTTCTTGGCGCCGCCGATGATGAAAATGCCGAAGATGATTCGGGTGATGATGAAAAGGACGAAGCCTCGGACGTCGAGGAAGGTGAAGATAATGTTGAAGCTGAGGCTGGAGCTGCACCTGCTGGCGCCGAATTACCTCCCCCTGCTGCTCCTTGATCAAAAACACTTTGAAGTTTATCAGATCCCTGGTATGCCGGGTGCAATTGTATTAAGCACACAAGTTATATTTTGCTACTAAGTTTTTGTGCCGGATTAACTTGGGCGTAGTCCCCGAGTTTCATTTTCTTGTTTCTCCAATTTCTTGGCTCGGCTCGTGTCTACCTTGGTTCGGTTTTATGACTTACGAGTCCGAGTTTCAAAAATTGACTTAACAATACTTGGAAACTTTAGGATTAGCTCAAAATAATTCAGCATAGTAAATATAAAGTAAGCATAAGGTTAGTCCGAATAACAAGCTCGATTAAGTTCCTTTCCTTAGTCGTTTTTCATGTGCTACGCAATTCCAAACTTTTTCTCTTGCTTGCCATGAAGCCAAATCTTGTTAGACAACAGCAAGTCGAAGAGTTAGGTTTTTGGTGCTCACACACTACTGATCCGGCTTAGGTAGAAGCAACTTACACCAGCCGACATATAAATAATAAATACAAAAGACAACAAATATTATTAAGGCAGTCCCCGAGTTACTGCTCGAGGTGCCAAGATTTCATTGGTAAGCTCATTGCCGGCATACATACCGACATATGAGAGACTCGGATACACACACTTCTTTGCTGAGTGTAGAAAGGACGAAGTAGAGCTACATTCAATGGACGCTTAGATTCCTCGCCGTACCTGTCCGCCTTGTTCTTCTCCTATGGTTTTGCATCGATAAGATAATAAGAATCATTGTGCAATGATTTGCTCACAATGAAAGGCCCTTACCATGGGGGGATAACTTGTGCATGCCAGCAGTACGTTGTACTAACCGGAGTACCAGATCACCTTCTCGGAAGATTCAGGGGTTTACTTTTCGGCTGTGATAGCGTCGGAGATTTTGCTGATATATGGTGGATCTGGACAATTCCAATTCTCTCGCTTCTTCCAGCAGATCAACATCATTTTGCCAGGCTTCTTGCACTTCGGCTTCTGTGTATTGGGTGACCCTAGACGAGTCATGCTCTATGTCGGCTGGTAATACAGCTTCTGCCCCATATACCAGAAAGAATGGCGTATAGCATGTTGATCGATCCGGAGTTGTTCTTAAACTCCACAGTACCGCTGGTAGTTCTTCTATCCAGCACCTCGCTGATCTTTGCAGCGGCTCAATGAGCTGGGGTTTTATCCCGGATAATACCAATCCGTTGGATCTTTCCACTTGTCCGTTCGATGCAGGGTGAGAGCTATCGAGGCTACGTCTAGCCGGATCTTCTTATCTTGGCAGAATCACGCAAATGCTCCTTCAGTAAAATTTGTGCCATTATCTGTTATGATACTATGAGGATAACCGTATCTCAAGATGATATCTTTGAGGAATGTCACGGCGGTAGCTCCATCACATTTTCTTATTGGCTTCACCTCAATCCATTTTGTAAACTTGTCAACCATGACCAAGATGTGGGTCATGTTCCCTCTTGCTGGTTTGAAGGGGCCAACCATATCCAAACACCATACGGCAAATGGCCAGGTAATTAGTATGGTCTTGAGCTCCGACATTGGCATATGTGTCTTTGTAGCATATCTTTGACATCCATTGCACTTTCTTACCAGATCTTCTGCTTGTTCCAAGGCACTTGGCCAGTAAAACCCATGACGGAAAGCTTTTGCTACCAAGGCTCTGGACGAGGCATGATGCCCACATTCCCCTTGATGTATATCTCGGAGGATGTCAAGCCCTTCTTCCGGGTCAACACATCGCTAGAGAAAGTTTGTCACACTCCTTTTGTATAGCTCGGAATTGATGATCGTGTATGCTTTTTCTCTCCTCTGAGTTTGCCTGGAAAGCACCTCCTCAGCGGGCAAGGTTCCATCTTTTAGGAATTGAAATATGGGCAGTGCCCAAGCTGGTATAGCTCGCACTGGGAACACATCCTCATCAATTTCCATCTGATCCACCGGCATAACCTTAGCCGGATCACGCTACGCAGTCCCCGGGTCTTGCGAAGCAGTCTCCGGGTTTGCCGAGGCAGTCCCCGGGTTTCGCAAACCTCTTCCCACGTCAATGTCCATGGGCACAGCCTCCGATTTCGGATTTGCCGGGATATAAATTGACTCGGATTCTGAGGATGGCCTGATAGAGGGTTTTTTGAGGTGCTCTAGTGCTACACCTGGCGGGATTGCTTGCCGGGTTGATCCGAGCTTCGACAATACGTCGGCAGCTTCATTTTCCACCCGAGGTATATGATGAAATTCGCATCCCTCAAAGTACCCTGATATCTTATGCACATGAAATCTGTACAGTGACATATTTGCATCCAAAGCATCCCATTGTCCGGAGACTTGCTAGACTACGAGATCCGAGTCACCGAAGCATTGGATCCGACATATCCCAATTTATTTTGCCACTTTGAGCCCATGCACAAGTGCCTCATATTTTGCAACATTGTTTGATGCTATGAAGTGGATCTGCAGCACGTATTTCAGCTGGTCCTTCTTGGGCGAGGTAAGCACAACTCCGACACCTAACCCGGTTTTTGTCTTTGACCCGTCAAAGTGCATTCTCCAGTAGTTCGGATCTGGCAATGGTGGATCATATTGCACCTCGGCCCAATCCACAAAAAAGTCAACCACAGCCTCAATTCCCCATTTTGCAATTCTGCCACTTGCATCCTTGTTGCTCATTATCTCGGATATGGGGGCTTCGCATATTACTTTGATGGGGTGCTCTTCAAAATAGTGCTTCAGCTTCTTAGCCGCCATATACACACCATATGCCATCTTCTGATAATGGGGATAATTTTGGTTCGAGGCTGATAATACCTCGCTCAGATAATATACTAGCCTTTGCACTGACTTACCCTCTTCGTCGCGCTCTACCACAATTACTGCACTTACAACTCGGTTGGTTGCGGCTATATAGAGCAACATTGGCTCATTTGATAGTGGAGAGGCTAACACTGGTGCAGTGGCTAACATTTTCTTTAATTGGATAAAGGCTTCATTGGCCTTCGGCATCCAAATGAACTTGTCCAACTTTTTCATGAGTTGATAGAGAGGCAGTGCATTTTCTCCCAACCGACATACAACCCGACTTAAGGATGCCACGCAACCAGTGAACTTCTGGACATTGTTAAGGCACTTCGGCAGTTCCATTCGCTCTATGGCCCAGATTTTAGTTGGATTAACTTCGATACCTCGGCTAGAGACAAGAAATCCGAGTAATTTTCCAGCCGGGACACCGAAGGTACATTTCTCCGGGTTAAGCTTCATTCGGAACCTCCTTAGGTTCACGAATGTTTGCCTGATATCATCAAGGAGCGTTTTGCTTTCCTTGGTCTTGATAACAACATCATCCACATATACCTGCACATTTTGACCAATTTGGTCATGTAAACATTTCTGCATACATCTTTGGTACGTTGCCCCTGCATTACGTAAACCAAATGGCATGGTGCGATAGCAATAAGCCCCATACGGGGTGATAAACACAGTCTTTATTTGATCACTTGGGTTCAGAGGTATCTGGTGGAAACCAGAATATGCATCAATGAACAACAACAGTTCACACCCAGCAGTGGAATCTATGACCTGGTATATCCTTGGCAGTGGGAATGGATCCTTCGGACACGCCTTATTCAGGTTCATGTAATCGATACACATGCGCTAGACCACTGCCACGTTCGGATCATCCTTCTTCTTCTCCACCAGCACCGGATTAGACAGCCAATCCGGGTAAAGTACTTCCATGATAAAACCAGCTGCTAGCAGCCGAGCTATCTCATCTCCTATGACCTTTCTCCTGTCTTCGGCGAAGCGGCGGAGAGGTTTCTTCACCGGCTTTGCTCCGGGTCTCACATTCAAAGAGTGCTCGGCCAACTCCCTCGGAACACCTTGCAAGTCATGTGTGGACCAAGCAAAAATATCCCGATTCTCATGGAGGAAGTTGACGAGCTCGCTTTCCTATTTATCATTTAACCCGGCACCAATTATTACGGTGCGCTCTGGGAACATATCGTCAACAGGCACTTTCTTAGTATCCTTTGTCGCTTGGAATGAGACACTACCATGCGGGTTACTCAGCGCCGGCATATATTGCTGCGCGGATTGAGCCAATGCCACCACCTCCTGGATCTTTCTCTTCTCTTGCACAATCACGAGTGACTCGGCCAGGTTAGACCCGGCTGACGCGCACTCAATGGAATGTCGGAAATCACCAGTTATGGTAATCACACCATTTGGCCCGGGCAGCTTCATCTTCAAGTAACTGATGTGAGTACTTGCCATGATCTTGTTCAGAGCTGGCCTACCGAGTAACGCGTGATATGCGCTCTCCAAATTGACAACCTCAAATTCCAAATTCTCAGTCCGGCAGTTATCTCTCGTGCCGAACAACACGTCAACCCGGACCTTGCCAATGGGTTCACAGGAAATGCCTGGCACAATGCCATGGAAAGTTGTCCTTGTAGCTTGGAGCATGTTCTCCGAGATACCCAACTTGCGCATCATGTCCAAGTACATGATATTTATGCTGCTGCCATTGTCAATCAGCACCTTTGAGAACCTCACATTGATGTTTGGCCCAATGAATGTTGGGTCCAACACTAGCGCATACGAACCAGGACTTGGCATAAGCTTGCGATGATCTTTGATGCTCCTGGTAATTTCCTGGTCCGACCAAGGCATATACCTCATCACCGCTGGCATTACCGCATTAACTTCCATGTGTCGGCGCTGCAAGCTCTTTTTGTCTGTCTCTTCTATGGTGAACACACAGTAACTCTGATGATGCTCTCTGTACTCATTTCTCCCCTCATTTCCGGGGTACCTTTGATCTGGTTGATGCTGGTCTTCCACTTGATGCACCGCATCCCTTCTCTCATGGATTTCATACCTCGGCGGAGGGGGAGGCAACATTAACTATTGCGTGTTCACTCTAGAGAGCAATTGCTGCCGGGGTAACTCCTGCCGAGGTTGATCATTCCGAGGTGCCTGAGCATTCCCCGAACCACTTTGTTCTATCTTCCGCATCCACTCACACTGCCTGGTTGTGTGACTCGCTGGGTTACTCGGATTTGGCGTGTGAAATTTACACGGCTGATCCAGCATGGCCTCATAAGTATACCTCGGACGGTCCTCCTTTTCTTTCCACTGTTTCTTCTGCTCTGGCATCCAAGTTTTCTTTCCATCATTCCTTGGGGTCCATTGCTGCCCTCCAGTTTTCTGACATTGGTTGCTTCCTGCTCCGGGCTGATCTTGATTCACAACAGCAACTTGTTGCGAACTATACCGGTAATCTGGTTTATCATCTCTTCTTTTACCCCGGTAATCATTCCTCTGAGATGATCCGGCTCCATCTCGCTGGTAGTACTCCTTGTTTGACTCGTTTGACACGAGCCTAGGCTGAGTCGGATCACCCAAGGCATATGAATCAGCATTCCGGATTGTCTCTGCTAATGTAGTTGGCATATCCCTCTGCAACCTTTGCCATAGCATGCTTGCATATCTGCACCCCTGAGCAAACCAAGCTATGGCCTATGACTCGATCACACCCTCACACGAGTTTTGCACAGTGCACCAGCGGGTTAAGAACTCCTGGTCTGTCTCATTCGGTCTCTGCTTGCACATTGCTAGGGTCTGTGGTATGTTGGGCCTCTGATACGTGCTTGAGAAATTACTAACAAACATTTCCTCAAAGTCGATCCAACAGTTAATAATTCCGGGCGGAAAATTGTTTAGCCATACCCTCGCTGGCCCCTCTAGCATTTGAGGTACATATCTCACAGCCCATCTCAAGTTGCCCGTTGCAATTTTTACAGCTGTTGCATAGTTAATCAACCAATCCTCCGGCTTTGTGCTGCCGTCATATGTCTTAGTGCCTCTAGGTAACTGGAAGTTAGGTACCGGAGGCTCCTTCATGATCCGGGGCCCAAAACACGCTGGACCCGGAGGACCTTGACATTCAATTTGCTCCGACCTATACAGCCGATCCAGTTTTAACCTGGCATCATCAGGCATCAAGTTCCTGCTTCCCAATCTTGACCCTATCACGTGATAGTCCGGCCTAGGATATCCAGCGTTCACTATTTCTGAATCACCATCATTGTATCTATCTTTCTCTTGTGGAGCTGCTCTCTGTTGCATACCTTGGACGACACTGCGCTCTTGCCGTGGTATATTCCGCTGCTGCGGTTGCCCTGCACCCGCCGAGTTGCGCTGTCCAGCATTGTCGTTCACAGCGTTCCCTTAACCGGCGTTGCCTTGGTCGCGGTTACCTCGGCCAGCTTCACCTCGGCTCACACTTCGTCGATCCTCGTTTCTCTGCACTTCTTTCCTTTCCCTGCCCTTGCCGGGTCATATGGGACTATCTGTTTGTTCCTTCTGGCCGAGGTTACTACCTCTTCTCTCCTAGGACCACCATGAGGAGACGATGCAGCCCCAGCTGATTTTTCTGGGTTACCCACTGCCGAATGAACGATCTTGGAGGCCCCTGCTCTTTCTGGGTTAGCCCTGAGCAATTCTTCATTCTGTCTGTTTACGATCCGAACTAACTCATTGACCCTATCTTGCTGTCTCTGACGGGCTTCACCCATCAGACCTTCTAACTCGGATGCAGCTGCAGCTGCTGCTCTGAGGTTCTTTGCCGGGGTACTATACTTCGGCAGCCCCACGGACAAACAGTTCTTTGATTCCTCAATTCTGATATCACCCTCTTTGTTCATTTCACTCATAAGGTTTCTCCCCTTCACTTTTACAGCATCAACCTTATTTGCCTTCGCGTACTCACGCAGTGTCATGTTCAACGACTGCTGAGCCGCGGCTATCTTTTTTGCTCCCTCTAGTATTTTTTGCCTAGTCTCCTCTAACTCGGCCTGTGCCTGACCCGGATCTACTACTGTTGTTTCTGGGTTTGCTAAGCTATCCATCGCCTGCTGCAGCACATTCTCTGGCCTCTCTAGAGGAGGACCTCTACTTTTCCTTGGTGCCTTGGGCGTTACCTCCGGATCTGGTGCTGGATCCTTGCTCACGCCAGCGCCTGGCGCAGTCATCATCACCTCGGCACGGTCAGGGGAGCAAGTGATACGCGCCCCGCGAGCCGCACTAAGGGGTGGCTCGCCTCCCTCGACAATGTGCCGCGGGTGAACGCACGACACATCGATAACGACGTAGATCTTGTGTGCACCGAGCTTGATGAAGAGGCCGTTGCACGGAAGAGGATGCTTGCCGAAGTAGCTAGCGTTGTCGCTAACAAAGTCTAGTGCTCCAAAGTGCTGAACGAGCCCGGAGACGATGCGTTTGCCGCTGCCGATGAAGTTTCCTGTCCGGATCTTCTCTCCTGCTAGCACTGCTAGCCCCATGGTGGGCGCCAACTGTCGTGGTGGTGTCACGGCAGATGCCATGGATAGGCTAAAGGTGGGGACTAAGTGCACTAGAGGAATCCAGGGAGGGATAGTGTGGTGATTCCACACACTGAAGCTTTGTATTGTTCAATGAGATTCCAAGGTTACAAGTGCTCCTTGAGCTATATTGGGGAGAGGAGGAAGAAGGAACTCTCTTACTCTCACCACTAGCTTGCTCTCAAGAAACTAGAACTAAACCAGTTAAGACCAACCCTTTCTACAGAGGCCCTAGACCTCCTTATATAGGGGTGGCTAGGTCTCCAATTAGGGCATACGTGGAGGCATATTCCAAGGAATATGCTTCTTCCCAAAATAGCAAACCGACCGGGTCACTTTTCCCCAGCGTAAGCCATGCAGAGGCTACGTGAGCCTTTGCGGCGCTAGCGTCATCCGACACAGGCAACGTCACCCTTGTCGGCCACGCCTTGGTGGTCCTAGCCTCTGTCCGCTTCGCTCATGCTCTGCATACAGTGACCTCCTTTTGACCAGCAAGATACCTTCCTTCTCTTGCAAGCCTGATATAACCCGGATCATGCCTAGTTAATCTGGCCACACCTGTACCTGCATACAAGTTAGATACATCTTACTGACATACGATATAAGTCGGCCGGGACTCAGTTAGGCAGACGTCCTCCAGTCCGGGTTACCCCGTGATTCGGCCTGCCTTGAGGTGACTCGGCCAGCACTTGCTTTGACCTTGCCGTACCTCGGCTAACTCGGCCATTATACACCAGCGTGACCCTATCTGGGGTATCCCCTCAACAGCCTTGGATGAATCATGCGTTGTTTTAGCATATTAAAGCATAGTATAGTGGTATTCTCCTTTGATGCTTTATTTGGGTTGACTTGGCACATGCTCACATCATGTTATGACTATCCAAATTCACCATAAGCCTTTATGATCCTTTAGTTTTCAACTTGTAGTATCACTTTATGCTTTGATCAATGATGTTTTGTCGCTCTGCATGATTATGACCATTATTGCTCTCTTAGTTTGTCGCTCCTAGTCTTTTGCTAGCCTCCACAACCAAGTATGAGTTCCACTCATGCATCCAACTCCCTAAACCAAGTTATTCCAAAGAGTCCACCATACCTACCTACTAGCATATGCTATTCCAAGTATATTCATGCTTTTGTTTATCTTCCAAATTAAACTTGTTATGAGAAAACTAGTGATTAAAGCTCTCACGAACTTGATGGCACACTTTACTTTTTTTTGCATCTAATAAGCTTGAACCATTGGGTCCTTATTTGTTGTGTATATGCTTGCGCTTTATAAGTTGAAATTAGCAGAACCATGCATCATGGGGAACGCTTTCAACATTGCACTTGTACTTTCTACCCCGTTGATATCATGTTCTTTTGCTTATGGATCTCGGTGGTGTGAAATAAAAGTGGAACTTGTAAGATCATGGAGTTTGTATGTTAGAGAAACGCCTGGGCTGCTAGCCTAAACCATGCCCAATCATGGTGGAAACTTGCAGCATCACCATAATGAGCACTCTATGAAGCATCCTCAATAAAAACCTATGCAAATAGCAAATAAAAAGATCATTGAGATGCTCACTGTCTGCTTGCCTTGTCATTTTGATTATGGGATAGCTCCTGTATCATGTGCAAGGGGTACCCCGTTGGCGGTTCTTTATGATACATATGTACTTATAATGACAAGAGCTTACTTGTGACTAAAGTTGAGTAGCATGAGGTTCGGTCTTCGTAAGTAAGGGGCATGAGATTTCGGTTTATAACTTGTCAAGCATATCCTCTTAGTTGTGTCACTTTAACCTTAATCACCTTCAAGATGCTTATGATAGGGGCAATGAGAGCTGAAAGCTATAAGTACCATAATTTTTGGAAGCTCTTTATGAGACTTGAATCCCTACTTCCTTCTATGAAGGCCTTTCTTCCAGCATTATATTGAGTCTCCACCTTCTATCTTTATGCACCTACTTTGAGAGCATAGTGGCCATTCTTAGTTCTATGTGCATTGTCCCAAGACAACTTGATTGATGCATATCTTGATATTGCTTGTTTTAAACTATTTGTATCTGGTCACTCTTATGAACTTTGAAGGTGTCCTATGCATTTATATTTGCTACTCTATGAGGGACAAGCTGAATGCTATGATGCTATGTTTTCTTTATGTGAAACAAACAAACGTCTTGGAAAGCATTGTTATTCATGAATCTTTTGTTTGTGCCTTTTCATGTTGCATCATAGTTTCTTTGTCTTATTGCTAGAACTTTGTCTTTCATGTTATGATTGAAGTACTATGATCCCAGCTTTGAATGTTTTACAAATACTTTGATCAAGTCTTTGATGGTGCATGTCACCTCAAAAATTATTATTTCTTTTTATCACTTACCTACTCGAGGATGAGCAGGAGTTAAGCTTGGGGATATTGATACATTGCAAATGTATCTATAATTTTTGATGTTCCATGCTTGGTTTTATCTACTTTCTTGTGTTTCGTCCACACTTTGGAGTACTTTTCATATGATTTCTTGGACTAACCTATTAACAAGAGTCATAGTGCCAGCTACCTGTTTTCTGCTGTTTTTGGTTCCAGGAAAGTCAGAAAATGAATATTCTCGGAATTGGACGGGACAAAAGTCAAAGTGCCTATTTTCTCGGAAGACATCAGATGCCAGAATACGAGATGGAGAAGGGCTGGGGACCGGCCACACCACCTGGTCGCATGGCTAGGCCTGGCCCACACCAGGGGTGGTCTGACCGACCCCAGCACCCCCTCGGCCTCTCCTTCCGCCTATATATTACCCTTGGGACGAAAACCTGGCACCATCAAAAATCCACGAAGAGTGCAGAGTCACGCCATCTCCATCCCTAGATTGGGAGGGATCTGAAGCTCTTCCCAGCACCCTGCCGGAGAGGGGAATTCACCCTGGAGGCCTTCTTCATCATCATGCAATCCTCCGGTGTGATGCGTGGGTGGTTCATCTCTAGACTACACGTCCATGTAGTAGCTAGATGGCTGGTTCTCCTCCTTTGTGCTTTCATGTCTAGATCTTGTGAGCTCCGTTCATGATCAAGATCATCTATTTGTAATTATGCATGTTGTGTTTGCGGGGATCCGATGGATATTGAGATGCTATTTCAGATTGATTATTGATTCTATCATGTCTTTGTTATTTGTGATCTTTCATGCTTTCCGTTGTTAGTAGGTATCTTGGCCAAGTAGATGCTAGCAACTCCAAGAGTAGTATTTATGCTCGATAGTGGGTTCATGCCTCTGGTAATCTGGGGAAGTGACAGAAATCTCTAAGGTACTAGATGTTTTGTTGCTACTAGGGAGAAAACAACAATCCTTTGTTCATAGAACAATCGTATTTTTTACTTTACATGCAATTCGTAAAGCAATAATATGTTGCTTGCAACTTAATACTGGAGGGGGTTCGGATGATAACCTGAAGGTGGATTATTAGTCATAGATGCAGTTGGATGGCGGTCTATGTATAATGTTGTAATGCCCAATCAAGTTCCAAAGGAGTCAAGATGATTGGTATATGCATGTATTGCTTTCTCGATGTTTGTCAATTGCCTCGCTGTAATTTTATCTATCTTAAGGAGAGCCACCTCTAGTGAACTATGGATCCCGGCCCTTTCTTTTACATATAATCTACAAATTGTTTACTACTTGGTGTTTACTTTCTGCAAACTTTTACTTCCTTCCATTCGATACGTTTAATCCTTTGTTTTCAGCAAAACCAGTGAGATTGACAACCTCATCGCAAGTTGGGGACAGAGTTCTGTGGTTGTGTTGTGCAGGTCTCCACGTTGCTACAAGCACCGGTAGTGCGCCCTGCCAAGGCTCAGTTAGCAACACCTTTGGGGTGTTTCCTTGCTCCTACTCGTTCGATTAAACCTTGGTTTCATAACTGAGGGAAACTTGTTCCTGTGCTCATCATACCTTCCTCTTGGGGTTCCCCAACGAGCTCTACATCAATACTGAGCCATCACTTCCCCAGATTACTAGAGGCATGAACCCACTATCGAGCATAAATAATCCCTCTTGGAGTTGCTAGTATCTACTCGGCCAAGATAGCTATTAACAACGGAGAGCATGCAAGATCACAAATAACAAAGACATGATAGAATCAATAATCAATCTGAAATAGCATCTCAATATCCATCGGATCCCCGCAAACACAACATGTATGATTACAAATAGATGATCTTGATCATGAACGGAGCTCACAAGATATAAACATGGTAGCACAAAGGAGAAGAACCAAACATCTAGCTACTACATGGACTCGTAGTCCAGGGATGAACTACTCACGCATCACACCGGAGGCAAGCATGGTGATGAAGAAGGCCTCCAGGGTGAGTTCTCCCCTCCGGCAGGGTGCCGGGAAGAGCTTCAGATCCCTCCCGATCTAGGGAGGGAGATGACAGCGGCTAGAGACTCTTTCGTGGAATTTTGATCGGGTACATAGGGTTTATGTATCGGAGGCTTCTTATAGGCGAAAGGGGGAGGCTGAGGGGGTGCCCTGAGAGGCCGCACCACCCCCTGGTGTGGGTCAGACCTGGCCGCGTGGCCAGGTGGTGTGGCCGGCCCCTGTCCCCTCTCCGTCTCGTCTTCTGGCTCCGTGTCCCCCTCGGTGAAATATTGACTTTGGCTTTTGTCCCGTCCAATTTCGAGAATATTCATTTTCTAGCTTTCCTGGAACTAAAAATAGCAGAAAACCGGCAACTGGCAATGTGGCATATTCTTAATAGGTTAGTCCAAGAAAGTGTGTAAAAGTACTCCAAAGTGTGGACAAAAAATAAGAAAGTAGATATAAAACAAGCATGGAACATCAAAAATTATAGATACATTTGCAACGTATCAACATCCCCAAGCTTAACTCCTGCTCGTCCTCGAGTAGGTAAGTGATAAAAAGAAAGAATAAGTTTTGAGGTGGCACACACCATCATAAACTTGATCAAAGTATTTTTAGAACATTGATAGCTGGGATCATAGTACTTTAACATAGCATGAAAGATATAGTTCTAACAATAAGACATAGCAACTATGTTGTAACATGAAAAGGTACAAACAAAAGATTCATGAATAACAATGCTTTGCAAGACGTTTGTTTGTTTCAATAAAGAAAGCATAATGAGAATGGTATTCAGCTTGTCCCTCGTAGTGTAGCAAAACATAAATGCATAGGACACCTTCAAACTTCATCAGGGTGACTAGATACAAATAGTTTAAGAACAAGCAATATCAAAGTTATGCATTAATCAACAAGTCTTGGGACAATGCACATTAAACTAAGAATGGCCACTATGCTCTCTCAATAGGTGCATAAAGATAGAGGATGGAGACTCAACATAAAAGTAAAAGAAAGGCCTTCATAGAAGGAAGTAGGGATCCAAGTCTCATAAAGAGCTTCCAAAAATTATGGTACTTATTAGCTTTCAGCTCTCATTGCCCCTATCATAAGCATCTTGAAGTGATTAAGGTTAAAGTGAACAAACCATGGAGTATATGCTTGACAAATTATAAGTTGGAAATCTCATGTCCCTTGAATATGAGGGCCACTCCTCATGCTACTCAAGTTTAGTTACCGGTAAGTTCTTGTCATAGTAAGTACATGTGTATCATAGAGAACCGCCAACGAGGTACCCCTTGCCCGATGATACGAAAGAATCCCCATATCAAAATGACAAGGCAAGCAGACAATGAGCATCTCAGCAATCTTCTTATTTACCATGGGAATATGGTGCTTTTTCTCTCTTTCCTCTTTTCTCATCTCTTTTTTTCTCTTTTTATTCTCAATCTTTATCTCTTTTTTTATAAGAAAAATGCTTCATAGATTGCTCATTATGGTTACGCTGCAGGTTTCCACCATGATTAGGCATGGATTAGACCAGCGGCCCAGGAGTTTCTCTAACACACATACATAACTCCATGGACTTACAAGCTCCCCTTTCATTTCACACCGACGACATCCATAAACAAAAGAGCACGCTATCAACTGGGTACAATGTACAAGTGCAATGTTGAAAGCGTTCCCCATGGCAGCATGGTTCTGCTAATTCCCAACATATAAGTGCAAGCATATAAAACATTGATGACACAATGGTTCAAGTTTATTAAGGGCAAGAAAAGTAAAGTGTGTTGTCAAGTTCGTGAGAGCTTTAATCACTAGTTTTCTCATAACAAGTTTAATTCGGAAGGTAGATAAAAACATGAATATACTTGGAATAGCAAATGCTAATAGGTAGGTATGGTGGACTCTTTTGAATAACTTGGTTTTATTTGGAGTAGGATGCATGAGTGGAACTCATACCTGGTATGGAGGCTAGCAAAAGACTGGGAGAGACCAACTAAGAGAGCAATAATGGCCATAATCATGCAAAGCGACAAAACATTATTAATTAAAGCATAAAGTGATATTACAAGTCAAAAACTAAAGGATCATAGAGGCTATGGTGACTGGGGATAGTCTTAACATGGTGTGAGCATGCGCCAAGTCAACCCAAATAAAGCATCAAAGGAGAATACCACAATACTATGCTTTAATATGCTAAAACAATGCATGATTCTTTCAGGGCACATTAAGCAATCTCAATTGTTTATAACATGTCATGCTACAGCAATAATCACTAAGTATAAATCCAAAACAATATCAAGCATGACATGACAAAGTATAGGCCACAGTCAAAAACAAGCTCCTTTTTACCACTTAAGCATGAACTTTCCTACTCTCTTCCAATCCAAACCAATCTTATTTGAAAACTAATGCATGAATGAGGGGGTCCAACCAATTTATTCAAGCAAACCAAGCAAATGAAAACCAAAAACTAAAATGAAGACGATCCAAGAACAACACAGCTGTGCTTGAAAGAATAAAAATGAAGTGTTTGGAAGAAACCTGAGATATTTATTGATGAAGAAGGGGATGCCTTGGGCATCCCCAAGCTTTGATAGTTGTACTTCTTGGATATTTCTTGGGGTGCCACGGGGTGGCATCCCCAATCTTGAGCTTTAGTCCATTCTTCATCTCATTACATCATTCTTTCCCTTACACCTGAAATTTTTTCCTTCATACAAAACTTCACACAATCTTCATTAGCAACATTAGTGTACTCAAGATAATAAGTATTTTGGTTCAGTTCCAACACAAGTAAAACTTCCATTAAAACACAAGCTACTGTAGCACTTCCCTCAAAAATCTCAATTTCCCCAAAATGAACCCAAAAGGGAATCAATGAGAAGCAAATACAAATAATGGCAGAAATCTGTCAAAACAGACCAGCAGGTAGAAACCGATTTTTTCGAAGACCTTCTGTTGCTCAAATCGAAAAGTGTTGAACTAATTAAAGTTGGATAACACCCCAGGGCAGAAGAACAAAAACTTACAGCTCAAACCAACGTACAGAGATTTTTCACGAATTTTTACACCGAAGCACAAAAATCTGTTTCGAGACAGCAACTTTCCCAAGCATTACTTCTCTCTCATTAGAGGTTACTCTTGGCACAAAAACCACACAAAAATGATAAGGAGAGGTTATTACTGAAGCAATAACTTCCAAGACTCAACTAAAACTTTTGGGTTATCTCCCAATAAGTACTTTTCTTTAACGCCTTTAAGTTAGGCATAAGAAGCAAGAAAAGACTCAAGTATTCTCAAATGAAGAAGCATTAAGAGCAAATTTTGTTTTAATAGGAGAGGCAAAAGGAACCTTCTCTCTCTTATTAGGGAAGTGTTATGTACCTTTCTTGAGTGGGAGTTGATATTTAATGGTGCCTTCTTTCATATCAATAATGGCACCAACAGTTCTAAGAAAAGGTCTTCCCAAAGTAATAGGACAAGAAGCATTGCATTCAACATCCAAAACATAGAAATAAATAGGGACATAGGCATTGTTAACCATAATAAGAACATCATTAATAATCCCCATGAGTTTCTTGTTAGCATTATCATCAACTAGGACATTTAAATAACAATCTTCCAATGGTGGCAAATCAAGCATTTCATAAATCTTTCTAGGCATAATAGAAATGCTACTATTAAGGTCACATAAAGCTTTGAGATCAAAATCATTCACTTTCATATTAATGATGGGTTCCCAACCATCTTGTAGTTTCATAGGAATAGAAGCTTTATGTTTCATCTTTTCTTCTTTAATTTTTATGAGAGCATCAGTAATGTGTTTTGTAAAGGCCATATTCATAGTACTAGCATTAGGACTTTTAGAAAGCTTTTGTAGGAACATAATTACTTCAGAGATATTGCAACCATCAAGAACAAAATCATAATTATTATCTAAAGTGGTGGAGCTATTGTTTCCCATATTTCAAAGAATTTCAGCATTTTTATTAGAAAAGGTTCCATTGGGTTTACTAGCTTCAACATTAGTGGTAGTGATAGTAGAAATACTAATATTTCTAGCAATTTCATCTTATCTTTCCCACTTAGCATGCAATTTAGCTAATAGTCTAACATTTTCATCAATTCTAACTTGTATGGCATTAGTAGAAGCAAAAGGATTTTCAATAGTTTTAGCAGTCATTTTACTCAAAGAAGATTGAGCTTCAGACAATGATGTTATATTTCTTTCAGCATTAGAGAGTTTTTCCTCAATAGTTTTATTGAAAGCAGTTTGTAAAATCTTTAAGCATAACTTCAAGTTTAGAGGGTGCACTTCTATTATTGTTGTAGGAATTTCCATAAGCATTACCATTATTGGGACGATATGGCATGTAATTGTTGTTACCAAAATTATTCCTGTGGGCATTGTTGCTAAAATTATTATTTCTTATAAAGTTCACATCAACTTGCTCTTCTTGAGCAACCAAATAGTCTAAGGGAACATGATATGGATCAATATGAGCTTTCCCATTAACAAGCATAGACATAATAACATCAATTTTATCACTCAAGGAGGAAGTTTATTCAACAAAATTTACATTCTTACCTTGTGGAGCTCTTTCAGTGTGCCATTCAGAATAGTTAACCATCATATAATCCATAAGCTTTGTTGCAGCACCCAAAGTAATGGTCATAAAGGTGCCTCCAGCATCAGAATCCAGTAGATTTCTTGAAGAATAATTCAATCCTGCATAAAAGGTTTGGATAATCATCCAAGCAGTCAATCCATGAGTGGGACAATTCTTTACCAAATATTTCATTCTTTCCCAATCTTGAGCAACATGTTCATTATCAGATTGTTTAAATTTCATTATTTCACTTATCATAGGTATAATCTTAGCAGGAGGATAGTATTTTCCAATGAAAGCATCTTTGCATTTAGTCCAAGAATCAATACTATTTCTAGTTAGGGATTGCAAACATTCTTTAGCTTTTCCTCTCAAAGAGAAAGGAAACAATTTAAGCTTAATAATATCTCCATCTATATCCCTATGTTTTTGCATCTCACAAAGTTCAACAAAGTTATTAAGATGAGCAACAGCATCTTCAGTACCAATTCTAGAAAATCGTTTTCTCATAACAAGACTAAGCAAAGCAGGTTTAATTTCAAAGAAAGTAGCTTCAGGAATAGGTGGAGCAATAGGTGTGCACATGAAATCATTGTTGTTGGTGCTAGTGAAGTCACACAACTTAGTGTTTTCAAGAGTAGTCATTTTTTGTGTTTTTAATAAAGAAAGCAAACTAGTACAACTAATTTTTTTTGTGTTTTTGATAAAGAAACAAGCAAACAAAGCAGAAATAAACTAAGCAAAACAAATAAAACAAAGTAAATAGATTGGTTATGAGGGACTCCCCTTGTGAAGATGACCTTGACTCCCCAGCAACGGCGCCAGAAAAAGTCTTGCTTACTCAATATGTTGAGCTCGTTGGGGAACCCCAAGAGGAAGGTATGATGAGTACACCAACAAGTTTTCCCTCAGTTATGAAACCAAGGTTATCGAACCAATAGGAGCAAGTAAACACCTCCAAGGTGTTGTTTCTAACTTGGAATCTTGCAGAACACAATCACAGAACTTTGCCCCCAACTTACAGTGAGGTTGTCAATCTCACCGGTTTTGCTGAAAACAAAGGATTAAACGTATTGTATGGAAGATAGTAATGCTTGTAGAAAGTAAACCGAAAATAGTAAATAGTAGATTGATGGTAAAAGAATGGACCGGGGTCCATAGTTCACTAGTGGTGATTCTCCTTAAGATAGATGACATGTTGGGTGACCAAATTACAGCGGGGCAATTGACAGACATCGAGAAAGCATACATGCATATACTAATCATCTTGACTCCTATGAGATTTGATTGGGCATTACAACATTATACATAGACCATAATCCAACTGCATCTATGACTAATAATCCACCTTCAGGTTATCATCCAAACACCCTCCGGTATTAAGTTGCAAGCAAGAGATAATTGCATTAAGCATTGTGTGTAAAGTAAACAATACGATTGTTCTGTGAACAAAGGATTGTTGTTTTCTCCCTAGTAGCAACAACACATCTAGTACCTTAGAGATTTCTATCACTTCCCCAGATTACTAGAGGCATGAACCCACTATCGAGCATAAATACTCCCTCTTGGTGTTGCTAGCATCTACTTAGCTAAGATAGCTACTAACAACGGAGAGCATGCAAGATCACAAATAACAAAGACATGATAGAATCAATAATCAATCTAAAATAGCATCTCAATATCCATCGGATCCCCGCAAACACAACATGTATGATTACAAATAGATGATCTTGATCATGAACGGAGCTCACAAGATCTAAACATGGTAGCACAAAGGATAAGAACCAACCATCTAATTACTACATGGACCCGTAGTCCAGGGATGAACTACTCACGCATCACAACAGAGGCAATCATGGTGATGAAGAAGGCCTCCAGGGTGAATTCTCCCCTCCAGCAGGGTGCCGGGAAGAGCTTCCGATCCCTCCCGATCTAGGGACGGAGATGATGGCGGCTACAGAAGCTTTCGTGGAATTTTGATCGGGTACTTAGGGTTTCTGTATTGGAGGCTTCTTATAGGGAAAAGGGGAGGTCGGGGGGTGCCCTAGGCGGCCGCAACACCCCCTGGCGCGGGCCAGGCCTGGCCACGCGGCCAAGTGGTGTGGCCTACCCCTGGCCCCTCTATGTCTCTTCTTCTGGGTTTGTGTCCCCCTCGGTGAAATATTGAATTTGGCTTTTGTCCCGTCCAATTCCGAGAATATTCATTTTTTGGCTTTCCTGGAACCAAAAACAGCAGAAAATAAGCAACTAGCACTGTGGCATCTTGTTAATAGGTTAGTCCAAGAAAATGTGTAAAAGTATTCCAAAGTGTGGACAAAACATAAGAAAGTACATATAAAACAAGAATGGAACATCAAAAATTATAAATACGTTTGCAACGTATCAGACCCAGCAGCTTGAAAAAATGGCTGATGCAGCTAGCAATGTTATCAAGTTCAAAACACGGAGGCACAAGCAAAATAAAAAAGTCAATCATACAACGATCCTTCTAATGAGAGGCTAACATGTGGGACCCAGCTGCGTGACCAAATGGTAGATTCGTTGAGCAACGCTATCTAGTTCGGAATAGGGTAGCACTAGAGAAGAAAAAATCCATCATACACATGATTCTTCTAGTGGGAGGCTGACATAGGGGACCCACTAGCCTGAATAAATGACTGATGTAGCGACCAATGCTATCAAGTTCGGAACACGGAGGCGTGACCGATGGAAAATTTTCCATCGTACACACGTTTCTTCTAATGAGAGGATGACATGTGGGGCCTAGCGGCGTGATTAAACAGTAGATGGATCGAGCAGCACTATCAAGTTCAGAATAGGGTAGCGCGTGTGGGGCCCCGGATTGATCATTCGAGAAATCCATGTTATGCATACACCACGTTCCCATGATCAGTGAGCCGTGGAACATAACCGACAAGTATCATTACAACATCCGAGACATACCGAAATACAAGACATACATAAATGCCATTACGGCTACATCAATAATCATTAGCGGAACTTCATCAAGCGTAGAGCCCGATCCATGCCTTAACCTACAGGCAACTGACTAGGAGAATGTCCTAGCTCGCATAGTCTCCAACTTCACCTTCATCTCGATATCTGACCAAGTTAATAGCCAGGGACAATGTCGGTGAGTACTTTGAATGTACTCGCAAACCACCTCAAGAAAATAATAATAACAAGAGGATATGCAATATGGTTGTGGTAGTAGGAGGGCTCCAAGAGAGGTTCTTTTCTTAAATAGTTTATCTTGTAGGTATAGCATCTACATATCTTTGTTGAAAACCTTTGTAACCATTTTGGAAACCTTTTAAAAAGTTTTGTAAACACTAGGATTGGGATACCCATTTATTCCCGTCTTCCGATCATCCTACGACCAAACTCCTTTCTCCTTCTTCTGACCATCCCATGGTCAAAACATTTCCAAAGCCATTTCTTTTCCGAAATCCTTTTTGAAAACAAAACCAGCACCGCTCTACAGAAGTTTTTCCAACCCGTCCTTAATCACGGACACGGCTATTCGAATAGATTTACACTCTGCAGAGGTTGTACACTTTACCCACACCATCCGGGTACACTATCTTCATCTACACCGATCGTGGGTCGAGTAACCGATCAAGACTCTCCGGATGCCCACTCCAATATAAGCGCCTACCCTATGAGTGTTACTCCCCTCAAAACCGGGACGTCGGGTACCGTCGACCAACCGGAGCACTTTTCCCACTTTTCAAGTGTGCGCTTTCAATGAGGGGCACATAGTAACGCGTGGAGGCTCGCAGACCCTTCGTTCCTTCTCTAGGTCGATGTCTCACATGGACCCTTCAGGAGAAGGCCCACCCTCCAGGGAGTTTCATCCCCTGTAGTAGTTGCGAGGAAGCTTATATCAGAATAGACAAACATCAAATCCAGCCCTGTCCCATTCCAGAGTAATGTGGTTGCACAGAGTTAAGTTGTTATAGCTAAACTGCAAAGAACCGGGTGCGTTTTCCTAAACCTTTTTCCTCCAGCTTTCCTTCAGCATTTTGTAAAATAAAACCTTTTTATTTCTCAACATCTCTTGGTAAAACATTTGGTAAAAAAATTCCGGGGTCTTCCCATCCTCTAGTTTTTTCTTTGGCTAAAACGGGGTCTCCAAAGGGTATGGTGTAATACACCATCTACTCTACTAGGGACAAGTAGGTGTCACCAAGGGGGTTGTACTTAATAGTACAAAAAGTGTAATAGTTCGGAGGGGCCAAACCACTACCATATATACATCAACATATAGTAAAACAATGCAGTTTTAGTAAACAGTAGATAAAACATACATAAGTAAAATAGTAGGACAAGGTTTATGAGCAAGAAGGTGGCTTGCCTGAGATTAGCAGTATGGCATATATATGTCCCTGGACTTCTTGTTAGAATACCATAATACCAATAATACCCACTTCGTCTGATCTCCGATAATATCGCATCTATCGTCGTCAAATAACACATGCAAACAAACAAGGATACAATCAACATAAAGAGATACAAGCGTCCATACATTGCAGAAAACTAGTGAACAATGCAAGATTACGATTCAGTAGGTTTTGAGAGGATTGGATTTAGGAGATTGAGAGGGCCTTGGAGAAGGGGATGAACACCCCTTAGGGTTTATGGTCGAGGAAGTACCTAAGAGGGGGTTTTGGACCAAGGACATATTCTGTATGATACCATGGGGTAAAAATGATACCAACAGATAGGATTTGATAAAATGAAACCAACAAAAGTGGTTTCATTAATTTATCATTTTTCTTGAAATACTTATGAATATTCTAGTGATAAAAGCTCTAGTTTTAGGAAATAATTCACCAGAGAATTTATGGAGCTCCAAAAATTATTTCCTTGTATGGTTAGGTAAGTATTGATGTACTTGATCACTGAGAGTTGGAATTGCTCTAAAATAATTACCAGAATACCCTCAGGAAATTCCCAAGGGCGGTTCTGGATCTGTTTTGTCTTTTTCACCAGCTTAAATTTACAGAACCTTTTGATTTGAAACCAATTCCACAAGGTAGGTACTTTTATTACCTTTCTTTAGGAATTGGATTCACTCTTTTTGGAGTTGTGTAACAACTGTGAGGATTTATCTAGTGATAAAACCATATACAGAAGTGTTTAATTCATTTGAAAACCTCAGAGGCTCAATAATTCTTAATCTCCTGTATTTAGATAAAACTGGACGTAACACATCTCAGAGAGTTGGAATGAGGTCCATACCATTTAAGGTTTGGCCTAGAGAAATTCCTAAAGGCAGAAACTAATAGCTTTTGTTATTTTTACTATAGACAAACTACTGTTCACCTTGGCATAAGACATATGCTAATTGATTGGTATAGCAATTACCTTCCAGGAAAACTTTGATTCATCCCAAATGGATATGTACAACTCCCTGAGGAATTTATTTAGTGTAAAATATACTCTTTAGAAGATTAAATGCCAGAAAATAATAAAGATTATTTTTGGCAAGGGACTGGTTCTGCATGTTTGGGAAATCATGTGAGAACATGTATAAATTTGTATCTGTCCAAAATGGAGTGATTCCATTTTGTTTAGCAATTAAACTAACTGGCCAGAAGCACATCTGGAATTACTGAAATTAAAAAAAGAAAAAGAAAAAAAAGGGTGTCGCGGGCTGGATCTGGAGGGGAGTTGGGCCGCGCAGGGAAAATCCGGCCCATCCGGGGCGAGCTACGCACGGGACGGAGTTCAAACGCCTGTCCGCGGCGCCCACCCGTCAGCGGCCCGGGAGGACGAAAAGGTATGGGGACATCTGGGTCGTCTGCACGAAGGGGATCCGATGGCGCAGCTTCGTCGTCTTCGTGGGAACAGGCGGCAGCACGGGCTAACCCTAGCTAGGGCTGGCGAGGCACGGGGAGCTCACCTGGGGCGTGGAGGGGCGCTGGGGAGGCTCCAGGGTGACACGGTAGTCCGCTACGAGCCCGACGAGGGGCGGCAGTGGGGTCTTCTTCCTCAGGAAGACGCTCACGCACGAGGACAACCGGCGGGTGGCTTGGAGGTTCCCGATGACAGCGTTCTGGGGGTTTCTAAGCAGATAAACAGGCAAGGTTAGATGCACACGGTCAAGGGGAGTCCAGCGGAGGGACATGCAGAGGAGGGGAGCACGGGAGAGGGAGCTTAGCTCGAGGAGAGGGAGGAGGCCAAGAGCTTTCTTCTTCCCTCTCTCGGGTTGCTCAGAACAGGGGAGAGGGAGTGGTGGATAGGGTAGGTGAGTGAGGGTGAGAGGAGGCAAATGAGCTAGAGTGGGGAGAGCTGGGTGGCCTGGGATATTTAACCCGAGGGGGAGAGGTCCATGATGGACTTGTTCCATGGGAAGGACAAGGGGAGGGAGCTGGCCATCCATTGGGCGTGGAGGGTGGTGGAGAGAGGGTGGAGGTGTTATCCGGGGTCGTGCTTAGGGAAGAGGGGAAGTGGGGCTGTTGTCCTAAGCTTATCTTTCCAAGGTAGGCAATAATGTCTTGACCCTCTCTCTCTCCTTCCAAGTACTAAAGACAGGTGAGGGGTGTACTACTGGGGTTTCGACCAGGAGTGAGATGGGTGCTGGAGAGAGGTGCTGGTCAAGCTTTTGATGAGGATTGGAGGTGGTTTGAGTAGTGGATTTGATTAGTTGGCATAATTGGTCAATTTAATGGTTATGAGGGAAGTACAGGGATATAATCTTTATAAAATGAGGGAGTGGTACTAGAATATGGAGGATGTGGGGAAGTTTCTCTATGATTTATTTTAGATTTTTCTAAGGATTTAATGTCTACTAAAAACCATTTAATCAAAAAGAGTAGAAATGGTTTCTAGAAGCTCATTTGGTAATTTTGTATTGGACAAGTTGAGTTTTTGATGTGAGATGGTCCCAAATGTGAATACACACTTAGGGGAATTTTCTCAAGATTTATTGAAAGATAAAAGTATTTAAAACAATTATTATTCCAATCCAGCCATTTAAGGAAATGGGCAAAAAGAAATAATAAAGCTCTTCAAGCATATTTATTTTTGAAGTGGGAAGATGGGTTATGATAGGAAGGCATCAAAAGTGACCTAACTTAGAGAAGTGTTTTGGCGAAAACTAAACTTTCCTTTATGGAGGAGGTTTTGGAGGTTTTGCCTATTAAAGGAATTTGAATAGTTTTGGTCCATAATAATTATGGAGAATTATTAATAAACCTTGATGATCAAGGTAGATGATGTATACAAGGTATAGCAAGCATTTTCAACCTTGGGAATTGGAAATCCAACTTGAATTAGATGGAAAACAAGGGGTTGTGGATCTAGGGTGATGTTATTTTTTATACCACCAAAACATGGTTGTATCTTGGAGCTCAGAGCTCACCTTGATGCAAGGGATAGATGGATAGTTAGACCAAGTCATATATATGATCATGGCAGAAGGAGTTTGGATTGGTTACATTTGAGGTGGTCTGGAAGTGATAGCCAACTTTGTTGAAAATAAGGCTGCCATTCCAGGTGAGTCATGATGCCTTATAAACCATGTGGGTTTAAGAAGCACAAAGATCCACTTGGAACAAGTGAAGTAGCTATTGATAGACCTATATAAGTATAACACAACCATGCAAAGGGTTGGTCCATAGAAGGTTGGATGGTGGTGTGAGCTTCTATCAAAGTAGGCATGCTGACTAGATTTGCAAGAATATTTATTTGCTTGCCTGCAAAACCATCAAGAACAAGTGGGTTATAAGATGTTCTAACCAGGGGGAAAGAGTGGTCCTTGGTAGTACTTATGATGGTTAACAATATGATTCAAGTTCATTACCAATAATGCACAAGGGTTGAGCAATGGAGACATCCAAAAAGGTGATGTTGGAAATAATTTTCCAGACTTAGCCAAATTCGGCAGACTTAGGGTTTTTGACTAGAATGTGGGTGGTGATGATTTTGATGGGTTGCAAGGTACCAAAGCATCATTAAGTGGATGATGTTGAAGAGTAGATTGAGTACATGCTTGATATTGGTCTTCATTGACTTGGAAACTTCTAGAATGGATCACTGCAGAATTGATCTGGTTAAGGGTTTTAGATGGTCACCTGGTGGCTAGAGATTAGGTCCAGGTTGTATTCTTGCTTAGGGTTTGGTGATTTTAAAGTATCTTGATCCTAGTGGATGAGCTCTTGGAGTAGCTCATACTACTTCTAAGCAATCAAGTCAAATAGCAGATCAAGGCAACTCATCGTACAAACAAATCAACTACTACTAGGGTTACCATAAGGCTTAGCTTGAGGTAAGGATGGGTAATTTTGAAAGGTTGGTTTTTGAATAATATGAGAGTCCTTGGTATCTCTACCAAGAGTGGAATTCAACAACTTAAAGAAAAGGTTTTGGAAAAACCTAGAGGTAAGAGTATTTGAAGGTTCTGTCTTGAAAACATAAGGAGATAGTATTCTATAGCTCTCCATAGTTTGATCAATAGAAGTTACTAAAATAGTTGGTTTGCAAAGGCTTCTTGGCTCAGGTTTTGAAATGCCAGAACATTTGAGAATATGGAAATTAAGCCAAGACTGTTTTGAGAAGTAGCCTTTGTCAAATGGTGTTAAGGTAAGGAGTATATCATCTAATACACATTCATATGCATAAGCATATCCAAACAACAAGCAAACACTTCAGCATCAAACAAGAAAAAGTTTTTGTTCCCCCTGATTTTTGCAGTCTAGACAACTAATCAGGGTTGCTGAAATTGGGATGTTACAGCGCGAGCGCGGGAAAAAACTTCCATCATACACACGATTATTCTAATGAGAGGCTGACATCTGGGACGCATCAGCCTGAATAAATGGCAGACGCATCGAGCAATGTTATCAAGTTCAGATCAGGGAGTCGTGACCGAATGGTATGGTCCGCAAGAGACACTGACGTCCGGGACCCACATGCCTCAAAACACTTTGGCGAGTCAACATCATGCAAGGAACCGAAAATTTAGCTTCTGCCATGCGCCGGCCAAGCTTCCTCCATGTTTTTAGCGATTTCGTCATAGTAGAGGGCCACGAAACCGGAAAAAAAGTTTTCCATCAGCCACTGTCGAGCTAAGAAATTCGTCACCGAAGATGCGCCTTCTACGACGATCGATGAGCCAAGTCGTTGCGGATGGACACTTTCCTTGTAGTGAATGGTGATAGCCATGTGTTGGGTTACATCAAGGGGTGCACATGGGTGGAAATAAGGATACAATAATTCCCTGAGGAAATTTCCTCAGGGAATTCTCTCTCTCTCGTTGTCCCTTTTGCGATGGCATGGTTCGTGGAAGGATTACACACGAAGATGTGACACGCCGACATCATGCCGTTGGGCTGCAAGGATTTCAGCCAGAGGATCTACTTCTGCACTCTCGGCAGGAATCGGAGAACTGAGGGTTGTCATCGTACATCGTATGTGTGCGAAACCACGAGGGTGCTACCACTTGTGGCACCTTGATTATCATGAGCCGGACTGCTACATGATGGAGCAAGTGCTGACTTGAGAGGAGCTTCGCGACCTTAGGGTCGGATACGGGTACGACTACATCATCCACATTCCCCTCGGAACGTTAACCGCTTTCGGACTACAAGGGTATTACTCCCAGATAGATGCTGGCATTAGGCATGTTTGCATAGGATTTTTTTTGTTTTCTACCTCTAACCCCTTCAAGAATAAGGTAGAGGAGATAATGACCAATAGTACGGGTCGGTACGGTCGTACCACCCACCCATACCGCGGGTCTGGACGCACAGAAAAGGCCTTTCTGGACGCGTTTCTTCACATAATCTGGCCCCGTTTGTTCCTAGACCTTTCTTAGGTCATAGGAAACGTGAGAGGGGCTATGAGATACCCCCTAGGCCTATATAAAGAGGTGAGGTGCCAAGGGAACAGGGACCCTCTCCATAGGTATCCACGGAGGAGCCCTTCCGCCATGCCACCTCCATAGCCGCCACAACTCCAAGATCTAGATCTCCATCAACACTTTCACACCATCAAAGCAAGAAGAGGAGGAGAAGGAGGCCATCACCATCATCACCACCACACACCGGGTGTCGGCTTCATCACCATCTCCATTAACACGTCCATTTCTCTCTACATTGCTTTCGATCTTGTATTTCTAAGATTGAACATGATGATGATCTCAATGAATTCTTCCTTGTGTTATTGTTCATCTGTGTTTGAGTAGTTGATCCAGTTCTAGGTTGAGGTATGATCTAGTATGCAACCCTAGACTTTGTGTCTTTATCTATTATATTACTCTCTCTAGTGACAAGGGGGAGATAGATGAGTTCATGTGATCCTTTGATCCAGAGTGTATTATTAACTTGCATGAGTGACAACATCGCGAGACTCTATGTAGTACACAACTGTGACAACTCGGAATCATTGGGGATCGTTTATTTATCTAAATATGTATCTTGTGTAATTCCAATAGATGGCCACACAGTAGCCCCTCTAGTACTAGTGAGACCGAAAGCCTAGACACCGCCTTTACTCTAGTCAATTATACATCTACAACCCCTTTCTTACTTTCAGTTTTGGTTTAATTGTTCCTTGTTTAGTTCTTTGTTATTAGTCACATTAAACCCTTCTAAACAACTATTAGCCTAGCAACATATAGAGTAAAATATTTCCAAACACCATTTTGGGTGCGAACATGGTCACACTGACAACATGGCTATGGGGATTTGTTGTTTCCATTTGCGAAGCTTCCTTGGGACGAACTTTCTGATAAAAATGTGCTGCTAGAAGTACTGCAGTAACCCTGTTGTTGGACACAGGAACCCAATTATCAAATTGGCACCGTTGCTGAGGAGCAAAAGTGTTTGGTTGTAAGCTTCCCACTCGCACATATTTTATTTCCATTTGTTGCTATTATCTTACTTCTTTTATTCATTTGAAAAGAACAAAAAAATTAGTTAATCTAGTCTTGTTATTTGTCTTAATCAAAATACAAAAAAGGGAACTATGGCACAAAAGGATCTTGGGGAGTATGGTAGTTTCAATAGTGATTATTCACGTTCACCTATTACCTAGCCCACTGTCACAGTGGATAATTATGAAATTAATCATAAGCTAATACATATCATCAAAAGCAAAGCTTTTGCAGGAGATCCAGAAAATGATCCGTACGAGCATATTGAGAACTTCACTGAATTGTGTTCTATGGTGAGGTTGGCCACTTGGACATATGATGAGCCGAAATTAATGTTGTTTTTGTTCTCATTGAAAGGAAAAGCCAAAGAATGGTTATAATCATAACCTACAGATGCCTAAAATAATGGCAAGGTATCTCTGATACTTTTCTCCATTACTATTTTTCAAAAAAGAAAATTTATGATCGGAGGTTTGACATCCTTACTTTTAAGAAAATCAGCAATGAAGATTTAATGCCAGCTTATAATAGGTTCGTAAATTTTTTGTGTGATTGTCCACCTCATAATTTAGATGATTGGTTATTGTTGAAAATATTTTATGGGGGCTTAAATCCTTCTTCTAAAGATAAGTTAGACATGACATCTAATGGTTCTTTCCTTAGCAAAATTGTGGCCGATGCTTGGAAGCTTTTGAATATAATGCAGAATAATTTTCATCAATTCCATGTTGATAGTGTGCATAAGGAGAAATCTATCCCAACTAATCTTGAAAGTTTGGTCAATGATTTCTTTAAATATGAAAAGAGTAGAGGAGAGATTCCTTATGGTGACACCATAGTTAGAAATGTTATTTCTAAAGCAATGCCTTTTATAGATAATCATTTTAATCATATTGAAACTGCTATCACTAATAATGGAGAACAACCCTCTACTGTTACTCCTGTATCTTCCACTTGTTGTACTATTCAGAGAGGAAAGAAGGGTAACACCAAGACGCCTAAAACCAAGAAGCCTCATGTTGAACATCTCACACCCGCGACAAGCTCCCGGGAAATAGGTACAGAGAATCGTGAATTAAAATCTGATAAGAACTATACATGTGGGGAGTATGAGGATGATTAGGGTGGGTCGCCCTTATGAATGTAAGATATCAAGAAATCATCAAGAAAGAAGAATAAGAAGAATTGGAAGAATTGCAAGAAAGGTATCCCACTCTCAAACCTTATCCATATCCTTATTCTACACCTTATGATTCATATGATTCTAGTGATGATGAGGACTTATATGATTCTAGAATTCTTGATGATTGCCCTGAAGTACTTTTTGATGACTCTAGTAGTGTTTGTCTAAATACTCCTTTTGGGAATACTGGTAATGATGAACCCAATACAAAACCTTGTATGCCTTCCATTTCTATTTGCTATGACCTTTGTTTTACTAATGACGTGTAGGAAAGTTCATTGCCATAAGGAAAACTACTAGCTATAGAAGATTATTATAAAATTTACCCTCAAAATTTAGCCAAGGGAAATATTCAAAGATTGATCATAAATCCTTAACCTTCTCTTGGAAAAAAATAAGAGTGCATGCTCACCACACCTTGTGCATAAAATCTCGCTAAATGTGAAGACATATTTATTTATATGATGTTGATGCACCGCAAGAGGGTTCATCTTCGACTAGATGGTGCTTGTAGCCTAGCTCTATGGCTTTAAATTGAGATCTTCTTGGTAGACAACCCAAAAGTTCGTAGGTGTATTTTTTAATTTTGTGTCTTTTGTATTCATGTTGCATTGGCACTTGTATGTTTGCATGATTTACTATTAGAGTTGGCTTGTGACTATTATCAAAAGGTGGAATTGTTCGTTGCTCTAATCATGTGTTGCATATCTTGGTTAAAACTTCTCTACACAAGTTTATCTATGCTTTGTTTGGATGTTGGACTAATGTTTCATGTCCTTGGAAATTTTCTGAAGAGAACTTTCTTAACTTCTAGGAGTTTTAACGAGTTGCGGTACGGCAAACCCCGTTGTACCGCGTGCCCGTACCACCCCTGTGTCACGATGAGGAACCAAGAAGATTTTCCAGAAAAGGTAATGAACGCGTAACGAGCGTCGGTACGGGGGGGACGTGTCCGTACTACCCACCCATACCGACATCCCTACAAGATTCAGAAAACAGGAATAGTTTCTAGAGGGTTTAACGACCTCCCGTACGACCACGTCGGTCGTACCAACTTATCGAACTTCAAAAAATCAAAAATGAAGAGGAGAGGTGGCGCAATATACGCACACGCCCGTACCACGTGCCCGCACCAAAGAGTAGCACCGCATAGCAAGGACTAGGGACAGCTAAAGAAGGGCAATAAACCCTCAAACTTTTTATCTCAAAAATTTAAGGTCAGTGGATTACCTTCTACATATTTCATTGTACTCCATTTTGTCTACCTACCTTCGAAACTCCCTAGCCTATAATTCTCTTTAGTTTTTCATGTCTCTTTTATTTTGTTTTCACTATTGGATGAATGGACTCTGTTTGTACAACGAATTGTTTTATTTTACTTCATTTGTTATTTTCATGGAGACTTGAACCTTGTGTGATGATGTTCACGGTTTGTGTAAATAGTGCAAATACTTGTATAAACCATTTAGTTATTTCAACTCAAAATTCAACAAGTGTTCGGTAAAACCTTCTAGTCTCGAATTTCTCTCAATAAAAGCCAGGTTATCTAAGAAGGCAATCACCGGATCACGTCAACAAATATTCGTTGAACCAAAGGTCCATGTCCATCAAAAGAAAGGTTATTCGTACCTCAATGGTAAAGTGTGTCACCCTTTCTTTACTCAAGCTTGGGGAGATAATCACTTCTCTCACTCTCTTTTGATAAATGCATTTTCTCTTTTCTTTTTGGTGATCTATTCAAGTTTGGTTTTTGCAAATTTCTAGCTTGGGTAAGTTACTTTTGCATGTGTAGAGTCTTATGCAATGTTCTTTCGATAAAGTTTTTGTGCAATCATGCAACCCGCTGTTTTTGAATGCTTTCTTAGGTAAGTTATGTTTCATATTTATATAAGGTACACACTTGCTTTTGTTAGGTTTCATAAGTGTTGATTTAGAGCTTTGATGCATTGTGTTCAAATCTTTATCCAGTTTGAAAAAAATATTGTGATCCTCTATAATACATTGTCATGATTTCTACACTTGGTATGATCAAATACAATAAGAATTTTTTCCAATTATGATTTATGTAATGTTTAATTGTCTTAAGAGTTTAACCTTGAAGATAGGCAACCCCATTGACATAATGATAAACCTAATAGCACTCTTGAAAGGAGTTGTTTGAAGGAAATGAAGTTTAGTGGTGATTGAGATGCATGCCAAAACTTAGAGTTGTGAGTCAAAAAGTATGATATTGCTTAAAGCTTGTCTACAAATTGTTGACGCATACCCTTGGGATGCCAACAACTCCGCTGGCCTTCGAATGATCTATGGTACAACTCCTGATTTCGGCTATGAGTTGATGACATTAGTAGCAACTACTACAAGTGGGCAAAAGTATTGGTACTCTTAATGGTTGTGCAAAATGTTGCCAAGGTCACCAATGACCACTATTGGAAACTGTTATGGAAACCAATTAAATCATCTAGAAATTTTTGGCATGGTCTCATTACTATTAAATGGAATATCTTGAAAGAAAATGAATAGAAAAGAAGTGTTTTGATAGCCTTGAGTTATTGATGTGGGTGTTAATCAGACACTCCATTTGTTATGCTTCTTGACATGATCTCTCGCACTTGTTAAAAAAAAATATAAAGGGATCATTAGGAGGATCACAAATTTGCTTCCAAGTTAGATTTACTTTTGATATGGAGCATTGGAGTTGTAATCTATCTCTTATTGATTTATATAACTAAGCTTGTGTTGCCTTATATGATTATGTTCTATCTTAATTTGAGCTTGTAGGGAAAATAAGGATACAAGGCATCGATCTTCTATGATAAGCTAGATTATAGCATTAATTTATCGACTCTCTTGCTCGAGGACGAGCATCATTTATCTTGGGGATATGTTGATGAGTGCAAATATGATGCATATTTAAGCATATAGAATATTCATATTGTCACTCATCCCATGCTATATCTAGCTACAATTATGCCTATTATGCATGATTACTAGTTCTCATTCATTTTCATATGAGTGTTGCACAAGTATTAGTTTTATTATGAGTGTTGCACAAGTATTAGTTTTATTAGGATTTTATTACTTTTCCTTGTCTTTGACTTGTGTGTAGGTGTTTTGATTGAGTCTGGATAAAGCAAGGCAAGAGGATCCAAGAGGATGCAATATGGAGGAGTTGTAGCCACCAGACTTAGCCATTTGAGGGGTGAAAAAGTGATATTTTTCCATCATCTCAAAATCAATATCTAAGACCATGGTGTTATAACCCTCGTCCATATGAATCCAATGAGCCAAAGAACACCTAAATCGGAGTTCGTATGAAGAAATGGTGGTCAAAATACAAAAGAAGGCACATGAGATAATGACCAACAGTAGATGGCGTCGCGAACCGCGTCCTGCCATGTCGTGTCGAGGGAGGTGCAGATGGCCTCCTACCGGTCAGGTCCACCCTCACCAATGTCCTCCCACTCCTTCATGTCTTCCTCACCTGCGAATAGAGCACACCCGCCATCGCTAGGCAAGAAGGGTGGGTAGCACGCAAGGACGTGCTTCATGAGGTCGGCCTAGGTGATGGGGAGGCGCCTAGGAGACATGGTGGCTATGCTGCCTTTGGTGGTGGTAGCCATGCCGACGGCTTGCCGTTCTTATAGGCCAAACAACCTCGGAGGGAAATCGTGGCGGGAAGGAGACTGCTGAGCGGGAAAGGCCTCGCTGGCAAGAAAAGACGTGAGGCTAGAGATATGCACAGGGGAGGGATGCGCACCAACCGCTATTTGCGTCAATTAATGATACCTTCAAGCGCCTACTAATGGCTGCTTCCCAGACAGCAGGCCCCACAAACGGGGCAGCCCATCGGGTACACGAGCCTAGGACACATTGTCCTCCTCGATCCGCAAACAGACCAAAACGATGTCCCACCATTGGAGATGTCCTAAGAGTATGTACAATGCGAGATGCTTAGAGGAGTGCTTATAAAAATAAACCAACTATTTTGCTAAGCATTGGTGCTTATTGTCATAAAAGAGGTGCTAAGCATTGGTGCTTATTGTCATAAAAGAGGTGCCTAGTTAAGCATCTACCTAGTACACCGGTGCTTAAAGTTAAAGAAAAGCCGGTTTATTTTCCGTCCTATTTTCCATCCTAAGCCCTTGCATTGTATATGCTCTAAGGCACATACTCACAAGCCTTAAACAATTCGTTTGCCACGCACTAAACCAAAAGACTGTCCGCCAGCATGCCTACAAACTGAGAACTGGAAGAATTATCCGCCTTCGAATTGTCATGCGTCTCCTTGCCAGCATTTTCCAAGGAATACAAAAATTTCTATAAGAGCCCCCAGATCAGGAGAACGTCTAATAAAAATATGCATAGAAAATCAACACGGCTGTTCAATAATGACTGAAAAATAGCTGTGCCATATGATCACGAGTCTCAACTCTCAACCAGAACATGTGAGTTTGCAGGTAAACACATACTACCTCCATTCCATAGCCTTATATTATGGATATACTACCTCCGTTCCATAATATAGCCTTATATTATGGAACGAGGTAGCATGTGTTTACCTGCAAAGTCACATGTTTTATGGAACGGAGGTAGTATTTCAAGTCAGAAAGGGAGATAAGATCCTCCTCGTGTTGAAATGAAAAGAAAGCACACAAATCAGATCGCACACAGACACATGAGCCTGTGCCTGCGCTAGTTCGGGATTCCAAAGAGATGTCTTGAACCGCTCAGGAATGATTAGCTCTGACATTCAGTTCTCCAAATTGCTTTGAACAGAGGTGCAGATAGTGCTGCCATATCGTAGACGGATTTGATCCCAGAACAGAGCAGAATCATAGTTTGTAGCTAGAACATGTACTCCCTCCGTTCAGAAATATATAAGACGTTTTAGCTTTGTAAAACAAATGCATCTAGATGTCTTTTAGTGTATAGATTCGGAGATGAACCTATACACTAAAAGACATCTAGATACATTCGTTTCACAAAGCTAAAATGTCTTATATTTCTAGACGGAGGGAGTACTTACTTGTACAAGCATTGAGTTCCGTTAACAGAAGAAGCTTTATCAAGGGAGCTACATTCTCTACCGAACATCACAAAATAACTAAAACTGTGCTACCCTCGCAAGAACTATATTGGTGCATGTCTCATCATCCAACAACCACTTCTTATCTTGGTAAAGTCCAGCAACGAACAAAAAAAGACCATAATCCCATAGTAGAACTAACATACCATCATCTATCCTTCAATTCCTGCAACATCATATTCATGGTAAATACAGATGATAACAAGAAATACATTTTAAATAAACAAAGTACCTCAACAGAACTGGGAAATAGCAAGGAGCATAAGATTTTCTATGACTATGTAACAATACATGGGACAAACAAACTGTATTTTCTCTATCTTTTGTTTAGTACTTAAGTTATAAGCAGATACTCAATAAAATACTTTATTCATCTGGTTTGGGCGTCTAAAATAGAGTTTAAAGGGCTAATGTTCGAGCTCTGATATGCACGCCAAGATTACATCAGGCTGTCAGTGTGGACAACTCGCCTCTTTTCCAAACTAACTTTTTTAATATATGTTTGGCCTACCATTTACGTCCTCTAGACATGCATTACTTACGTATAAGTTCAAAGTAGTAGCATCTGTGCAAGTTATTCTCTGGGAAATAAGATCTGTGCAAACACACATTCAGGAAACCATGGTAATGCAATTCAACTTGATAGTGACACACAAATGAAGCTAAAAAACATGGTGGATGATATGATAGTACTTCCTCGATTCTTTTATGAAAATTCTACAGCTTTCAAAACATGACTGAAAAAATTCATTTCTGCAAGAATAACTGTAACTATGTGTGATATTAGTATAAATAAGAAACTTTGTAATAATATGGAAGTACAATTAAGTATTAACACCAAATCTAAAGGTATAAATTTCATGTGGCCGGTGAACATAATGTTACATATACTGGTGAGAAATATCAAAAAAGTTTGACTACACACACAGACACACTACAAAGATTCTAGAGCACAATCCATAAAGAAATGATGGGAGTGTTCAGAGCATGGTCAAACATGAAATGTACCCTTCATTCTCCTAATTGTGTATGTAACAAAACCAAAGAACAAAATATCAAATTTGGTTCTTCAAGAAAAAAGCAAATGCTGTTAGTGTGCTGGTCAAAACAATTGAATTTTGTAGTTCAATGCAAGAAATCACTTGATATTGCTCTTGTCAAATTTCAACTCTTGTAGTTTCTATCCTAACGTGCTTCTTACAACAAAGTCTTCACGCATATGAATTGCTGACCCCAGAATCCAGTATTGACAAGCCAGGATAGGATTTGACAGAAGAAACAATTGCATCTATCTACAGTTACAAGGAATGGATGAAACAATGGCTAAAAAGAGTGTCATGGCAACGCAGAAACCCCCTACAATCCGTAATTAATTGACAATTGTACCATGTACCTATACTAAGCCTATTCAAAAAAAAAAAACACTTCCACTTAGACATTATTCTCAATTGGGCTCCTTTTTAGCTTACACAATCTTAATTATCTTAGATATTTATCTATATTAGTCTGCAATCCAACATATTGACAACTACTTTGGAAGTTCAAGATCACACTAGAATGATGCTGCATCACATTTAAAGAGTATAATCAACATATTAGGCACAGAAGGACATATTTAGCCAAGTAGCTCAAAGCTGTATCTGAACCAAGTATGACTAAGTCGACCACTGTACAAGCTAAGAAATAAGTGGATGGTCAATTCACTATTTATATTCAATTCCAGTGGACCACAGGGCTGTCCGATAATATTATCGCTAATTCCAAATTGTAGACTTATGTATCATATTTACTCATGTCAGTGCATAGACAGATTCAAAATTTAGGCGACTAACATTTAAACGACACTGGTAGTAATATAGGTAAAAACCTGATGACTAACAACTAAACAACATTGATAGTAATATAGTAAAAAAAAACTGAGAGTACTTATGCAGTTTTACACATCTTGAACCAATGGGTTTAAAATCCATATTATCGTTCACTATTTCGTTTCACCAAATTATAACCAAATATATATATGCTTGGTGTTTTTGGACGCCAGTTAACAATGGGCCAAGACATATCACAACATAACTACTCCAACCAGCTCTCACCGCAAACTATATCGATTCTGGAACCAAGATCCTTCACTCAGATTCTGCCTCTACAACACAATTGTTACCCTCATGAACACGCAGAATCATCATAGCGAGCAAGAACCACACGTACCTCACATGCGTGGCTGAGGTCGAAGGATCATGATGAGGATGTCTATGGCCATGAACGCGACGAGCGGGCTGAGATCGAGCTTGCGGCCGAACACCGGCGGCATGACCTCGCGGCAGAGGGCGAGAAAGGGGTCGCAGAGGTCCCGAAGGGCGGAGAAGGGTTGGCGATCCCATGGGATGTTGGGGAACCAGGAGAATAGCACCCCGACGAGCAGAACCTCCCGGTAGACCCCCAGCCACCGTACGGCAGCTGACATCGCCGCCGCGATGGGCGGACGCAGCGGCGCAAGGTTGATGCTCCGCAGGCCGACCTCTAGCGCCGACAGCGGGGCCAGAAGCCCTCCAACGGCAGAAGCCGCCACCTGCGCGGCGGCGCGCGGGGGCGGCGGCGAAGCGTGGATGCTGCGTGGGAGGCGGAGGGGGGGCATGGCTAGGGTTTTGGCGGGGAGGAGACGGGTGGAAGGGTTCGGGAAGGGTCGGAGCAGCGCCGGCCTCGTGCACGGCGACGCGAGGAGGCCGTTCATCGTATCCGGACGCCGGTGCGGGTTCCGGAAGGTTCTAGAAGGATTGGGGGAGAGAAGAGGAGAACGAGGGGCAATGACAACGAGGAAGAAGGAAAGGATAGGGGTGATGCCGCCGTGATGGTGTGTTTTGGTGGGCCCTTCTTGTAAGAGGTAGTAGGGGAAGAGGAAATAGCACATAGCACCACTTATTGGGAGTGTTTTGCACATAGCCACACCTTGCGTTTGTTTTTGCAAAAAAAAACACGTTTTGCTCTAATCATTTGCACACAACACATAACTCATCATTAACAGCGTTACGACTAAATTAGTCACCTCAGGCCCACATGCTAGGAGATAAGTGGCCTCCCTCCGTGTCAGTTTAGCATTCATTCGGCAACCTTGACGACGATGACACGATGAGACCGCCATGCTCCTTTCCATTCATGCATAGTTCTCCTGTACTCCTGTTTCGTTGACGGCGTGCTCGTGCTCGTGACGAGCGGGAAGATGCGGTTGATGCCGGCGTCACATATCCTCGGGATTAGGCCAAAACAAATTTCAGACTTTTATCTCATATGAGCTTAACCTAAATTTCAAAAGCATACAGAGAAACAATCGGTAATATTATAGTGACTATACGACATAAAAGTTATTATGGCAAGCACATAACTGAGTAAAGAACCAAATTATTACAAGCATAGGTCACTGACCACAAATATCAAACAACGGAAGGCAAATTATGATATTAAGTATAGCAAACTTAACAAATGACCTAAGAGGCATAAAGCATAACGATAACATCCCAATCCATAGATTCCAAGCTGCCGACCGGGAACTCCAAGCTACTCGTTGATGTCGAAAGCCATAACGAACTCTTCACTTATGATAACACTTACCTGCTGGAAAAATATCAACAAAGCAATGATGAGTACAGTGTGTACTCCGCAAGACTTATAACTGGTGGTGTTATTTTACATAAAGCTATATTTTTTTATAAAAGAGGTAGGAGAAGCTCGACTAAGTAGAACATTTAAAAGGGGATAATGAAGCGATATCACTAGCTTTGATCATCTTTGGTATCTACTAAACTTTATCAGCCGAACCTACCAACAAGGATCACCCCCTCGATCCCTAAGAAAGCATCATTAAGCACACTTTACTTACTTGCCAAGTTTTACAATTAGATTATAGTTCTCTATGATCATTACGTCTGTTCCCAAGTCGTCCATAATCGCGGATATGGATTTTCAAAAAGATTAATAACCCTGTAGGGGTGCATAACTTTAACCACACGTATCAACCTTCTCTTAATGCCACTAGATAATCCCTCTTCCTTGAAAGGCTGGCAGAGGGTGGTTGGACACGATCTTTACCTTGCTTTCGCCGAGACCATGAGTCACGCCCTAAGGAGATGTCATCGTAACGGGTCAAGTCCTGAAGTCGGTCCTTAGAGATGTGCGCAGGGTTTAAGATTATGGAGGTCGTGTCTCTCTTGTTCCCGGTCACGCTTACCTATCTGTATGAATGCACCTCATTCACCGCCTTCGAGAACAACCAAAATACATATGTCGAATGAAACGTCCGAACTATGTGACTCATGGAATATATTAGGCAAGTTAGTTGGTCGAGGGGGTTTTCAGGCCCCCATGTGGTTGTACGCTCATCTTGGTTTAAGAGGCAAGAATTTAGATCCTAGTGGTGGCAAATATGGGACTGCAAAAACCACAACCCTATGTGGCCTCCCATACAAGACTTAGCATGTTTTACTTTCATCTCTGATCATACCACATCATCATATCATATTTCACAGCTATGATTCATCAACCGAATGGACCAGTAGAAACAACTAAGCATGGATAAGCACAACAGATATAACAGCTCCAGTGAAGCTCATAAACCAAACCCTAGTTATGCTAGGAGTAGTGGATCAGAAAATATAGGCTACAAAGATAACATGCATCAGATAGGATTGATATATCTATCGATAAAAGACTTTAGAATCGTATGCACATGGCAAGAATGAAATACTTTGAAAGCATAGGATTTTATCATGTGTAGGGCTATGTTTGCCTTTGCCTGTTGATACTCGGATATAGAACTTCAGGTTTATCGGCTTGACATTGTTCACCATTGATCAAGTACTTCCCTTCGATCGTGTTAATCTTGGTCTTCAATCTTGGACTCGATCTCGTTGCTCACATCAACTCCGAGGTCTACCGAGAAGAAGCAGAAACACCGGAAAAGGAAGGCAATAATCAACACATGACATCGCTGCAGTGCTCAAGCAAGGATTATGATAAGAAAAGTTAATGTGTATTGAAATGAATCCTAGTACATGCTTGGTCATTTTAAACAGGGTCCGAGGGGTACAAACCCTAATTCGGAGAGACCCCGGATGCATATGAGATGGATTATTTTGTTATTCTAATTAAACTTGTCATGTAAGTTGCTTAACAATGCATCATTATGAGTCTATTGTTTAGATCTCATTTTTCTGAATATTTTGATATATTATACATATTTTTCTGATTTAGAATGAATTAGTTATGAATTTTCCCATTTTAATTCATTTTAAAATCATTTTTAAAACAATTAAACATTTTTGGAATTATTAAATTATTTTACAACCTGGACCCACATGTCAGACTTTTATTAGTTTCAGAAAACATTTCCAAAAATATTAAAAACCTGACATTAGGACCCACCTGCCAGCATTTTTTATTTATATATTTAGAAAATAATTACAAAACATTTAAAATAAAAGAAAAGGGATTGTTGCGTCATGTTGATGTCATGCTGACGTCCGCGATGGCAAGCTCCTCAAATCGAGCGCAGAGCTGGTGACGGGGCGCGCACGGGGACGATTTGCTTGGCGTGTCGGATGCACGGGGTCCGCGCTGAGCCTGTTAGATGCGGCGCCGCTCCTGGATGGTTGCCGGAGCGACTACAACGACGACGAATACCAGCGGCGGCAGGTGTTCATCGACATCATCCTATAGAGTGAGAGGGAGCTAGGGAGAAGGTCCACAGGGACCAGCAGCTCACCAGGAGCATGACGGTGAGGTCAGGGAGGACGAACGGAGGCGAATCGACGGTGTGACTGGCGGCGGTCGATGGAGCAGCGAGCACGATTCCAGCGGGGCAGGAGCTTCCCGACATGCGCGCTTCATGAAGGTGGGTAGAGGGAGACGGGGCGGTCATGGTGGTGGCCTCGTCTTGGCCCGGGCGACCGGAGACGATGGCAATAGGCGGCAGGGTCTGGCTAGGGTTTCGAGGCCGAAGGGGAAAAAACTGCAGAGGGGGCGAGAGGGGATGCGAGATCCAGGCACATGGCTTAATAGGATTGATAGGATACCCATATCAACAAGTTGCAACTTATTTTCCGGAAGCTCATTCGAAAAGAACTCTAAGGTTAAGCGTGCTTGGCCTAGAGCAATTCTAGGATGGGTGACCGACCGGGAAGTGGGTAACCGGGTGCACACGAGTGAGGACAAAGTGCGCAGAAAAGACTAGTGTTGGTCTGTGGGGCCAGTCTAGATATCCTATTAAGCTGCCAGGAGTGACACCCCCCAGGCCCAGGAGTGGACGGGGTGTTACAGGGGATGATACTGGTATGGGGAGAGAGAGGATGAGGTGGCCGTTATTATCCTTGCGTCAAACGATGGCGGCAGGCATCATAACATGGCAAGGATCGACAGTGGACGCGCTGACATAGAGCAGCTTCTCCTCTGCGCGAGGAAGAAGAAAGAACATACGCGATGAAGGGGTACGAGCTGGATTAGGCCAAGGTGGGCTACAGACGGGCCGCGGGAAGCTTGCTGAGCGGCTTCTGCTGGTTGCACTTCTTGATAGAGGGGAGAGAGAGAGAGGGGTTGGGTTGCGGCCCAGATAGAGTTAGGATTAGTTTTTATTTTAGAAATCTTTTCCTGTTTAGTTTTCTCTCTTTTCTCTTTGTATTTTCAGATTTCAAACTATTTTGAATATTTTCAAAATACTAGAGTTTGTTGTAAAGATTTAAATTACTATGGGGCCCTTGTATTCATTTTGGGCTCCATAATTTTTGGTACTTTTCAAAATATAAAAGCCACCCTTTTGAATAAGTTTCAAAGAAATAGAGATTTTGTATATTATTTTTTTCCATGCATTTTAAAATATGATGCTCATGCTATGCACACTCAAACCCTAATTAGAGATTCATTAAAACTAGAGGTGTTACAGTTCTATCCCCCTTAACAGAATCTTTTCCCGAGATTCCTAGGTAGGAAGATAGAAGGAACATGATTACACTAAACTCCAACGATCTTCTTGAAGAGGTTAATCCATGCCACCATTATTGAATGAATGAAGCACTTCATTTCTTCGAGGTAACTGATGGGGATATGCCAAAGGGGGTATGCCCAGCAGGACGTTCCGATTGGGCCGAAGGGCCTGTGAGTGGGCCTGAAGGACGGCGACTGGACTACGACTGAAGGAGAAGCCTGACGATCGAAACCCAAGGCCCGGCGTATCTGAAGCCTAGTCGGATTAGGTCAAAAAGCCTCCGAGTCCATATCTGGCTCGGTTGTAACTTGTAAACCCTAGCGAGGTGACTCCTATATAAACCTCCCTAGGGTATCCTAAGGACTTACGTTCCATCATACACCCCCTCGAGCGACTCGCTGCTTAGACGCCGAGCTCGCCATCCTTGTAACTCGCTCTCCATTAATCCAATCTAGCAGGAGTAGGTCTTTACCCTCCGGGGGGCCGAACATGGGTAAACCCTGTGCATCCGCCCCCATCTCGCACCGCAGATGGCCACCAACTCTTCCTCACGTTACAATCAATCGCTGCCAGTAGCAGCGACTGCCGTGGCCATTTCCACGACAGTGGCGCCCACCGTGGGGCATAGCGGGACTGGCCTGAGTTCTGCGGCGAGACCCTACTTGTCGATCGATCGGCGGCTCGCCACCGGCCGCATGATCGCCATTGGCGGGATCTTATAGATCCTGCCAAGCAGCTACATCCCGGCGTCACACCCGGTCACTCACGGCGCGGTGATGCCGGTCGGCTCCATCAACCTCTTCGTCGGCTTCACTAGCGGGGTCGACCTAGCTGCAACGATGATCGTTGGCGGATCGCCGCCGCACCGCGACCTGCTCTCAGAAGAGAAGGCCCACTCCATCAGGAGCCTCATCACTAAGTATGACTTAGCCGCCAGCGGCGCGGCCGAAACCAATGCCACCACCAACTACGAGGCCCTAAACGACGACGCCGACTCCGCGACCCCTGCCTCGGTCGGCGGATCTATCACTGCCGCATCACGAGAGGACTCCATCACACGAGTCTCCAACCCGGAGGATTTCGAGGACCCTTCCATCCTCGGGATCTTCGACTCTGACTCCGGCTCGGAATCGCCTGAAGACTTCCACGCTAGATCCAATCGCTTCAACGCGATCTACGTGGCGGGCAGCACGGCCGCCCCGCCAGATCCGTTCTCCACGCTGATCCCGCCGACTGCGATGGCCACAGAGGTGGAGGACGCCCGCTTGTGGCTCGCGGAGGCGCAACGCAACGAACTCGTCGAGCGTGAGAAATACCGCCTCGAGCGGGAAACGGCGCGGGAGCTATCGCTCTATCACCAGCGCCGCATCAGGACCTGCCTGAACTCCAACGTCCAGGGCCACGTCCTGAACTTCAACGGCGAAAGAGACCCCGCACGCGCGGCCGAGGGCGAATACTGCGAGAACGCGCCGCTAGGCGGAAGCAATCCCGCGAGACCACCACCCGGCGCACCGGCGACCGGAGCCCCTCCAACACCCATCGGCCGCGCGCCCCCGCCGGACCAACCGCGGATCATCATCTCGCCTCAAGCCCGCGACACCAACGGACTACCACTCTACTCCACCCCGATGGACAACGTCGTCGTGGCCGACGCCGTGATCGCCAACCTCGACGTCCAAGGCGACGACGCGCTATAGATCTAGTATGCCAAGGCCCTACTCATCAGGGCCGTCGAGAAACAAGCTGTGGGAGTTGACCCGCGGGGGTGGATGTATTCCCATTCCTCAGCAAGCAGAGCGGCGTCAAGCGGTCACCCCACCGTTGCCAACGCATTGACTTGCCCCCCACCGCAGCCCCTGGCGAACCAACCACGGGCCGCCAACCCTGCGCTGTCCACCAATGAGCCGTGACCGGCGAATAACACGGTCGCCGCCAACGGGCAGCCCATTGATGCCCGAACAAACATCATCAACAACCAGGCATGGCGGGTGCGCCAGCCCAACGACTTGAGGCACACCCTCACGAACCGCGGCGACCCCGAACCAAGAGGCTCGCTCAGTCGAGTCGGACCGCAATGCTTCCGGCCCATGATCCATGGGGAAAAATACCCCACCAACTTCAAGGCTCCCAAAGAGATCGAAAAGTACGACCCGACGTATGATCCAGCTGTCTGGCTGAACACATACCTCATGGTAATGGGAATCGCAGGCCGCACCGACCTGCTCGCCGCTCGCTACCTCCCCCTGATGATGGAGGGTGCGACCCAGCAATGGATCAACACCCTCCCCGCTGACAGCATCGATTCCTGGGAAGAAATGCGAGACGCCTTCATCAGGCACTTCGAGGGCTCCTACACCCGTGCCACCACCATAGAAGATCTAGAGCTATGCATCTAGGGACAACGTGAGTCGACTCTCCATTGGATCCAAAGATGGCAAGAACTGTGGATCAACGCCTCCGGCATCCACCCAGATACGGCGATACATTGCTTCAAGAACGCGTGCCGGTATGAACCCCTGGTCGCTAGATCAAGAGGGTCTACTGGATGCTCGACAACATACCCGACCTCCTCGAGATCGCCAAGTGCTACGTGGAGGAGGAACCCAACCAAGACTCTGACGATGAGTCAAGAGGACGATGCCGAACCAGCATCCACGACAGCGGGCGCCTACACGACATGCGCTACAGCAACACCCGCATCACCGACAAGCGCCGCACGGACGGGCGAGTCGACTTCGTCGCCAATCCCATCTACGGCCAGCGTGACCCCAAGAGTTACCGCCACGACGGAGGAAACTACCGCAACAGCGGAAACTACCGCTCCAACAACACAGCGAGGCCGAAATTCGACCCCGCTGCCCTGCTCAATCAGCCCTGCATCTACCATAGCAGGGAGGGAAAACCTGCCACCCACACCACCGCTGATTGCCACTCTCTCAAAGAGATTGAGAAGGCGAGGCAAGCAAGGGAGGACCCCAATAACAACCCACCTCGGGACAACGAGAACACCGGCGGCTTCGGCACCGCCGTCGGCTCGCTACACACCTTCACCGGACTTGGCACCAAGCGCGAGAAGAAGGTGCTCGCCCGCGCGGTCGCCGTCAACGCGGTGACACAAGTCAACATCCCTCGCTTCCTCAACTGGTCCGAGTAGAGCATCACCTAGAGTCGCCAGGACCACGCGCCAAGAATCGAATACCCAGGGCAAATCGCCCTGGTAGTCAGGCCCAAGGTGTCCGACTACTGGCTGCCCAAGACACTAATGGACGGTGGGAGCTCCATCAACATCATGTACCTAGACACATTCAAGAGGCTCCAGCTCCCAGAAGCAGCCATTGAGCCAACCCTGACGACCTTCCACGGTATCATCCCCGGTCGGAAGGCGTACCCGATCGGAAAAGTGACGCTGCCAGTTACCTTCGGCACTCCGGCAAACTACCGCACGGAGAGGATCATATTCGAGCTGGTGAACTTCCATAGCCCCTTCCGCTAGCCGCGGGCTTCATCTGGCCAATCAAATACTCCAAGTGGCTGGCAAACCCAGTCCTGGTTCTGAAAAAGAACAACACATGGAGAATGTGTATTGACTACACCAACCTCAACAGCGCTTGCCCGAAGGAGGAGTTCGTCCTATCGCGCATCGACCAAATCATCGACTCGACCGCGGGATTGGAGTCGCTGTGCTTCCTTGACGCTTACTCTGGTTATAACCAGATCAAGATGGCGGTCGAGGACGAGGAGAAGATGGCGTTCAGCATGCCATTCGGCGCCTTCTGCTACACGGCCATGACGTTCGGCATCAAGAACGCCGACGCCACATACCAGCGATGCATGCAGGAGTGCCTAGCGAGCCAAATTGGCCACAACATCCACGTCTACATCGACGACATGGTGGTAAAATCCACCCGCTAGGACGACCTGCTCGTCGACCTGGCCGAAACCTTCTCAAACCTGCGGAGGTACAACATCAAGCTGAACCCCGGAAAATGCACCTTCGGCATCCCCATCGGACAGCTCCTGGGGTATGTAGTCTCCAAGCGAGGCATTGAAACCAACCCCACCAAGATCGACACCATCGCGCGACTCGGGAAGCCCGAGTGCCTGCGCGATGTCCAGAAGTTGGCAGGGCAAGTCGCGACCCTCAGTCGCTTCATCCCTCGACTAGGCGAGAATGCAATGCCCCTCTACCGCCTGCTGTGCAAGAACCCCACGTTCCAATGGGACGCGGAGGCCGGCGATGCACTCAAAGCGCTCAAAGAAGTGCTACTCGCGGCTCCACTCCTCGCCGCTCCACTCGACAAAGAGCAAATGCTCGTCTACGTCGCGGCCTCCACTCGAGTCGTTAGCGTCGCGATGGCCGTCGAACGACCAGAGGAGGGCAAGGAGCGCCTCATACAGTGCCATGTCTACTACATCAGCGAAGTCCTGACGGATTCACGACAACGCTACCCACAGTACTAGAAACTGGTGTACGCGGTATTCCGGGCTCAGCGGCGACTCCCGCACTATTTCCATGAGCACCCGATCACGGTGGTCTCCTCCGCACCTCTGCAGGACATAATACGCAATCGTGAGGCGACCGGGCGAGTCGCCAAGTGGGCCATCGAAATCGGTGTCCACAACATCAAATACGAGCCCTGCAAAGCGATCAAGTCACAAGCCCTAGCTGATTTCCTCGCAGATTGGGAAGAAGCACATCAGCCGGAGAAGCTCCCATACCTCCATTACTGGTCGCTCCACTTTGACGGCTCCAAGAACGCCGACGGCGCAAGGGCTAGGGTCATGCTAACCTCTCCCAAAGGAGACAAGCTCCGCTACGTGCTCCACCTCAACTTCAAGCCCTGCACCAACAACATGGCAGAATACGAGGCCCTCCTTCACGGCATGAGAGCCGCTAAGGAGATGAACGTCAACCGCTTACGATGCTATGGAGACTCCGACCTAGTCGCCGGCCAGGTCGCCGGGACGTGTGACGCCGTCTCTCCAACAATGATCGTGTACCGCTAAGCGGTAGACCAGTTGGGAGGACACTTCGACGGCTATTCCATCGAGTGGATCGACAGGCGCAAAAATGAGGAGGCAGACGCCCTTTCCCGCATCGGATCGACCCGACAAGCGCCACCAGTAGGCGTCTTCCTCGACATCATCCACAAACCGTTGGTTAGCCCACCAAAGGAGATCGACGTCGGGATACCACTGCAACCAGAACCGGCCTTAGTCGCCATGGTTGTGGAGCCTAGCGACTGGACAGCACCAACGTCACCTTCCTGGAGCACAAGATCTTACCAAGCAACGAGACGGAGGCACGAATGATCGTGCGCCGCTGCAAATCCTTCGTCATCATCAACGGCGAGCTCCACAAACGCAGCGTGACCAGCGTGTTCCAGCGTTGCGTACAACCAGAAGAAGGCCGCAAGATCCTCCAAGACATTCACGCCGGCGACTGCGGCCATCACGCTGGTGCCAAGTCGCTAGTCGCCAAGGCCATGCAGCACGGTTTCTACTGGCTCACCGCACACGCCGACGCCACCAACATCGTCCAGCGATGCATCGGCTGCTAGAAGTACGCCCACCAGACGCACCTCCCTGGTTCGGCACTCAAGACCATCCCCATTACATGGCCATTCGCCGTATGGGGCATGGACATGGTAGGCCCATTCAAGAAGGCCCCATCTGGCTTCACCCATCTCCTGGTCACGATCGACAAGTTCACCAAATGGGTCGAGGCCAAGCCAATAAAAAAGTGCGACGGCAAGACGACCACCAAGTTCTTACGCGAGCTCATTTACCGATACGGCTACCCGCACAACATCATAACAGACAACGGCACCAACTTCGCCAAGGGGGCCATGGCGGAATTCTGTGAAGAACATGGCGTACGACTCGACCTCACTTTAGTCGCCCACCCGGAGTCGAACGGCCAAGCAGAACATGCCAACCAGAGCGTCCTCCACGGGCTCAAGCCGCGACTCCAGGTGCCCCTCGAGCGCACCCCAGGATGCTGGGTCGACGAGCTCCCCTCTGTAATATGGGGGATCTGCACTTCCGTCAATCGCTGCACCGGGTTCACACCCTTCTTCATGGTGTACGGCGCCGAGGCCGTAATGCCAACTGACCTAGAACACGATTCACCTCGAGTCGCCAACTACATCGAGGCGACCAACGAGGTCGCCCACCAAGACGGCATCGATCAACTCGACGAGGCACGCGACCTGGCTCGCTCTCGCACCACCATCTACCAGCAAGGACTTCGCCACTACCACAGCCGCCGAGTATGGACTCGCACCTTCCAGGAAGGCGACCTGGTCCTACGACTAGCCCAAGACAAGAAAGGCATGCACAAACTCTCCTCCCATGGGAGGGGCCATTCACCATAGAACGAGTCCTCGGCAATGACGCCTACTACCTCATCGACATACGGGGTGACGGCCAGCTCGAGGTCAGGAGGCCATGGAATGTAAACCTCCTTAGAAAGTTCTATACATAGAACCTCAAATTGTACTCAGTTGGCATATATAATGAAATTCATTTGGATCACACAAATTGTGTCTACTCGCCATATTCTTGTGCCACTCGCACTCATACATATTAGCAATATGCTACTCATGGAAGTCAACCTTTGGTCGAGCGACCGGCACGGCTAAGTAGTGCGGCACAAGGGCACCGAAAATACTCGGGCCTTGGGTCGTCCACGAAAACGCCAACCCAGAGCTGCCATTGGAGTCGCCTAGCCCGACTGGCCCACCGGGCCAAGACAACCGGCATACGCTTCTCACAGCGACTTGTCCCTCCCATCCTCGTGCAAAGCGACTCGAACGGTTAAGTACCACGCATGGGGACTCCGCAAAACGGGAACCCCCACATGGCTCGGGAACACACCAAGTAAGAGAGCTGCCTTTGACTCGCCAAGCGACTGGCTCTCCGGGCCAGGGGAGGAGACGCGTTACAAACAACGCATTAACAACCTACAAGAGGAACGCGACCAATATGGTTGAGCACCATGCTCGGGGACTCGCCTACAAAACAATCCCACTCGCGCTCGGGGACTCGTCACTTAGAAGACGCGAGAGATAAAACAATGCACAACCAAAACAAAACACAAAAGTATACAATTGAGTTATACCCCATTAAAGGGCGGACGCGCTCGGGGACTCGCTCAATCAATAATAAACACACCACACAATCCTAGTCGCAATACGAGTCGATTGACTCCCCTCGGCATATATTATAAGACACATTACAGCAGTCGCCACTTGGCATACATCACAAACTGCCCAACTACATTGTTTATTCCACAGGTCCTGATGAAGAAGCACCACCACCCCCCTTGACACGAACAAAAGGCTGCCACGGGTTCGTCGGGTACGTTGTCAGCGACTTCGACAACACCGACCGGAAGGGCTGCTCCGACTTCATATCGCGATGCTCCGGCTCGGGGTCGCCAGGCGCCAACACCGTCTCCTGGTATGGTAGAAGATCCCCCATAGCCAGGACCCGATCGGCGTAAGGGGCGGCCTTTGCAGTCAGCTTTAGTACCTCTGACATCTCCACCGTGCCGGTCGCCGATGTGTAGCCACTCGTCACGTCGTCAAGGTCGAAGTCGTCAGGGAAGTGGGCGAGACCCAAGCTCAATGCCGTGGTGGCCCCGCGCCTGATCGCCGAGCATGCCATCCACTCCATGATGACAGGCGCCTCCTCCAGATAGCACCACACCTCCATAAGCCCCCCAGGAATAACCTCGGTGGGGGACATGCCTTGAAGAACCACTTGGACACATAACGCTGAAGCCGTGGCCGCGTTCACCACGGCAGTCACGCACTACGAAGCGTTGAAGGTCTGAACCACCGGGTCACTTTGGCCTATCATAGCTGCAAAATCAGACGTTAGTGAAACTACGGACCTCCCCAATCAGGGACCCGCCAAACAAGTCAGGCAAAGACGGAGACTCACCAAGGAGTTTGCGGCATTTCTCCGTGACATGCTTCTCCAAGGCAGCTTGATCATTGTGCAGCCCCACGATGATCGAATCTGCGGCCTTGCGTTCCTCCTCAGCCGCAGCGACAACAGCCTTCGCTCGGTCCTCCGAAGAAACTGAGGCCGCTCTTGCCTCCTCCAAGTCTTGGATCAGCGAGGCAATTCGCCCATTCGCCGCGTCCATCTTGGCGACTGGAACATACCCTTCGCGGGCATTGGAAATCGTAGCCGGGAGACCATCTGAAAGAGAAACCATCAGCACGCCATACACCAATAGTTCACACTTGATAGAGGAAAGAACAGAAAGGCAGATACTTACCAATAGTTTCCTGAAGCCGCTGGTTCGCCTCCTGCGCTTCACGCAGATCTCGCTCCAAGCTCTCCCTTGCGGCCTGCCGATCGGTCGATTCCCTTCGCAAACCCTGCAAACAAACAACACAACTCAGCACTTACCAAAATCAACATCCTGTTCCTAGCCGCTGAAATTCAGCGACTAAGAACTCGGGGACTGGAGAGTAGAAAAAAGTTCAATTCCTAGCCGCTGAAATTCAGCGACTAAGAACTCGGGGACTAGAGAGTAGAAATAAGTTCAGTTCCTAGCCGCTGAAATTCAGCGACTAAGAACTCGGGGACTGGACATACCTGAATAGCAGCGCCAAGCATCCTGTGGAGTTCTCTGGCGTCAGTCGACGGGATCGTGAAGGAAGTGCGCCCACGACGGGACCCAATGTCCGCATCCACGATCTCCGGACTCTGTGGAGACTGGGCGTGGCTGCCACGCCTAGAAACCCCCTATCCATGAAGTGCGGGAACATCGCCGACGCTCTAGCGGGGGCACTGGTTGTCGGGGCCGACGCCTCCAACGCGGCCGCAACCAAGACTGGCTCCGATCACGCTGCCACCACTTCTTCGGCAACTGTCGCAAAATCGGGCTCCACGGCGCCGTCCATGGCTGTGGCATCGTCGGCACCCCCTTCTGCTTCTTCGCTCCTTCCACGGTCACCACATCTCTAGCGGGTTTTCTCTTCTTGGGGAGGTCGCCCTCTCCCGTGGTGGTGGCCGGCGGAATCTTTGTCACTGAAGGACGACCAATCTTCTTAGCTCCAGATCTGCCCGAATTCCCACAATCAATATAACAACTATACAAAAACAAGAGGCGAGTCGGAATGAAGAACCAATACTTACTTAGCAACCGGGAGAACACGCAGCCCGGTGCTGATGTGGGCAGGCTTATCCAATTCTGGACCTAGCTTGCGAGTGAGCCCCTTCTCAAAGACGTCTGAAGCCCACGACACCGCAGGCTTCCTCGATGACGAAGCCGCGGTCGCCGGAATTTCTGCCTCCGAAGACGCGGCCGCTCTCGATGGCTACGGCGACTTAGACGCTGCCGCCTCAATCGCTTCCTGACTCGGGACCCCCAAAACTGTTGGCGCGATCGCCGCCAGGGGAACCTCTACTGCCGCCTCGGTGTCCTCGCCCTCTAACCCCTTTGTCGGGATCGCACCCTCCGGAGCTTTGCGCGATATTTTGGGGGAGTCTTCATCGTCAGAGTCGTTATCTGACTCAAACACCACCACCGACTTGTCCGACGACATTGGCTTCTTCGCTGGTGACTTGGGCTTGCACGCGGGCTTCGATGGTGTGGCCGTACGCCGGGATGTGTGCTCGTGCGCGACCTCGTCGCCTCCTTCATGTTCATCGAGGCTGCGACTTGCCTCGAGCTCGCGCTGTTTCTGCATGCGAGTCTTGCGAGCCACAAGCACTGGGGGAGGAACCTCCTCCTCCTCCCTGTCGCTATCGGAAGAGTCTCCCTCGGAGGCCTCCTCGAGCTCTTGGGGAACCTCTTCATCGAGCGAAGGAAGCCAGCCCTCCAACACCTGAAACAGCTGAGAACCACCACAAGTAAGCACCAAATGCAGCGACTAAGAATTGAGGTGTGGAAATAGCGACTGGGGAGAAAACTTACTATGGGGGCTTCATTCTTCACGGGAGTGTATGGGGCGAGCCCGACCGACACGCTGGTGAAGTCCGCATCAGTGATCTTCTTCAGGGCGGCCTTGTAGTCCTCGGCCTCCCATGATTCTTTGCTGGTTCGGGAGGGGTCGTGCTTCCCGCTATATTCATACATCCAATGCGGCCGAGCCGCTAGCGAAACCAGGCGCTGCCCGAGCCAGCAGTTGCAAAGGTTGATCGAAGTCAACCCTCGGTCCTTCAGCTTCTGGATCTGGTCCATCATCTCCGCGACGGCCATCCTCTGGTCTTCGGGAAGCTTCTTCAGCGCCAACTCGGGAAGTGCCACCTCGCCGGGGGGAGTGGATTGTTTCACGTAGAACCAACTCTTCTTCCACTCGCTGGCGATGAACTCGGGAAGTGCCACCTCGCCCGGGGGAGTGGATTCTTTCACGTAGAACCAACTCTTCTTCCACTCGCTGGCGGCTTTCTTTGGCAGAAGGAGCTTGATGAAATTAGCCTTCGGCTTCAATTGGAACGTGACGCCGCCTGTAGCCAATATCAAGCCACCGGACGCCTCGCGCCCGATGCGGCCGTGGAAGAGCTCCAACCACAGCGGAAAATACGGTCTGCAGCCGAGGTAGCACTCGCAGAAGGCGATGAAGATCGGCAGCTGCTCGATGTTGTGCGGGCCGAGATCCGACGGCTTGATCGCGTAATACGCGCAAAAGCGCCGGAAGAAGAGCGAGGTGGGGAATCCCAGACCCCTTTCTAGATGGCTGGGGAAGCAGATGAATTCGCTGGCTTGCGGCTTCGGCTCGGTCTCGGAGGAGGGGGAACCCGCCAGTTCCCCTTGCGGAGGACTCCGGCCTCCTCGAAGGACTTGAGTTGGGTTGTGGTGCATTTGGATTTTCCCCATGAGCCTTTGGGAGGCGCCATCAGGTAGGACGTGGAATCGCACGGTGCAGAAAGGTCGAATCGGAAGGTTGAAGGCAGGAAGATTGAAGACCAGAAGAATGAATATGGGAGAATGAAGAATGCAGGGAAGGATTTGCAGAACTGAATCATCACTCCCCTTATATGGGAACGCCACCCACCAAATTCAGGGTAGCCGTTACTTACGGTAATTGCGCCGAAGTTACCGTTGGAAATTCCAACGGATAGTTTGACCAGAATTGACGGTCCAACTCCTCCATTCCACCCGCTACCCGCTAGTCTTCTCCACTCGCCGAAGCGGCGACTTGGCAGCAGTAACATTCGTCGGGGTGGCGAGTGGAAGCCTGGGGAAATTTTCCTCGGTTCTAATGGAGTCCATCGCTGACTCGACTGGGCATCCAAATTGGGCTCGCCTACTTCGATCGCCAAAGGGACACCTGCACCTGAATCAACGATGGCCTCAGGGACTACTGATGGGGATATGCCAAAGGGGGTATGCCCAGTAGGACGTTCCTATTGGGCCGAAGGGCCTATGAGTGGGCCTGAAGGACGGCGACTGGACTACGACTGAAGGAGAAGCCTGGCGACTAGAAACTGAAGGCCCAGAAGCGTATCTGAAGCCTAGTCGGATTTGGTCAAAAAGCCTCCGAGTCCATATATGGCTCGGTTGTAACTTGTAAACCCTAGCGAGGTGACTCCTATATAAACCTCCCTAGGGTATCCTAAGGATTTACGTTCCATACACCCCCTCGAGCGACTCGCTGCTTAGACACAGAGCTCGCCATCCTTGTAACTCGCTCTCCATTAATCCAATCTAGCAGGAGTAGGTCTTTACCCTCCGGGGGGACGAACCTGGGTAAAACCTGTGCATCCGCCCCCATCTCGCACCGTAGATGGCCGCCAACTCTTCCTCACGTTACAATCAATCGCTGCTAGTAGCAGCGACTGCCATGGCCATTTCCACGATAGTAACTGCACACACTAAAGCAGGGAGGGAAAGACAAAAACCAGAACTGAGTATCTCATGGTCAACTCGTGGATAGATGTTTTGTGAACATCTCTGGAGCCAACGAGCATGAGACGCGTCGAGGTAATGGAGGAAACAGAAGGAGATGATTTACAAGTTGTTAGAAAACTGGTCTTCATAAGAATTGAGACCATGGAACTTCAAAAGAGTTTAAGTTTCTAAAAAGGAGGGCGTACAACAGAGAGAACACGACCATAGACTTCGAAAGACGAAACTCTACTAAACGGCTTAAGTAGAGCTTCTAGGGATACAGAGATATGGAGAACCAAGCTGTTGAACTACTTTTTGATACAGAAGGATCACTCTTCATTCAATAAAAGGTCAAGACAGAAAGGTTGTTTTGTGGTGAGGACTCGTAATAGTCACGAGGAACATGTAACAAGAGAAACTGTTGATTAACAAAATCATAGTCGCTCTTCGAACATGTCAGAGGAACCGAATGAAACTCTTCATTCATCCAGATTTATCAAAATCTTTTCCAAAGATCATGATACCACTTTACACCACCAGATGAATAAATAGGAAGATTCCTGATGACACGAGGAAAAAGAAACTCCATTCTCAGACTTCAGTTACTTAGAACAACAAGATGCTTGCCAACATAAAGGGTCTGGAGGATCGACAGAGAGACATTTAGCAACTCTACTTTAAATGTTCTCCTTGATGTTTGAGAAAGAAGACATCAAGTAAAGGTCGGACTTCAATACAAAGGAAACCATAAGCACAAATCCTATAACAAGTCATAGGAGATGGCTCATGAGGAGTGGTTGTTATTTCTGATTCAAGAGTGTATGGCAATAGGCTTTCCGACTGATTGTGTCAACCACTACATCAATCTTGCCAGATGTTCAAAGAGACCTATGTTAGAAACCTTGAAGAACACCAACCATCATTGCTACTTGAGATTCAGCTCTGGTTAGGTGGAAAGATACTTCAGATTCAGCATGTTCAAATAGAAAGTTTGTGACATTTACGAAAGGTAAAATCACTAGATTCTCAAGTAATGGACTACAATGTCGGGCTCCAAAAGATGAGCTAGGTTGCGGCACCCATGTATTAACAAGTTATCCAAAAGATAATTGCTCCTGCATAAAGTTTTTGCAATAGAACACAACTGAATCCTTATTGGAAAACATTTAGGAGGATATTGAAGTTTGTAGAACTTCTTCTCTTCCATGACAAATCATCAGTGGCTTAGCATGCTTAAAGGATGTTCTCGAGATGTGAAGGTATCAACCTACGATATCAAGAATACTTTGCACATGCTTGACTGACTTGAAATGATTCCCGGGGAGATAAAAATAACTCTACTCTAATCCACTATGACATCTTTCAGCAATTGCATGTGAATCAAAGCAGGTCACTTCTAGCATCCGAAACACATGCTTCGAGTTAAAACGCTTCTAAATTTTTTCCAACATTAATGTCAACGGTTCCATATGAATCTAGTCTAGCATGAAGAATATAAGGATGTCATCGATGGGCGCAATAACAATCTTATCGTGACACTCCAAGAATATAGACTCATATGTTTTATGAACAAAGCATGAATATTGGTCAGACCAAAGAACATGAAGATGTACCTAGATGAAACATCACAAATATATACACCATCAGGATAGACTCTAGGACTAAGTTTGATTTGGTGATAGCCCGAGTCAAATCAAAGGTGGAGACGCTAACATTTCCATGAAGGAAACACTATCTTTCTTCAGCGCGAACAAAACTAGACATCCCCTAAGAATGAACTAAGTCTGATGGAACTTTTGTCTTACAACTCTCCAAGTTGTTGTTTAAGCTCAACCAACTAGTTCAGGGGTATCGGCCAGTACGGATCCTTGGAGAAGGAGCTGTTCAAAGAACTAGCTTGCTTGAGAACTTGACAAACACGATCACGTAGCAACATGACAATACTTCTAGTAGACATCTAGAATATTATGAACCACCGATATGTCACTTAGTTCGAGAGGAAACTTTCTTGGTAAGGCAAGAAGACATTGTCTCAGAGCTTTGGCACGAGCTTAACTCTTTGACCGAGGAGAGTGTACCTGAGTAGCAAACTTGGTAGCATAGTCAATCTTCACTTAGTGATAGGTTAACCATCACCCTAAGAATGACACAAATGTCCTTGTTGAGGTCCAAAGCAATAATGGTTGCTAAGAATATTAGATGGCCACATTGTTACGCACACACATCATTCACGAGCACGAAAGCTTAGAGGAAGGGTGGGTAAATATCTGTAAGAGCATCACTTCATTAGGGGAGTCATGAAACTCAACACGACCTCTTAGTATAAAGGAGTGTGATACTTTAAGGTAGAACAAATCAGAAGCTAATCAACACTTATTTATCTGTGGCTTACGGGAAGGGCCCGCCCATACCGTCTGCCCGTACCAGGTGGCGACGGCTTTCTCATCAAACCCTACAACTTTCGTGAAGACGCCTATATATTTTGAGGCTCCAGCCGCCGGCCAGAGAGCCACATTCTTATATTACATCACAACACCACCAAAGGAGATCCACACCATTGTTCCTCCATTGTTCATCCATTCTTCATCACTTCCACCATCCATCCCATCCACTAGCCATAGCCATTGCTTTATACTTTAGATCTCCTTGTGATTTGGTGACCATTGTAAGAATATTTGATTTCAATCTAAGTATTTGTATGATGTTTTCTATCTCTGATCTATTTGTTATGAGTGAGTAGTCCTCATGGGCTGTAGGTTGGGGAGAAACCTCGCAGCGATTATGTGCATTTAGATCATGGGAGTATTGTATTTTGGTTGCAATTGAGATTTGTATCTTTTGTTTTTTGTCTCTTGTCTCGATCTGTGGACTTGTAGGTACCCAAGATCCCATAAATTGATAAAGGATTGAGGTGAGATACTTGGCTAGCAGCAATCTCATAGGAACCTCGGTGATAGAAAGGGTAGTACGGTCTTTGCTTAGCGACCCATTCGGGATCACAACAACATCACCACTTAAAGCTTTGATCTGGGTTTTACACTTAATAATCGTTTGTAGCCTGTTGCTTTAGTGTGCACTCAGTTGGATTAAAAGACTATTGCTATGCCCACTGCATCATGGGGGCTCTAGTATATTATGATGTGTTGCCCATAAGAGATTATCTCCGTGCAAACATTATACATGACTATGCTTATTATTATCTTTTATCCCATATGATGTGCAGCTGCAGGTGGATCTTCAACCCTGGCCTATCTCCATCCATTGATTCAACCCATTATAAAGTAAACTAGTTTGGTCCGGTAAACTAAGCTAAAACAAACAAATAAAGTCTTGTAGACGTGTCCTTTTTATTTCCTTTTAGCATTGCTTTCCGAGGTTCGATTAAACCTAGGTATTCTAGCGAAAAAGCTATTATACTACATCCGTGAATCTGGATCAAAGGTATCAACCCTTTTTTCTGGCGCTGTTGCCGAGGAGGCAATTTCTCTATCATGGTGAGGTCACTAGAGACCTTGTTTTTAGTTTTATTATTAGTTTGTAGTTTAATTCTTGTTATTAGATTACTTTCTTGTTATCTATTTGAAAACCCAAAAAAATTAGTTACTTGTTATTCGTTCTCATTACTTAAAAAATACCAAAAATATTAGAGCCTTGGCTCAAAAGAGATTATGGGAGTATGCTACTCCCACTGATGATTTTATTCGTGCACCCATCACTCAGCCCGCAGTTGATGCAGAAACATATGAAATAAAGCCTAACCTTTTAAGTTTGGTTTAACAAAACCAATTTGGGGGCTCATCCGCTAAAGTGTCAGGTTTGCACTTAAACACTTTTACTGAAATTTGCGACATGATGCGTATTAAGGATGTAGATCCAAATGTTATTAAATTGAGATTGTTTCCTTTCTCTCTTATATGAAAGGCTAAGGATTGGTTGCTAGCTCTACCAAAGGGCACTATTAAATCTTGGGAGGAATGTACTAATTTGTTTATGACTAAATTTCCCCCCTAGCTAAAACTATGCAGCTAAGATCCAACATTACAAGCTTTAGACAAGAAGACCATGAGCCACTAGCGCTTGGGTGGGAAAGAATGAAAGAAGCCATAATGAATTTTCCTAGTCATGGGATGGGACAATGGCTTATATTACATTTGTTTTATAATGGTCTTAACCCATTGTCTAAGTCTATGCTAGATACTGCAGTAGGAGGAACAATTACGGGAAAGCAAGTGCATGTTGCATAGAAGTTACTTGATGATATGCAAAACAACCATGCCCAATGGCATGTGGAAAGAACCTCGAAGAGAGTAAGTTCAATTATCGAGGTAAATAATGAAGATCTTACATCTAAGGTAGATGAGTTGCTTAGCTTAGTAAATGGTAAAGAAGATACCCAAATTAATGATATTGCTACCAATGTTAATGATGTTAATTTTATAGCTCGCAGTCCTTTTAATCCTGCATGGAAAAATAATTATGCTTCCAATGTTCAAAAATATCATGCTAATCCTGTAGGAGCTCCTTATAATAATTATGATAATACTAATGGAACAAATCATGGCAATCTCTCATTTGAGCAAACTGGTAGAACCTTTATACAAGCTCAAACCGAGAAAAATAATATGCTTATTAAAATCACTGAGAACCATGAAAATAGTATAGGAAAATTATCTAACCAGGCCATTGGAATTAGAAATGATGTGTAGGCTCTACAGGAAAGGACAAAGACCATGGAGGCTCAGCTGGGTAAGGTAGCTGAGAGCAAGCTCTCATACTAGCAAAGTTTGCTGGAAAACACGAGCCAAATCCGGTAGAAGACGTCAAGATGATAAGGGTGGTAACCAATGAATAGAAACCTGAAGAGCTGGATTATAGCAACGCGCCAACACTAGAATATACCGTGGAAGATCTACTAAAATGATCACCGTAAAGAATTCAGGTATAGAACAAGGTAATGATGTTATGTACCAACAATTTAAACAACAAGTAGCATTTAAAGTTCGCGATTTAGAGATGGAGTATAAAAGACTAGCTGATAAGCTTCCAGTTAAGCTAGATGATATATTTGAGCCCACTATTAAAATTATGTTGGGAGTCAATGAGATATCTGCACTTTGTGATCTTGGTGTTACCGTCTCAACAATTTCCAAAATCTTATTTGATAAATTAAACTTGGGGCCATTTGTTACTATTGAACTGAGACTCCATATAGCTGATTCAACTTATAAACCAGCTGTTGGGATCAAAGAAAAAATATAGTTGTTAAAATTGAAGGTAGTACCGCTCTTATTGATCTTGTTATTGTGGACATGCCTGAAGATCCCATAGCACCTATAATTCTAGGTAGGTCATTTCTAAGAACTATTATAGCTTTGATTAATTTACATGAAGGGAATGTGAGAATAGGGCTACCATATAGAGATCCTTTTATAGTCCACATCCCTAGAAAAAAGAAGGCCAAGCCTAATGATGATGATGGTGTAATTACTTTAAAATCCAACTACTTTGGAGTGGGTGTTCCACTTATTAAACCTAAGTGATTGCCATCAGGGTCAAGCTAATTAACCTTAACTAGAAGCGCTTCATGGGAGACAACCCATGTGAAATAAATTTTCTTTATGTGTTAGTTTAGTTTAGTTTTGTTTTGTTTTTAATAAAGAGTGTTCAAGAAGACCTTTGGAGAGAGGAGAAGAAATAAGGTAATCCTCTATATTTTATTTTACTAACACATAGCCTAAGAAGTATTCTGTTTTTTATGTAATATATTTGTTATTATTTTGTCCTTCAAGAAGATGTGCAAAGGTACACGGAGCTTCTAACCAAAAAATTGAGTTTTGTAGCTCGCAGTGCTCTTAACGACCACTGGTACGGCTGGAAGGACCGTACCATGTGCCTATACCACATCAAGCCGAAGGAAGATAGAAATTCTGATTTTTGCCACATGTATCAGTGCTGATAATGACCACCGGTACAGCCGGACGCGCCCGTACTACGCGCTCGTACCGTACCCTCGAGCAAACATCAGATTTCAAGCAAAGGTACCGAACCGATAACGACCAGCAGCACGGGCACGCGCGACCGTACCGCGCACCCGTGCCGAGTGCACCGCTTGGGAGCAGCCGTCGCCCCCAAGGTATGTCACCCAGTATGGGTGGGCTCCGGACATACCGCCCGCCCATACCACGTACGTGGCCGCCATATTCAGCCCGAGGTAACCTAAAAATCCCCAAAATCTATCTTTTTCTTTCTTCTTCCTCCAAACTCAAAACCACCTCCATTGGATCTTCAAATTTACTTAATCTTTCTTTGATTCCTCGCACTCATTTGAACTAAGGTATGATTCTCCTCCGATCCTCAACTTATTTGTGCAAAAGCTTCACTTAATCTTTCATCATTGCCAATCTAGACTTAGGTCTTGTTTTTGATCCAATCTTGATATTAAGCATGCTTAGCATTGTTTTAGAGGAGTTTCTTTTGTAGTTAGTGTAGAGAATCACTTATGCTATGTTTCTATTGGACCAAAAAAATTATTAGCAATTTTATTTACGTTGTCTTATCTTTATTTTTAGATGAACACGAGGAGCCGTACACGTGAGATGGCTGCGGAATTCTCTGCACCACCCATTGAGACGTTGACCCCCGAGTCACTTGGCATCGAGTTCACCGAGGAGTTTCAGCTGAACCATTTCAATCGTCTCAAGCTCCGAGAAATCAAGTCCACCAAGTGGGTGTGTCCTTATATCCTGAACCAACTTGGAATCCTTGCTGATTTAGATTTACTTTGCAACAATGTTGGTTTGCATTATTTTGTCTTTCAGGATGTTGCCACGTATCATCGCTTGACGCTTGAGTTCTTAAGCACCTTGGCGCACACAGTGGACCCCTACAGTTGTACTGAGGAACAAATGCCCGGAGTTGATCGCATCAAGTTCCGCCTTATGAACTTCGAGTACAGATTAACACTCAGCCAATAGGCTCAATGCTTTGGGTTTGCCAACAACACTACCGATGTACGCACAACTACTTTTGTTTTAGATCCTTACCCTTCACTGTACTTTAATTTAATGAGAATTCATGGAAACACACCAAAGAGGAACCAAATTGATACTTTTGCTATTCGATATTTATTCTATGTGATTGCTAACACTTTGCAGGAATGTGGTGAGTTTATTAGAGTTAATGAGGAGGAAATGTTGATCCTTGCAAAAGATGCTATTATTAATTGTAACTTAACACAATATTTGGGCGCTCTTCTTGTGTTTTACCTTAAGCATCAGGCTCTTCAATATCGATGACCCATATGTGGAGGAGGAGTTGTGACCGTTCTTGCACGCGCACTTCGCATCAACCTAGGTAACATCCAACCATTGACAGGAAGTCACCGTCTTGGTCTCTCTACTCCGAGAGCATGTGGTATGATTTCTAAAATCATGGTAGATATTTCTTGGATATACCTAGAGAGGATCACTTGATCCCAACTCCTTTGCCTAACGGTTTATTCTCTATCAAGGATGGATGTTTGTGTTTTGATGAACATGTTGAAGCTAATCTACCTCCAACAAGAAATACCCATGGGAGGAGGAGAAGATGAAGAAGTAGAACAAGGAGGGCCCGAACAAGATGAGCATCCACCAAACTACTACGCCACCTATGAAGACATTTATGCACTCGAAGGAAATATTCAAGACATGAACAACCTCTCCATCAACCTTCAAGATGCTACTACAAGCCTCGCCACCCAGTTCCATGATTGGAGCAGCCAATGGAACGTGGGAGATCATCCACTGTCACCACAATGAGCAACAAAAGGGCGCGCAAAAGCCTGAGCTTGTGGATGTGTTCCCCCAACAAATTTATTTGTGTAATAACGAGGTTGTACTCCAGCTCTTTGGGAGCTTTGAAACACTCGTGTTGGCTTGTTCCAACACTTTACTTTTTTTCCTTTGCTTTTTAGTTTTCTTTCGTTTTAGTTTGTTTTTGTTTTTTGTTTGTTTTTCTTTTCTTAAACCCTTGCTTGGTCGTAAGTTTTTTCTATTCTTTAATCCCTATCCTCGAAAATACGAAAATATTTTTCCGTTTTTCTTTTTCGTAAATCTAGGTTCACACTTTGCCTCTTTACTTTAATATCATTATGATAGTAATCATGTTTGAGTTTTGAAGGAACACATCCCTATAAGGAAGAGGATCATGAAGCCACTTATGAGAGGTATGTCCTATGTCTCCCACTTATGAAGTTTGAATTGTTTATCTTAGTTGGTTGATTTGCTAAGATGCCATGCTAGTGGGAAGTAATTTAATATGGTTAGAGTAAGGCTTTTTATTAGTACGATGATTAGTTGTTTAAGCTCTTGCCCTAGTTCTTTTAGTTAACCGAGTCTTGCCTTGGAAATAATATTGCCAAACAAGTACAATAAGAAAAAGTCTAAAATTTACAACTTGTTTGATGAATGATTGTCTTGAGAGTTTACCCTTGAAGATACTTAACCCCATAGATATTTTGATAGTCTTGACGACACTCATGAAAGGAGTTGGTTTGATTGAAATAAAGTCTAGTGGTAATTGTGATGTATGCCAAAGCTAACCTTGTGGATCAAACCGTGGTACTAGCTCAAAAAAAAAGAGAAAGAACTGAGACAACTTTGTTCTATGTCTCTAATGCACAGCTTTGGGATGCCAACAACTCCGCTAATGATGAGGGTTAAACTCATAAATGCCCATTGTTATGGACTTGGGTTTTGGAGAAGAGGGGTGCGCTGGAGATCTGGTTCGGCTAACAAACAAGCAACACGGGACAAAGGATTTACCTAGGTTTAGGTTCCCGGAGGGAAAACCCTACTCTTGCTTGTCTGCTCTTGATTGATGATGATTTGAAGGATTACAAGGTCGCTGATGGCAGTGGCGCGCAGATGAGATCTAGCATATGTGTATGCTATGAGTGTTGTCTAGATCTATTGTGTTCTATCTATTGTGGCTATCTGTCTAGATCTATTGTCTATTGTGGGAGATCGTAGATCTGTCTATTGGGTATTATGGGAGTCGCCCTCCTTGTTGGACCCTCCTAGCCTTTATATGTGGGGAGGCTAGGTCTTAGGTACCAATATGAGTAGGTTACAAGTTAGATTCGAACTCTAGTCTTGAGGTTTCCTTGTCTTGTACACTTGGATTCCGTGCCCATATGGGCTTCATGTCAGTCGAAACATCATGGGCATCAGGGACCTTGGTAGGTCGTCGAGTGGGCCTTCCATTGAGCCACGCCAGGTAGGCCAGTAGTAGGTGCATGTAGGGCATACCTATGTCAGTAGCCCCAGAGTGTCCATGCGCATACCTATGTCAATAGCCCCCGAGTCTTGCATTAGGATGTCAGAATCGACAATTATATCGAGTGCGAAGCACTCACCTAGAAGTCCATCGGGTCAACCGAATTTGTAGTAGTTCATAGGGATAATGGCAAACGTGCTTGGTGCGCTCGACGGATCGGGACCAGTTGATTGCTCTAGGGAAAAAACAACGCTACCTACTCAAACTCGAGTCCCTAGACTCGAATCCGGAAATTACTGGTGACATGGGTATACCCTACAGGTACTCGAGCTTGGTATATACGGCCTGAATACGTGGAGGCCCACGGTGTCGCCAAGGACCAAATGAAGGACTCGAGTAGCCTACGGACTCTCGATTGCTTGAAGAACAAGAAGAAACTAAAGATAGAAAGTTCAAAGGGGAAAACCCTAACCTGTAACCGACTCGACGTGCTACCCGAGACCTAGCCTATCTATATAAAGGCTAGGAGGGGGCGGCGAGAAGGACACACACAACCCTAGTTTCCATCACCCTCGCTAGATTGCATCTGCGCACCATTGTAATCCTCGATTCCCTTGATAATTCCACGAGCAGACAAGCAGGAGTAGGGACCTCTACGAGGCCTGAACCTAGGTAAATCTTCGAGTCCCCTGTGTGCTTGTTTGCTAGCCGATAGATGTCTCCAGCGCTCCCTCCTTCTCCAAAACCCAAGTCCATAACAATGGGCATTGATGAGTTAAACCCTCGTCAATTGGCGCCGTCTATGGGAATTGGGAGTGCTGATGTTGCGGATTCTTCGGCCCCATCAACCGCAATCTACAACTCCGCAACAACAGAGATTCGCCAGCTCTTTGGCGCGTTCGACTTCACCGTCCACACGTCGGCCACTCGCCCGGCTTTCAAGTCCGTGGGCGATGGGATCAGCTTGGCAATAGGGAGCTTCCGCTTCCAAGTTGGTCAGATGGGCACGCTCCGCATGCCTAACCAGCCGACGGTGCCGTCGATTGCCCCAACATCATGGTTCCCTCCATCGATCGGCACCCTCAGTGAGCTCAACACCCCGACAATAGTCGAGAACACGGTCAGCGACAGCAGTTGCGACTCCGATCTGAGCAATCTAGCCACTGAAGATGGAGCCTACGACTCCGGATCTGAGAGTTGTGGAAGCAGCAGCTTCCCCAATCACTTCATGTGTGCCGTCATCAACGTAGGCGATACCTCCGCCAACCGCGATAACACTGGCAATCGCGGTAACGGAACCGACCCACCTCTTGGTGGCAATGGTGGCAACGGTGGCAACGACGGCAATGGTGGCGATCGCACCAATGCCAACAACGGAGGAGCAATCGAACCTCCAAGCATAATAAACGAGCAAACTGGCGAACACGTCGTGATCAGGCTCAATGAGCAAGAATGGGCTCGCTGCCGCGATGCCCTATGAGGCACTCCTCTACCCTTTGGATCTCCGCAAGAACTGCTGATGGGCTACCACTGGCTCCTGAAGGAAGAATTCAAGCGCCAAGTACAAACAATCATGCAGCTCGAGGCACGCAAAAAAGCAGCAGACGAGTCGAGCCTTCGTCATGCTGGGCTCTCCTCCCACGGAGGATCCTCCTCAAAAGGCAACGAGTACATCGCCAAAAAGAGGCAATCTCGGATGTCCCATCTCACCGAGCAAGAACGCATAGAAGCTGCAAAGGTCCTCGACTTCAGCTCTATGACAGTCGATACACGGGGAAATGTGGTCCCTAAGACGCCACAAGCTACAGTTAAAGCGGCCACCATGTACCTCCTTAACAACCAGCCGCCAGCTGGAGAACCTTGAGCCGCCATGCACCGATCTACGATCGCGGGCTTGGGATTAATCGAGGCCGCCCTCGACAAGGAGCCAACACCGGAGCCAAATAAAGGCAAAGCGCTAGCAAAGCGCTACTCCTCACCCTCATCCGATGGCAACGACGGCGACCTATCTCAACGTCGCTGCGACCACGACGCGCGTGATGACATCATGCAGCGCAAGATCGACAAATCAAGGCCGCGACGTGCTCAGTCGACTGACTCAGAAGAGGAGGACGTGGAGCTTGTTGGGTCTGTAGCATAGAAAACAAAAAATTTCCTACGGTGTGAACTACACGCCAAGATCTATCTACTAGGTACAAAGCAACGGGTGGACATACATCCAACGAGAACTTACCCTTGAAGACAACGAGTTTTGTTAACGAGTAGGAACTCGTGGTTGATGTAGTCGTACACTTGACGATCTCAAGATCGTGAGGAAGTCCGAGCACCCCAACTCAGCAGCGCATCCGTACTCGCACACACGTTCAAGCCACCAGACAACCTCCACCTCCTCGCTCTAGCGATCTAGCAGAAGCAGCAACTCCTTCCAGACGAAATGCCACCGGGAACATGTATCTCGCTAATCCGAGACCATGGGGGAATAATTCTAGAGGGGAGAGAGATCCTTCACAAGGAGGTGTGAGGATGAAGGAGGGAATGGGTGGCCTTTTATAGGAGAAGGGGGGGTTCCCCTCCTCTCCATGGCCGGCGCATGGGGGGTGACCCCTCACCTCCCCCATTCATGTGGTGGTAACCCCTCCACATTAAAATGCCTCTTCACATTCCCTTTTAAAGTCTCCACTTTAAATGCATTAAAATTCTCCAAGTTTAATGCTCTCTCATTTAATAAAACTCTTTTATTAAATTTATTCAGAATTTTGTTAATTACTTTAATAAACAAACATTCACATATATCCCCTTGCAATATTTCAATATCACATGCAGAACCACTTTCTGCAATTTCACCCAAAACAATTTCTGGTTTCTATTGAAACAATTCCCGCGCTTTGCAATTCTTTCGTCTGAAACATATGTGCTCCAAAATGGTGTCCGGTAACTCTTAAGTGTGTCACCCTACGGTTCGCGAATAATGCAGACATGATCGAGACACTTCTCCGATCAATAATCAGCTGGACACGGAGATCCGCATCGACTCCTACACATTCAACGATGACTTCTGTGACCGTGAGAACCTTTAACGCTTGTAACTAAATCCCTTTGTCTCGCGATATATTACATGTCCGAGATTCGATCATCGGTATCTCCATACCTAGTTTGATCTCGTTATCGACATGCACTCTTTTCTTGTTCCCGTGATATAACATTCTAGTGATCACATCACTTGCTTGCAAGCTATCTCAATGTGATATCACCGAGAGGGCCCAGAGTATATCTATCCTTCATCGGGATTGACAAATTCCACTCTTGATCCATGAGCCTCAACATAACACCTTCGTAGTACTGAACCCATCTTTATAGTCACCATGTTACGATGTGATGTTTGATGTTATCAAGATACTCTTCAGGTGTTAGCAATTAACATGATCTCATGGTCTAAGGATAAAGATTACTTCGTATGATGTTATAGCAATATAAACATAATGACTTGATCGTAATGCTATACTTCAGATGAATGTTCATCACATCATTCCACCAATGGTGTGACCTTGTTATTAACAACATCCAATGTCCATGATCAGGAAACCTTGATCATCTTGTTAATCAACAAGCTAGTCTATAAGAGAGGCATAACTAGGAACCTTTTTTGTTTATTAAACACACATGTATTGATGTTTCCGATCAATACAATTCTAGCATGCAAAATAAACATTTATCATATATAAGGAATACATAATAATAACTTTATTATTGCCTCTTAGGACATATTTCCTTCAGTCTCCCACTTGCACTAGAGACAATAATCTAGTTCACATAGTGATAAATCTAACACCCATGGAGTTTTGGTGTTGATCATGTTTTGCCCTAGGAAGAACTTTAGTCAACAGATCTACTACATTTAGGTCCGTGTGTACTTTACAAATCTTTATATCTCCATCCTTGACATGCTCGCGGATGGAGTGAAACCAGCTTTTAATATGCTTGGAATTCTTGTGAGACCTCGGTTCCTTTGCGTTGGCTATGGCTCCATTGTTGTCACAATAGATCACCATTGGGTCCAATGCACTAGGAACCACACCTAGTTCCGTAATGAACTCTTTCATCCAAACCACTTCCTGCCGCTCAAGCAAAGAACATATTCCGCCTCCGTCGTTGATCCAGCCACCACAGGTTGTTTGGAACTCCTCCAACTAACTGCTGCTCCGTTCAAGAGAAATACGTATCCGGATTGAGACTTAGAGTCATCCGGATCGGTGTCAAAGCTAGCATCGACATAACACTTAGTGACAAGCTCTTCTTCACCTCCGTATATAAGAAACATATCCCTAGTTCTTCTCAAGTACTTGAGGATGTTCTTTACCGCTATCCAAAGGTTCAACCTAAATGATTGGTACCTATTAGTCAAACTAATAGCATGTGCCACATCCGGTCTTGTACATAGCATGGCATACATAATAAAGCCTATGGCCGAGGCATAGGGGATCTTATCCACATCTCTCTTTCTTCCGCCGTAGCCAGACTTTGAGTCTTACTCAATGTCTTGCCTTGCAACATAGGTAAGAACCCCTTCTTACTTTCGTCCATATTAAACTTCTTTAATATCTTATCAAGGTATATACTCTGTGATAGCCCAATTAGACGCCTTGATCTATCTCTATAGATTTTAATGCCTAATATATATGACACTTCACCAAGGTCTTTCATCGAAAATTTGCTGTTTAGATGACTTTTAACACTGTTTAAAAGATCTATATCATTTCCAATCAATAATATGTCATCCACATATAATATCAGAAATGCCACATTGCTCCCACTCACTTTCTTGTAAATACAAGCCTCTCCATAAGTTTAGACAAATCCAAACTCTTTGATCACCTCATCAAAGCGGAGATTCCAACTCCGGGATGCTTGCTTCAGTCCATAGATGGATCGCTGAAGTTTGCATACCTTATTAGCATCCTTAGGATCGACAAAACCCTTAGGTTGTATCATATACAACTCTTCTTCAATATTACCATTGAGGAACGCAGTTTTGACATCCATCTGCCATATTTCATAATCGAAATAAGCAGCAATTGCTTACATAATCCTAACTGACTTAAGCATCACTACGGGAGAGAATGTCTCATCGTAGTCAACTCCTTGAATTTGTCGAAACCCCTTTGCGACAAGTCGAGCCATATAGATGGTCACATTACCATCAGCATCAGTTTTTCTTTTGAAAATCCATTTATTCTCAACGGCCTTTCGATCGTGAGGTAAGTCCACCAAGGTCCAAACTTGGTTCTCGTACATGGATTCCATCTCGGATTTCATGGCTTCTAGCCATTTGTTGGAATCCGGGCTCATCATCGCTTCTTCATACGTCGCAGGGTCATCCATTTCATCAACCATGAAATTCACAACAGGATTGCCGTACAGTTCAGGAGTTGCACGTGTCCTGCTTGACCTGCGAGGTTCGGTAGTTTCCTATTTCGGAGTTTCATGATCAATATCATTAGCTCTCTCTTCATTAGGTGAAGTCAACTCCGAAACAACTTCCGGTGCTGCGCCACTTGCCATTTCATGAAGAGAAGGTTCAATAACCTCTTCGAGTTCTACCTTCCGACTACTCACACCTTTTGCGAGAAACTCCTTCTCAAGAAAGGATCCATTCTTGGCAACAAAAACCTTGCCCTCAGATCTATGATAGAAGGTATACCCAATCGTTTCCTTAGGGTATCCTATGAAGATGCATTTTTCCACTTTGGGTTCGAGTTTATCCGGTTGAAGTTTCTTCACATAAACATCGCATCCCCAAACTTTAAGAAATGACAACTTAGGTTTGTTTCCAAACCATAATTCATACGGTGTCGTTTCAACGAATTTAGATGGTGCCTGATTTAAAGTGAATGCAGCTGTTTCCAGTGCATAACCCCAAAATGAAAGTGGCAAGTCAGTCAGAGACATCATAGATCGAACCATATCCAATAAGGTATGATTACGATGTTCCGACACACCATTACGTTGTGGTGTTCTGACAGGAGTGAGTTGTGAAACTATTCCACACTCTTTCATGTGTGTGTTAAACTCGTAACTTAGATACTCTCCTCCACGGTCAGACCGTAGAAATTTGATCTTTCTATTACGATGATTTTCCACTTCATTCTGAAATTCCTTGAACTTTTCAAAAGTTTCAGACTTGTGTTTCATCAAATAGATATACCCGTATCTACTCAAATCATCCATGAAAGTAACAAAATAACGATATCCACCTCGCGCCGACACACTCATTGGTCCACACACATCAGTATGTATGATTTCTAATAGATCTGTCGCCCATTCCATTGAACCGGAAAACGGCGTTCTAGTCATCTTGCCCATAAGGCATGGCTCACATGTATCAAATGATTCAAAATATGGTGATTCCAAAAGTCCATCAGAATGGAGTTTCTTCATGCGTTTAACGCCAATATGACCTAGACGGCAGTGCCACATATATGCAGATATATCATCATCAAGTTTAATCTTTCTAGCATTAACATTATGAATGTGCGTAATATTACTATCGAGATCCATCAAAAATAAACCATTCAACATAGGTGCATGACCATAAAAGATATTATCCATATAAATCAAACAACCATTGTTTTTAGATTTAAACGAATAACCACTTTGCATCAAACACGATTCGGATACAATGTTCATGCTAAGTGCAGGCACCAAATAACAATTATTTAGGTTTATGACTAATCCCGATGGCATATGGAGAGGCAGCGTTCCGACGGCGATCACATCAACTCTTGATCCATTGCCATTCATTGTGACCTCATCCCTTGCTAGTTGTCGCTTGTTCCGCAGCCCTGAATTGAGTTACATATATTAGCAACCGATCCCGTATCAAATACCTGGTGCTATGCAGTACTAGTCAAGTACACATCAATAACATGTATATCACATATACCTTTGTTTGCCTTGCGGACTTCTTGTCCGCCAAATACTTAGGGCAAGGCGATTCTTCAATGGATAGTCCCTTGCAATAGTAGCACTTAGATCGGACTTAGGGCCAGCTCGGGGTTTCTTTTCAGGCGCGGCAACAGATTTGCCACCCTTCTTTCCCTTGTGCTTGCCTTTCTTGTCCTTCTTGAAACCGGTGGTCCTATTGATCATCAACACTTGATGTTCTTTCCTAATCTCCACTTCTGCAGTCTTAAGCATCGATGTAAGCTGGGAGAGTCTTCTTCATGCCCTGCATATTATAGTTCATCACGAAGCTCTTGTAGCTAGGTGGAAGAGATTGGAGAACACGATGTATGCCTAAGTCATTGGGAATCATTATTCCCAAGGACACAAGCTTATTGGCGTACCCAGACATTTTGAGTATGTGCTCACTAACGGAGCTATTTTCCTCCATTTTGCAGCTAAAGAACTTTTTAGTAGCATTATAACTCTGTACGGCAGCATGGGTATCGAAAATCATTTTCAATTCTCCCATGGTATCAAAGGCATTGCCATTTTCGAAACGCTTTCGAAGTTCTGGCTCTAGCCCATACAGTATGCCGCAATGAACTAAGTTGTGGTCCTCCTGACGAGTCACATAGACATTCTTTTCTTCGTTAGGGGCATCGGGAGCTGGTGGGGTGCCTAGCGGCACATCGAGCACATATTGCTTTTGTGCAGCAGTGAGGAGAATCCTCAAATTCATAGCCAAGTTGGTGAAGTTGCTACCATTCGCAGCAAGTTTCTCTTTCTCCATGAACACATTGAAATTAAAAGCAGGTGGTGCCATCTACAACAGAATTTGTAAAGTTTATTTAGACTAAGTTTATGATAGATTGAGTTCAACTAATCCAAATTACTAATGAACTCCCACTCAAAAACGACATCCCTCGTGCCTTTTTGGTGATTACATGAACCAAATCCACTACACCAAGTCCGATCATCACGTAAGTCAGTGTAGCTTCAAAGGCGAGCATCTATATGGGCATCATATCAACCAGATGACTCATGCTTAACCTTTCGGTCCGTGTTCCGAGGCCATGTCTGTACATGCTAGGCTCGCCAAGTAAGAACCTTAGTACTCGCGTGTGTAAAACTGTCTTACACCCGTTGTATGAAAGCATAGAGTCGAGTACACCCGATCATCACGTGATGGCTCAAAACACGATCCATAGAACGGTGCATACTCAAGGAAGAACACATTTTATCTTGATATCTAAATGAGGGATCATCTTACAATGCTACCAAAAGCGCCAAACTAGCAGTATAAGATGCTAACATCTAATGTGTAAAGTGAGATGATATGGTCCATGCATTTGATCTCTATCATTTGCATCGTGGTATGATCTCTATCATTCCTTTGTGTGTAAGGACATGGTCTATGGAACTTACACGTTGAATGTGTTGTAAGAGTATCTATCATACATCTACTTACAACAATACCATATCAATACACTAGCCCGGCAACGATCTAAACTAGACGCCTCTAATTTATCAATTGCAAGTTTTACGTGGCTTAGGGCTTTCAGAGATAGAACCGTTCTCACCTACGAACATGAACCACAACGAGGATAACTAAGTTATTAGCAACTCATTGTAAATCAGATATTGAATATAGTAGGAGAGACAGACACCCGCCAGCCACTTATGCAAAACAAGTTGCATGTCAGTCATGGAACCGGTCTCATGTACGATGACATGTAAGGTTGGTCCGGGCCGCTTCATCCCACTATGCCACCAATATCCAAAATACATAGAAGATGCAATAACATGATCATCATCGCCCACATATAAACATATGTGTACTACCTGTGCAAAGCACCTACGCATAAACCTGGCTCTGATACCACTTTTGGGTCCGCAGCATAGAAAACAAAAAATTTCCCACGGTGTGAACTACACGCCAAGATCTATCTACTAGGTACAAAGCAACGGGTGGACATACATCCAATGAGAACTTACCCTCGAAGACAACGAGTTTTGTTAACGCGTAGGAACTCGTGGTTGATGTAGTCGTACACTTGCCGATCTCAAGATCGTGAGGAAGTCCGAGCGCCGGAACTCAGCAGCGCATCCATACTCGCACACACGTTCAAGCCACCGGACAACCTCCACGTCCTCTCTCCAGTGATCCAGCGGAAGCAGCAACTCCTTCCAGACGAAATGCCACCGGGAACATGTATCTCGCTAATCCGAGACCATGGGGTAATAATTCTAGAGGGGGAGAGACATCCTTCACAAGGAGGTATGAGGATGAAGGAGGGAGTGGGTGGCCTTTTATAGGAGGAGGGGGGTTCCCATCCTCTCCATGGCCGGCGCATGGGGGGGGGGGTGACCCCTCACCTCCCCCATTCATGTGGTGGTAACCCCTGCACATTAAAATGCCTCTTCACATTCCCTTTTAAAGTCTCCACTTTAAATGCATTAAAATTCTCCAAGTTTAATGCTCTCTCATTTAATAAAACTATTTTATTAAATTTATTCAGAATTTTGTTAATTACTTTAATTAACAAACATTCACATATAGCCCCTTGCAATATTTCAATATCACATGCAGAACCACTTTCTGCAATTTCACCTGAAATAATTTCCGGTTTCTATTGAAACAATTCCCGCGCTTTGCAATTCTTTCGTCTGAAACATATGTGCTCCAAAATGGTGTCCAGTAACTCTTAAGTGTATCACCGTACGATTCGCGAATAATGCAGACATGATTAAGACCCTTCTCTGATCAATAATCAACAGCGGGACCTGGAGATCCGTACTGACTCCTACACATTCAACGATGACTTCTGTGATCGTGAGAACCTTTAACGCTTGTAACTAAATCCCTTTGTCTCGCGATATATTACATGTCCGAGATTCGATCATCGGTATCTCCATACCTAGTTTGATCTAACATTCTAGTGATCACATCACTTGCTTGCAAGCTATCTCAATGTTATATCACCAAGAGGGCCCAGAGTATATCTATCCGTCATCGGGATTGACAAATTCCACTCTTGATCCATGAGCCTCAACATAACACCTTCAAGTAATCGAACCCATCTTTATAGTCACCCTGTTACGGTGTGACGTTTGATGTTATCAAGATACTCTTCAGGTGTTAGCAATTAACATGATCTCATGGTCTAAGGATAAAGATTACTTCGTATGATGTTATAGCAATATAAACATAATGACTTGATCGTAATGCTATACTTTGGATGAATGTTCATCACATCATTCCACCAATGGTGTGACCTTGTTATTAACAACATCTAATGTCCATGATCAGGAAACCTTGATCATCTTGTTAATCAACAAGCTAGTCTATAAGAGAGGCATAACTAGGAACCCTTTTTGTTTATTAAACACACATGTATTGATGTTTCCGATCAATACAATTCTAGCATGCAAAATAAACATTTATCATATATAAGGAATACATAATAACAACTTTATTATTGCCTCTCAAGGCATATTTCCTTCAGAGCTCTGCGGCGCCAGATGCTTCAGCAGGTCCATCAGGCAAAAGTGAATGCCTAAGGGGTTTAAACTACCGTTGGAGAACCTGAAGTTTGATGGCCTACAGGACCCGAAGATCTGGCTGGAGGACCACATCTCCTCCGTCAGGCTCCATGGCGACAGTCGAAGCACGACCATGCAATGCTTACAGATACAGCTGCAAGGCATCGCCCGAGCATGGCTCAACAACCTCCCACGCGGATCCATTCGCAGTTGGGATGAGCTGGTTTACAGCTTCGTGTGCAACTTCAAGGACACGTAGAAGCGGTCTGCATCAATCGAAGAGCTGAGATGCTGCCAGCAAAGATCAGGCAAATCGCTACGCTCCTACATCCAAAGGTGGTCCATCATCAAGAACTCTGCATAGAACATCTTGGAGGATCGCGCGATTGACGCATTCAACGGCGGCGTCCGCCACCTAGAACTCAGGGAGGAGCTGGGCTGCTCAAAGCCCAATACAATCGACCACCTGATGGAAATCGCGAATCGGTGGGCCAATGGAGAAGATTCGGTGAAAAATCGCGTCCACTCCGACGAGGAGGCGGAACTCGAGCGCAGACGCGATCACCAAGGAAAACACCGCATGTGCATCTACGATGACTGCGACGACGTCAACATGGTCGCAGCTGGCTACGCCGACAGACGCGACGATAATCGCAACAACGGATACCGTAGCGGCGGATACCGCGACTCCTGGAAAACCATGCAAGTGTGGCAACGCCGCAATCGCGATGAGGCACCCACGACATCCATTGAGGACAAACTGTCCGGGCCATGTACGGTGCACTTCTACATCGACAAGCACGATGGAAAGAAGAAGTCCAACCACCTCCTCAAGGACTGCCGCGAGTTCCTCAAACTACATGAGGGATTGGTTTGAATGAATCGCAACACAGTCGAAAGAGGATACAGAGCCGCTCCAGGCGCCGTAGCACTTGGAGCTCCGCCACCACCACCGGGGCAACCTCCAAATGCAGCTGCGCCGGACCAGCAACACGGAGGCGAACCATACCCACGGGCGATGGGTACCATGATGATTCAAAAGGGATGCCCCTCGAATCGGGTGCAGAAGGCCATCACTCGCCAAGTCAACTTGGCCACACACTCGCCACCATCTACCACTGAGTACCTCAGCGGAAGCGAGTCCTGCATCACCTTCGACAAACGAGATCATCCGCCTCAAGTACCCTGTCTAGGCCATTGCCCCCTCGTACTCGAGGCGCAAATCGGAGGCTTCGACATGAGTCGCGTCTTCATGGATGGTGGAAGCGGCATCAACCTTATATTCACCAGTACCTTTCGAGCAATGAGGATCCCCCTAACTTGCCTAGAGGCCTCGGACACAACATTCCACGGCATCGTCCCAGGAAAAGGTGTATATCCCCTGGGCAAAATCAACCTCGACGTCATCTTCGGCATGCCGAAGAACTTCCGGCGCGAATGCATCAACTTCGAGGTCGTCGACTGGCCCTCACAATACCACTGCATCCTCGGACGCGTCGCGTTCGCTAGGTTCATGGCAGTACCACACTACGCCTACCTGTAGATGAAAATGCCAGGTCCTAATGGCATCATCACGATCAACATGAGCTTTGAGAGATCCGACAGTTGCGACAGGGAATTCAACAGAATTTCCTAGTCCTTTGGCATGCAGGAAGAACTCGCGAGACTAAAGGAGTTGACAGACAATAGTCTACCTCCCCTGAGCCGGCCAAGTTCGCCTGATCTATCCTTCGACTCATCAGTGCACACAAAGAAAGTGCAGGTCCACCCATCGGATCTAGCCAAAATGGCCCTCATTGCCAACAACTTGAGTCCCGCATAGGAACTCGCGCTCGTCAAATTACTCCGTGAGCACTGTGAAATTTTCGCCTAGTGTCCTGCGGACATGCCAGGAGTTCCCAGGGAATTTGCCGAGCACGCACTCAACGTCAACCCAGACGCAAGGCCAGTAAAGCAAACAATCCGGCGATTATCTAAGCCAAGAGCAAAGGTAGTCAGAATGCAGATCAACAGACTCCTAGACGCCAAATTCATACGCGAGATCAAGGAAAGCACTTGGCTCGCCAACACAGTGCTAGTACCAAAAAAGGACACGGATATCCTACGGATGTGCGTGGACTTCACCTCTTTAAATAAGCACTGTCCAAAGGATCACTTTCCGCTACCGCGAATCGACCAGATCATCGACTCTACCGCGGGATGGGAGCGCCTCTGCTTCCTCGACGCCTACTCAGGCTATAATCAATTTCAAATGAAGGAGGAGGATCAAGAAAAAAACAGCGTTTACAACGCCCTTCGGTGTGTTCTGCTACAACACAATGCCTTTCGGGCTAAAAAACACAGGAGCCACCTACCAGCGATGCATGCAGGCTTGCCTCAAAGAGCAACTTGGTCGGAACATTCAAGTCTATGTCGACGACATAGTAATCAAGACCAAGGAGGAAGCCTCACTCATCGACGATTTGCGCGAAACCTTCGCCAACCTCGACCGCTACCGGATCAAGCTCAATCTGGACAAATGCGCCTTTGGCATACCATATGGGCAACTACTCGGGTACCTCATCTCCGCGAGGGGAATCGAGGCAAACCCGAAGAAAATAAAAGCCATACTGGCCATGGAGAAGCCGAAAACATAAGGGGCGTCCAGCAGCTGGCTGGGCGAATCGCGGCCCTCAGTCGATTCATCAGTCGGATGGGAGAAAAGGCACTGCCCTTCTACCAACTCCTCCGCAAAGGTGAAAAGTTCGAGTGGACCAATGAAGCGCAAGAAGCATTCGAAGACCTCAAGCGCCTGCTATCCACTTCGCCAGTACTGGTGACCCCACGAGAAAGGGAACCACTGTTGCTGTATATCTCCGCCACCAACCAGGTGGTCAACACAGTACTTGTGGTCGAACGAGCCGAGGAAAACAAGGTCCACGGGGTACAGCGCCCAGTCTACTACCTCAGCGAGGTCCTCACGCCAACAAAACAGCGGTACCCGCACTACTAGAAGCTGGCATACGGCGTCTTCATGACCGCCCGGCGACTGCGCCATTACTTCCAGGAGCACTCAATCGTGGTGGTCAACGACACCCCGTTGGGACATATCCTCAATAACCCCGACGCCACAGGACGAGTCGCGCTTTGGGGAATAGAATTGTCTCCACGGGACATTACATACGAAAAGCGCGACGCAATCAAGTCGCAAGTTCTTCCTGACTTCCTCATGCACTTGATGGAGAACCAACTCCCCGACAAACCAGATATGTCCTACCTCTGGACAATGCACTTCGATGGATCCAAGCGGAAGGACGGAGAAGGTGCAGGTGTCATACTGACATCACCCCAAGGGGACAAGCTGGAGCACATCCTGCGAATGCAGTTCACCGCCTCCAACAACGAAGCTGAATACGAGGCCCTGCTGCATGGGATGAGGATGGCAAAAGCCTGCGGCGCCAAGAGGCTGATTATATACGGCGACTCCAAGTTGGTCGTCAACCAAACAATGCATGAGTGCGACGCACTGAATGACAACATGATTGCGTACCGCGACCTCTACGACACACTCGAGGGAGACTTCGACGGTTGCGAACTGCGACACATAGGTCGCGAAAGCAATGAAGAGACGGACGCACTCGCCAAAATAGGCTCTACCTGTGCCCCCATACCACCTGGGGTATTTCTCGAGCGCATCTGCGAATGCTCCATCAAGCCAAAGGCCGCAGAGAAGAAAACAAGCGCAGCAACGGACTCGGGGGCTATGCCGCCCAATGAGCCAATGGCACTCGATGACTTGGAGCTAGACACAGGACTCGAGGGACCAATGCGCATCATGATGATTGAACAATCCTGGACGCAACCATACATCACGTACCTCCTCAGCAAGAGGCTACCGGACGATCCGACTGATGCACGGCACATCGTGCGGCGATCCAAGGCATTCGCTGTTATCAACGACGAACTGTATAAACACAGCATCACCGGAGTACTCCAACGATGCGTCTCCACAGCCGACGGAAGAGCTGTTCTCCTCGACATCCATGAGGGGACCTGCGGGCACCATGCTGGCAGTCGCGCCCTCGTTGCCAAAGCTCTACGAGCTGGATTCTACTGGCCTACGGCCATGCGCGATGCCAAGGACATCGTCCAAAAATGCAACGCTTACTAGTGATTCGTGGACAAGCCGCATGCACCCGACGCAGAGCTACGGCCAATTCCATTGGCCTGGCCCTTCGTGCAATGGGGACTCGACATGGTTGGCAAACTTCCAAGGTCCTCACGAGGAGGCTACGTCTACCTCTTGGTCGTAGTCGACAAATTCACCAAGTGCATTGAGGCCATGCCAGTGACCAACCAATCAGGGCACATCGCAGTCAAGTTCTTCGAGTCCATCGTCTACCACTTCGGAGTACCGCACAACATCATCACCGACAATGGGACGAACTTCACATCCAAGGAGTTCCAAGAATTCTGCGAGAATCTGGGGATCAACATCAGCTATGCCTCGGTAGCGCATCCACAGACCAATGGTCAGGTGGAAAAGGCGAACGGGCTCGTATGCGGCGGCATCAAGAAGCGACTCCTCCGGCCACTCGATCAAGCCGCGGGTTGTTGGCCAGACAAACTGCAATCAGTACTCTGGAGCCTACGCACAACTCCGAATAGTGCTACGGGCTACACTCCATTCTTTATGGTGCACGGGGCCGAGGCAGTGCTACCCGCCGAGGAACGGTACAAAGCGCCGCGCGTGGTCGCTTACAACGAACAAGAGTCATCCCTCGCACTCGAAGACTCCGTCGACCTCCTGGACGAGGCAAGGAAATCACCACGGAAAGATCAACGATCTACCAGCAGAACCTGCATAACTACCACAGTAGGAGGCTATGCCCCAGATCCTTCGTCGAAGGCGACCTGGTCCTGCGACTGAAGCAGCAGGGACATCTAAAGCTCGAGTCCCCCTGGGAAGGACGATACATGATTACAGAAGTAATCCCAGGTGGCGCCTATCGCCTTCAAGATCTAGAGACAGGAGTCACATACTCCAACCCCTAGAACGTCGCACAACTGCGATGCTTCTACCCTTAGTCGTTTTTCTTTTACATTACAAATAAGGCACTCAGCCAAGGCTACTTAGCCACACATTATACTCCGTACTGTCCTTCGAATAAATAAAGCTAAGTGCCCCAAAACTCTGTGTTCTCCTTTATTTTTCCACAATTTATCTACTCGGGGCCTGCGCCACCCTATATACGTCTGTTCTATGAACCAAAACGCGATATACTGAGTAGCTGGCACATCAATCAAAACCCTTGACACAACATCAATCCAGCTGCAATGCACCTGACAGGTTGACAAGGGACTGAGATAAGAGCATGGCCAGGCTAACGAAAAGGAATCGCATAGTGCAACGCACTTACACGCTAACAAGATCTTTATACATAATCAACAGTCAATTATACACAACGTATATACAAACTTTACAACATTTGTACACTTATGTGCAGGACACAAATTAAGCTACTACTGCAAAAAAAAGAACGTTGGTCTGCTCCTTGAAGAAATCGACGATCTCCTCTACTGGGCGATCCACTGCCTGGTAGTGCGGCACCATATTCCAAGCAGAACCTACTGGTGGTGCAGGTGGCCCAGCCGCAATCGCCGCAACATCTATGTCAGGCCTATGCAGTCGCACCAGCGATAGAGCGGCCTTGGCACCAACCACCAACTGTTGCCTTACGTACTCGCGCACCGCAACCAAGTCTTGGAACTTGGCAAGAAGGGCCAGCAGGCTTGAGGGAGCAACATCCAGCGGAAACATCATCCGATAAATGTTCTTCAAGCATGACTGCGACTTCTTCAGAAAGTGAAGCACTCGCGACGCACAATCCTGCAGGGTCGCTAGCGCAATCGCACGATCATGATCCACCTAGAAGTATCCACTCTCCTAAAGTTGCTCTTGGGTCAGATCATGCATGCGAATGGCAATCCTATCCTTCTCATCCTGCGGATGGCGCGCGCTGACAACTATACAAAGCAATGACGGAAGCATGAGTACAACAACACTGTGAGTGACTACAAGGAAAAGATAAGAGCAAGCAAACTAACACTTAAATTGGTCGCCCAGCTGCGTCATCTCCCATACATCACTGTGAGTGACTACCAGGAAGCATGAGGACAACACACCACTGTGAGTGACTTCCATACATCCGTGTTACCATGGAGCACAGGCAATTCACGCTCTAGCTGCTTCACGCGGTCACACAGTCGCGAAAGCAGCTACAGCTCATCCACCCTGGAGCGCGGCGGTGCCAAAGTATCATCAAGGGGCAGTGAGTCCTGAGGTTCCCTCAAAGGATCACTTGATGTGCCCTACCACAAGCCAAGATAAAAGCAAATAAGACGATCAAATCGACACACAGACAAAAGATTCGGGTGAATACAAGATTGGCAAAAGTTCCAGCAGATACACCCGCCAAAAAGGCATGTTCTAGGCAAAAGGCATAAACTAATCAACTATTACAAAGTTACTGAGGAGCGATTGGCTTCTTCGACTTCGACGGATTCAGGGGCTTCATCGAGTCCGTGGCAGTGTTAGATGCCACTGACTTTTCGCCAGCCCCTGATGCCGCAGCCTTTGCCGCCTTCTTGGCTTGCTGCAGCTCCTTAGAGTACTTCGCAACCGTGTTAATCAGCTGCGACCCATATTTGCCATAGGCAGTCGCGAAGGGAGCAAAGACTACATGCTGGTCGTCCGTGCTAACGGGCATCGCCTTCGAAACCGCTGCAGGATCAACCTCGACTCCGTGGGCCTGCACCATGGCAAGTGACATGGACGCGCCAGCCGCATGGAGGGAGTTCTTGAAGCTTGAAGGAACACCCCCGACGAGAGACTCCACCAGCTTGTCCATGTTCTCGATTAGCTCAGCCTTGGGCATCAACTCCTCCCAGAGGCGACTGAGCACACCCTTGGCCTTGGAAAGCATATCCTGAACGGTGGCGCTGCGGTCCTCGACTGCTGAAAGCGCACCCGCCAAAGCGTCGTCGCGGCGGAGGGCCTGAGGGTTGAAGCTCAAACCGCTAGCATCTGTACATAAACCCACATATGGACACAAACATCAGCGCCAACTGCAAAAATCGAACAGAGAAAGATACTGATACCCAAACATAGTACCTGAGAGGGCTTTGGCAATCGAGAAAAGCTGTTATTCGAACAACTTCTCCCTAGCCATGATGGAGGCCCGCAGATCCTCTTCACGCCTCTGCGCCTCGTCACGCGCAACGATTGCCTCATTGTGATCCTTCACAGCCGCGGCGAGTGTCTTCTCCATGGTGGCAGCGTCGCGCAAAAGGGCATTATGCTCAGCTACAAAGACAGAAAAGGGATGGACTATCAGTCAACTACACAAAAACGGCGCAGAGAAGTGAGAAGTGAAGAACACTTACTTTCAACCACGCGATGACGCGTCTCTATCCTTGCATGCTGGCGTCCCATCGCAAGCACTTGCTCTGCTAAGTGAGCGGCTTCCTTCACAAGGAGCTATCGCACAACAAAGGATCAACAGAAGCCATCGACTGCAACATCAAAACAAGAAATCCTACACTTACATGATCCTCCAATGACTCCGAAGTCGTTTGGTGTACATCCGGGCAACCATTCGATGCTCCCCTTCATGCGGAGAGATGGAAGAGTTGTGCCCGGAGTGGGCCGCCAATGGAGGAGAAGGAGCACGCTCGACCTCTTTCTTGGCCCTTGAGGTCGCGACTCCTGATTCTTTCAAAAATTGGACGTCGCCAGAAGATGACGACGCCTCTTGAATGCAAGACAAAATCAACATAAAAAAGGCAAATCCAGAGACGAACTAAAAAGGGCAAATCCAGAGAAGAGCAAACAAACTAGAAAACTTACCAATCAAACTTGTCAAAGTCAAAAGTGGGTTCCCCCGACTCTGACGAGGACTCCTTGGGCAGTCGCATCTTCTTGCGAGAGGATGGTGCCACGACGCTCATGGGAATGGCAGGGATTGGCGACTCCCCACCAACGCCTGCACCTTCCGGAGTCAAAGGAGATGACGCATCGGAATCCTTGTTGCGCGAATGCTTGCGAGTATCCAGAACACCCGACTCGAGGGCTTCCTCCTCCACATCAGATAGGACGGTCGACTCCTACTCGTCCTCTTCCAAGGCTTCACGAGGGATAACCCCCTCAGGAAGAGGGGGCATACAGGGTGACACCGCCCAATCCTGCATAGAGATAACAATTTAGCACAGAGATAAGAAACCGCAAACGAAGCAATCAACAAACTAAGCTACTACGTAGCGCAGCTATACCTCAGGAGGAGGATTAGCAGCATCGAACGGCGGAACAACTGGTTCACTGGGGAGCACGTCTTTGACGGTGTACTTGGTGACCAGCCGAACTCTTTTATCCACCTCACTCACGGACATGCCATCGGCAGACACGCGAGTGATGTCGTCAGCGCCAGCCCACTGATACATGGGGTGGACTCTGGCCTATAGGGGCTGGACGCGACAGTGCAACCACGTGCGAATGAGGGCGCAACCTCCCTCCTCTTTGCCTATGCGACTCTCGAGGTCGCAGACGCGCTCGTATAACACATCTGTCTCCGCGGACTCGCCTGGCATGACTACATTCTTCCAGGAGCGCCTCCTCCTGCACGACGTCACGGGATCGAAAGGTGCGAGTCCGAAGTGCTCCCCGTCAGCCTTCTCATAGCGGATGTAGAACCACATGTCCCTCCATCCTTGGATGGACGCCATGAGCTTGATGTCGAAATAGGTGGAGGATGGATCGACGTGGATTCCGCAGCCGCCTACATCGTAGACTAAGGAGCTAGATGTAGATTGGCGCTTCAATTTGAAGAGGCGCTTGAAGAGGCCGAAGTGCGGCTCGATTCCGAGCCAGCAGAGGGTGATGAAGCAAGAGATGTGGAGGATAGAGTTCGGGGATAGCTGATGGAGCCGAAGCCCGTAAAAACATAGGAGGCCCCTGAAGAAGGGATGCAGGGGAAAAGAGAGGCCGCGAATGATGAACGCCAAGAACATCACTCGAAAACCAGCGGGAGGAGAGGGGATTATCTCACCGCCGGGGACGCGCGCATCGACGACTGCGGCGGACAGCACTCCATCTTGGCGAAGAAGACGAAGATCAGAGGACTTGATGATGGAGGGATGCCACGCGCCATTCGTGACGCGGGTGCCTGTGCCCTTCTTATTCCTGCCGGCAGCGGTGCTGGTGCCCGCAGCAGCGGAGCCACCTTTCTTCTTCATCGCAGCAGCGGTAGCCACGGAATCGGCCGCATCACCTCCCTTCTTCTTCCCCATTGCGCGGCGGCGATGTGACTGAAGAAAGTAGCTGGGAAATGTGCGGAGCTGGTCCAGTGCCGCGGAGGAAAAGAGAGCAGAGAAAGCAGGGGAGCAGCAACAATGGCGATGAAGGAAAAAGATGAGCGAAAGTAGATGTGAATTTCACCGTCGCAGCGTCACTACTTAACCCCTAGAAGATGCAATCCAACGGCCCAGAAAAACCCTACTGGATGCGTGGCAATCATCGTGCTATACACGTGGAGGAGCGGAAACGCGAACCGTCCCCCCACTGCTCCCATTACGCGTGGAAATCGAGGAGGCACAGTTAAAATAAATATTACACACGCCCATTCAAATCAAAGTCAGGGAGTAGGACCCACTACTCATCACGTCCCGCCAAACTCGCTCACGCATGCAAGTGAGGTCATGAAATCGTCAGCACTAATGTCATCAAAGCTACGCAGTAGAATACTTCGACTACTTTAGTCCTTGCTCGCGTCTTCGACTCCACCAAGCACTCGGGGGCTACTCCCATAGGGAGCGCTGGTCGCGCGCCCTATGATTTTTCTCTTCTTTTTACAGGAACATGGACAATCAAGGCAAACCCAACCACTCGAAATACGGTTCGACTATGGACATGGGTTACTCCCATAGGGAGCGCCAGAAACAAATTCGACTGAACACAAGCAAACAAAAGACAACAGCAGTCGCAAAAAGTTCTTTAGTCCCTGCTTGAGTCTTCGACTCAACCAGGCACTCGGGGGCTACTCCCATAGGGAGCGCTGGTCGCGCACCCTATGATTATTTGTACAAAAAAACCGTGTGTTGATAATATCCACACTCGAAACTCATGGCGACACCGCCTCATAATTTCCCCTACAAAGAGACCGCGTCTCCTAGGTCACCCGAATCGTCTCCGCGATGATAAAATTCGGATGCCGCGCTTACAGCGTGAAGGTAAGACCTGAATAAGGCCTGACAACGCATTAGCTGCACACTACCAGAAATGTATCCGTGCCTACAGGTACGATGAACATGCCTTGACGAACGCATCGAGTGCTCACACCCATATAACTAGAATTCGACTCCTGTAAGACCTCCGTGGCTTGAGTCGAATTACACTAGCACTTTTCCGGATTCGAGTCCGGGGACTCGAGTTCAAGTAGATTGTGTTGTTTTACCCTAAGGTAGTTAACTGATACCGATACATCAGTTAAATCAGGCACGCACATCAACAATCCCTATGACACAAACAAAGCAGTCGAAAATATACTCATTCATGCACTCGAAAGGCTTCATAAAGTCCCAGTCGAATCTGCGATTCCACTGGACACTCGAGGGCTAATGACATGGGTATACCATACAGGTACTCGATCTTGGTATATACGGCCTGAATACGTGGAGGCCCACGGTGTCGCCAAGGCCCAAATGAAGGACTCGAGTAGCCTACGGACGCTCGATTGCTTGAAGAACAAGAAGAAACTAAAGATATGCCCAAGAGGCAATAATAAAGTGGTTATTATTATATCATTATGTTTATGATAAATGTTTACATCCCATGCTATAATTGTATTAACCGGAAACATTAATACTTGTGTGTTTTGTAAACATAAAAGAGTCCCTAGTAAGCCTCTTGTTAAACTAGCTTGTTGATTCATGGATGATCATGGTTTCCTGATCGTGGACATTGGATGTCATTAATAACAAGATCATATCATTAGGAGAATGATGTGATGGACACACACCCATAGTAAGCATAGCATAAGATCAAGTCATTAAGTTCGTTTTGCTACAAGCTTTTCAAATGCATAGTAACCTAATCGTTCGACCATGAGGTTATGTTAATCACCATCACCGGATGGGTACTTTGATGACATCAAACGCTGCTTCGTGACTGGGTGGTTATAAAGGTGACATTGGGTATTCTGAAAGTATGTGTTGAAGCGCATGGACCAAGATTGGGATTTGTCCATCCATATGACAGATAGATATGCTCTGGGCCCTCTCGGTGGAATGTCATCTAGTTAGCTTGCAAGCATGTGACTAGGTCACAAGGGATGACATATCACGGAACGAGTAAAGAGTACTTATCAGTAACGAGGTAGAACTAGGTATGGAGATACCGACGATCAAACCTCGGATAAGTAGAGTATCGCGTGACAAAGGGAATTGATTTCGTATGTTAAATGGTTCTATCGATCACAAAGTCATCGCTGAGTATGTGGGAGCCGTTATGGATCTCCAGATCCCGCTAAAGGTTATTGATCGGAGAGGTGTCTCCATCATGTCTACATATTCACGAACCGTAGGGTGACACACTTAAGGTTCGAAGTTGTTTTAAGTAGATATGGAATGTGCGTTGGAGACCGAATGTTGTTCGGAGTCTCGGATTGGATCCGGGACATCACGAGGAGATCCGGAATTGTCTGGGAATAAGATTCATATATTGGGGATCATTTTCTAAGTTAGGAAATGTTTCGGAGTATTTGTATGGGGATTCTAGAAGGTTTCGGAATGTTCCGGAAGGTTCTAGAAGATTTCTTGGAGTTTACTTGAAAACCAAGAAAGGATCAAGGAATCCTTGTGGGGTAAGACAAGGATTCATGGGGGAGTAGGACTCTCCCCCCACCTCCTTGATCCGCCGGCCAAGGGAGAGGGGAGTCCTACAAGGACTCCACCTACCCATGGTGCCTCCCTCCTTTAAATAGAGGGGTGGAGGCACAAACCCCCTTGCCCCTTCTATTCTCTAGATCTCAAGTTGCCTCTCTCCTCTTCCTTCCCTCTGCTCAGGCTTAGGCAAAGCCCTGCAGAATTCTCCATTCCACCACCACCACCACGCCGTCGTGCTGCTGGGATTCCGTGGAGAAGATCTACTACCTCCGCTGCTCACTGGAACAGGGAGAGGAAGGTCTGCCGACCAAGACGTGTGACCGATGGAAGCGCTGCCGAACGCGCCCCGTATGATCGTCCACACGATCTTGAGATCGGCAAGTGATCGACTACATCAACCCCGAGATCTAATCTCGTAACGCTTTCGGATCTACGAGGGTTAGTACAGATCTATCTCGTTGCACATGTCTAATAGATTAGATCTTGGCTTTTATCTAGATTAGATATGGGTTTTGTTCGTTCTTGCGGTAGAATTTTTTTTTGTTTTCCATGCTACGAACCCATCAGTGGTATCAGAGCCGTGTCTATGCATAGATCTGTTGCACGAGTAGAACACAATGGTTTTGTGGGCGTTGGTGCTCGTGCCGTCTTTTGCTTTGTGTACTTTGCATCTTGCGGTATGGTGGGATGAAGCGGCTAACCTTACATGTCATCGCACATGAGACTTGCTCCACAGTTGACGTAACTCAGATTGCATAAGTGGCTTTGCGGTGTCTGCTCTCCCATCATAGTATAGATCCAATCTACACTTTGCACTTGATAGCACTTGTATCAACGTTGGTTCAGTCAGAGGTAAGATCCATTCTTATTTGAAAGCCCCAAACCACGTAAAACATGCAAAGAAAATTAGAGGCGTCTAACTTGTTTTTGCAGGGGTTTTGTGATGTGATATGGCCATCATGTGATTTTGATTATATTTGATGTATGCAATGATCCTTGTTGTAATATGGCAACCGGCAGGAGCCTAATGGTTGTATTTAATTCTGTTAAGACATGCATGTCTATTCATCTTGTAATAGCTTTATTCCAAGTAGTTGTAATAGTTGCTAGTGATGATGGACAACCATGAAGCGGCTTAATCGACCTTGACGCAATGCTGGTGATGATGGAGATCATGTCCGTGCTTTGGAGATGGAGATCAAAGGCATAAGAAGAAAGGGCCATATCGTATCACACTAATTATGAATTGCCTGTGATGTTAATCCTTTATGCATCTTGTATTGCTTAGATCGCGACGGTAGCATTATAAGATGATCCCTCTCACTAAATATCAAGTAATAAAGTGTTCGTCCTTAGTAGGCACCGTTGCTAAGACTCATCGTTTTGAAGCATCTCGTGATTGTCGGGTGTGATAGATTCTACGTGTGCATACGACGGGTGCAAGCCAGATTTGCACATGCGGATACTAAGGTTAACCTTGACGAGCCTAGCATGTATGTACATGGTCTCTAACACGGAATACTGAAAGGTAAAGCATGAGTCATATGGATGATATGATGAACATGTTGATTGTTCGCCTTTAAAGCTACATCATCTCACGTGATGATCGGACTTGGTGTAGTGGATTTGGTTCGTGTAATCACTAAAAAAACTCGAGGGATGTTGTTTTGAGTGGGAGTTCATTTGTAATTTGGATTAGTCAAACTCAATTTATCATAAACACAATCAAAGTGAATTTGCATAGTTTGTTGTAGTCATTGGCATCCGTTCACCACCTTACGCTTAGTTATAGTTGAGATAGTGAAACTATAGAAATTCTGGATATTTGCTTTACGAACTGGTATCGTATTGTTCTAAGTGTCAATCTAAAGTTTAAAAGTCTTGTTGCAAACTTTCAGCAAACTCCATTTACTCTGTGAAGTTTAATAAACAGTATTAAATCAAGAGTAAAAATTCCAGTGTTAGTATCTAATGTATCATGTTTGCCTCCATGATTCTTGATACTCAAAAGATTGTTTTTAATATCAATTTTATCTAAGAGCTAAAAGCAATGTTTCAAAAACCATCATATGTGAAAGGTATTGCGATATCTAAAACAATGTGTTGGTTACAACATGATAGAGTATACGTCCTCATATTTGATGAGAATTTGTGAAGGTTGGAGACGCTAGTCGTCCTAATCCTCTAAAAGGTTTTGGAAAAGAAACATTATACTCGCAATTCACCTTTGTAAGCTATAGCAGCTTGATCATGAAAGTTGTCATGATAAGAATGAATAGAAGATGTAAGTAAAATGTTTACTACACTAAAAGATTACTAAAGAATGGAATTTTGAAAGAATGCCAAACATTTGATGAAGGTGATCCACTTCAAAGTGCAAGTCCAAAGGTATTAGTATTTGACTATACACACTTTGTACTATGTGTCATGTGAATGACACCACTATTGATGTTGATAGACTCTTTTAAAAAGAAAAGGAATTGTTGAAAGAGAATCTATAAAATATTTGGCAGAAAAGAAAAGATTGGAGATATCCAACTTAGGTATATAGAAGATACATGTTGTGGCGGTATTCCTTGGTTGTTAAACAATGTGGTTCTGCAGTATTGGATACCGAATTGGTTGGTATGAAGTGTCACACAGGACAACACAATTCATGAACTGCAATGGCCTAAGTAACTAGCAAGAGAATATGTGATGATGTTCATCGAAAACAAACAAAGGGTTGTTGTCTTGCTCGTTAACATCAAAGCTTACCTTCAAGATTTGTTTCAATAATTGTTATTTGATCAGGTATTATGACGACAAAAGGTTGTTCAAATAATCACCGTATTCCATAATAGATGGATAATATACAAGTCTGGTTGGAGAAATAACGACCATAAAACTAATGCTAAAATGTCGCAAGACAAATGATTGAGAGATCACTTGCGAAGTGACATCACCGTTTAAATTATATTAGGGATACATGAAGAAACTCCATGTTGATGGATTTTTGGAGTCTTTGATTTTGATCAAATGACGCTTGTGATACTTTCCTGAAGATAATTAAAACTCCGTTCGTAGGCCAAAAGAGGAACGGACGACTAACTGATTGGAATTTGTACATATTGATGTATATAGTCCATTATGTGTTGTCGTGGGCGATGGATTTCAACTTCATATGTTTTCTCCGAAGATTTGAGTGAGTATATGTATATACTTACTCAATAAGGAAGAAGTATGAAACATTTGAAAATGTTCAAAGACTTTCAAGATGAAGTGGAAAATTATTGTAACAAGAAAATAAAAAAAGTTTATGATTGGATCATAAAGATGTTTGAGTTACAAGTTTAGCAAAACACCTAAGATTTGAGGAATCGTTCCATGGATTTGCATTTCCCAAAACACCATAGGAGTATGGAGTGTTCAAGATATGTAATGAAACCTTGTTTGACATGATAAGATCAAAGGTGTCATTTATAAAACTGCCATTATATTTTAAAGATTAAAGCTTTAGTGACTACCGCTTAATCGAAAAGAGGTCCATCGTGATCCGTTGAAATGGCACCATATAAGTCATGGTTTGGGATAAAACCCAGGTTGTCCTTTCTTAAATTTTTGGTATGCTAGGCATAAGTAAAATGTTTACAACCAAAGTCGGATAAGCATGTCTTTGTAGGTTATTTTGAATAACCACTGGGTATTCCTCCATAACACCGAAGACAAAAGTGCTTGTCACTTAGAATGTCGAGTTTCTTGAGAAGGAATTTTTGGTGAAAAGTTAAGTGGGAGGACAATAGAACTTTGACAAGGTTGTTGAACCTTGGCTAATATGTGCTGAGTTGCGCAGCGTCGGTAAGTGTCCCGGAGGCAGCAACAATGCTCATGGCTCACGTGCCTCAAAGGTTGTGGTCACGGAGATCTAAGTTACTATTGAACCAAGTAGGTCGGGTAAGTAATCAAATGCCAAGATTTGAGAGTTAAATCATTGTTGTTTGACAATGATGAACCGACTACATGCAAATAATCAATGATGGGCCCTGACTTCGTTAAGTGGCTTGAAGCCATAAAATTCGTGATAATTCCATACACGAGAAATCAAGCTTTGAATTTGAAAGACCCTCTGGAAAGGTGCAAGACCTTAAATGTGATATGGATCTATAAAGAAATAGACATGGATGTTTCACATCTATGAAATAGTCGACATGTCAAAAAGAGTTTACGACAATGTTCAAGGAATTGACTGTGATAAGATTTGATCTTTCATAGCGATATTTAGTCTGGACGGATTAATGTAGAAACCACTACATATATTTTGGTATATGGTAGTTGAACAAACAAAATAAGTTCTTCTAATAGAATGGTTACCTAGGACGTGTACATGACACGATCCAAAAGGTTTTTGTTAATTCAAAGGATGCTAAAAGAGTATGCAAAACTTCAATGGTTGAAGTGAGCATCGCGGAGTTGGAATCTTCACCGTGATGAAACCGTTAAAAGGTTTAATTTCATCAGAGACGATGAAGATGTTTGCATTTTGCAAGAAATTAAGTGGGAGCGCTAAGACATATTTCTAATACATTATGTGAAAGACATATTGTTCATTAGAAATGATGTATCTTTTATTGACACAGGGAGCGCCGGAAACAAATTCGACTGAACAAAAGCAAACAAAAGACAACAACAGCCGCAAAAAGTTCTTTAGTCCCTACCTGAGTCTTCGACTCAACCAGGCACTCGGGGGCTACTCCCATAGGGAGCGCTGGTCGCGCACCCTATGATTATTTGTACAAAAAAACCGTGTGTTGATAATATCCACACTCGAAACTCATGGCGACACCGCCTCATAATTTTCCCCTACAAAGAGACTGCATCTCCTGGGTCACCCGAATCGTCTCCGCGATGATAAAATTCCGATGCCGCGCTTACAGCGTGAAGGTAAGACCTGAATAAGGCCTGGCAACGCATTAGCTGGGCACTACCAGAAATGTATCTGTGCCTACAGGTACGATGAACATGCCTTGACGAACGCGTCGAGTGCTCACACCCATATAACTAGAATTCGACTCCTGTAAGACCTCCGCGGCTTGAGTCGAATTACACTAGCACTTTTCCGGATTCGAGTCCGGGGACTCGAGTTCGAGTAGATTGCGTTGTTTTACCCTAAGGTAGTTAACTGATACCGATACATCGGTTAAATCAGGCACGCACATCAACAATCCCTATGACACAAACAAAGCAGTCGAAAATATACTCATTCATGCACACGAAAGGCTTCATAAAGTCCCCCAGTCGAATCTGCGATTCCACTGGACAGTCGGGGGCTACTGACATGGGTATACCCTACAGGTACTCGATCTTGGTATATACAACCTGAATACGTGGAGGCCCACGGTGTTGCCAATGCCCAAATGAAGGACTCGAGTAGCCTATGGACTCTCGATTGCTTGAAGAACAAGAAGAAACTAAAGATATGCCCAAGATGCAATAATAAAGTGGTTATTATTATATCTTTATGTTTATGATAAAGGTTTACATCCCATGCTATAATTGTATTAACCGGAAACATTAATACTTGTGTGTTTTGTAAACATAAAAGAGTCCCTAGTAAGCCTCTTGTTAAACTAGCTTGTTGATTAATGGATGATCATGGTTTCCTGATCGTGGACATTGGATGTCATTAATAACAAGATCATATCATTAGGAGAATGATGTGGTGGACACACACCCATAGTAAGCATAGCATAAGATCAAGTCATTAAGTTCATTTTGCTACATGCTTTTCAAATGCACAGTAACCTAATCCTTCGACCATGAGGTTATGTTAATCACCATCACCGGATGGGTACTTTGATGACATCAAACGCCGCTTCGTGACTGGGTGGTTATAAAGGTGACATTGGGTATTGTAAAAGTATGTGTTGAAGCGCATGGACCAAGATTGGGATTTGTCCATCCATATGACGGATAGATATGCTCTGGGCCCTCTCGGTGGAATGTCATCTAGTTAGCTTGCAAGCATGTGACTAGGTCACAAGGGATGACATATCACGGAACGAGTAAAGAGTACTTATCAGTAACGAGGTAGAACTAGGTATGGAGATACCGACAATCAAACCTCGGATAAGTAGAGTATCGCGTGACAAAGGGAATTGGTTTCGTATGTTAAATGGTTCTATCGATCACAAAGTCATCGCTGAGTATGTGGGAGCCGTTATGGATCTCCAGATCCCGCTAATGGTTATTGATCGGAGAGGTGTCTCCATCATGTCTGCATATTCACGAACCGTAGGGTGACACACTTAAGGTTCGAAGTTGTTTTAAGTAGATATGGAATGTGCGTTGGAGACCGAATGTTGCTCGGAGTCTCGGATTGGATCCGGGACATCACGAGGAGATCCAAAATTGTCCAGGGAATAAGATTCATATATTGGGGATCATTTTCTAAGTTAGGAAATGTTCCGGAGTATTTGTATGGGGATTCTAGAAGGTTTCAGAATGTTCCGGAAGGTTCTTGAAGATTTCTTGGATTTTACTTGAAAACCAAGAAAGGATCAAGGAATCCTTGTGGGGTAAGACAAGGATTCATGGGGGAGTAGGACTCTCCCCCACCTCCTTGATCCGCCGGCCAAGGGAGAGGGGAGTCCTACAAGAACTCCACCTCCCCATGGCGCCTCCCTCCTTTAAATAGAGGGGTGGAGGCACAAACCCCCTTGCCCCTTCTATTCTCTAGATCTCAAGTTGCCTCTTTCCTCCTCCTTCCCTCTGCTCAGGCTTAGGCGAAGCCCTGCAGAATTCTCTACTCCACCACCACCACCACGCCGTCGTGCTGCTGGGATTCCGTGGAGAAGATCTACTACCTCCGTTGCTCGCTGGAACGGGGAGAGGAAGGTCTGCTTCGACCTGAGCGCTGTTTAACGCTGCTTCAGCGCCGGAAGGATCGTCCACACGATCTTGAGATCGGTAAGTGATCGACTACATCAACCCCGAGATCTAATCTCGTAACACTTTCGGATCTATGAGGGTTAGTACAGATCTATCTCGTTGCACATGTATAATAGATTACATCTTGGATTTTATCTAGATTAGATATGGGTTTTGTTCGTTCTTGCGGTAGAATTTTTTTTGTTTTCCATGATACGAACCCATCAGTCACCAAGGCCCAAATGAAGGACTCGAGTAGCCTACAGACTCTCGATTGCTTGAAGAACAAGAAGAAACTAAAGATAGAAAGTTCAAAGGGGAAACCCTAACCTGTAACCGACTCGACCTGCTACCCGAGACCTAGCCTATCTATATAAAGGCTAGGAGGGGGCGGCAAGAAGGACACACACAACCCTAGTTTCCATTACCCTCGCCAGATTCCATCTGCGCACCATTGTAATCTTCGATTCCCTTGATAATTCCACGAGCAGACAAGCAGGAGTAGGGACCTCTACAAGGCCTGAACCTGGGTAAATCTTCGAGTCCCCTGTGTGCTTGTTTGCTAGCCGATAGATGTCTCCAGTGCTCCCTCCTTCTCCAAAACCCAAGTCCATAACAATGGGCATTGATGAGTTAAACTCTCGTCAGCTGGCGTAGTTCGACTCATGCCATAGAGGCCTTACTGAGCCGAACTCCAGTTTTAATGCATATGTGCCCAACACATCCATCGGGATTTTCTTCATGTCATAGACACAATATATATCTGGTAGAGCGCAACGAATGCGGTTGCCAAGCCATCAGATTGTATCTGTAGATCTTATCTTTATGTCATGGATGCAACATCCAAAGGTTTATCACCACGGAGGTGTTTCGGGTGGCCAAGGAGACGTTGTCTCTGAACTTGACATTGTAGTGTATAGCGGGCGAAGTCGCCAATGCATTTGATTGCTATAAGCGAGTCGACATTGTGGACGCAGTCGACACAATGGACTGTATTGTGAATCTTTCGTTTTCCATAGGGTGCACGACCAACGCTCCCTATGGGAGTAGCCCCCGAGTGTCTGTTTGAGTCGTAGACTCGAGCAGAGACTTATAATCTTTAGCTGCATAGACAGAACGATATGGAAGTACTTCAGATGATCTTGCGTATGCCATCAACACCGGCACTTTTTGAATGCGCGACCAGTGTGCCCTATGGGAGTATCCCCCAAGTCCTTAGTCGAATCGTGTATTTGAGTGAGGATTCGGAGCATCCCACAAAGATCTTGTATATGCGCGTCTAACGCTCCAGTTTGGAGTAGCCCCCGAGTGTCTGGCAGAGTCATAGACTCGGGCAGAGACTCGAGTCTAGTATCTTGCAGTGATAGTCAAAAATTATGCGAGGAGAAACCACTGACCCGGAAGTGCATCGAGTCAGTGTGTCATGCATAAGGAGCTTGAATCGATGATGTAGTTGGAGTCGACACAGTCACTTTTGTCAGGTGCGTCACTAGCACCGCGTCTTTCTAGCATCAAGCGATGCAACCATCCAAGGAGGAACTCGACTCGGGTCTTGAGTGTATGGCATAGTTAGTTGCTTTGTCGACTCCTGTTGGAGGACCCGAAAGAATAGCTCGACGCAGTAGACATCCTTGTAAGCTGCATAAAACATTAAAAGTTGTGAAGTACTTGTATCTTGTAAAGAATATTTGCTTGTCGACTTGTAAAGTAAGATTCTGGTGCCAATCGAATCGAAACTTTTGCACTGTATGCTAGGCCTTTCCGTTAGCCTGATTACCCTTAGTCTTAGTACCTTGCCGAGGTGCTCAGAGTTCAAGGATTCGACGATCAGGCAGAATCAGCTACTCAGGCTGTCGCATATGAGGTGCTCGAGTGTGTGGAGTCGATCACACATTAGGTTACTCGAAGAGGGCGCATCCCCCGACTGTTTCGTGTGGGAGTTAAAAAGAGTCAGTTGTAAGTAGAGGAAAACTTAGCTTTTTGAAAATTGTCGTGGACGAAGTCGACGTGTTTGGCGGATTGCGGCAGCCATTGTGACCGGCGGGTTGTGGTCACAGGAGTCAATATGACCGGAGGGTCGTGGTCGTGGGAGTCGATGCAACATGCGGGTCACAGGAGTCGACGGAGCCCCCAAGTCGCCTAAGCCGAAGACCATGACGAGGTTACCAGAGTCAAATACCGTAGCGGGACACCAGAGTCAAAGATTGGAGCGGCTCGCGATCACGGGAGTCGAGAGATCCCCTGAGTCACCTGAGCTAAAGACCACAACAGGTTACGGGAGTTGAAGGAGCCCCCGAGTCGCCGCAGCCGAAGACCACAACAGGTCGCCGATGCCGATGGTAGCAAAGGGTCATGCGGAGGAGTCGAAGACTGCGGTGGGTCGTGCGGCAGATTCGACGTAGTCGCCGGGTGTAGAGTCAACACAGTCGATGAAATCATCGCGGCAGAGGGGTAGTCGAGGTTGATGAAGTTGCACGATGGACACGAAGTCGACGACATCTGGAATTGATGCAGCAGACTTGTCAGATTTTTGCCTGGAAGAGCCGATGTAGCGAACGCATGGTCGATGTGACAGATGAGTAGTCGAGGCAGCGATGGTCTCCACGCGTTTCGTGATGCACTCGTATCTCTTATATACTGATTTCTCTGTTTACTTACTATGCTTGATTAGTCGACCTGAATTTCTTCTTTTACCTTTTCCTTTTCCTTAACCACTTCGGGATTAAATCTTCCGAATCCATGGAGGCGCCCACCAATAGGAGTTCGGTAGATTGATGCAAGGTAGTAAAATTATATAATATTTTGTTTTGGACTTGCCCACGTCGCTTGACATGAACTGATACGTCCAAAATATATCTACTTTCCCGAACACTTTTGCTATTGTTTCTCTTCTAAACTTGTGTGATTTGGATACAACTAACACAGACTGACGCTGTTTTCAGCAAAATTACCTTGGTGTCTAGTTTTTGTGCAGAAAATCAACTATCAGGAAAAATCCCGAAAAATATGCCAAATACCCTATTTCACCAGAAGACTCACGGAGCCAGAAGACGAGACGGATGAGGGCCACGAGGGGCCCACACCACCTGGCCGCGCGGACCAGGCCAGGCCATGCCTAGGGGTGGTGTGGCCTCCTCGGTCACCCCCTCGGCCTCCCTCTTCGCCTATAAGTTGCCTCTTGACCTAAAAACCAAGGGGGTTTGACGTTTTTCTAGAAAGAGTTCTGCTACGCCACCACCACCAGATTCCGTGAATCAAAACCAGAAACTCCATTCTGGCACCCTGCCGGGACGGGGAATTGGAGGATATCATCACCATCATCGTCACCATCGCTTCTCCATCGACCATCCATGATTCCCCCATCTATGAGTGAGTAATCCTCCACTATAGGCTATGGGGATGGTAGGGATTGGATGAGATCATTCATGTAATGCCATCAGATTGTTAGGGCATGGTGCCTAGTATCTATTATTAGTGCTTTTTGACTTTGTTGCAACTTGTTATGCTTAATGATTGTCACGAGGGCCCGAGTGCCATGATTTCAGATCTGAACATGTTATTGATTCATGATGATAGTATTGTTTGTGATCTTACCTGCAAGTTGTATACAAATATTGTTGTCCGGAACCAAAGGCCCTAAAGTGACAATAATCAGGATAACTGGAGGGGATGGCTTTGATGTGAGGATCACATGTGTTCATGGAGTGTTAATGCTTTGCTCCAGTGCTCTATTAAAAGGAGCACCTTAATTGCCAGTAGTTCCCTTGAGGCCCTGCTGCAAACGGGCTAGTAGGACAAAAGATTTTGTGCAAGTTCTCATTGCGAGCACGTATGACTATATATGGAACACATGCCTTGATTATTTAGTACTTGGATGCTTTATCTTATTTATCTGCAAATGACCTATGTCTTGATTGCTATATGAATTGTCTTGTCCATGCAACGCCCGTCCATCCATCCCTATGCCTACCGTGCTTTAATCCTACTGTTTACTGGAATTGTTACTATTGTATCTACTTTTACTACTGCTATTACTTTGCTATTGCTACTACAAAACTGTTGCTACTGATAATCTACCGTGAGAAAGATTGTTTCTAGGTGCAGCTGAATTGACAACTCAGTTGTTAAGGCTTATAAATATTCTTTGGCTCCCCTTGTGCCGAATCAATAAATTGGGTTTCACTTCCCTCGAAAATACTGCGATACACTCCCTATACTTGTGGGTCATCACAAACACATAAGCTGGAACTGCTTCGTTGGATTGCTTGGATCATCTTCTGCTGGAAATCAGCTGACCGCCTTAGTGATTACACTTCTAGTCATTGACCAAGTAGAATACGTTTTATAATACCAATCACACCCGACAAGGCTACCTCAGAATGTTGAGCCTGTTAATCGTTTTTTTACCGATGTGCGCTGCACCTGGCTTGTAATTTTCACGTGAGATAGCACCTCTGTCTTGATTCTTGTGCCAAGTACTAGCAACACTCGGATTGTAACCTGGTGTATTCATCACGACTTCTGATGCGATCCGATACACTCCCTATACTTGTGCCAAGCTATCTTTTATTGAGCCAAACTTGAGACTTCCATAGATATGATAGGCAAAGCGAGTGGGCAAAGCTGACGTCGATGCCCCACACTCATATCAGTGAAGATAAAATCAACCACGACGGAGAGGCCGACCGCAGATGAGTCAACTAGATGCAATCCGACCCTGTTGATAACGAGGGAGTCCGTCCGGAAGATGACTTGAAGTGAAGTAGATCTGCTCCCTTGAAGACGATGAATCGTAGATTGTGGATGATGGAACCGTTGAGATCACAACATGAGCGCGCCCACTTCCCACAGACGGCGCCAATTGACGAGGGTTAAACTCATCAATTCCCATTGTTATGGACTTGGGTTTTGGAGAACAGGGGTGCGCTGAAGATCTTGTTCGGCTAACAGACAAGCAACATGGGACAAAGGATTTACCCAGGTTCAGGTCCTCAGAGGGAAAACCCTACTCCTGCTTGTCTGCTCTTGATTGATGATGATCCGAAGGATTACAAGGTCGCCGATGGTGGTGGCGCGCAGATGATATCTTGCGTATTTGTATGATATGGGTGTTGTCTAGATCTATTGTGTTCTATCTATTGTGGCGATCTTTCTAGATCTATTGTCTATTGTGGGATATCGTAGATATGTCTATCGGGTATTGTGGCAGTCGCCCTCCTCATTGGACCCTCCTAGCCTTTATTTATGGGGAGGCTAGTTCTCAGGTACCAATACGAGTAGGTTACAAGTTAGATTCAAACTCTAGTCTTGAGGTTTCCTTGTCTTGTACGCTTGGACTCCATGTCCATATAGGCTTCATGTTAGTCAAAACATCATGGGCATCATGGACCTTGGTAGGTCGTCGAGTGGGCCTTCCATTGAGCCACACCAGGTAGGCCAATAGTAGGTGCATGTAGGGTAGACCTATGTCAGCTAGCTTTTGAACGATCTATGGTATAACCTCGGATTTCGGCTATGAGTTGATGACATGAGTGGCATACATGTCAATATATGGGCAAAAGTATTGGTACTCTCAAAGGTTGTTCAAACACTTGCAAAAGAAATATCCAGCGATCCTTTAAAGAATAAAAAATATATCTATGAGGATCCACATAACAAGTCCTTGGTATGGTATCATTACTACTTTTCGAGTTTTTCTTGAAAAACAATGATTGGATTAGAAGTGTTTTTGATAGACTTGATTTATTGATGTGGGTGTAAATAAGACACTTCATTATTATACTACTTAGGACATGAAACTCTCTTACTCAATTATGCTATTTAAACATCCTAGTGTTCCTTGGAAAGCTGGGAGTTAATTAGAAGAATTGGATTGATTGCTACACTTCTACTTACTTATACTTATATTAAACTTTACTTTGATTGTCTTGACTTACCGAAGCTTGCATAGTATTTTTGTCATCTCTCTAACTTTGATAAGCCTCGCAAATGAATGAAGTGTTGAGCACATACGACAACCAACCATAAGTGAGTTCTTATTCTCGTTTTTTCAGGTTTAAACATTGAATTCCTTATAGTTATTTTGGTTCTTCTTGGTCGAGGGTGATCAAGGTTTGAGCTTTGGGGAAGTTGGTGGCTCCAATATTTTCCATCTTCCACTATGTTTAAACATTGTTTTTGGCCAAGCAATTGCCAAGAAACTCTCAATCCTTGCCACTAATGACTAATAATTGCAAATATATGAAAAACCTCTCTTTGAATTATGTTGTGCAGGAAATCATGGTTTTTAATGCGAAATAAGGAGTCATAATGAAGGTTTCTGAGGAAGTACAAATGACCAAGTAATTTGGAAGCTATGGTAAGGCGTCAGCACGCTTAACGACCATTAGTATGGGCAGGGGCCGCCCGTACCATCCACCCATACCAGGTGGCGGCGGCTTCATCTCGTCAAACCCTACAACTTTCGTGAAGACGCCTATATATTTTGAGGCTCCATCCACTAGTCAGAGAGCCGCCGGTCTCAGATTACATCACAACACCACCAAAGGAGATCCACACCATTCTTCATCCATTGTTTATCACTTCCACCATCCATGCCATCCACTAGCCATATCCATTGCTTTGTACTTTAGATCTCCTTGTGATTTGGCGACCATTATCAGAATATTTGATTTCAATCTAACTATTTGTATGATGTTTTCTATCTCCGATCTATTTGTTATGAGTGAGTAGTCCTCACAGGCTGCGGTTTGGGGAGAAACCTCGCAGCGATTATGTGCATCTAGATCATGGGAGTATTGTATTTTGTTTGCAATTGAGATTTGTATCTTTTGTTTCTTTGTCTCTTGTCTCGATCCATGGACTTGTAGGTACCCAAGCTCCCATAGATTGATAAAGTCTTGAGGTGAGATACTTGGCTAGCAGTGATCTCATAGGAACCTCAGTGATAGAAATGGTAGTACGGTCTTCGCTTAGCGACCCATTCAGGATCACAACAACATCACCACTTAAAGCTTTGATCTGTGTTTACACTTAATAATCGTTTGTAGCCGTTGCTTCGGTGTGCACTTGGTTGGATTAAAATACTATTGCTATGCTCGCTGCATCACGGGGGCTCTAGTATATTAGGATGTGTTGCCCACAAGATATTATCTCCATTCAAACATTATACATGACTATGCTTATTATTATCTTTTATCCCATGTGATGTGCAACTAAAGGTGGATCTTCAACCCTGGCCTATCTCCATCCATTGATTCAACCCATTATAAAGTAAACTAGATTTGTCCGGTAAACTAAGGTAAAATGAACAAATAAAGTCTTGTAGATGTGTCCTTTTTATTTCCTTTGCATTGCTTTCCGAGGTTTGATTAAACCTAGGTATTCTAGGGGAAAAGCTATTATACTACATCCGTGAATCTGGATCAAAGGTATCAACCCTTTTTCCGGCGCTGAACGAAACCCCAAGTGAGTACCCATCTAGATGTCTCAGGTTGAGAAACTCCATTGATAGGATCTTCGAGCGAACAACTGTGTTCTATTTCGTCAAAGGACTCATGATGGGCACATTACTCCGGCATACACTAAGGCATCGAGAGTCTGCTAGAACCCTCAGCTCCTACCAAGTGATCGAGGTTGTTAACAACTTTGCTAGTGCTGATACGGTCGTGACAGCTCCTCCCAATGCTGCTGCCAACAACCACTTCATCGAATATGTTGCTTCAGGTTCTGGTTCTACCTCCGAATCGACCGACAACGAATCTGAATCAATCTTCAACACACTCTACACCGACATCGGCGATGCGGATTTTAGAAGCGATCCGGCTAACTTAGAAGAGATTGAAGCCACCATGAAGGAGATGGAGGTGGACCTCAAACTCAAGAAACGCAATGATAAAGCTCCCACTTCTAATCAAGTCTATGTTATCATTGAGAATGTGGTGGAAGAAGACACTGGAGTCGGAGCATCTCCACAAGCAGAAAATGATACAGGGAGGGCCATAGTTGCATGTAGGGAGGTTTCAGATCCCACAAACGCAACAAAGGCCATGCTCCCTCCGGCTTTACCTTAGAAGCAAGCACGAAAACTAGACATTGGACCCAACAACACTAATAATCAAACAAGCATACTCCTCCACCACCACCATCAACTTCGAAGGCGGGTGACCCCTTCATTACTCCTGCAGATAAAGTTGTATACGGACAAGCTCTCACAAAGTCTGTAACTCTAGATCATATCTGGAATGTCACTAAGCTCGGCGAGAAGTGCAAGGTTGTCCTTGAAGAAGCCAAGTACATCACAGAGTAGAGTGCTAAGCTCAATAGAGACCTCGCAAAGGCGAAGGAAACCCTAAAGGCGGCAAAAGCCATGGAAATAGAGTACAAGAAGCTCATCACCAAAGAAAAGGTGGTACGTGTTCGAACTCATGTTGTCCAAGATCCAGGAGTCAAGAGAAACCTAGGATGGGCTCTGGCAAGAGCAGAGAAACGTATGGCTACCCCTTATTATGATAAGGCCGGGAAGCAAGTCATGCCAACACCCTACCCTAAACATTGCCATCACCAAGACATTAATGGAGCAAGATAGATCGCCCGTTGTGGTGGAATAGGTCTATGATCTAGTCGCCAAGGCTATCAAGCAACATGAAAATACTGCCTCTCAGAGGCTTGAGACCAATCCGGAGCTCTACCAGTCTAGCACCCACAACCAACGAAAGGCCAGGTCCCCAGCATAACAAATTCACAACTTGCCTCAAGATGTCGGATCACGAACGGGTTCTACGGAGCGATGATGTCGGGATGCCCAGAACAAGACTGATGTAATCCTCATCTCCTTAGATCAAGGCGGAAGGGATCCGCATACCCGATCCCTGGTAACCCCATGACATTCCTGAGATCACGAGAAGGAACAACCACATCACCGCACTAGCATGCCACTTCTGAGATGCTCCCAGGGCGGCATCGTCATCCGCGATACTAGAGCACATCAAAGGCGCCATGACGGTGAATGTAGCGCCAACGACAGATGAAGGAGCAACAAACATGGAGAGGCTTTGTACCCACCAAGCAACCGAGAAAGGAATGCAGGATCCTAGGTCAGAGAAAGTAAGAAGGCTAACCCTCTGCCACCTCCACCGCCTTTGCCCCCAAGTAGTCATCATGGCAAGGATCCCGCAGGTCTCCCAACCCATGGTGTAACTCTCCACCTCTTTGTGGAAATCAACAGAAAAAATAGTCGGCAACATATGACGTGTGGGATCGCCTCGATCGGATCCATGAAGCCCAATAAGAACCCTACCTGGTGCTGCAATGCTTTGGACCAGTTATCCGAGCAACGGATTACCCTGTGGACATTCAGATTGACAAAACTATCAAGACCTACGATGGCACCGCCCGACTAGTTACATGGTTGCAAGACTACTAAGCAACAATCAAAATCGTTGGGGGTAACAACAATGTTGGTGTAAGATACCTCCCACTCATGCTCATCGACACAACCCACCAATGGATCGATGACTTGCTAGACAAATCCATCTGCAATTAGTTGGACATGCAGGAAACATTCACAAAAAATTGAAGGTATGTACAAACGTCCTTGCACTGTTGGTGACTTACATCGGTGTGTACAGGAAAAGGATGAAACATACTATTTATCCTGATGGCTAGACATGAAGAACTCTTTCTCGAGAGTACACAATCAAACCGCTATGGCCGCCTTCATCGATGGTTTATAAAGGGGATCACTTATCTGGCATACATTGAAGTGTGTCCAGGACAAGGGTGATCTTGATATCAACTCGATGATCGCCACCGCTAGCGAATTCGCAGCTGCCAATAGTGATGCTCGATGTGCTCTACTTGTAGTGGCCACTCCCACCAAGCTAAGAAGAACAATACCAATAAGCAGAAAAACCCGCCTGAAGAAAAACTAGTTGCCGACATGGTTGGCATGACGTTCGCTGAAAGAGGCGATGGAGGGTAATGTGGACGTGACCGGGGGCTAGTCATGGGAAGAAGCGAGATAGTGAAACTATGCCCACTACACCCCGCGTTCTCGGGTCATATGAGGAATTCTGGGATATGCCATGTTATCACTAGTACAAGCGTGTTACTTAGATACGGTTATTGCCCATAGGCTTCAGCTGGTTTCTCATTCCGGCTCAAGCGCATAGCCTCTAAGAGCACACCAACCTGAGCCGGTTTTCCTATCTAGCTCTAAGATACACGACCTCAGGCGGTGCAAAATTGTAAATGCCTCTAAGATGTACGACATGGAGATGGATATTAGTCCTGACCGCTTGCAAGAACTCCACACCCACATATAGCTTTTAGTAGGGGCCGTCTCCAAGAGTAAGGCACCCCAAGTCGGATTCAAATCAATACCATCTCTAGCACAAGGATGCCTTGAAGCGATGGTTATTCATGGCCGCCTCCAACAATGTTGCTAATTCAAACTCAATCATAGTAGACATGACACATAATCATGATTCATCATCCAAAAGATGGATATCAGATGTTGGCTCCAAAATTTGATACTTTTTATCGAGGATTTTCCATTGGTTCTCACCGGGTTTCACTGATTTTGACCTTTCAACTAATGTTAATATCGCAAATTAGCGAAACCTTGTTTTCTTATATTGTTTTTTAGGTATTGAGCAGTAATGGAAGATCTGAGAGCATCTTTGGGTTAATTACACCAAATGGAGCAAATCCCCAATTGAAGACCCTTCCTTCCAAGGCATCCAGAGACCTTAACGACCACTGGTACGGTTGGATGCCGCCCGTACCGTCCACCCATACGACCTGCTGTCGCCTTCATTATATCAACACAAGCAACTTTCATAAAGGGGGCAAGATGAATTACGCACAAAACCGCTGCAAATAGCCCTAGAAGAGAGGAGATCGGATCTGAAGAAGGAGAAGAACACCGTATCATCCTTGGACGATCCCTAACGTCTCCATCATCAACTCCACCATCATTCCTAATTGTACTGAGAGAGAGATTCATACTTGTAAGATCAGGGTTTGAAACCTCTATCCCACTTTGGTTTGTATTTTATTTGATCTCCAACGGTATTGTGGCTTGCTATGGTAAAGTTGAGATTATTTCTATTTGCGATATGATTATGCATTTGGTCTGTCTTTCTCTTATGACTATGGTAAAGTTTGTCCATGAACATACTATGTTTGTTCAGTTGCACTTGAGTTCCACTCCATGCTTAGCTCATTATATTTTAAGACTTACTCTCAAGTCTAATGTTGCTACTTTGGTTTCGACTTATGAAAATTATGATCAGTTAGAAAAACAACCGCTTTGGATTAAATTCCAAACTTTTGAGAACAAGAAAAGTGTCTTCTTCACTACTTTGGAGCCATGTTTTTGCCTTGAAGGTTTAATCTTAGTAGCACTCAACCACTCATCTTAACAGTTTGACTTGAAAACACCTTTTGAAAAAGAATTGTTTGAAGGAATGGATATTTTGTGATGGGTTAAGGGATGTGCCAAACTTGCCTTGCTTAGTTGAAAAGACATACATTTATTTGAAGAAATTTATGAGAGTACCCAAACATCATGGAAATAACAACTCCTATGGCCTATGAACGATCTTGAGTTCATCTAAGATGTCGGTTACGAGTTGTGGAGACATTTGTAGCATTGCTGCGATGTGCAAAATTTTAATTCAATGAGCCCAAGTAATTGAGCAAAAAGAAAATACCATCAAGATATGAGCTGAAATTATTTGAGCCTTATTAAGTTTTGGCATCACCTCACCACTTAAAGGATTAAAGTTCTTGAAAAACAAGGAAAAAGATGGGGTGTTGGAAAGCCACGAATTTAAAAGTTGGTGTTAATGAAAAGATCTAAGTTTATCCTGATTTTGACATATACTAGTGCACCTTTAATTTGACAAAAGCATCTGTGCTTAAAATGATTTTACTCTCATAAAGAGAGGCACTAAAAGAATTGATTCGCAAGGCTAGCCAAAATTTTGACAGTCTATTTTGAGTTTAAGAATTATTAGCTAGCGAGTTATATGCGGTTAGGAAGCAAACTTAAGTGCAATCGTTCAGATATATTATGCTCATGTTTAATGTTGCAAGATTTCAGATGATGTAATATGATACAACCTTGAACTTGTGAGTTTCCTCATTTGAATTCATTTCTCGCTATTATCCTTTAGAGCTTTGTCACTCGAGGGCGAGTAATAGCTAAGCTTGGGGAAGTTGATAGATCCAGTTTTTGACACTTTTTATCGAGGATTCTTTATAGCTTTTAGTAGGGGCCGTCTCCAAGAGTAAGGCACCCCAAGTCGGATTCAAATCAATACCATCTCTAGCACAAGGACGCCTTGAAGCGATGGTTATTCATGGCCGCCTCCAACAGTGTTGCTAATTCAAACTCAATCATAGTAGACATGACACATAATCATGATTCTGCACCCAAAAGATGGATAGCAGATGATGGCTCCAAAATTTGATACTTTTTATCGAGGATTTTCCATTGGTTCTCACCGAGTTTCATTGATTTTGACCTTTCAACTAATGTTAATATCGCAAATTAGCGAAACCTTGTTTTCTTATATTGTTTTTAGGTATTGAGCAGTAATGGAAGATCTGAGAGCATCTTTGGGTTAATTACACCAAATGGAGCAAATCCCCAATTGAAGACCCTTCCTTCCAAGGCATCCAGAGACCTTAACGACCACTGGTACGGTTGGATGCTGCCCGTACCGTCCACCCATACGACCCACTGTCGCCTTCATTATATCAACACAAGTAACTTTCATAAAGGGGGCAAGATGAATTACGCACAAAACCGCCGCAAATAGTCCTAGAAGAGAGATCGGATCTGAAGAAGGAGAAGAACACCGTATCATCCTTCGACGATCCCCAACCTCTCCATCATCAACTCCACCATCATTCCTAATTGTACTGAGAGAGAGAGATTCATACTTGTAAGATCAAGGTTTGAAACCTCTATCGCCCTTTGGTTTGTATTTTATTTGATCTCCAACGGTATTGTGGCTTGCTATGGTAAAGTTGAGATTATTTCTATTTGCGATATGATTATGCATTTGATCTGTCTTTCTCTTATGTCTAAGTAAATCCCATAGGCATGGGAGATGTAGGGGATTGGTGAGATGTGTGCCTCCTATATTTCTGTCTATTTGTGATTGTTGTCATGATTATTATATTGTGAGAATGACTATCTATGTTTGCCTAATGCTTGTTGTCAAATTTAAGGGCACGGATAACATGATCCTTAGATCTCATAGGTATGAACTTGTTTACTAGTGAATCAGCGACCCCTGAGTGACACGGCCGATATCAAAGAGGAGATAGTATAACTCAAGGATAACAAGGAACCATCAAGTTTAAATCCTTGATCTCGTCGTAAGACCTTAATTTATGTGCTGACCATTACTATGGTAACAGACAGACGGATCATTTGGATTGGGAAGAATCTACCAAGAGGACTCTTGATCAGCATATGGGTTGCTTGCCTACTCACATATGAATAATAAGTATCACAATAAATTATCTCATTTTTATCCATTTGGCACATTCGCTATCACCATGAACTATTTTCCCCGCGCATAACTTTTCATCTTCAGGAATCTCAAACAACTCCAATACTTTTATGCAAATTACTTTCAGTAACTTTTATCACTTGAAACTACTCTTTACTTCACTCACCATTTCCACCCTCGACACTTGCCGCCAATTTACTCAAGACAACCTGACACCTTGGGTGCGATAGAAATGCCTTAGATAGACACTTTCCTAAGCTCTTCGTTGGGATCGATATAAAAACTAGAACTAATACTTCCATGAAAACGTGCTCTGACGAACCTATGCTCTTGCAGGCCATCAAGCTATTTTATGGCGCTGTTGTCGGGGAGCTAAGTGCTAAGTGTTTGTTTCTTGACATTCATAAGTGTTACCATTCTCCATGATGTTTGTTGAATATAGAGGTACTACGTGTTCTGGTAGAATTTATTTACCTCCTTATATTGACAGTGTTCCAACTGAAATACACCTAGAATTTATTGAATTTTTGCTAACTCACGCTTTGTATACGTGAATAGTTTGATTCCTATGATGACAGATTTGACCATCACCCAACATGCCAAATAACTTGAATAACCATTGGGAGAATATGGGAATCCATCTAGGTACCCGAGAAATTGCATATTCTCTTCCCTGATCTATAGAGCCTGGAATTTGAAATATATCCTGAGCTAATTTATATGATGAAAGAAATTGCTTTTGTAGGAAGAGAAGATGAAGATCCAAGTGATCATTTGACAAAGGTCCATGACCTTTGCACTAGTCTAAACCAGCGAGACTACCAAAAGAGTTTGTCATTCTTAAACTTTTACGTTGGTATTTAAAAGATAAAGCTTTTGATTAGTTACAATCCTTTCCCAATCATACAATAAAAAGATGGTTGCATCCGAGAATTTATACGAAGATATTGCTCATTTACTAAAATCATGCAGATAAAGCGCGATATTGCAAATTTCTTCCAAAGAGTTGGAGAAAACTTTTATCAAGCATGGAAAAGATTTTATGGGATGATCAGGAAAGTCACAAATCATGGATTTAAGGAGCACCTAATTATCCAATACTTTTAGAATGGGCTTTCTGATGAATCAAATGATATGATTGATTTAATGGCAGGGGAGATATTAGTAACCTGGCTCTACCCAAGTGCATTAAGCTTTTCAACGTAAGATCCTTCAATGATGAACAAAACAACCCTATTGAGGACATAGACTCAAGAAAAGGTATGTTTCATATACCCCAGGAACTTATGCCTGAAGTTAAAAAGTCCATGGAAGAAAAAGGAATTGCACCGGAGCTTGTTAAAGAAAGTAAAGTGGATGTTTTCCAAACTTTTGTTGTAGAGGATGAAATTAATCTTGCAATGCAAAAGTTTAAACATCAGTAGAACCAGTTCCTTGAAAATACTATAAATGTTAAATGATTCAAGAGAAAACATAAAAGAATTAACTGATTTTTTTTGATGATCTAGGACATGCCACTAGGCACCTTAATAAATATTTAAGTATGGTTAAAACCCAGTGTTATTAGATAACTGAAATTCAAGCTTTGATTTTAAGCCAAAATAATTATAATCAAAATGCTTTTGCTACTAATATTGTTACTAGACGTGGTACAAAGACACGGGAACCTTAGGTTCCACCATGGTATTAAGAAGAACATGCCCGGAAAGCAAAGGAAACTCAAGAAATGAGTCAACAAGAAGAGGACCTTGTTGATCCATAATATGATATTGATTATGAAGCTCAAAGGAAAGAAAAGGAAGCTTCAAATAATGATAAAGAAGAGGAAGAGGTAGAATACAAAGAGAAACAATATGATTCAGATGCCAAAACTATTGATCTAAGAGAAGAAGATGAACTTAAACATGAACAGGAAGATCAAGCTATCACCTCAGGTGAAAACCAAGCTGAGAAGCAAAAGCTTACAACAAAGAATAAAACTAAAAAAGATGTTGAACCAACAGTCAAGGTAAAAGAAAAGGTTACACAAACAAAAAGGAAAATTCCTTATCCTAATCCTGTTCAGTATGAACTAGATAAGACTGTTTATGACTCATTTGCCGAGTCTCTGAGAAAGCTTTGTTTAGAACCTCCTTTGGATGATGCAATTCAAGTTCTTACTTATAAAAAATTCATGCGAGATATTCTTAATAGAAAGAAAAGGGTAATTAAGACTGTAGCAGTGATGATGAGCTATGGTGACAAGCTACCTAATAAGTTGGGGATCCTGGTATACCAACTATCTCTTGTGCTATTGGAAAAACTGTCATTCTTAATGCTATTTGGAATTTTGGTGCAGGTGTTAGTGTCGTGCCTTATTACCTTTTTAAGAAACTAAATCTAGGAGATCACTCTCCTACTTCAATTACTTTGTGAATGGCTGATAAGACCACTAAACAACCTATTGAGATGATCAGAGATGTTTTAGTTAGAATTGATCAACATGTTATACCCACAAATTTCATTATACTTGATGTTCCTGAAGATGATAAAATTTCAATCATCCTTGGAAGACCTTTTCTTAGCACTACATGAGCTAATGTGGATTGTTCTAGCGGGAAAATTGTTTTCAATATTTATGATGATCAGATTGTTCATTATTTTCCTAAGAAACAAGAATAGTGTGAAAAATATATACCACCGCCTAAGCGTGTTCAAGTGTAAGTACCCTCGATGAAGGGAAACTGAAGGTATGTGCTAAAAACTCAAAGGTCGGTTAGCCAAAACTAACTTTTTTGAATAAAATGCTTAATGAGAGTCAACCCATTGTTGAAATAAATTAGTTTAGTTATTTTCTTGTTTTAAATTTTAGTTATTCTAATAAAAGCTTATAGCCATAATGTGTAGAGAAAAAAACCCACTATGAAGCAACGTTTAAAGTTTGAAAGAAAGAGGTGAAAATTTAAATAAGAAGAAGAAGAAGAGGGAAGAGACCATAACGAGCAACAGTACGACCGGATCTTCCTGTACCACACGCTTGTACCAAAAAGGGTGAAGAAATTAGCAAATCTATTCTTCGACATAGAGATCTTAACAAGCACTGGTACGATCGGAGCTACCGGTACCGCCCGCCCGTACCGTATGTCGAACGAATTGTTCAATTTCTCTCCGATAGTACTAGAGAGTTAACGATCAGTGGTACGGCTGGAGTCGCCCGTACCGTCCGCCCGTACCGACTACGTGGGCTTGATCTCAAAACCCTAGAACCACATCCAACATTGATGACTGTCGGTATGGGCGGGATGCGCCCATACCGACTATGTCGCCCCGTAAATATGATGATGACTGGCTTCCATCTAGCCTCTTTCTTCTTCTTCTTCTCTCATTTTTCTCTCTCTTTCTCTCTCAAACTCAAACCCTAACCTCCTAGAACTCTTGATTCTTCTCTGATTTTGTTCGTTTGAGTGGAGGAATCTTCACATTGGTAAGTTTCTCACCTGATCCACATTTTATTTTCTGAAATCCATGGTTGAATCCCTCACATTGGCTATCTAGATGAGTTCTTCATATTTTTAGTTTATTTTTGATTCCTCATGTTAGGATTTATAATTTCTACCTGTAATCTTTTATTTATATACTAGAAACTCGATGCCTATAGTTTTTATTTGAAATAATGTAGTACAATGAATATTGGAATGATTTTCCGCACCCGGAGGGGCTCGGGAACTGCAGGAACTGCGGGCATCTCCAAGGCGCCAGGATCAAAGAAGAGGTGTTTAGAGGGGGATACTATGAAGCCCTCCCTAGACAAGGACTACAAGAGGGTGAGCAAACACAAGGTGCTGCCCACTAAATGGGCATGCCATGAGTTCCTCTCTCGTCATGGGTTTAAGGAGGACTTCGACGCGATGACCGAGAGCACTGGCATGGTAGGCTTTTCCCTTCTCTCCACCGACACATACGAGCATGCCACGCATGAATTCCTGTCATCCTTCCATGACAACCTTGATCTCCAACAACATCATTGCATTGTAAGTTCCGTTCTCAATGGGAAACCTCATAGCCTCACTTTTTATGACTTTTGTGATTGCTTTTGGGTTATCCCATGATGGAGAGCTCAATACCACTAAGGAAGTCCTCTTTGAGGCAATGCATGCCTGGGAGAAAATTTCTGTTTTTAGGAACCCTGATTATATGTGGAACAAGAGCGCCACTATTCAAAATCCTACTATCCGCTACTTCTCTACACTTTTGGAACATTCACATTTTGGGAAGGGAGACACTGGGGCGATGGCGCAAGATAAGTGTTATTTACATGGTTCTTCATCTAGAAATGCAGCACACGGTAAACTTGGGTGATTTTCTCATCCAACACTTTCGCCGCCAAAGGTCAGCTCACTCGGGTGACATCCGTTGTGGAGGTTTGATCACTCAAATCGCCTACGCAAGTGAGATTGTCATGCCTCGTGAGAGGGTCATGTCTGGGAATAAGATTTTGGATGATGCTCACATGGAAAACACCAAATTCATGGGGTTCTGATACGTCCATTTTGCATCACTATTCTATGTCATAATTCACTGCTATTCATTGATATATTTCGTATTGAGAGGTGATACTTATGTTATTTCATCTGTTTTTTGGATGGTTGATGACTTTTGGAGCATGGACCGCTGCAGTCAGGATTCTGATGGAAAAGGTGCTATTTGGAGGAAAAATTCATGATGATCAGAAAATCCAGGAAAATACATGGAAAGTCCTATTTTTCCAGAAGACGAAGGAAGCCAGAAGGGGCTGGAGATGGGCCATAGGGGCCCACCACACCGGGCGTGGCCAGCCTAGCCACCGCGCCACCGTTGGTGTGGCTGCCCCGGTCCACCGCACTCCTGGGCGTATATTATCCTCCCGAAACCCTAAGACTCGAGGAGCGACCACAGAAAGATTCCGCCGCCTCTGCGGGGCGGAAAACACCGAGAGAGAAAGATTTCTCTGGCAAACAGATTTCTGCCGGGGGAATTCCTTCCCGGAGAGGGGAGATCATTGCCATCAACACCACCATCAAGATGGACTTCATCGGGGTCATCATCATCCTCATCACAACCACATCATCATCAACACCCTCATCACCATCTCTATATTGCTGTAACAATTGAGTTGAATCTTGCATAGTTCATATGGGAAACTTTCCCAGTGTTGATTACTCTTTGTATGTGATGCTATTGAGTGAACCATTGAATTATTGTTTATGTTCAGATTGTTATACATCATTATTCCATCTCTGATCATGATCCATATGATGTCTTGTGAGTAGTTCGTTTTGTTCTTGAGGACATGGTTTGATATTTAAGTTGTTGTATACTTCTTCTAGTGGTGTCATGTGAACATCGACTACATGACACTTCACCTATATGGGCCTAGGGGAATGCATTGTGTATTTGGCTACTAATCGTAGGGCTTGCCGGAGTGACAGAAACCTGAACCCCCGTTAGGAAACCATTGCACAAGGGACGTAAGGGTCTTAGAGTTTAAAGCTATGGTTAGGTTTCTACCTTAATTACTTTCTTGTACTTACGGATGTTTGCAAGGGGTATAATCATAAGTATGTATTAGTCCTAGGAAGGTCGGTACATTAGCACAGGTTCACCCACACAACACTTAGCAAGCTAAAGAAGATTAATCAACTATATGAAGCGAAAGCACTTGACAGTCTTCCCATGTGTCCTCGAGAACGTTTGGTCATCTTAAGTAATACAACCGGCTTGTTCTTTGCTGCATAAAATATTGGGCCACTTGCTGCATTTATTCCTACTGTCTTTTATTTACTCTTACTTTGTTTACTTGCTTTATCGAAAACCCCTAAAAATCCGTTTGCTAAGTATTTGCATAGAATTCCTGATCCATACCACTAGCCAGCACCTTCTACTCCTCATTGGGTTCGACACTCTTACTTATCTAAAATACTACGATACACCCCCTATACTTGTGGGTCATCAAGACTATTTTCTGGCGCCGTTGCCGGGGAGTGAAGCGCCATTGGAGAGTGGAACTGGTAAAGGAAACTTCTACTATGAGGATTGTTTACTTCTGTTAGTTGCTTTATTTTCGTTATGGATAATTTGCTGAGTTTCTTATTTGGTAATGCTACTACCACTGCTAAGGTAGTAGATAAGCCACCACCTGCTGAGAATGATGTTTTTAAAATACCTACAATAATTATTGATCGTGTTATGGATAATTATTGTGTTGGGGATGGAACTGTCCATCCCGGTGATCATTTGCTCTTTATACATGAATTATGCGGGTTGTTCAAGTGTGCAGGTATTACTACAGATCAAGTTAAGAAGAAGTTATTCTCATTATCACTGAAAGGAAGAGCTGAGGAATGGTATAAGATGCTGAAGAATGGTCAAGCTCTGGAATGGTAGGAAATAGTACCTCTCTTTTATTCAAAGTTTTATCCTCCTAGTGAGATTCGTAAAGATCGGAATCAAATATACAACTTTTGGCCTCTTGATGGAGAGAGTACAGCTCAAGCTTGGGGGAGATTGAAGTTACTAATGCTCAAATGTCCCATTCATGAGCTCCCCAACAATATTATTATCAATAACTTTTATGCAAGACTTCCTCTACATGATAAAGATTTATTGGATGCTTCTTGTGCTGGATCATTCACTCACATGGAAGAAGAAGCTAAATGGGATCTTCTGGACCGTATTCAAGACAATGATGAAGCTTGGGAGAATGACAAAGGTAGAAAGTCAGGTATAAATTATGATTATGAATGCATTGAATCTTTTATGGGAACTGATAACTTTCAAAATATTAAAAATGCTTATGGTCTAGACTCTCAAGCTATTGCTTATTATTTTAAGGCTTTTGCTTCCTACATTGAAGTGCCTAAAAAGAAGTGGAATAAGTATCATGAACCTTATAAAGATATTGCTAAAGTGTTCCTGTAAGAAATACTGAAGTTTATACTACTAATCATGTCTTACCTAAACCTTATATTGAGAAAATGCATTTCCCAGTTAAGATAAAGGAACATTCTATGATAGCTAGTATGGTTAATGAAAGTACAAGTAAAGCTGTTGAACCTAATAAACAAATGGTTGATGAACCTATAATAGCAAGTGTGAAAGACCTTGTCACTAAATATGAAGAAGAGGGCCAATATTCCTGTGTTTTCTATTAAAATAAGTGATCATTGTTACGATGGCCCTTGTGAAAGCTATATTGTTAAGTTTATGCATGATACTGAAAGTTACTATGAGAGAGGGAAAAGTGTTCTTATGTATCTCAATAATATCAAGTTTCCTCGTTTTATGCTGAAAGTTTTTATGTTGCACTTCTTTTGCCTTCTTATGCAAGTAGCCTCTGGTTTCAACAACTTGTTTGTTTGCAAAATTCCCTTGCATAGGAAGTGGGTTAGACTTAAACGTGTGTATTTTTGCTTCTTAATGCTCCTTTTCACTTCAATTCATATTCCTATGTGAGCATCTTCGAAATTATCATCTTAATGGTTATAAAGAAAGAGCTTTTTGGGAGACAACCCATTTGTTTTTGCTTTCAGTTTGTTTTTGTTTCTTTGAGTCTTGGAAGTTATTACTTCGATAATAACCGCTCCTTATCCGTTTTGTTTGGTTTTTGTGTCAAGATCAACCTCTAATGAGAGAGAAGTAATATTTGGGGAAGTTCCTGTCCCGAAACAGAATTTTGTGCTTCACCGTAAAAATTCGTGAGAGATCTCTGTATGTCGTATTGAGCTGTAATTTTTTGTGCTTCTGACCCAGCGTGTTATTTAACTTTATTAGTTTTGCACTTTTTGATTTGAGCAACAGAAGATTTTCTAAAAAATTTATCTTTACCTGCTGGTCTGTTTTGACAGATTTTGCCACTCTTGCATTTGCTTCTTTATTCGATTTCCTTTTGAATTCTTTTTGGGTTTTCGGAAGGAGTTGCTACAGTAGCTTATGTTTTGATGGTTTTTAGTTGAAGTTGGACTCAATTGGTTTTATCACTTCACTTATACTAATGTTGCTAGTAAGAACTGTGTGAAGTTTTGTGTGAAAGAAATTTCCAAGAAGTGGAGATAATGGTGTAATAAGGAAGAGAAGGTTTTTATGACTCAAGTAATAAGTGTATGAAGATGAAGATATTGATGTTATTCAAGTGGTGACTCCGGAAGAATCCACTAAATACCAAATTCAGAGACCTGCAGAGTCTGTTTTCAAATAGGTAACAGTTCTGGTAAGAAAAGTTCCACGAAAATACTATCCAATTATATTTTTGCAGTTTTTAGCCAATAAGGAAAGCTACGAAGCGAAAGAGGGACGGAAACAAAGCCAGGGTGGCTCACACCACCCTGTGGCGTGGGCCCACCCCTGGGCGCGCCACCAGGTGGTGAGTCCACCCCGGACTCCGCCTCCGACTCGTTTTCTCCCAGTACCTTCCTTTTGATATGAAACTTCATAATATCTAATCCCCCGGATCTCCCGAGGTTCGTATATCGTGTTTTCGTCGTGTTTTCATTTCGATCTGTTTCTGCAAAGACATACTCTTTGAAAGTTTAGAAGCACAATGGTGTCCGCTAAGGATAAAGGGAAGGAGCCTATGGAGGAAGACCTCCAAGACCCCGAGCAGGAGAAGGAGATCAAGGGTGAAGGTGAAGAGGAGCAAGGCCAATATCCACACACCGGAACTACCATTGCAAGCATTTAAGTGGTGATGAAACCTGCCAGGGTTAGAAGAACTGCACGGATGCAGACTGGGGGAAAGCTCCTCGTCACATTTTGGCTCCATGGTCACTTCCTCCACACACCAAGAATCCTTTCCATACCCTTATCCATGAGCATCAATACCAGAATATGCCCAAGGGGAAATTACCCTCCAATTGGGATTTGCCTCGTTCTAGCCATGCAGGAAAAGAAGACTTCAAGGAGGAAGAGTGGGGAAAGAATAGCAAGAGCTGGAATTCTCAACCCGACATGATCATGAGCTGCATTGAGCAAAACTCATAGCTGATTCGTAATCTCACCTTTGAGATTGAGGACTTGGGGAAACTTATCAGAGAGCTCATCGAGAGGATACCACCACCACCTAAGGAGTAATTCGTCATCAGGTTTGGCATCCCCTTGGTTAGTTCCAAGCTTGGGGGAGTGCCACGGTATCACATCACTATCTTCTGTCTTTTTACCTTATTAGTAGAGTCATATCATGAATAGAGAAGTTATTATGTAGTATGGTTTGCATTATGGAAGTGTCCCCTCTCTTGTTAGATATGTATCCGTTGGTGCGAGTTACCCTTATGGAATATTAATGAGAAGTTCTATCATTCACTCTTTTGCCTAGCTTATATTAGTTAGTATTGGTATCACTTTGGGATCATTGAGTTAATTTAGTTGGTTTTGGCAAACCTAGCTCGGTCAGTAGCAACACTATTTTTGAGAGTTGAATGAAAATATAAAAGTACTCTAAAGAAAAACAATTTCATCATCTTTCTTTCTTGATTTGCTCATAAGTCTAGTATTCTCTAGTTAAGATCTTTTGTGCTTCCTAGGAAGATTGCATGTTTGTCTTTATCATTGTATGTTTGTTTGTTTCCTTCAACTCTTGTACTTGCTACCCAGCCTTGCTAGCCAAAAACTTGTACTGAGAGGGAATTCTTCTCGTGCATCCACTCCTTAAAACCAAAACTCATGCCATTTGTGTCCACCATACCTACCTATTAGCATTATTGCTATTCCAAGTAAATTTTTGTTTTGTCTACCTCCCAAATTAAACTTGTTATGTGAAAATTAGTGATTAAAGCTCTCACGAACTTGATGGCACACTTTACTTTCTTGCACTTAGTAAACTTGAACCATTGTGCTCACCTATGTTGCGTATATGCTTGCGCTTTGTGAGTTGAGAATTAGCAGAACCATGCTATCATGGGGAATGCTTTCAACATTGCACTGGTACTTTGTACCTAGTTGATATCATGTTCTTTTGTCTATGGATGTCGTCGGTGTGAAATGAAAGGGGAGCTTGTAAGTCCATGGAGTTATGCATGTGTGTTAGAGAAACGCCTGGGCCGCTGGTCTAATCCATGCTAACATGGTGGAAACCTGCATCGTACCCATAACGAGTATCTATGAAGCATTCTTCTTATAAAAAAGAGTCTGATATTGAGAAAAAAAGAGAAAAAAGCACCATATTCCCATGGTAAATAAGAAGATTGCTAAGATGCTTGTTGTCTGCTTCCCTTGTCATTTTGATATGGGGATTCTTCCGTATCATCGGGCAACGGGTACCCCGTTGCCGGTTCTCTATGATACACATATGCTTACAATGATAAGAACTTACCGGTGACTAAACTTGAGTAGCATGAGGAGCGGCCCTCGTATTCAAGGGACATGAGATTCTCAACTTACAACTTGTCAATGCATATCCTCTTAGTTGTGTCACTTTAACCTTAATCACCTAAAGATGCCTATGATATGGGCAATGAGAGCTGAAAGCTAGTAAGTATCATAATTTTTGGGAGCTCTTTATGAGACTTGCAATCCCTGCTTCCCTCTGTGAAGGGCCTTTCTTTTACTTTGTAGTTGAGTCAGTAAACCTACTCCCTTCTACCTCAGCAAGTATTTTGAGTTGTTGTGTTTCATTCATTCATATGATGATTTATTCAAATCATGTTTCTTATGTTCCTTGTTTTGCACATTGCTCTTATCTTGATGTTTACTACTTTGAAAGCTATCATTGAAAACCAGTTATTTGTGAACTCCAGCAAATTATCAACTATTCTTCGACCAAGACCTAAGTTTGCCATCACCAATTATGATTTACTTTATGTATCTTTATTGTGTTTCCTTTACCTATTGCAAGTTGAGTTATATAATAGTGAGTTGTCTTCTATTATGATCTATGTATTGATGAATGTGATGCTTCTTGTTCGTATTATTTTATCGACTCTTCACTCCATAAACCTGAGGCCATGTTTATTGAGCTCAGTTACGCTTGGGGATAAGCGAAGTCTAAGCTTGGGGGGAGTTGATACGTCCATTTTGCATCACTATTCTATGTCATAATTCACTGTTATTCATTGATATATTTTGTGTTGAGAGGTGATACTTATGTTATTTCATCTGTTTTTGCATGGTTGATGACTTTTTGAGCATGGACCGCTGCAGTCAGGATTCTGATGGAAAAGGTGCTGTTTGGAGGCAAAATTCGCGAAGTTCAGAAAATACGGGAAAATACATGGAAAATCCTATTTTTCTAGAAGACGAAGGAAGCCAGAAGGGGGGCTGGAGATGGGCCAAAAAGGGCCCACACCACCCCCTGGCGCGGGCCAGCCTAGGCCGTGCCACCAGGTGGTGTGGCCGCCCTGGTCCACCCCTGGCACTCCCCTCTAGCGTATATCATCCTCCCAAAACCCTAAGACTTGGGGAGCGACCATAGAAAGATTCCACCGCCTCTCCGGGGAAGAAAACACCGAGAGAGAAAGATCTCTCCCGCAGACAGATTTCTGCCGGGGGAATTCCTTCCCGAAGAGGGGAGATCGTCGCCATCAACACCACCATCAAGCTGGACTTCATCGGGGTCATCATCATCACCACCACATCATCATCAACACCCTCATCACCATCTCCATATTGCTGTAACAATTGAGCTGAATCTTGCATACTTCATAGGGGAAACTTTCTCAGTGTTGATTACTCTTTGTAGTTGATGCTATTGAGTGAACCATTGAATTATTGTTTAAGTTCAGATTGTTATACATCATTATTCCATCTCTGATCATGATCCATATGATGTCTTGTGAGTAGTTCGTTTTGTTCTTGAGGACATGGGAGAAGTCATGTTGTTAGTAATGGAGTTGTGTTGAGAAAGATTCAATAGTTTGATATTTAAGTTGTGGTGTACTTCTTCTAGTGGTGTCATGTGAACGTCGACTACATGACACTTCACGTATATGGTCATAGGGGAATGCATTTTGTATTTGACTACTAATCGTAGGGGTTGCCGGAGTGACAGAAACCTGAACCCCCGTTAGGAAACCATTGCACAAGGGACATAAGGGTCTTAGAGTTTAAAGCTATGGTTAGGTTTCTACCTTAATTACTTTCTTGTACTTACGGATGTTTGCAAGGGGTATAATCACAAGTATGTATTAGTCCTAGGAAGGTCGGTACATTAGCACAGGTTTACCCACACAACACTTAGCAAGATAAAGAAGATTAATCAACTGTATGAAGCGAAAGCACTTGACAGTCTTCCCATGTGTCCTCGAGAACGTTTGGTCATCTTAAGTAATACAACCGGCTTGTCCTTTGCTGCATAAAGGATTGGGTCACTTGTTGTATTTATTTCTACTGTCTTTTATTTACTCGTACTTTGTTTACTTGCTTTATCGAAAACCCCTAAAAATCCGTTTGCTAAGTAATTGCAGAGAATTCCTGATCCATACCACTAGCCATCACCTTCTGCTCCTCGTTGGGTTCGACACTCTTACTTATCGAAAATACTGCGATACACCCCCTATACTTGTGGGTCATCAGGTTCTATAAGCTCCAACGCAAACTTCATGCTTATCAATTTCATTTTGAACCTAACGGTGATGCCCGCCAAACTTTGCTTTCATTTGTTCAAGCTTTTGGTTTGCCAGGAAAACAGAACTGGGTACTCAATGAAGAGGAATTCCGTCAAGCAATGATTTCCTCAGGAAGGATTGCTCCCCCAGGAGGGAACTCGACTTGGGAAGTGGCGGGAGGCAGCCAACATCAACATGAGGAGGAGGAGAAAGACTAAAACACCAGGGGCTAGGATGACTATGGTGAGCATCATCATCATCAATAACCATTTCCCAAGTATCACTAGTAGCATAATATGCCTCCACCTCAGCTGGGATTCGACTACGTCCCCAGGTGTGACTTTGACCAGGTGGTGCATCACATCAGCAATATGGAGAACACGTTGCATGATGTGAATGTTAACATTGTCGATCTCACTAAGAACTTTACCCATTTCATGACCAAATTCCCGAACTACTATCAATACCAGCCACACTAGCAGCCACCGCCCAATGAGGGCGGCAACAATTGATTTGAGATAGACAAGGATTCTAAGCTTGGGGGGGTTTAACTCCTCCCCACCTCTACATTCATATTTTGGTTCTCTTATTTTTATTTATTTATTTTTCTTCAATTGCATGTTTTATTTTAGTTTGCAGTGGTAAACGAAAAAATAGAATTAGCTTTTTATCTTGTTTTGTTTGAAGATCTCTTTGTTTTATTTTTGTTTCTTGCATGTTATTCACTTCAAGTGACTTAGCCATGGAGAAGAACACGAGGAGTCAATTCAAGTGGGAGATGAGCAAGTAAGAGGAGGTACCACATTCCTATTTTCCCTCTTCCTGTAAGTTTGTCCATGAACATACTATGTTTGTTCGGTTGCACTTGAGTTCCACTCCACGCTTAGCTCATTATCTTTTAAGACTTACTCTCAAGTCTAATGTTGCTACTTTGGTTTCGACTTATGAAAATTATGATCAGTTAGAAAAACAACCGCTTTGGATTAAATTCCAAACTTTTGAGAACAAGAAAAAGTGTCTTCTTCACTACTTTGGTGCCATGTTTTTGCCTTAAAGGTTTAATCTTAGTAGCACTCAACCCCGCATCTTAACAATTTGACTTGAAAACACCTTTTGAAAAAGAATTGTTTGAAGGAATGGATATTTTGTGGTGGGTTAAGGGATATGCAAAACTTGCCTTGCTTAGTTGAAAAGACATACATTTATTTGAAGAAATTTATGAGAGTACCCAAACATCATGGAAATAACAACTCCTATGGCCTATGAACGATCTTGAGTTCATCTCAGATGTCAGTTACGAGTTGTGGAGACATTTGTAGCATTGCTGCGATGTGCAAAATTTTAATTCAATGAGCCCAAGTACTTGAGCAAAAAGAAAATACCATCAAGATATGAGCTGAAATTGTTTGAGCCTTATTAAGTTTTGGCATCACCTCACCACTTAAAGGATTAAAGTTCTTGAAAACAAGGAAAAAGATGGGGTGTTGGAAAGCCACGAATTTAAAAGTTGGTGTTAATGAAAAGATCTAAGTTTATCTTAATTTTGACATATACTAGTGCACCTTTAATTTGACAAAAGCATCTGTGCTTAAAATGATTTTACTCTCATAAAGAGAGGCACTGAAAGAATTGATTCGCAAGTCTAGCCAAAATTTTGACAGTCTATTTTGAGTTTAAGAATTATTAGCTAGCGAGTTATATGCGGTTAGGAAGCGAACTTAAGTGCAATCGTTCAGATATATTATGCTCATGTTTAATGTTGCAAGATTTCAGACGATGTAATATGATACAACCTTGAACTTGTGAGTTTCCTCATTTGAATTCATTTCTCGCTATTATTCTTTATAGCTTTGTCACTCGAGGGCGAGTAATAGCTAAGCTTGGGGAAGTTGATATATCCAATTTTTGACACTTTTTTATCGAGGATTTTCCATTGGTTCTCATCCGGTTTCGTTGATTTTGACCTTTCAACTAATGGTAATATCAAAAATTAGCGAAACCTTGTTTTCTTATATTGTTTTTCAGGTATTGAGCACCAATGGAAGATCTGAGAGCATCTTTTGGTTAATTACCCCAAATGGAGCAAATCCCCAATTGAAGACCCTTCCTTCCAAGGCGTCTAGAGACCTTAACGACCATTGGTATGGTCGGAGGCCGACCGTACCGTCTGCCTGTACGACCCGCTGTTACCTTCATTATATCAACACAAGCAACATTCGTAAAAGGCACAAGATGAATTACGCACACAGCCGCCACAAAAAGTCCCAGAAGAGAGAAGATCATATCTAAAAAAGGAGAAAAACATCGTATCTTTCTCTCATGTCTTTCTCTCATGTCTGAGTAAATCCCCATATGCATGGGAGATGTTTTGTGCCTCCTATATTTCCATCTATTTGTGATTGTTGTCGTGATTATTATATTGTGAGAATGACTATCTATATTTGCGTAATGCTTGTTGTCCAATTTAAGGGCCTGGATAACATGATCATGATCTCATAGGTATGAACTTGTTTACTAGTGAATCGGCGACCCCCGAGTGACACGGCTGATATCAAAGTGGATCTAGTATAACTCGAGAATAACAAGGAACCATCAAGTTTAAAGCCTTGATCTGGTTGTAAGACCTTACTTGATGTGCTGACCATTACTGTGGTAAAAGACGGATCATTGGGATTGACAACAATCTACCAAGAGGACTCTTGATCAACATATGGGTTGCTTGCCTACTCGCATATGAATAAAAAGTATGATAATCACTTATCTCACTTTTATCCATTTGGCACTTTCACTATCACCATGAACTATTTCTCCCTGCATAACTTTTTATCTGCAGGAATCTCAAACAAGTACGATACTTTTACTTTTATGCTAATTACTTTCAGCACATTTTATCACTTCAAACTAGTCTGTACTTCACTCACCATTTTCACCCTTGACACTTGCAATCAATTTACTCAAGACAATATGACACCTTGGGTACGACATAAACGCCTCAGGTAGACACTTTCCTAAGCTCTTATAACATCCCAAGATTTAAAGTTTTGGGCAAAAAAATGTAACATCCCAATTTCAGCAACCCTGATCAGTTGTCCAGAATGCAAAAATCATGGGGAACAAAAACTTTTTCTTGTGCTTTGGTGCAGTGCTTGCTTGTTGTTTGCTTGCACTTGTGCTTATGATGTGTATCTTAGGATACTCCTTACCTCAACCTCAGTTGACAAAAGTTATTTACCAAAACTATCTTGGCTTACTTTACATATTCTCAAATGTTCTGACATTTCAAAATAGGAGCCAAGATGCCTATTTAACCAAAACTATTTTTGTAGCTTCTATTAACAAAACTATGGAGAGTTATATAATACAATCTCCTTATGTTTTCAAGATAGAACACTCAACTACTCTTACCCCTAGTTTTCCCAAAACTCTTGTTTAAAGCATTTGAATTCTATTCTTGGTAGAGGTACCAAGGACTCTCTCCTTATTCAAAACTTAACCTCCTCAAAAATGCCCCCAACCTTACCCCAAGCTAAGCTTGATAGTGACCCCTAGTAATAGTTTATTTGTGTATAAGATGCGTTGCCTTGATCTGCTATCTGATGAGTTGCCTTGATCTGCTGATTGATTTGTTTGCTTAGGAAGTATAATGAGCTACCTTAGAAGCTAATCACTAGGATCAAGATGTTTCCACATCCTCAATCCCTAAACAAGAAAGAAAATCTTGATATGATCCCTAGCCACTAGGTGATCATCTAAAACCCTTAACCAGATCAATTCCAAGGAGTTCCATTCTAGATGTTCTCAAGTCCATGAAGACCAATATCAAGCATGGACCTCTTCTACTCACCCTACACTTCCATATCACCCACTTGTTAAAGCTATGATACCTTGCAACTCCTCCAAGAACATTCCCTCTCATACTCTAGTCAAATTCCTCAAAAACCGCCAATTTCGACAAAGTCTAGAAGCAGTTTCAGCATCACCTTTTGGAATATCTCCTTTTCTCAAACCACGCGCATTTTTGGAAATGCACTTGAACCATCTTGTTAACCATCCTAAGGACTACCAAGGACCACATTGGCCCCTGGTTAGATCCTCCTCCAACCCACTTGTCCATGATGGTTTTGCAGGCAAGAAAATAACATCTCCTGCAAAACTAGTCATCATGCCTACTTAGGCAGAAGCTCACACCCTCATACAACCTCCTGTGGACCAAATCTCTGCATGGTTGTGATCTACTCATTGGTGTCTATCAAAACCTACTTCACTTGTTCCAAGTGGGTCTCTGTGTTGATTACACCCTCATGGTTTATAAGGCATCATGACCCATATTTCATGGCAGCCTTATTTTCAACAAAGTTGGCCATCACTTCTAGATCACCTAAAATACGATTAATTCAAACTCCCCCTGCCATGATCATCTATATGACCTGGTCTACCCACCCATCTATCCCTTGCGCCAAGGTGAGCTCTGAGCTCCAAGATGCAAGCATGTTTTGGTGGTATGAAAATAACATCACCTTAGATCACCAACACCTTGCTTTCCATCCTTTTAAAGTTGGAATTCATTCCACAAGGTAGCAACTACTTGCTACACCTTGTCTATATCATATATATTGGTCCTCAAGATTTATCAATAATTGTCCATAATTATTATGGCCCCAAAACTATTTAATTCCTTAAATAGTCAAAATCTCCAAAACTCCCTCCCTAAAGGAAAGTTTGGTTTTTACCAAAACACTTCCCCAACTGTTGACTCATGTGAGTTCCCTATATCCTAACCTATCTTTTCATCTCAAAAATAAATATTTTTGAGAAGCTTTATTATTTCTTTTCATCCATTTTCTTAAATGGCTGAATTGGAATAATAATTGTTTTAAATACTTTTAATCCCCAATAAATCTTGGGAAAAATCCCCTAGGTATGTATTCACATTTGGGACCCTTCCACACCAAAATCCATCCTTGCCCAATGCAAATTTATCAAATAATCTTCTAGAAATCATTTCTGTCCTTTTTGAGTAATTGGATTTAAGTGGAATAAAACCCCACAGAAAAATCTCAATTAAATCCTAGGAGTCTAACTTGACCCCATCTATCTACCAGTACCATTTTCTCCCCTGGTCCAATGCAAGATTTTGGACTTCCTTCACAACCATCTATTAGATCAATATTTGTCAATTAAGGAAACCACCACTCCAACCATTTCCAAATTCCATCAAGGCTTGATCAAAGCTCATCCTCAGCACCAGGACACCCCACTGGTTGACCAGCACTGTAGCTCCACCCCAACAAATCCCCATTTTGCCCTTGTACTAGTAGTAAGAGAGAGAGATGCAACAAAGATCTTACAAGGATTTGCCACAATAAATCACCACAGCCCCCCACTCTGCCCCTGCAAGACCAAATGCCCATCATGCCCCTCGCCACCTCCCCTGGACCAATCCCTGGCCAGCATTGCCCTCCCCCTTGCCCAAAGTGGTAATTCACCCCATCTAGCACCCCTCCTTGGTATATATGGCCATAGGCCAACCCTAGCTCGCCCCTGCCCTCATTTTCCCCCTCACACCTCCCCCTCACCTCCCCTAGTACTCCCTTCCTCTCCCCTGCTCTGTGTTGTCCACAGGAAGATGAAGAGGAGAGCCTCGGCCTCCTCACAAAATCGACCAAGACTCTCTCCTCCCTACTCCATTCTCTCTGCATGTCAGCCCACGAGATCCCATCCTCCTCTTCTACCTGACCGTGCTCTCTTTTCTGTCCAGGACCCACTCCTCCGTCGTCGGCGCTGAGCTTCGACGAGTCTACTCTCGGCCGCCGTCGCACGAGCTACCTCCCGGCGTCAACCCACCTCATGTCGCCCTTGTTCTGCTCGCCGTCGTCGACCGCGTCCTCCTGCACCCTCCGTGCTGCCTCCCGAGCCCTCTGGTAAGCTCCCCTCCTCTCTCTCCGGTGAGCTAGGGTTCTGTCCCCGGCGCTCTGCGCTGCGATGACGACGAGCGCGGGCCATCCATCACCACTTAAACGGACGGCCAAGATCCACCAATACCCCTTCGGTCTCCCCCTCTCGCTGACTGCCGGGCCCCGCCTGGCAGGTTCGAGCGTCGGCTCCCATGCGCCTTGCTGAGCGCCGTGGGACACTTTCCCTCTTGGCCGGCCCAGCAGCCCCAGAAGCCAGCCCAGCCTTCCCGGTTATTTTCTATTTATTCCAGATCTAGAAAAGAGCCAGCAGGATTAAGTCCTTTTGAAAATGAAAATGATATCCAAATGCCTCGATCTAAATTTTTGGTGGTTCTCTGATGTTTTCTCAAACATGCAGAGGCAACCGCATGACCAAAATAATTTTCTTTAATTTCTAGTATTTATTCTGCTGACAAGTATACTTTACACTAATTAATTTCCTCCAAGAGTTTCACATCTCCATTTGAGATGAACCAAGGTTCCTTAGGAAGGTATTGTAAATACCTATCCTCTAGCCCATGTCCTATGCCAAGTTGAACATAAGGGTGCCATTAACAAAAATAACAAAATCAGCCTTTATCTACCTTAGATAAATTCTCTAGGCCAAACCAAATGTGGTATTGATCTAATTGCACCTCCCAGTACACCCTAGTATCAGTATCTATAAAACCCCAACAGCTCAGAATTTCTTGAGCTCTGGTTTAATTTTAGTGATTTAAATACTTCTGTAATGGGTATTTTCACTAATTAAATCACTCCAGGAGTTTGGCTACTCCAAAAAGAGTGAATCCAATTGCTACATAAAGGTATTTTAAATACCTATCACATGCCCCGGGAACCAACTCAATAGCTTCTGTAGAATTAATCTAGTGAAAAAGAGAAAGACTAGACATAACTTGTTTGGAAATTCCTTGAGGGCATTCGGTTAATTCTTTGGACATGATTCGACCTCTAGGTGGTTCGGTACAGAAAGTACTACCAAACCATCCAAGTAAATAATTTTTGGATCTCCAAAAGTTTTTTGGTGAATTATTTTCTCAAACTAGAGTTTAATCCACTACAAAAAGCATAACTAATTCTAGAAAATTGATATTCAAGTAAAACCACTTGTGATGGTTTTGTTTTGACAAGACCTATCTGAGGATATCACTTTTGTGCATTGGTATCCTATAGATCTCAAGGCCCCCAATCCAAGTTCAAGATATCTACCCTAGACAACTATCTTCCAAGAGAGAACAATACAGTGGCAATCTAGTAAATTCCACCACCAATACCCAACTTCCTCCAAAACCTCCCAAGTCCAGTAGTAATTCTCATGTTTGTTTGCTATATGGTTTGATGATTGAATGTCTTGTATTGATTGTGGACATTGTCTGCTTGCATGTATACCCGATGACGACGATAGTGTGAGAGTCTGACGACAAGAAGAAAAGGGACTTCTTATTATTATTTTATTGGGTATTCTTGGTCATCTGAAGAAGTCCAGGGACTTATTGCTGATCACAGGAAAGCCACCATTTCTGAACTCTGATATATGTCCTACTCTCTTTTACCTATTTTATATCCTCTTTATAAATTGCATTACCTACATGCATGTTTTGTTCTACAAATACTGCGATAGTAACTTGGATCCTCCAAGTTATGACTTCATGTCCTTCGAGGCACCACCCCGATGAACCTATCATTTTATCCCCTTTAGACCGAGATTACGATGGTTAGCATCCTACCTCCTTAGAAACCCCGGTTTTAAGAAAATAAACTGTTTTGGGATTTTCCCCACTTCAAAGGTTTAAAAATGGCTTTGTAAAACCCTGGGAAGAGGCATCATTCCTAGTGGAGGTTTTAACAAAAGAAATGGTGATGAAGAGAAATGATAATGTGATGGGATGTTCTACGCCTTTACTGGAATAATTTTTCTTTGCGCAACCACATTACCCTAGGTACTGGGGCTTAACTCGTAGTTTTTCCGCATTAGCCGAGGCAACTTCTACCATGCTTATAGGGAGAGATCCCTAGAATTCCGGGCAGGCGCCACCAGATCAAGGATCTAAAGCCTGTCGCTTGCTTCGGCAAGAGTGAGCCTGATCTAACAGGAGTCCGGTGCAACAATTGGGTCTCCCGCAGACGGTATGACTTAGGTAGTACGGAAGGAAGTGGAGTCACCAAATTTAAGGTACACGCCAAGTTGTGGCTTGGGTATGCACGTGTACGGAAGGAAGGACTATGGCTGGGAGCCACATACTCGTTGCTGGGGAGAACAAACCCAAGAGGAAAAGCATGCCTTTGCTAGGGTAGACAAGCGAAATGTTAGGTTTGATTACCCGGACCCCCATCTATAGTGGTAGTGGGCCGTGGTTGTATCCCGGCGGATGTATTGATTCTTGTGGGGAAAGTGTGCAAACTCTATAGAGTATAACCTATTCGAATAGCCGTGTCCACGGTTAATGACGGTTGTAAAGGTGTTGGCAAGGAGTACCCAAACTGTGCTTGTTTGGGAAACAAGGACAAAGAGGATGAAGGTTCCGGGGGGGAGGGGGGACCCGAGTTCGAAGGTTTTGTTTTGACCCAAGGGGTCGAAGATGTTTAAAAAGGGTTTTAACTACAAAACTGTTTTCAAAACTCTTTTCAACAAAGATATGGAGATGTCTTGATTTATTAAACAGAAGCATGTTTTCAAAACTCTTCTTCAACAAAGATATGGAGATGCCATACCTTCAAGGTTAGTTTAGGCTTTTCAAAAGCAACCCCAGATAGAGCTATCTCTCCACAGCCAGAATTGCATTTCCTTTGTTCACTTATCTTGGTGGTTTTGCGAGTACATTCAAAGTACTCACGGCTGTGTCCCGGGCTATTTACTTGGCCAGACTTTTAGAGGTTCGACTTCGGAGGATCCAGGTGACGTCCAGCGAGCTAGGCCGTCTTCCCAGTCAGCTGCCTGTAGGTTGAGGCACGATTGGGCTCTATGCTTGGCGATGTTCCGCTGCTAATGTTGATATAGCCATAATGGCAGTTATGTAAGTCTTGTAACTCATTATGTTTTGGAGGTTGTAATGGTACCTGTCGGTTATGTTCCACGGCTCACTGATCATGGAAACGTGGATGCATACATAATAGGGATTTCTCGGATGAATAAATCCGGAGAGCCCACAAAAAGTTCATTAGAAACGCATTCATGAGCATTGCATTCTATGTATTTTTCCAAATTTTCAAAATTTTAAGTTGAAAAACCAAAACCTAAGTTACATATTAGTTTTTCAAATATTCCTATGAGGGACAAATAAGGATTTTATAATATTTTTGAACTAGATAAATACATAAATGAGCCTAAGTTTATCTACTAGATTTTAGAAGAATTTAGAAACAAATTTTAACCCATTTAGAGTTTGAACGCAAAATATATAAAAGAAATACAAAGCAGAAAAAGAATAAAAAGAAAATCTAACTACCTTACCTAGCGGGCTAGCCTGGACCAACCTAGTCCTATCTACTGCACGTGCCAGCCACACGAGCGACGTGGAGCAGCGCGCCATCCAATGGGCTAGCCCATCGCAACCGCAACAACCGCCACCAGACAAACCCCCTCCCCATCTGTTTTTACCTCCCGCTGCCACTGACATGTAGGGCACTCCCGTCATCTCCCTCCTATCAAAGAAATCACTAATGGACACGAGTTCGTTGCCTACCGGACCAAATCCCGGATTTCTCGTTGTTGCGTTCAAACCTGTGACCCCTACTCCAAGGTTCTCTCCCTTATATACTCTCACATTTTCCCCATCACCGTTTTGACTCTTTTCGAACCCTAGCTACAGTTTGATCTCACTCGATCTCGCCGGAGCTGTGCCGCTGGCATTAGAGCTTCAGGGAAGCTAGGAAGTCGAGGTTTCCACCACTCCCGGTCTACATACTCTGTCTGGACCTCTTCTCCTTGAAGCCCCACTTCTCCCTAACTTTTGCCCTATCATAGGAGCACTGGAGAGCTCAAGATTGCTCGCTGGAGCTACCCGCTACCCTACGCCGTCAGCCGCCAATCTCTCTCGCTCTAGGAAGCCCGGACATAGTCGAGGACACCAACGAGCTCCCCATCCTACACCGCGTCCAATGGTGGTCTTCCCCGTCGCAGGCGAGCACCATAACTGTTCCCATCATCACCGACTGAACCCGCCACCGCCGTCAACCTCATCATCGTGGGCCATCGCCTCTGCAGGTAACACTCTGATCATCCTCCTCCGTTTGATCCCGAATCAACGGCTTAGATTAGATCTCTTCGTCAAAGGGGTAGCACCACGTGGCACACACTTAGTTATCTACCGAGTCAGCCTGCTGTGTCAGCAAGCATGTCAGTATGCAGTCTAATCAACCGCCTAGTCAGCATTTGATTTTAAATAGTTAGAAATTGTGCCTAACTTCTAAAAATCATAGGAAATTACCTACATGGTCAAAAATTGCAAATAATATACCGTTGGATTCATAAAATTGTGTAGATTACAGTTCTGTAATAAAACTGCAAGTTTGGCGAATTAAATATTTTATGAAATTTAGACTCTTTATTGTTGTATTTTAATTCTAGAAAAATATCTACATATCCATTTAGTTGATTCTTGTTGCATTGGCTTCATAATCACAAGATCTACAACTTAGCGTTGGAATATTTTGAATAGAAGCCATAGATTTGTCTCGTGTAACATTGGAAGTTTAGGCCCCTTTATGAGCATATTAGGGATAATAATAATCGAAATAAATTTAAATCTGTTGGAAATCAATCCATTGACACCCTCAACACATTATAGCTTATGTGTGATGTTCTTGGTCGAATTAAAATCACCTTTGGCATTCTACCATGTTTCATATGCATAATTATCATTGTGACATTGTTTTGGTGCAAATTATGATTAGATCTATGCTCGTGTTTTCATTAGATTGCTCAGAGTGCGATGATGAGTATTGTTGCTTAGAGTGCTGTTCGGATCAAGGAAATTTATACCTTTGTTCATATTTTTGTCCCAGTCTTGTTACTATGCATGTTTTGATCTTCAAAATAGTTGTATGCATGTGTAGGATGTTCTCACTAGAAGTACTTAGAAATATTTTACAAGGGCGATGATGTTTTGTAGTATGCCATAGCCTATACTTAGGACTTCCACTCCTATTAGGTTCTTCTGAATTTTTATAAGTATTATGCTTGGGCTACGCTATATATATATGCAAATACCGATGGGGATTCAAAAGACAGAAATTTTTCTAAGTATAAGAGCTCTGTTTATGAGCACGCATTTTTCTCCTCAAAACTAAGTTTACCTCTAGGCTGAGGGGTATGTCAGGAACGACTATAAGGGGAAGTATCTTGGATTAGCTCTACTTGCGCCCAAGGACAAGTATCTTGGATTGGCGCTGCTTGTGTCCTCCACCGCCCAGGATCAAAGAAGTCGGCCATGTTTCAGAATTCAGAAGCTTCCAGTGAAACCACAATATATATGGACATTGTCTTGACCTAGTACCTAGTGGGAAACCTCACCTGAGTACCATAGTTTTGTCTCATGTGGAACCCGTAGAGGGGCTACTAAGGGAAATCTTCTTCATGATCTTGTTTGTAAAAGGACTTGATCATGGATTATGGGTAAAGTGTACAAAATCTTGAGAGTAATCAATCTGATCGATCAGCCGTGTTCATAGAAAGGAACAACTTTGAGCATCTGAAGGATGGACCCTGTGAAGGATTTCCTCTCTCTTTTTCTAAGGAACTGTTTTAAAACTCTATGTTCGTGGAATCTTCCATAGATGGGATTTTGGGTTGCATGGTGTACTCCATGTGTTAGGTTGAGGGATGGTAGCCTGGTGCAATCCAATGCGAGCCACTTGAACCTATATTACTTATCAAAGTTTTACAAAGTAGGATAAAAGATTTTATATCTTCTTCTTGACTTAAGAAAATTGGATTTATGCAAATAAACCTCAAGCCTTTTCCTAGCCTTGCATGTAGAGATAGTCTAATTCTTTCCTTGGTGTAATTTGCCAATACATTCAAAGTATTGACCAACTCGTTGGGCTGCATGTTTCATGTGCAGAATCCGAAGATTGAGAGGTGCATATGATTCGTGGGTCTATACTCAACAAGCCTGAGGCATTGATGGACTCAAATTTTATTTAATTTTTCACTATTTATTTGAGCTAGCTTTAAGCTATGAAAATATGTAATAGATTAAACTCTAGATTATTTTTGTAATAATGACTTATATTTGACATGATATTTCATCGACTGTGAGTGTTAGATAATGATTCAGGGACTCACATGTTAATCATAGGGACTTAGGATCTTTATCGATCTTAGGTCACTACAGATGGTATCTGAGCATAAGTTGACTGTAGAACGTGATCCTAGCCTCGGAAAAACCTTAGGACTAATATTTCTAAGTTATTTTAGAAAACTCTCATACTTCTCATCATCTACTTTAGAGTTATAAAAGTTTTCTAATCTCTTATCCTTTCAAAATTAGATGACCATTACCCCACTTGATGGAGGCTTGTCAAGACAACTTTTCTCAGGAAGGTCAACTTGATGCTTCATATCAAGTCAAGAATAGAAGTCCTCCACCAAAGATGTTCCAACAATTTTTAGCTACAAGAACTGAAGACTACAAAGGCTTTTAAAGACTTTGAAGCTATGAGTACTAAATATTACAATGAGAGATGAAGAGCGTGAAGACTAAAGAGACCCACTAGGAACCAAACCTAGATAGACTATGATACAATTAGATACAATAATTTGTGGGATGTCACTTTTAATGGTTTTATTGACATTAGCAAATAAAACTTATCTTCAATACAAAATTTGTTTGAGTGTGGTAGCTACTTTTACTTCCCTATCTTAAGCCTCGAAGACGGAACAAATGACCCCAAGAGATTGAGATAAACCGAAGAAATTCAGTGGGGATGCCAAGTTAAAATTCTACCAAGTGGTTGAAGAGAAGAACAACCACACATGGTGGAAAATGCAATACGAGCTTAAAGATGGACAACACGCAAGTGCCTCGCCAAGTTCACGAATTAGGAAACACCCCTACACCAATTTCCTACCTTATATCAAGACATAGTTTGTGTGAGCTTGCTGTGGTTTGATATTTTGTTTGGATTTTCCTTTTTCTGTGTTGCCATGTGTGACGCATGCATCATGGTAGAATATTCTCTAGTCTTTCTATCTATGTATTATCTTTTGTCTAAACCCTTAGATGCCGCCAAGACATGCGAACAATGATCTTCCTCTAGAGATTACACAACTCTTGGATACCCAGAACCAGTTAATTCAGCTCCTCACCTAGAACATTCACAAAAACAACAACAACAAAAACAACAACAATAACAACAACAAAAACAACAACCCACCTTAGCATGATTGCTTGACTCGATTTTTGAGGCTGAAACCCTCCAAATTTCTCAAGCAGCACTAAGCCAATTGTAGCAGATGACTGGCTCCACACAATCAATAAGAAGTTGGACATAGTTCAAGCTGTTTTAGCAGAAAGGGTGTGGTTTGCCGCACACCAACTTGAAGGACCTCCTGCTGAATGGTGGGATAACTATCATGTCACCCATCCCGATGTCGATGCTATTCCATGCAACCAGTTTGAAGAAGCTTTCCGCACTCATCATGTGGCTGCTGGAGTCATGACATTGAAGAGACTTGATTTTCGCGAGTTACATCAACTGCACCGCTCTGTCTCCGAGTATGGAGATCCTTTCAACAAGTTAGCATGATATGCACCTGATGATGTTTCCACGGATGCCAAGAGGTAGGAAGAGTTCATGAGAGGACTTAATGACGAGATATCCATCCATCTTGTGGCTCTAAAGTTTGATAACTACCATGAACTCTTGGATGGGGCAGTCATGATTGAATCTAAACAGAAGAGAATCGATGATTGCAAGAGGAAATCTACATTCCACAAGCATAACTATATTCCGTACTAGAAGCAGCATACTTCCTCCCCACCACCCCACAATCACAATGGTCACAATCATAATGGCCATAGGCACCACAATGGCAATAAGGGAAATGACAACAATGGTAATCACTAGAACGATTTGAGTCCGGTGACATGCTACAAGTGTGGAGAAAATGGGCATTATGCTACTGATTGTCCTCATAAGCGGTAGAATATGAATGGAAATGGTAATGGAATTGGAAGTGGCAATGGTAATGGAAACGGTAATGGTAATGGAAATGGCAAGAAACCAAATCCTTTTGTCAAGGCCACTTTGAATCATGTCTTCATGGACGAAGCTTGTGACACATCACACCAAGGTAATCATTCATAAGCCTCGATTTTATAAGTGGAACTCCATTAGGAGAATTCATCAAAGAAATTTTTTTAAGGGTGGTGGCATCCTAGTGTACCCCAAACCCGTTTCTTTCTAGCCTTCTCAAATCTCGAGGATGAGATTACTTTTAAGGGTGGTAGTCTGTGACATCCCGAACTTTAAAGTTTTGGGCACAGTAGCATTGCATTCATAAGCATTGCATCCTATGTATTTTTGCGAATTTTCATAATTTTAACTTGAAAACCCAAAACCTAAGTTCTATATTAGTTTTGCAAATATTCCTATTAGGGACAAATAAGGATTTTATAAATCCAATATTTTTGAACTAGATAAATGATTACATAAATTACACTAAGTTTATCTACTAGATTTTAGAAAAAAAATTCAACTCATTTGCAGTTTAAATGGAAAATATATAAAAGAAATACAAAACAGAATAAGGATAAAAAGAAAAGATAACCACCCTACCTAGAGGGCCAGCCTGAACTAGCCCAGTCATATCTACTGCGCTCGCCAGCCGCACGAGCGATGTGGAGTAGCACGCCATCCAGTGGGCCGGCCCATCGGAACCGCAACATCCGCCACCAGACATATCCCCCCTTTGTTTTTACCTCCCTCTATCGCTGACATGTAAGGCTCGCTCGTCATCTCCCTCCTGTCGAAGGAATCCAGAACGAACACGAGTTTCTTTCCTACCAAACCAAATCCCAGAATTTATCGTTGTTCCATTCGAACCTGTGACCCCAACTCCAAGATTCTCCGCCTTATATGCTCCCGCATCTTTCCCCATCGATGTTTCGACTTTTTTTTGAACTCTAGCTATAGTTTGATTTCGCTCGAACTCGTCGGAGCCGTGTCGCCCGCAATTAGAGCTTCACGAAAGCTTGAAAGTCGAGGTTTCCTCTGCTCCTGATTTACCTACTCCATCTGGACCTCTTCTCCTTGATGACCTGCTTCTTCCTAACTTTTTCCCTCTTGTAGGAGCACTATAGAGATCGGGATTGGTCGCTGGAGCTACCCTGCCACCCTATGCCTTCAGCCACCAATCTCCGCTGCTTTAGGAAGCCTAGACACAGTCGAGGACACCAACAAGCTCCCCATCCTACTCCGCATACAGTGGTGGTCTTCCCCATCATAGGCGAGCACTGGAATCATCGCCATTGTTGCTGACCGAACCCGCCACTGCCGTCTACCTCACCGTCGTGGGCCACCGCCGCTAGAGGTAACACTCAGATCATCCTCCTCCGTTTGATCCCGAATCGACGGCTTAGATTAGATATGTTCGTCCAAGGGGCACCGTCCAACCGCGTCGCGCCACATGGCATGCACTTAGTCATCTGTCGAGTTAGCGTGCCGCGTCAACAACCTCATCAGCATGCATTCCAGTCAACCGCCCAGTCATCAATTGATTTTAAATAGTTATACATTGTGCCTAACTTCTAAAAATCATAGTAAATTACCTACTTGGTCAAAAATTGCAAGTAATATAGCGCTGGATTCATAAAATTGTGTAGATTACAAATCTGTAAAATTTTTGCAAGTTTTCCCATTTAAATATTTTATGAAATTTAGACTCTTTATTGTTGTATTTTAATTCTAGAAAATATCTACATACCCATTTTAGTTGATTTCTTGTTGCTTGGCTTCATAATCACGAGATATACAACTTAGAGTTGGAATATTTTGAATAGAAGCCATAGATCCGTCTCGTAGAAGATTGAAAGTTTAGGCCCCTTTATGATCATATTAGGCATAATAATAATCGAAATGAATTGAAATCTATTGGAAATCGATCCCTATGACACCCTTAACACATTATAGCTTATGTGTGATGTTCTTGGTCGAATTAAAACCAACCTTGGAATTATACCATGTTGCATATGCATAATTATTATTGTGACATTGTTTTGGTGAAAATTATGATTAGATCTATCAATGTGTTTTTGTTAGATTGCTAAGGATTATTGTTGCTTAGAGTGCTGTTAGGGTCAAGGAAAGTTACACATTTGTTCATATTTTTGTCCCAGTCTTGTTACTATGCCTATTTTGATCTTCAAAATAGTAGTATGCATGTGTAGGATGTTTTTAGTAGAAGTACTTAGAAATATTTTACAAGTGCGATGATGTTTTGTAGTATGTCGTAGCCTATACTTAGGATTTCCACTCCTATTAGGTTCTCCTAAATTTTTCTAAGTTTTATGCTTGTTCTATGCTATATATATGCAAATACCGATGGGGATTGGAATGATAGAAAATTTTCTAAATATAAGAGCTCTCTTTATGAGCGCAAGTTTTTCTCCTCAAATCTACTTCAAAATAAAACTAAGTTTTACTCTGGGCTGAGTGGTATGTCGGGAACGACTACAAGGGGAAGTATCTTGGATTGGCTCTGCTTGCACCCATGGTTAAGTATCTTGGATTGGCTCTACTTGTGTCCTCCACCGCCTAGGATCAAAAAAGTCTGCCATGTTTCAGAATTCAGAAGCTTCTAGTGCAACAACAATACATATGGGCCATGTCTTGGTCTAGTACTTAGTGGGAAACCTCACCTGAGTACCACAGTTTTGGCTCATGTGGAACTGGTAGAGTGGTTACTAAGGGAAAGCTTCGCCATGGTTTTGTTTGTAAAAAGACTTGATCGTGCATTATAGGTAAAATGTACATACTCTCGAGAGTAATCAATCTAATCGATTAGCCATGTTCACGGAAATGAACAACTTTGAGCATCTGAAGGATGGACCCTCTAAAGGATTTCCTCTCTTTTTTTCTAAGGAAATATTTTAAAACTCTAAGGTCATGGAATCGGCCATAGATTGGATTTTGGGGTGCATGGTGTACCCCATGTATTAGGTTGAGGGATGGCAGTCTATCAGAATCCAGTGTGAGCCACTTGACCCTATATTACTCAGCAAAGTTTTACAAAGTAGGATAAAAGATTTTATCTCTTCTTCTTGACTTAAGAAAATTGGCTTTACGAATATAAACCTTAGGCTTTTTCCTAGCCTTGCATGTAGAGATAGTCTAATTCTTTCCTTGGTGTAATTAGCCAATACATTCAAAGTATTGACCAACTTGTTTGGCTACACATTTCTGAAGGAGACATACCCTAGAGGCAAATAATAAAAGGGTTTTATTAGTATCTCACGAGTTCATAATAGTTTTATATCATGCTATAACTGTATCAAGCGGAAACATTGATACATGTGTGGTATATAAAAAAACCTAGGTCCCTAGTAGCCTCTATTAAACTAGTTCATTGGGCAGGTGATGATCAAGGTTTCCTGGGCCCTCTTCTTTTCAGCTTCTTGGGCAGCTTCTCCTAGAAGCTATCCTCCACCAGCTTCTCTTAGAAGCTCATCTTCAAAATTCATTCAAACTTCTTAACTAGTAGTTTCAACATCAATTTAAAAGTATAAACAATTTTGGCAGATGAGATTCTGGGAGAAGCTGGTCGAGGGTAGCTTCTGGGAGAAGCTACCCAAGAAACTAAAAAGAAGGGGGCCTTGATCATGGTGCTATGAATAGAAAGCCAACTAAAAATGAAGTCATCTCATCTGGAATGATGTGATGGACATTTCCCACCAATGATTGTTGCAATACGATCATGTCACATAGTTCACAATTGCAATTGTCAAAAACAGAGGTTCCTAATCCTTGGACCATGAGATCATACCAATCACTATTACCGGAGGATTCCTTAGATATCATCAAAGGTCAATCAGTTAAATGGTGATCATAAAGGTGTGGTCAGGTATCCAAAGGGGCATGTAGAGGCATTATGCATCAAGATCGGGATTTGTTCTCCTGTGTGACAGGAAGATACACTAGGCCCACTCGATGAATTACATCCATAAGTTGCACAACGTATGACTAGGTCATGGAGATGGAATTTCACGGGAACGAGTAAAACAGTATTTGTTGGAAACGAGATTGAACAAGGTATCATGATACCAATGATCATATGTCAGAAAAGCCTTGTATTGCGTAACCAAGGGAATTGGACATATCATTTCAGGTTCGACACGATGGTGATTCGTGGAGTGCATAGGGGTCAACATGGGTGTCCCGGTCCCACTATTTATCATTGATAGAGATCATGTCTATAGCATTCGTGAACCATAGGTAAAAAAGCTTAAGGGAGATACAATGCTTGGAGATCCTCCTGTGAGATGGAATCATAGAAGAGAGAGAAATTAGAATCATTCTGAAGAGATCTAAAGCTGTTCAGAGAAAGAAAGAAGGAAAAGGCCAAAAAGGAGTTTCGGATAAATGGAAATTTATAATATGCATTTATTATAAGTTAATTATGAATTGACTTATACTAAATAAATATTTAAATAAATATTTATAGGGCAACTTCCTCAATACGCCAAAACCCTAGAGGGAATTGACCTAAGAGAAAGCCACCCTAAAAGGGAAAGAAAAATGCACCTGGTGGTGGGCCACACAACCCACCTAGGCAGCCAGGCGGACTTGGCTGAGCACCCCCGTGGGCGACACATAGCCAAGCGCCGCCGCTGGGCCGTTGCCGGGCAAGCCTACCCAGGCAGGCGCTGCCTCGGGCACTGGTGGGCCTCGAGCCCGGGCAGCTCCCTCAGACCGTCTCGCCTTGCCCTCGCTGCCAGGCCACGCCGCGCGTGTTGTGAGCCGTCGAGAGTAGGGCTGGCCCACCCGAGCACAGCTGGCACTGTAGAAGCTGCTGGGCAGCTGGGCCGCACGGGGAGGGGAAGTGTCGGCCCACCTGGTCACCTCCTGCTGTAGCTTGCTGGTCACTTTGTTGGGCTGCTACGAGGTAGGCCCACTCGGGTGCCCCAGTGGCCTAGCCAGCTAGTATCTATTTCCCCTTTATTTTCTCCATACTTTTATTCCCACATGGGGCACCTAAAAGGGAGGGCACACCTCCCTTCCCCTATATAAAGGGGTCCCATGGGAGGATTAAAACATACCAACAGATATTCTCTAAGGAATCTTTCCTTAGAGAAAATCTTCCTCTCTCTCTAGTAGTCTTTGCGGTGGCATGGTCCTAGGGAAATGACTGTCCGCAGAAAGTCAACGCATCTGTGGTACGCCATTGTGCTGCAGGGATTCCACATGGAGGTCTACTTCCGCAACCTTGGCAGGGATGAAGAAGTTCGAGAGTCATCGTATTGCACCGTATGCATGTGATCCATCGTGGAAGCTGCACTTGTGGAGACCGGCCATGGTACAAGGACCTGCAGAGGGGGGGACATGCGAGGAGCTTCGCGACCTTGAGGTCGGATGGTATGACTAGATTATCGACACTCCTGCATGAGCGTAACGCTATCTCGCTCTTCAAGGGTATGTTACCACTATCTTCCTCCATTACTGCATTACTTCTAGATAGATCCTTGGGCATTTAGGGGTTCCGTGTAGTAAATTTTTTGTTATCTGCTACGGAAACCCTACTATGGTATCAAATCCTGATCTATGGTTAGTATGCTAGTAAGGATATACACATGCAAAGTGTGGGCATTGATACCCTAGTTTTTACCTTCCCATGTATATTTGTTTATATCGCGGTACTATGAGATGAAGCGGCCCAGACCGACCATACACGTAATCCTATGCAAGACTGCTTCCACGCTCGACATATGACTTGTACCATATAAGTGGCTAGCGAGTGTTTTTTCTCTCATAGTAGTTGATATAGCATCTACAATGGAAGGCCCCGAAAGGGGTGTAGTAGAGACAACTATTGTATCCATGTTGTTGTTGGAAGTTTGTAGGTAGAAACTGTTCTATTGTGATAGCCTAAATAACCATGTAAAATCTACAATAGATAGAGTACAGACGTCTAACTTGGAAGGCTTCGGGATGTGATATGGTTACGGTTATGAAAAGTTAAGGTGGTTTACTTTTCCTATTACTAAGTCGTATAGTAGTAGTCATCATGAAGATGAATGACAAGACCGGTGGCGTCGTGGACTTGGCGTCGAACCGGAGCACCTGATGGATATCATGGAGCACGAAGACAACCATGTCACGTCACATTTTGATTTGATATGATTTAATCTTTTGTGTGCATCTTGTTTGAGTGCAAGTATTAGATACACAACAGTAGCATTTAAATAGGATGATCCCTAAATTAATACCAACAAAAGTTTTCTCCCATTAGTGTGCACCACCAAGAAAGTTCGTTATTATGAGGCAGGACATGACGATCGGGTGTCAGACATATCTACTTTCGCATACAATGGGTGCAAGCCATGTAGCGAATACACCAAGGTTGGGTTGGCAAGCCTAGCATGTGCAGACATGGCCTCAAAACACAAAGGTCGAACGATCAAGCACAAGTCACATGGATGATGTGATAGGTGGGTATAGTCCACCCTGATAGCCGGATCAAAGGTCGTGATGATAGGGGATGATGCCAGGAAGAAAGATGCCAGGAATTCAGGCACGACACTCAGGAAGACAACCATGATAATTGGAACTATATTTGGGGATCAGATAAATTTGAAGTTAAAAAGGCATACTCAGCCATGATTGGACACTCACCATCACCACCTCACTTCTCCTGGGTTTGGGCAACCTCCTGTCAAAATAAACACAAGTTCTTTTTCTGGCTTTTGTTACTAGACAGATTGAATACAAGAAACCTTCTGATGAGAAAGAATTTCAGCCTTCCTGATTACAATTGTGTTACATCAAACTGCATCACAGAAGAATCAGCAAATCATCTTTTCTAGGATTGTCCATTTGCAAAAAAAGTTGGGACCATATTTGCAGAAACAGAACTGCAAATCTAACAGGATTAGAAGCTATTTCAAACATCAAAGAAAAGTTACATCTACCATTTGATATGGAAATCATTATCATGACATCCTAGGGTATCTGGATTTGCAGAAATGAGAAGATTTTTAATGATAAAAGACCCACTTTTGATAGATGGAAAGCAATTTTCTACCAGGAAATGAGATGGATACAATTCAGAATCAAAGGAAAATACAAGGAGAAATTCAAAGCCTGGCTCAGTCGGCAATTAGATCAGGGATAGAATAGATTGTTCCAATTTAGATGTAACTGTTTATGATCTACCTTAGATCATTTTTCTCATTATAACATACACATATATAATAAAAAATTGTAGTGGGGATTTTCCCTACTGTTTCACCTCAAAAATGATAGGGGATGATGTGTGTAAAGGGGTCGTGTAATCACTAAACTATCTTTACAGATGATAGTTTAAGTGGGAGTTCATTTGAACTCCATATTATGAACTTGGTCTAAGTCCTTTTTGCAAATGTCTTGTAGATTATGGCCATTCCTTAGTTCAAGACATCTTTAGTCCATTAATGAACGGGAAGAAACTTAAGTTAGATGGGTTGAATTTCATCAACTGATACCAACTCCTAAGTAGAATCCTCATAGAAAACAATCTTGTATACATCCTTTGTGAACTCCTGGAAGATTTCCCTGATGAATCGGACGATAGAGAAGATATGATTCTTCATGATCGCCGTGATAACTTCGCCAAGATCAAACCCAAAGCTGGGATCATTGTCAATGGAAAGTGTATATGCGATATACAAGTAATAAATGTTTCCATGAAATGCTTATGCAGGTTTCAAGTATTGGATACTTAATCTTGTTTTATAGAAAACATGACCCATTGTGTCAGAGTTACAGAATGGAACGAGACAGTGATGGTGTGATAATGACAAACAAGCTAGGTGATGGCCGACGACACTCCTTCCCTTGAATTTTATCATTAGGATTAGTAGATTTGAATAAAATCTCTATAATCAAGTTTGTGAAACATATTAGTGTGTCTTGATTATTGCAAGACGGTTATTCATATTAATAAGAAGCAATTCAATTGTTCTGTTTTTATGAATGATCTCTTTTATGATTCACATTGGGATTATAAACAAGTTATTCTAGTCTTTATCTGTATGATAAAAGGACTTTTATGAAAATTTGCCAAAAGATATTCAAGTTTAAATATTGAATAACACTATTGTTTAACTCATTGTGGTTACTGCATGTTTTTCATGTTTATGAAAATCAGGGTCATAGATATTTGATCTAGAGACTTTGCAAAACCATGCCTCGTTGGGCAGAATGACTAAAACTCTGCACTCTAGTAAAACGGTGATATGTGAAGAATTGTTGAATGTTATACATATGATGTATCATATTTTCAACAAATGGTGGAAATCATTATTTCTTGGTGAGTTTAAGTGAATATATGTATTTACTTAATGAAACACAAGTTTGAAACTATTTGAGTTGTTCAAATGATTTCAGAATGAAATGGATATAAGATTAACAAGAATTCAAAATCCATGTGATTTGATCAAAGTTATTATGAATTCAAGTTAATGACAAATTGGCATATAAGGGACTAGTGAAAAACGGTTTCACAAATTATGGTGATTGGACTAATCAAATAGTATGGATATGTCTAATACATCATAATCATAGTATATAAGATACATCTGGTCTAAATGATCTTTAAATGGTTTAACATTAGGAATTAGAGTTAGAGATTGAATTAGTAAACACTCGAAAGAATTAGGAACATCTAAAGAATTGTGGAAACAACACCATATGAGATATGGCAAGGTCGAGTTTCTAGAGATTTTGATAGTTAGAGATTGTTGTGAATAGTAAGTCTTTGTGGTATATTCTTAGTAAGACTATGAATACAAATTCTGAACTAATACCCGAAGAAGACAAAGTTTGTACTGCCTCAACGAGGTACTTCTTCGAGAAATTGTTTTCTTATAGAAGTGTTAGTGGAAGGGTATAGGTGTAAGCATAAGTTTCCGCTAATACTTTAAAAGTAGGATTCAAGAGTTTGCTCTGCCATATGCAGAATTTCATTCCTAATTCACTTGTCCTATTATTGGAATAAGACATACCTATGAACTACAAAGAAAGATTGATGGAACCAAGTACAAGAAATGACTTAGAGTCATGAAATTAGCATAGTACTGATCAAAATCGCAAAGTCTTCAAAAGTTTGAAGAAAAAGGTTATAGCTAGTACAACAAGCAGGTTTTGACCAATCTGGAATTGCTAAGTCTTGTAGCAGAAAATTCTTGATTTGATATAAGATCAAAGAATTTTGGATTCGCCAGGATTATCGAGAAAAGTCTACAAGTTGAGTGGGAGATAAGAAGTTTTCCAAACAGAATATGTGGATGACATATTTGAGTGGGAGATGAGTGACATCCTAGAATATTAAATATTAATGAAATAATTGTGTGGGAGCATAACAGTGTTCTTGAATATGTCATTGACATATTAGCTAATAATATGTTTGGTATTAGGAATGATTAGATCATTAGAAGGATGAGATTTAACTTATATTAAATACAGTGGATCTATATGATTAGATCATGATGTTTAATAAACATTAAGTGTCAAAATACTTGGAGCTCTAAAAGTAGTTCAGAAGAACCTAGTTGAGATTCTAAAAACAGTTCAGGATGGATTCAAGTGAAGAATTGGGTGTTACTTGAATGAGTGGTGACTCAGTATTGATGACAACGGTTAAAAGAAAGAGAGATGCATCGCATCAACTATGCCTTGGCCATAGTTTTTCCAAGGTAAAACCCATGTTGTTTATACTTGACATAATGTGACCCATGTTCTTAGTTGTAAAGAACAAAGCTTCTAGAGTGATTTCTGAATCAATCACTGAATCAGAGTTAAGTTTTAGCGCTGCAAAATCATGGCTAGACATCAAAGTGAAAGTATTACACTTTGATTAAAATTTACATAGATATAGAAGTATTAGGATACTTCAGTGTTAGCAAGTATAATTTTGGTTTAGAGAAAGTTCGAGTTTCGACTAAGTGTGTTTTATAGTTATACATGACATCTTGAAAGGTCTATTCACTGATGATCGTCATTTTATATACCAGAAAACATAAGTCTCACTTTGTCACCAAAATGCTACAACACATTATATGATAATGATGTGAATGTCAAAACAAGTTGACATTAATGATTTGCAAAATAGGACCTTATGAATATAGTGAAACAGATTTAGGGCAAGAAGTCCTCCATGAGCAAGCATGATCAATAAACACATATGAGATATGGTTTATGATTAGTAGCAATGCAGCTAGATTATTTATACTCTAATGCAAGTGGGAGACTGGAGGAGATATGCCCTAGAGGAAAATAATAAAAGGGTTTTATTGTCATATCTCATTAGTTCATAATAGTTTTATATCATGCTATAACTGTATCAATCAGAAACATTGATACAAGTGTGGTATGTAAACAAACCTAGGTCCCTAGTAGCCTCTATTCAACTAGATCATTGGGCAAGTGATGATCAAGGTTTCCTGATCATGGTGCTATGAAAAGAAATCCAACTGAGAATGAAATCATATCATCTAGAATGATGTGATGGACATTTCCCACCAATGATTGTTGCAACTCGATCATGTCACATAGTTCATAGTTGCAATTATTAGAAATAGAGTATCCTAATCCTTGGACCATGAGATCATATCAATCACTGTTACCTGAGGATTGCTTAGATATCATCAAAGGACACTCGGTTAAATGGTGATCATAAAGGTGTGTTCAGGTATCCAAAGGGACATGTAGAGGCATTATGCATCAAGATCGGGATTTGTTCTCATGTGTGACGGGAAGATACACTAGGCCCACTTTGTGATTTACATCCATAAGTTGCGCAACATATGGCTAGGTCATGGGGATGGAATTTCACGAGAACAAGTAGAATAATACTTGTTGGAAACAAGATTGAACAAGGTATCGTGATACCAATGATCATATCTCGGACAAGTCTTGTATCACGTAACAAAGGGAATTGGACATATCATTTCAGGTTCAACACGATGGTGATTCGTGGAGTGCACAGGGGTCAACATGGGTGTCCCGGTCCCGCTATTGATCATTGATAGAGATCATGTCTATAGCATTCGTGAACCATAGGGAAACACGCTTAAGGGAGATACAATGCTTGGAGATACTCCAGTGAGATGGAATCATAGAAGAGAGAGAAATCAGAATCGTTCTAGAGAGGTGCGAAGCTGTTCAGAGAAAGAAAGAAGGAAAGGCCGAAAAGGAGTTTCGGATAAATGGCAATTTATAATATGCATATATTATATGTTAAATATGAATTAAATACTAAATAAATATTTAACTTAATATTTATAGGGAAACTTCCTCAATAGGCCAAAACCCTAGAGGGAATTGACCTAAGAGAAAGCCACCCTAAAAGGGAAAGAAAACTACACCTGGTGGTGGGCCACATAGACCACCTAGGCAGCTAGGCGGATAGGTGGACTTGGCTGAGCATTGCCGTGGGCGACACACAGCTGGGCACCACCGCTGGGCTAGTGCCGGGCAAGCCCACCTGGGAAGGCGCTGCCTCGGGCGTGGCCCACCGGGGAAGATCCCTCGTACTGCCTTGCTTTGCCCTTGCTGCCGGGCCGCTACGCACGTTGTGGGCCACCCGAGGGCAGGGCCAGCCCACCCGGGCACTGCCGGCATCGCAACAGCTGCACTGGGCCATGTGGGGAGGGGCAGTGTCGGCCCACCCGGTCTCCTCTCGCTGTAGCTTGTTGGTTGCTGTGCTGGGCCGCTGTGAGGTAGGCCCACTGGGGTGCCCTAGTGGCTAGCCGGCTGGGAGCTATTTCCCCTTTATTTTCTTCAGACTTTCAGTCCCACATGGGGCAACTAAAGGGGAGGGCACACCTCCCTTCCCCTATATAAAGGGGTGCCCATGGGAGGATTAAAACACACCAACAAATATTCTCTAAGGCATCTTTCCTTAGAGAAAATCCCCCTCTCTTTATTGTTGTCTTTGCGGTGGCACAGTCCCAGGGAAAGGAATGTACTTGCAAAGTCAACGCATCTATGGCACGCCATTGTCTTGTAGGGATTCCACTAGGAGGTCTACTTCCGCAACATCGGCAAGGATCAAGAAGTCCGGGAGTCATCGTATTGCACAATATGCATGTGATCCATCGGGGAAGCTGCACTTGTGGAGACCGGCCATCGTACAAGGACGTGGACAAGGGGGGACATGCGAGGAGCTTCGCGACCTTGAGGTTGGACAGGTGCGACTGGATCATCCACACTTCTGTATGAGCGTAACGCTTTCTCGGTCTTCAAGGGTGCGTTACCGCTGTCTTCCTCCATTACTACATTACTTCTAGATAGATCCTTGGGCATTCAGGGCGTTCTACATAGTAATTTTTTGTTATCTGCTGTAGAAACCCTATAGTGGTATCAAAGCCTGATCTATGGTTAGTATGCTAGTAAGGATATACACATGCAAAGTGTGGGCATTGATACCCTAGTTTTTCCCATGTGTATTTGTTTATATCGTGGTACTGTGAGATGAAGCGGCCCAGACCGACCTTACACGTAATCCTACGCGAGACTGGTTCCATGCTTGACATACGGCTTGTACCGTATAAGTGGCTAGCGGGTGTCTGTCTCTCTCACAGTAGTTGATATATCATCTACAATGGAAGGCCCTGAAAGGGGTGTGGTAGAGACAACTATTATATCCATGTTGTGGTTGGAAGTTCATAGGTAGAAACCATTCTATTGCGAAAGCCTAAACAACCACGTAAAATCTGCAATAGATAGAGTAGAGGCGTCTAGCTTTATGTTGCGTGGAAGGCTTTGTGATGTGATATGGTTACAGTCGTGAAAAGTTAAGGTAGTTTACTTTTCCTACATAGTTTGGCGTTTTGCCGACGTGAACAAGCCCCTGTGGAATGTCGTTATGCTGCAGGGATTCTGCTAGGAGGTATAATTCCGCAACCTCAACAGGGATAAAGAAGTCCGGGAGTCGTCGCATTGCACCGTATGCATGTGATCCATTGTGGAAGCTGCACTTGTGGCGACCGGCCACCGTACAAGGACCTGGACAAGGGGTTACGTGCGAGGAGCTTCGTGACCTTGAGGTCCGACGGGTATGACTACATCATCCACGCTCCTGCATGAGCATAACGCTCTCTCGGTCTTCAAGGGTACGTTACCGTTGTCTTCCTCTATTACTGCATTACTTTTAGATAGATCCTTGGGCATTTAGGGTGTTCTGCGTAGTAATTTTTTTGTTATCTGCTGCGAAAACCCTATAGTTTCATGTGTAGAATCCAAAGATTGAGAGGTTAGTAGGATTCATGGGTCTACACTCAAAAGGTCTGAGGCGTTGATGGAATCAAGTTTATTTAAGTTTTCTCTCTTTATTTGAGCTAGCTTTAAGCTATGAAAATATGTAATAAATTAAACTTTGGATTATTGTTGTAATAATGACTTGTGTTTTACATGATATTTCATCGGCTGTGAGTGCTAGCTAATGATCCAGGGACTAGAATGTTAATCATAGGGACTTAGGATCTTTATTGATCTCAGGTCACTATAGCTCTTCATTGGGATCGATATAAAACCTGGAATTAATATTTCCACAAAAACATGCTCTGACGAACCTGTGCTCTTGCAAGCCATCAACACATTAGCTCAAGTACTTAGCAACCATCCAAAACAAGACAATTATGGTAACAATTAATCTTAGCCATATAGTTGGGAAAATCCACACATATTTAGCCATTACTTTATGGCAGTACATACAAAGTGGAGTCCATACATCAAGCAAGCATAATTATGTTGAAAATAACAAATAATAATATGGATTATTATCATATTTCATAAAGTTTATGATTAAGTTGTGTATCATGCTATAACTATATTGAAAGGAAACATCCACACATATGTGATATATAAACAACCTGGAGTTCCCGGTGAATCTCTAGTCACTAAATCACTGATCAACAGATGGTCAAGGTTTCCTGATCATGTGGCATTTATGCTAGTTAACAATGCAGTCACCTCATTACGAGAATGATCTGATGCGCTATACTCAATCTAAATATCGTGACCTGATCATGTCATGAAGTTCAAGTTTTGATGATTAGAAAAAGACCTAGTGTCCTATTTCTTAGACCGTGATGCCATATCAATCACTGTCACCGAGAATACTTAGATAACATCAAATATCATTTGTGGGAGCGATGATCATAAATGTGTGTTTAGGTATTCAGAGGAACATGTAAATGCATTATGCATCAAGAGCGGGATCTATCCATCCGCGTGACAGAAAGATACTATAGGGCCCACTCAGAGAAGTTATATACAATAGCTGCATAACATATGATTTAATCACAGGGATGTCACTTGTCAGAACGAGTTAAATAGCATATATTGGCAACAAGATTGAACATGAAATGGTGATGTCATTGATCAGATCTCAGACAATGCAAGTATCGAGAGACAAAAGGAATATGACATGACGTTCATGGTTTAGCGACGAAAGAATCATGGAATCCACAGGGGTCATCATGGGCATCCAGGTCCCGCTGGTGATCATTGGTACAAGAGGGTCTCTACCATGTCTAGAGTGTTCCTAGACTGTGGGTTATCACTCTTAAGGGCTTGATGATGCTCATAGATCATTTTGGTATTGGCAGAATCACCGAAGGAAAGAAAGAGAGAGAACCAGAAGAGTTTCGGTAAGTCCGGAGGATGTCCAGAGTGGAGATGGAAGGAGTTCCATAGCCATGGGGATTTAATAATATGTAATTAAGTGTTAAATATTGATTTAATAATTTTTTTATAATTCTAATAAAATAAAAATAAAAGTTCGAATACGTAATTGGGCCAAAATCCCTGGGGAAAAGGGTCCATGAGGGAAGAGACCAAAAGGGAGAAAGGGAGGATGGGCCACATGGGTCCCATGCACCCGCCGGTTTCCCCCATGGGGGTCTTGGCCGGACAGCCACCCCTCCCCATCTCCTCTCCCTTTTGTTTAGTCCCACATGGCTAAGCCAATTAGCTGTGAGGGAGTCTTTCCCCTATATATTGAGAGGTATTTTGACAAAATAAATATACCAATAATCAATAAAGGTTCCCTCTCTTTCGGGGAGACATCCAGTTGATACTCTCTCTCTCTTTCTCCCATGACCATCGTCCCAAGTCTGGACTGCACAATCAAGAGTCTTCTTCCCGCGGAGCATCGTCATCCTACAGAATTCAGATCCAGAAGGTTTACTTCCACAACTACTACTGGATCGGAGGAGCGGGAGTCATCGTCATGCACTGAACGTGTGTAACTCCCTTGGAGGTTCAACACTTTGGGGGCACTAGAAGTCGTCGAAGACGTAGGAGTCGCAGGACTTCAACATGACCCCGAGGTTAGCGTCGGAGTGACTAAATCAACCATGCTCTCCCGAGCGTTGACAACTCTTTTCTGTCTTCAAGGGTAAGTTCGCGAAAATCCCCTCCCATTACTGCATTACTAATAGATAGATTCTGGCATTAGGGTTCTTGGCGTAGGAAAAATTTATTGTTTTCATGCGCGAATCCCTACAAATTAGTACTCTCTAATAGCTAGCATTTTATTTATAATGGGATCCCTAGTGGAAGTGGCTAAACCAGAATATGTATCTCTCCATTATATTTTTCATCAAAGCAAAAAAGGAAAATGCTGGGATGCTTTAAGTTGAAGCTTCTCACAACATTCTCCCATCCAGTCATCAAGATTGCATTTGACCTAGCTCCCATCTTCATCCTAACCATCTTTGTCTTCTTTCTGTTTCATTTGCCAAACATGGACATCAATAGGTTCATCAAGGCGATTCTTTACGTAATTTCTTGTGAACTTAGCTCGAAGAATTGAAGAATTATCATGCTTGTGATACTGGAAGTAATTAAATATCTCAGATTGATCACATGTTAAGAATATATCATCTTACTACCTTGCACTTCTTTTTCATGGAAGATGAATATGGCAACCTGTAGACGTAGTACTTGATTTTTGGTGGAAATTAAGGTTCACACCAGTCTAAGAAGAAGTCTACATGAACTTATTTTGGATACATTTCGTTTCCAAAAAGTCCTTGCTTATCAAAATCTGTGCCCCCTTGTGTTGAGGCCTTGATGCAACAACACATAAAATTTTCAATGTGGTGGAATATTCATGTCTATTGCCTAAACACATACAAGAAAGATGACTTGAATTTTGATGTTCTTTGATACCTCTAAACTCAAGCCTCTCAGTGGGCTCTTCATCTGATGACTGGAATTCCAAACTGCCATACATAATGCAAAAACAGTCATCGCTAGGGAGCATTATTCCATCATCACTACATGTTCCCATCTGTTAAAAAGATACAAACACTGAGTATCTTAATACAATCAAATATAAGAATGAATTAGACTGAAAACATAAATACATTTCTTGTTATTGTACATTAATCATATTCATATGTAAACAATTTGAGTACATATACATTTAAGCTAATAAAAAGCATACACACTTCTAGAATTTGAAATTCATCGAATAAATAAGATGCAAGCAGACTAATGAAGTGATAATTAAATATATATTGCTAGAAAGGCAACGGACAATGAGGAATCAAAATAAAATTGCGGATTTTGAGATGTACACATTGGTCAAAGAGGTGGGACAGATAGTAGCGGGCTGGGGAGGCTCTCCCAATGCCGTCGATGGGTCTCTGCAGCTCAGAAAAGCCGAACCCTAAATCCATGAAGCAAAATGGCAAATTCCATGCAAAATTCCTAAATGAAACCTCTACATTAGGAATTTTGGGGTTTGGTATTCTCGCATATGTACCTGGACGATGAAGGGGTCCTCGGAGGCGAGAGAGAGCATCCTCACCATAGGGGAATGGAGGCAGCGGGAAGGAGAGGCAGGGGACCAGAGCCGGCAGTGATGGAGGGCGGCAATAGCGGCGGCAGTGGACAGTGGTGGTCTAGGTGAGTGGGGAAGGAAAAAATGTGGCACATATCTAAAATATTAGTCCAAATATTTTTAGATCTTTGCCGCCAAGAACTACCCTCAAATGACTAAAAATTACAACCGTCTCAAAGAACATATGTTGTCCGAATATTTCATATTTTTCCACCAAGTACTTCCCTCAGATGGCTAGAAATTTGAAAAGGACTAATATTCATAACTCCAGATATATTCGTAACTCCGGAGTTTGTTAATCCTAAAATTTGAGAATTATTTAAAGAAAAAAGGCAAAGGAAGGTGGTTATACATGCTTGCTAGTGTGAAATTGAGTCCTAATACTAAATGAGGTTCATACATTGAAGAAAATATATGGCATATTATAAACCTTGGATCTTACCCTGAAAGGTATGATGGCTCCTAGTGTTCATGCGCTTGATGTAGAGTAATAAGGTGCAACTGTTTTGAAATTGATTAATTCAAAATGTTTAATCATGATGTAAGATCATTTGGTTACTTATATATGAATTTTCCATCAATTTAAACTTTTTTTCATGTATTCCTTGAAGGAAGTCTCGTTGAGTGAATATTTGGAACTTCAGATATATTCGGAACTCCAGAGTTTGTTAATCCTAAAATTTGAGAGTTATTCAAAACCAAAAGGAAAAGGAAGGTGGTATACATTCTAGCTAGTTTGAAATTGAGTCCTAAGACTAAATGAGGTTCATACATTGATGAAAATATATGGCACAGTAAAAACCTTTGATTTTACCCTGAAAGGTATGATGACTCCTAGTGTTCATGCGCTTGCTGCACAACAATAAGGTGCAAGTGTTTTTAAATTGATTAATTCAAATGTTTAATCATGATGTGAGATCATTTGGTTACTAAAATATGAATTTTCCATCAATTTAAACTTTTTTCATGAATTCCTTGAAGGAAGTCTTGTTGAGTGAATATTCAGAACTCTAGATATATTTGGAACTCCGAAGTTTGTTAATCCCAAAATTAGAGAATTATATAGAACCAAAAATCAAAGGAAGGTGGTTATACATGCTTGCTAGTGTGAAATTGAGTCCCAAGGCTAAATGAGGTTCATACATTGAAGAAAATATATGGCGTGTGCATCAGCATGATCAATAATATAATTGAGCACTAGAAAATTAAAGGAAACTCCTTATAAAGAGTAGAATAATAAATAAGGTACTAATAGTTCAACCACATACTACGGATATATTGTCTTACACACATGCACCACTAGGGGTAATAGCTTAAACAAAATAAGAACTAAAACATGAGTAGGGGCAACAACATCTCAACATCAGCCTACTCGAGGTGATACATGCTAGTCTTGTCATATTCCCGGAGGAATTTGCCATAGGATGCATACTTTTCCAAGGTATTCGCCTTGTGCTTAGGGCCGTGGAAATGGTCGATACCCACCGAGTGCTGGATCATGTTGTTGATGTCCTTGTTGATGACTTCTCCACAAAATGGGCAACACAATTTCCCCTTATGCTGGAAAGGAATTTGCCTACTCCGGAACCGCCTTAGTACGTAGGGGGTCTTGTTGTCCTTGGAGTTCTTGCTATCGCCCATGTCATCAGATTATTCCTGTTGATTTTTAAGTACATAAGAACTTATACAAATGATTTAATTGAAATACTCAAGCATTGACATTTATGTACCAGTTTATTAATGCTTTGGTAGACTTGACAATAATATGACTTAATATGTAATCATGCGTTTCCTAAATATTTTAATAATAATAAATCAAACAATATTTATAGAAATGTAATGAAAATAGTATATATATAAATCATTTGTTTCCTAGATAGGATAATCATATGAATCAAACAAGAGATTCAGATACATGTAATCAGAAGAATCAAACAAGAGATTTAGATACATGTAGAATAAATATGGGGCCTTCTTGTACTGATATCTTAGATCCGGATTACGGATGTAGTGTAGCTTCTTTTTCCCTAGTAGACCTAGGTTATCGAATCCTCGAGAAGCGAATGCGTAGTGAAGTTACTTTAATGGACCTTCGGGTGTTTTAGAATTCCATTTGTGTTTTTACCGGACCAATAGCTTGTGTCTTTTTGTTGTTGTCGATGATGGAGAGAGAGGGCCTAGGGCATTCGGTTTCACCTATAGTTGTGCAAAAAATCTGATGAGAATAAAAGATAGAAATAAATTATGCATGTACTTGTTAGAGCAAGATAAATTATATGTGGGCAGTACATCCATAATTGCTCTTGGCTCCACAACCGCTTATAGCAATAACCTACTAGTCTCATCCATAGAAGAAAGAAAACTAATGATATGTATAGTGATGTCACCGTCAATATCAAGTAAATCCCTCACATATAGCCGTACTACCCCTTCTGTCACTAGGGTTCCCAACCTACAAATCAGTCATTACTCATACTCCCTATACCTGGCTCAACCCTCAGGGTCTTGGGTACCTGACAAGTCCTTAGATTGAGGCAAGAGAGGATACAATAATCATCATGTCATACAAACTAATACATGATCCCATCTATGATAAATAACATGCACAAACACTACATGGCTAGGCCGAAGCCCTTAGCGCAAGGAGAATTATCCACACATAGAGATGAGATCAACAATCATAAACATTGTATTGAAAATCATAAGATTGATAGCAATAGTCTTACAATGTCGCCAATCGAAGAAGATATCTAGTATTACAAGTGGTGGAATATGGCTATGAAGATGGAGAAGGGTTTTGAGATCTGGAGGCGGCTGGAGATCTGTGGCAGAGAATTTGGCGAGGGTCTGGCTTGTTTTCTCGTCGCCCGAGGCTTCCTTATATAGGGGTCTCTTCACGAAAGTTGTTCTATTTGACCTAATGGTGTTGGCGCCAACTATACGACCGGAGCTATACGGCCAGAATTTTGCTCCAGTCATATAGTTGGTCGTTAAAGCATGTGCCTATGCTTTACGGCTCCTGGTTTCTTCTGGTTGTTGGAAATCTCGTATCTTAATGTAGTGATTCCCATCTTCAAATGACATTATCTGCGCAGGAAAAATATAAAAAGAAAGGATTGCATACCATTTTGAAAATTAGGCATTAGTGGCAGGGTTTAGAGAGATATTTCATCAAAAATATGGATAATATCTAGTTTAAATGTGGACGTAGATGGCTATATTTCAGAGCCATCACTAACCCATCCCTGGAAAAATCTGAAAGATCAGATAATGTGTCTCCCTTGCACTCTTTTGGGGAAAATTTGAATCATTGGCCTTAGTAAAAAATTCAAATGTAATCCTTATACACTATGCAACCACTCAGTATGTACTACCTAGTTGTAGTTAATACATGAATGCATGTGTTTCATAAATATGTTAATAATACTAAGAAGAACCAAACAATATTCATACACATGTAACAAAAACTTATGGTCACACCATGAATATACAACTATCATATGAATCATTTGTTTCTTGGATAGTGTAATCACATAAAGAATCAAACAAAAGATTTAGATACATGTAATAAATTCAATGTATGATCACAATTGGTTGTATACTAGTAGAAACAATCCAAATATCATAGTTCCATATGAATGTAGAATAAATTTGGAGCCTCATAAGTTTTTCAGAGATGGAGTAAGAGAATCAAAGTACCAATTGCACAACCTGTTGTTCTTGTAAATTGCCTCAGGTTCATTAACCCATCCCTGAAAAACCTCACACCATCAAATGTGTCTCCTTGCACACTTTTCGCACAAATTTGAATCATTGGCATCAGTAATAAATCGAAATATAATATATACACCATGTAATACATATATGCATGGTGTATCGAAATCAGCACTCTAGTAACAACAATCCCTAAAACTCCTAAAATCAAGTTTGTTATAGATCAATTAAATCTACAACACAAGAAGACCGTTTGAACAACAATAAGCAAATGTAAAATTACTAGATGGCAGATCAACAAATTGAATCAAATATGGAAACCAATCGACCGTTCGAACTGTATATTTTACATGTCTATAGCAAGAAGGCGGCATAGCAAAAGAATCTATAGATGTAGCGACCTTGGATCGATAAAGATCATAAGTCCCTGTGATTAACATACTAGTCCCTGGTTCAATAGCTAGCACTCATACTCGATGAAATATCATGTAAAACACAAGTGTTTATTACATGAATCGAATAATCCGGAGTTTACATTATTACAATAGAAGCGAAATAATACAACTTGGAGTCCCATCAATACCACAGACAGGTTGAGTGAAGACCCGTGATCCTAGCGCATCTTTCAACGATCTCCAAATTCTGCACATGAAACGTGCAACCAAACATGTTGGTCAATACTTTGAATGTATTGGAAAATTACACCATGTAAGAAAAGAATTAGCTATCTCTACATGCATAGGCTGACAAAAGGCTTAAGGTTTATTTGGATAAAGCCAATTTTCATAAGTCCAGAAGAAGAGGGAAAATCTTTTATCCTACTTTGTAAATATTTGATAAGTAATATAGGGTCGAGTAGAACAAGAACTTGGATATTACACACCAAGACACTTGGATATTACACACCAAGTTTCCAATCCTCAACCTAACACTTGGATATTACACACTAAGCGACACTTGGATATTACGCACCAAGTTTCTGATCCTTAACCTAACACTTGGATATTACACACCAAGCGACACTTGGATCTTACGCAGCAAGTTACTTGGATATGACTCAACAAGTTCAAAAAACTCACCTATTAGCGATATTATGCACGCCATAGGGTTTGAAAAACTTTTGTTTGAAAAGGGAGAGGAAATCCTTTAGAGGGTCCATCCTTCAGATGCTTGAAGTTGTTCCTTTTCCATGAACACAGCTAATCGATCAGATTGATTACTATCGAGAGTTTGTACACTTTACCCACAATCCACGATCAAGTCCTTTTACAAATAAGACCATGGCGAGGCTTTCCCTTAGTAGCCCCTCTACCTTCTAGATCCACCCGTGCCATAAATCATCCAAATGGTGGTACCTAGGTGAGGTTTCCCACTAAGTACTAGGCCAAGACAGAGCCCATATGTATTGTGGTTGCACTGGAAGCTTCTTATTTCTGAAACATGGCAGACTTCTTTGATCCTGGGCGGCTGTCCTCTACCAAAATTCCACTCGTTGTCCCAACATCTGTTCCGTCCAGAAGAAACATAGTTTTTATTTTGAAGTAGACTTGAGAGGAAATGCTTCTCTCAAAATAATCTTTTATACTTAGAAAAAATTCTGTCTTTGAACCCTATCGATATTTTATATATAGCATAGAAGTATAACACTTAGAAAAAAATCAAGGATTCCTATTGGGAGTGGAAACAATCCTAAGTATGAATCTACTCATGGGATACTACAAAATAGCATCGCACTTGTAAAACACTTGTAAAATATTTCTACTCAAACATCCTACACATGCATACTACTCCTTGGTTAAAACATGCATAGTATAAAAAACATGCGACAAACGATATGAACAAAGGTTTAGCTTGACTTATGTTAATAACATGTGTGACGATTGAATTCCTCCGTAGCAAGCGCACTCTCCGGTCAATCTAACGCGGGAATAAGTAATTCCAATCAAAACAATTGCAAACATAGCAACAATACAAACATACAACAAATCAAGGCGATCATATGCATCCATGACGATTTTTAATATGTCACAATTGTTGTATTTAGTTTTCTGAATACTATTATAACACATGATGCATATGAAAATCATTTATTTAAATAGGTTTAACTCACTTTAATTAAACTTCTGATGTTTTCGTAATATTAAATTGTGAATTACATACTACTAGATAGTTAATTAAATTTGGAGCTAGTAGCAATTCGAATCACCCCAAAAGGATCTATCGATCTTTTTTACGATTTAATTACTATAACAATGCAATCTGGCTTTCTGCAAGATCATCTAATAAAACAGTGCCAAATAATTCTGTGTATATTTTTCCTGGATAGATATTACCGAAAATAAAAAGAAAAAATTGGTTTCACTAAATTTGGATTTATAAATCATTTCTATGATTTAATTATCAAACAAGTGAGTTTAAATTACTTAAAAATAAAACTTCGACAAAAGTCAGATCTAAACCCGTATTACTATTGGGCACAAAATTATGAATCCATTGATATATTATTTGTATTCTTAGGAGTTGTAATTGTTTTTCTACAAATTAAATACTATTAAAAGGCTATTTAACCAATTAAATTAATACAGAAAAACTATACTCTGAAATTTATATCTGATCACAAAATAATATTCTACACAAAATTATCTTTTTAACGGTATATTATATGCAATTTTTGGAGCTACATATCTTTTTATGTGAATTTTGCAAGATCTGATAATATTCTGTCCTTTTAATTCTATTAAAATAAATATAGGCGCTGACTATACCTGCTTATTGGGCGTTGGCTGGCTGACAATCTGCTGACTGGGTGTTGACTGAGCATACAATGTGGCGTGCGCTAAATGGATGGTACCGGTTTAGAAGAGATCTAATCTGGATCATCCAGACCGAATACGACCGTCGCTGAGCAAAAGGTTGCTCAACTTCGACGATGGGCGGTGGCTGGCGGCAGCATGGCTCTAGGTGGTGGCCGTGGGTAGCATTACGACGGTCTTCCAGCGTGAGAGAACGGTGGATGATGATCAGGAGAGGACGACGAGTGCGATGGTGGGCTCGGAGGCGTCTTCCGCTTCCATGGGTGACGGTGGCGAGCGGATGGAGACATGGGGTGATGGTGGAGCTGTGGAGATGCTCCGGTGTGGAATTCCGGCAGCAGCGCTGCTCTTACAAGGGGGAAACAGGGTTATGATACACAGATATGCACGGGGGAAAGCTCTAGAGGGATTAGAGGGCAAGAGGACGGTCGGAACCGTGTCGTGAGATCAATCCGAAATGGCGGCGGCAACAGAAATCCGACGAGATCGGAATTTGGTGGGGCGGTGGCTAGGGTTCGAGAAAAGAGAAAAATTGAGAGGGTGGCTGCGGAAGAATATGTGGAGATGGTGGCGTGCTCAAGGGGGAAAGGGGCGCGCGTATTCCGCGCGGATTCCGTTCGGATTCTATCGGGAGGAGGTGGCGTGCGCATGCGGGAGTTCGTCCTGAGCTGGAAGACGACTGGTGTGGGGCTCACACATCAGCGACCGTGGGGAGGGAAGCGGGCCAGGGATGTTGTGCAAGCTTTGGGCCAGCCCACTGCGGTGGCCGCTGTGTGTCGCACGGGGAGCAGGGCCGAGCAGCGGGTAGCAGCTAGGCTAGGTGCCTGGTAGGTTAGACTTAGATTTTTTTGTTTTTTCTCCATTTTTTGTTTTATATTTTTTTCATAACTTTTTCATTTGAACTCCAAATGACATGGAATTTGTTTCTAATTTTTTATAAAATTCTTTAGATAATCATAGGATCTTTTTTGGAAATATTCTTGCATTTAAAATAAATGGATTGTTGAATCCTTATTTGTACTCTTGTAGGAGTATTTTTGGTAATTCAAAATAGGGTGTTGCAAATGGGGTTTTAATTTAAGAACTTGTATGAATGCAATGATGCAAGGATTCATGAATGCAAAGCAAGCACAATGCTTTGGATTTTTCAACTTCACAACCAATATGGTAGTCATGTTAATCCACTTCTTTTAATATGGCTTCAAACAAATTCTCAAAGTTTCTTTTTATCAATTTTTTTAACAAGGTAAAACAATTCAATCAACTTATTTAATTTATATCAACATTCCAAAATTAGGGAAATTTTGGGATGTTACACACTACCAAACTTAAAAGGAATCTCATGCTCGAGATTCGAGAAGGCTAGAAAGAAAAAGGTTCGGGATACACTAGGGTACCACCAACCTTAAAAGATTGTATTTATTGGGTTTTCCATGTGGGTCCACTTTAGGTCATTTATTTGTAAGCTTCATCCACACTAACATAATTCACCATAGCTTGATGGATGGATTGTACTTCTTTCAATTGTCACCGCCATTCTTCCTTTTCGTAGGATAATCTGACGCGTAATGCCCCGTTTCACCATACTTGTAGCATATCACCTGGCTAGGATCTTTCTTGGGCTTCTTGTCGCTTGTGCCTGTACTACCATTAACATAGCGTTTTCTTGAGCCAGTTTGTGGAAGATGGCCATTCCTTCCATATGTCGAGTATCGTGAAGTGATGATTTTGGGTGTGGTGTCTAGAGTCTTGACTCCATCTCTAGCCCGTGTCGTAGACCTTGTGTCCTCTAAGAGTTTCATGAGGCCTGGGCGCATTCCGTCTATGACTTACTAATTCACTTGTTGTATCATTGGGTAGAGGTGACATTAAAATATGTTTGGTTCCTTCATTCAAGAAACATGTAACTTGAGAGTTGGTGCAGGTGTGTCCTATTTTTCTATAGATTCTGCAAGCTGAATGTTTTGGGAGTTCAACTCTTTTTGATTTCTGAGTGATGAGACGAGATTGTTGTAGAACCATTTTAAAATCTTCCCAAGATATCATCCCTTAATGATCATCAATGGTGGTTTGCATCTCCCGCCAAGTTGCAGCTTCCTCCTTTAGGAATTGGGTGGCATAATGAACCATTTTGCTGGCTTCAATGTTGGCATCCTTCATTCTTTCTTCAACCTTGTGCATCCATTGCTTTGCATCGGTGTGGCTCATACGCTTAGAGAAGTTTAGTTCCTTGTCTTTCTTGATGGTACGGCCCATCTGTCGAGTTGACCAAGGTTTAGAGTAGGAACGAGTGGAATTTAGATGAGGAAGAAGAAGATTACCCCATACAAGCAACTTTAGTTTTGGATAAAATAGATTTTATTTGTTATAGTAACAAACCATAGCAAGAAAGTGAACAATTCGTTGCATCTACATTGTAGTGAAATCTATTAGGATTTGGTTCCTAATAGGTTGCTTTGTAATCTGCGAGGCTTCGAGTCTTCAAAAGTCTTCATGTTCTTCATAATCTTCAATCTTTCAAGGTCTTTAGTTAATAACCTTGACTTGAGGACTTTGAAATCTTTGATACTTGTGGCTTTGAAGTCTTCAATTCTGGTAGCTGTCTTGGAACATCTTTTCTGGAGGTCTTCAAGTCTTGACTTGAGAGAAACGTTGAGAACATATTCTTTGGAAGGGTAGTCTTCAGAGAAGTTTCTTCTTGAAGTGCATAGTGGTCATTTCTAATTTTTTAAAGGAAGAGACTTAAGAATTTTAAAACTCCAAAGATAGGTGATAAGAAGTATAAGAGTTTTTTTAACTTATAAAATATTACTCCTAAGGTTTTTCCGAGGCTAGGGTCACGATCTATAGTCAACTTAAGCTTCTAATTATAAATAGTAGCATGTTGTACATCACTAGTTCACACCCGACAGAGGAAAAGAAAGACAAATAGATACCCACCAATAGTTTCCTGAAGCCGCTGGTTCACCTCGTGTGCTTCGTGCAAGTCACGCTCCAAGCGCTCTCTCGCGGCCTTTCGATCGGTGGACTCCCTCTACAATCCCTGCAAACAAACAACACACCTTAGCATTTGACAAAACAAAAACCCAGTTCCCAGCCGCTGAAATTCAGCGACCAGGAACTCGGGGACTGGAGAAGGAAAAAGAAACTCAATCCCTAGCCGCCGAAATTCATCGACTAGGAATTCGGGGACTGGAAAGGAGCAGAAGTTCAATTCCTAGCCACTGAAATTCAGCGACTAGGAACTCGGGGACTGGACATACCTGAATAGCAGCGCCGAGCATCCTGTGAAGTTCTCCGGCGTCAGTCGACGGGATCGTGAAGGAAGTGCGCCCGTGACAGGACCCAATGTCCGCATCCACAATCTCTGGACTCTGCGGAGACTGGGTGTCGACCACACCTGGAAACCCCCTCGCCATGAAGGGCGGGAACGTCGCCGATGCTCTAGCGGGGACACTGGTTGACGGGACCGGCGCTTCCGACACGGACGCAGCCAATACTGGTTCTGATCGCGCCGCCACCACCTCTTCGGCGACTGATGCAGCATCTGGCTCCGCGACACTGTCCTTGGCTGCAGCGTCGTCGGCACCCCCCTTCTGCTTCTTCATGACTTCCGTGGTCGCCACATCTCCGGTGGCCTTTCTCTTCTTGGGGAGGTCGCCCTCTCCCGTGGGGACGGCAGGTGGAATCTTAGCCACCGACGGACGGCCAATCTTCTTGGCCCCCGACCTGCACGAGTTCCCTCAATCAACATAACGGCAATACAAAAAGAGCGAGGCGAATCGGGATGAAGGAGCAGTACTCACTTAGTGACCGGGAGAACGTGAAGCCCGGTGCTGATGTGGGCGGGCTTGTTCAACTCGGGACCCAACTTGCGGGAGAGCCCCCTCTCGAAGACGTCTAAAGCCCATGAAACCGCGGGCTTCCTTGACGACGAAGCAGCAGTCGCTGGGATCTCCGGCTTTGACGCGGCCGCCCTTGATGGCTGCAGCAACTTGGACGTCATCGTCTCAACCGCTTCTTGGCTTGGAACCCCCGAGGCCGTTGGCGCAATTGCCGCCAGGGGAACCTCTACCACTACCTCCGTGTCCTCGCCCTCCAACCCCTTTGTCAGGGCTGCATCCTTTGGGGCCTGGTGCGAGACCTCGGGGGAACCTTCATCATCGGAATCGTCATCCGACTCGAACACCACCGCCGATTTGGACGGCGACGTGGGCTTCTTCATTGTCGACTTGGGCTTGCGTGCGGGCTTCGACGGCGTTGAAGTACGCCGGGACGTGTGCTCCTGCATGATCTCGTCGCCTCGGTCGTGTTCGTCCAGGCTACAGCTCGCCTCGAGCTCACGTTGTTTCTGCATGCGAGTCTTGCGAGCCGCAGGCGCTGGGGGAGGAACCTCTTCCTCCTCCCTGTCACTGTCGGAAGAGTCTCCTTTGAAGTCTTCCTCCAGTTCATGGGGAACCTCTTCATCGAGCGGAGGGAGCCAGCCCTCCAACACCTGAAAAAGCTGAGAACCACCACGAGTAAAACACCAAACGCGGAGACTGAGGACTGAAGTACGGACATAGTGACTGGGAAGAGAACTTACTGTGGGGGCTTCGTTCTTCACAGGAGTGTACGGGGCGAGCCCGACCGTCACACTGCTGAATTCCACATCGGTGATCTTCTTCAGGGCGGCCTTGTAGTCCTCGGCCTCCCATGATTCCTTGCTGGTTCGGGATGGATCATGCTTCCCGCTGTATTCGTACATCCAGTGCGGCCGAGCTGCCAGCGGAACCAGGGGCCGCCCGAGCCAGCAGTTGTAGAGGTTGATCGGAATCAACCCCTGGTCCTTCAGCTTCTGGATCTAGTCCATCATTTCCGCAACGGCCATCCGTTGATCTTCAGGAAGCTTCTTCGGCGCCAACCGACGAGGCTCGCTCCTCTCGGTGACGAACTCGGGAAGAGCCACCTCGCCGGAGGGAGTGACTTCTTTGACGTAGAACCAGCTCTTCTTCCACTCGCTGGCGGCCTTCTTCGGCAGGAGGAGCTTGACGAAATTGGCCTTCGGCTTCAGTTGGAATGTGACGCCACCTGCGGCCAACATCAAGCCACCGGTCGCCTCGCGCCTGATGCGGCCGTGGAAGAGCTCCAGCCACAGCGAGAAGTATGGCCTGCAGCTGAGGTAGCATTTGTAGAAGGCGACGAAGATCGCCAGCTGCTCGATGCTATGCGGACCCAGATCCGACGTCTTGATCGCGTAGTACGCGCATAAGCGGCGGAAAAAGAGTGAAGTGGAGAATCCCAGACCCCTCTCAAGATGGCTAGGGAAGCAGATGAATTCATCGGGTCGCGGCTTCGGCTCGGTCTCAGAGGAGGGCGGAACCCGCCAGTTCCCTTTGCGGAGTACTCCAGCGTCCTCGAAAGATTTAAGCTGGGCTGTGGTACACTTGGATTTCCCCCATGAGCCTTTGGGAGGCGCCATCGAGTGGGATGTGAAATTGCACGATGCGGAAAAGACAAGTCGGAAGAATGTAGGCAGGGAGATTGGAGACATGAAGAACGAATGAGGAAGAATGCAGAATACGGAGGAGGTCTGCAGAGCTGAACCATCACTCCCCTTATATGGGAACGTCACCCGCCAAAACCAGGATAGCCGTTACTCACGGTAATTGCGCCAAAGTTACCGTTGGAAATTCCAACGGATAGTTTGACCAGACTTGACGGTCCAACTCCTTTATTTCACCCGCTACCCGCCAGTCTTTTCCACTCGTCGAAGCGATGACTTGGCAGCATTAACATTCATTGGGATGACGAATGGAAACATGGGGAAATTCTCCTTGGTTCTGATGGAGTCCATCGCTGACCCGACTGGACGCCCAAATTGGGCTAGTCTACTCCGAACGCCAAAAGGACGCCTACGCCTGCATCGATGAGAGCCTCGGGGACTACTGATGGGGATATGCCAAAGGGGGTATGCCCAGCAGGACGTTCTGATTGGGCCGAAAGGCCTGTGAGTGCGCATAGAGGACGGCGACTGGACTACGCCGGAAGGAGAAGCCCGGTGACTGGCGACTGGAGGCCCAGGAGCGTAACAGAAGCCCAGTCGGATTAGATCAAAACCTCCGAATCCTTATCTAATTCGGTGGTAGCTTGTAAACCCTAGCGAGGTGGCTCATATATAAACCTCCCTAGGGTATCCTAGAGACTCACGTTCCATCATACACCCCCTCAAGCGACTCGCTGCATAGCCACCGAGCTCGCCACCCCTGTAACTCGCTCTCCCATAATCTAATCTAGCAGGAGTAGGTATTTACCCTCCGGGGGGCGAACCTGGATAAACCCATGTGCATCTGCCCCCATCTCGCACCGCAGATGGCCGCCAACTCTTCCTCACGAAACACTCAATCGCTGCCAGTGGCAGCGACTGCCGTGGCCATTTCCACGACATTTTCCGTGAACACGGCTAATCGATCAGATTGATTACTCTCGAGAGTTTGTACACTTTACCCACAATCCATGATCAAGTCCTTTTCCAAACAAGACCATGGCGAGGCTTTCTCTTAGCAGCCCCTCTACCTTCTGGATCCACCCATGCCATAAATCGTCCAAATGGTGGTACCCAGGTGAGGTTTCCCACTAAGTACTAGGCCAAGACAAATCCCATATGTATTGTGGTTGCATTGGAAGCTTCTGAATTCTGAAACATGGTAGACTTCTTTGATCCTGGACGACCATTCCACCAAAATTCCACTCGTTGTCCCGACATCCGTTCTGCCCAGAAGAAACATATTTTTTTTATTTTGAAGTAGACTTGAGAGGAAAAGCTTCGCTCAAAATGAGCTTTTATACTTAGAAAAATTTCTGTCTTTGAACCCGCATCAATATTTTATATATAGCAAAGAAGCATAACACTTAGAAAAATTGAAGGATTCCTATTGGGAGTGGAAACAATCCTAAGTATAAATCTACTTATAACATACTACAAAATAGCATCGTACTTGTAAAACACTTGTCAAATATTTCTACTAAAACATCCTACACATGCATACTACTCCTTGGTTAAAACATGCATAGTATAAAAAAACATGGGACAAAGGATATGAACAAAGGTTTAACTTGCCTTATGTTAATAATATGTGTGACGATTGAATTCCTCCGTAGCAAGCGCAGTCTCCGGTCAATCTAACGCGGGAATAAGTAATTCCAATCAAAACAATTGCAAACATAGCAACAGTACAAACATACAACAAATCAATGGGGATTATATGCATGCATGACGATTTTTAATATGTCTCAATTGTTGTATTTAGTTTTTTGAATACTATTATAACACATGATGCATATGAAAATAATTTAATGCTTAAAACACATTATTAATAAAACTTTATCGATTTAAATAGGTTTAACTCACTTTAATTAAACTTTTGATGTTTTCGTTATATTAAATTGGAATTACATACCACTGGATAGTTAATTAAATTTAGAGCCAGTAGCAATTGAAATCACCCCAGAAGGATCTATAGATCTTTTTGTACGATTTAATTACTATAACAATACAATCTAGGCTTTCTACAAGATCATTTAATAAAACAATGCGAAATAATTTTGTGTATACTTTTCCTAGATAGATATTACTGAAAATAAACAGAAGAAATTGGTTTCACTAAATTTGGATTTATAAATCATTTTCTATGATTTAATTATCAAATAAGAGAGTTTAAATTACTTAAAATAAAACTTCGACAAAAGTCAGATGTAAACCCATATTACTATTGGGCACAAAATTACGAATGCATTGATATATTATTTGTATTTTTCAGAGTTGTAATTATTTTTCTACACATTACATACCATTAGAAGGCTATTTAACCAATTAAATGAATACAAAACAATTATATTATGAAAATCAGATATGATCACGAAATAATATTCTACACTAAATTATCTTTTCAATGGTATATTATATGCAATTTTTTGGAGTTACAGATCTTTTTATATGAATTTTCCAACATAACATTATTATGTCCTTTTAATTCTATTAAAATAAACATAGGCGCTGACTGTACCTTCTTATTGGGTGTTGATTGGCTGACGAAGCAGCTAACAATGTGCTGATTGGGCGCTGACTGAGCAGACGACGTGGCGCATGCTAACTGGACGGTACCGGTTCAGTAGAGATCTAATTTGGATCATCCAAACCAAATCCGACGGTCACTGAGCAAAAGCTTGCTCGACTCCGATGATGGGTGGCGGTTGGCGGTAGCGCGGTTCCAGGTGGTGGCCGTGGGCGGCGCTATGATGGTTTTCCGGCGTGGGAGAACGGTGGACGATGATCGGGAGAGGACGACGAGTGCGATGGTGGGCTTGGAGGCGTCTTCCGCTTCCATGGGTGACAGTGGTGGGCGGATGGAGACATCTGGTGGCGGTGGAGCTCTGATGATACTCCTGTGAGGAATTCCGGTGTCTGTGGTTCTCCTTCGAGGGGGAAACAAGTTTATGATACGTGGATATGCACGGGGGAAAGCTCTAGAGGGATTAGAGGGCAACATGAGTGTCAGAACCATGTCGGTGAGCCTAATCTGAAATGGCGGTGGCGGAAATCTGGCGAGATCAAAATTCGGTGGGGCGGCCACTAGGGTTCGAGTAAAGAGAAAAATTGAGAGGGGCGGTTGTAGAAGAATATATGGAGAGGGTGGCGTGCTCTAGGGGCAAGGGGAGCGCGTATTCCACGTGGATTCCGTTCGGATTCGATCGGGAGGAGGAGGCGTGCGCGTGCAGGACTTCGTCCCAGCCTAGAAGACGACTGGTGTGGGGCCCAAATGTCAGCGACCGTGGGAAGGGACACGAGGTACGGGCACTGTGCAAGCTTTGGGCCTACCCACTGCGGTGGCTGCCATGTGTCGCGCGGGGAACGGGGGCGAGCAGCAGGTAGCGGCTAGGCTAGGTGGGCTGGGCCGCATGGCTGGGTTCTGGGTAGGTTAGAATTAGATTTTTTGTTTTTGTTTTTTCTCCATTTTCTGTTTTATATTTTCTTCGTAACTTTTTTATTTGAACTCCAAATGATATGGTATTTGTTTCTAAATTTTTATAAAATTTTGTAGATCATCGCAGGATCTTTTTTGGCAATATTCTGATATTTAAAATAAATGAATTTTTGAATCCTTGTTTGTACTCTTGTAGAAGTATTTTTGGTAATTCAAAATAGAGTGTTGCAAATGGGTTTTTAATTTAAGAACTTGTATGAATGCAATTATGCAAGAATTCAACAACGCAAATCAAGCACAATGCTTTGGATTTTTCACCTTCATAACCGATATGATAGTCAGGTTAATCCACTTCTTTTAATGTGGCTTCAAACAAATCCTCAAAGTTTCTTTTTATCAAAAAGTTTCAACAAGGTCAAACAATTCAATCAACTTATTTAATTTATATCAACATTCCAAAATAAGGAAAATTTGGGGATGTTACAATAGACCGAGGAAACCTTACAGATAAACATTGAAATTTGCGACTAGGAATAGAGAAGCAAACTAGCACCTCATATTTCTCATCGTATACCTCCTCCTCGAACTCATCCCTCTCCTTGACTTCTTCGACGAAGGGGTTAATGATGGTGTGGGCGTAGTTCTCTTCTTCCTCCAGGATGAAGACGCCACCTCCGCCTGCATGCCCCTCATCTAGATCTGCCGTTGGCACCACGACATTCTCATTCACCTTTTGCTCGACATCAACGGCGACTGTCTCGACAGCGCCCAAAGCATCTATCGCACGACGACAAGCGGCATGTGTGCTCGGAGGGGAGGGTGGTGCTATGGAAGGAGCGTCTGCATGCGCAGAAGGTGCATATTGGTTTTTTAACTAGGAAGATTAGGGAGACGCTCCTGGAAGAGACGATGAGGACGAGTGAGTTTATATACGTGGGGACAGTTGGTTTCCCTCGAGTGGACATGTGGGCGTGGACGTGTAGGTGGTGGACTCGCGCATGCTACCTCGGAAACATGAATGAAGCCAGTTTTCGAGACAGACGGTATAAATGTTTGCCTTAGGAGGCCCCTAGAGGCGGTTAATTTTTATGCATGCCTGTGGTTCAAATTTCTAGGGAGATGACCACTATGTATCTTCATCTCAGGTTTTCTTTAGAGGCATTTTTTTAAATATCGGCTAAGAAGGAAGTAGTACTAGAGATGGTGTTAATTTCTAATAGTCTAAGACTGCTATTAGAGGCGGTCACAAAACAACCACCGCTTGAGGTTGCTAAACACAATTAGTTGTTTCTATTTTAGGGGTAAACCGCCTCTAGGCTCCGTCTCTAAGTAATGACTTTGTACTAGTGTATGCTCATCTGGTCGCAAATGGCAAATCCACTCACACTAATTGCCATTGCAAGTTTGTCAACAACCTCAAGGAGGACCCAAAGTCCAGGTACAAGCAAATCAAGAAGAACAGACCTCGCGGAATAGGCAAGGGGAAGAAGGAAAACAAGGGGTCCAAGGATTCAGATGATATGGACAAGGATGCTGAACCAAAACTTGCCGACAAGGTCGATGTTAGAGGTAAGAGCAAGAATCCATTCGAGAAGAAGAATCCCGTCTACCATACCTTACTTGGCACCCCAACAGTCAAAGCATAGAAAACCTCTTTGAGGATACTGCTAGCTACCCTCCCCAAGGTTCCCTAGTACGTATGGTCGTGAGTTATGGTGACTTGGGACAGAGCAGATCATCTAGAGCTCATCCCAAAAGATAACCAATATGGCATGGTCATCAACCTGTTGATTGATGGCAGTGAATTCACCAAGTGCCTTGTGGATAGCGGAAGCAGCATCAACATCATGTACGTCATCCCACTACACAAAATGAACTTGTCCCAGACCCAGCTAAGGCAGAGCAGCACCATGTTCCACAACATAGTTCCTGGTCGGCAAGCTCAGTCCCTTGGAAGTATTACCCTCCTGGTCGCTTTTGGTGATATCAACAATTACCACCAAGAGAATATGACCTTTGAGGTGGTACCTTTCAATAGTGTGTGTCATGTAATCTTTGGACGTGCCTTATTCCATGCCTTCCATGCCAAGCCGTGTCACATCTATAACAAGCTCAATATGTCGGGTCCAAAGGGCATCATCACCGTTCACGGAAGATTCAAAAATGCGTGAGATTGTGAGTTAGGAGAAGTCGCCTACACCGAAGCTATCCTCTATGGTGAAGAATTCAAAGAGATCTAGAGCTAGGTTGATGCCTCGGAGATGCCGGCTTCGAAGAAACAAATTATGATTTCGATCCTGCCTTCAAGGCCGTCATTGAAACCAAGAAGTGGAACTTGTGGTAGGTGATGATTGCATATGTGCATCATGTTTTATATTATTATTTTTCATTGTAGATATAGCATCTTAGTATTTTACGGTGTTTGCGCGCATATTTTATTTCTATTTTCACCAGGATCAGGACAAATGGTGGATAAAATGGACACAATTCTTGGAGCAGTTGTATTGGGGAGAAAAGGAGTAAAAACAACGTAAATCGCTTATTTGGGAAATATCAATAACACCAGGAAAAAACCCGAAGCGATTGAGGCTTATAGACAGTTTAACGACCAACTATACGGTGGGAATAAATTTTACGGTCGTATAGTTGGCACCACCACCGCCTCTTTAAATAGTTTCACCCCGTGCAAATGGATCGAAGAGATGACATACAAAACAACCAGAAATCACCGAAACCTCACCTCTAGAAGGCATCTGGAGGGGGAACTCGTCCACTAGGGATCCATATTTTTCTTGTGCAAATCTAGGAGTCTAAGGCATCGATCTTCATTGTCAACCGCTGCATCACCACCATCTCCATCCATCCCATCTACATCTTGCCTATATCTTGTTGTAATGCCCGTACTCCTTGTGGATTTAAACAAGTACTATTCATCTATGACAGATTCCATTGTTATTGCCTCCATGTCTGAGTAGATCATTAATTCTTAGGGAGATGGAGAAACCCTAGTATGAGATTCAAATAAGATAAAGTTTATTATGATATTCATCGATGTGACCATGTGTTAGATTGTCTTCATCTTGATGTTGAGAGAAGTCGACCTCTCAATATTTGCCTCTCATGGGGACTTGATGGAGGGAACTACTTGTTGGTAGACGGAGGTATGTTAGCACTTACAGTGACTATAAAGCTGTTGGCACCCCTTACATATCAAGTTGGGAACCGAGGAAACTCATGGAACACTATCCATGCCATGGGATACGTCCTACGGGATTAAGTCCCTTAATAGAGTAGTAATTCGGTCGATGTCGATTGCTGACTGCTTTGGTTATGAGGATGATGTGAGCAGTGGTTGCTACCTATTTGTCCAAATACGGAGTTCCTCCCACACATACATAGTTGAGAATGTTCATGATAATAATCTTTATTTGAGCTCTTTATAATGCTAGTGGTGTATCCGCTACTCTCCGAGAACGCTTTTTCCCTATTGCAGTTCCAAATCTATTTTACAATACTCGCATTTTATCTTGTTACTTAGAACTTTATTTAGCATTTCTATTGCAATATTTAATTCAAGAGTTATTAAACTTCAGACTCTTGCTCCCTGTGGGATCGATATATTTATTTCAAAACTAGCTACAAACGATTTATGCTCTTGCAGTCATCAAGCTATTTTCTGGCGCCGTTTTCGGGGATCTAAGAGTTGTAGATCTTTTAGTTTTTACTTATTTATTTTTGTCTTGCTAAGTTTTGTTTTGAGTTACAGGTTTCCACCAACATGATGAAGTTTGAGCATATGGCTAGTGCTAACCCACTCATCCACTTTGGGCAGCCTTATGATATTAATAAAGAGACAACTCCAATGAGAAGACAAGGGGGTTTGAAATAAATCCTCTATTACTTTGTATTCTACACAAGAAGAAATTTACTAGAGATGAAGAAGATCCTGATCCATATGAGCATATTGCATGTCTCAAAGATATATGTGGCACTTTCCAATTAATGGGATATACTGCTAATGAGGTAAGGGTTAAACTTTTTAGTCAGACTTTGACTAGTACATCTCTCTGATGGTATAGATCTCTACCCCCAGAAGCCACTACAACTTGGGATAATTGAGCCTGTAGTTTCTAGCAAAATAATATCCATTATCAAAATCTTTCGGAATTAAGCGTCTTATAATGACTTGGAGGAACCGTCCTAATGAAGGGCTAGTAAGAGCTTATATCAGATTTAAAGATTTACTTCGTCTATGTCCTCATCATGATTTTCCTGAATGGTATTTATTGCATATCTGGTTTAATTGAACCTAATAAAATTGAACTAGACTCTTTCGCGCAAGTAGCCTTTATGAATCTTCCTATAACTAAAGCTTTGGCTTTACTTAATAGAATTCACGATCATAGAGTTTCATGGAATTTTGGTCTACGAAGCGAAGGAGGAGTAGAAATAAATTATGATTGTATTCATGACTATAATAAAAAGGGCCATGTTAAAGAATTATCTAAAGAACTTTATCTGGACTCGGATCTTGTGTTGCAAGTTATAAAAGCTTTTACAGAACACATCAAAGATCCAAAAGAGGGTTTGGTCCAGTATGATCCACCACCCAAACCTGTGAAGAAAAGAGAAGTTAAAGCAACAATGGACTCCCTAGAACCAACATATGAGATACCTTTCCCTAACACTACACAGAAGCATATTTTTGAATATGAGCAGGTAAAAGCAGTACATGAGAAGAAGGAAGAGGGAAGTATGTCAGAAGTCGAGGAACATCTGGAAGAAACCAAATATGAAGAGGTAACCAAGGAAGCAATTATGGCTATGTATGCACATTGTAACATAGTTGAACTTGATGAAGAGACTTCCGTATTGGTTGAAGGTAAAACAAAGGTAAAATATGTGGGTAAGCATATTCTTCCCTGCATATTTAAGGAAACCTCGCATTATGGTTTATGTGATCTTGGTACCGAAGTTAATGTAACATCTTATGATTTCTATTTAGAAATAAAAGAAGAGATAGAACCGGCTACAATTGAAAATACTGATATGACAATCATGTTAGCCAATAAAACTCTTAGAATTCCGATGGGAGTAGTTGAAAATGCAACTTTCACAATTGGCAATAAAAAATTTCCTATTGATTTTGTACTTGTTGGTATGCCAGTTGACACTCTTTTCTCAATTATATTTGTTAGAAACATTTTGCATGATGTAGGTGCCAATGTTGATTTCAAACAGGTGATTGTGTCTCTTAAGCTTGGGGGAGCGGAAAAAGAATTCCACTTTTCCAAATTTAAAGACAAACCTCCACAAATACAAGAAGAAGAGGAAGAGAAAACTATTGAGGAAATGGTAGCTCTCTTCTTTAGTAACCAAGAAGAAGAAATAAATGAAGACTCAAATTATGAAGAAATATTATGTAGGACAAGTCCCTAGAAGAACTAGAATATGAATTCGATTCACTTCCCATTATAGGGCCTCCAACTAATGAGGCTTTCAAAGATCCAGAAAGGAGAGGGTACGAGCAATTACCACCTCCGGAGTTGAAGACTCTACCAGATAATCTTAAATATAGATTTTTAGATGATACAAATAAATTTACTATTATTATTAGTGCTAAACTTTTAGGGGATGAAGAAGAAGAACTCATGAAAATACTTAAGGAGCATCACAAGGCCTTTGGGTACTCAATGGATGATTTGAAGGGCATTAGTCCCATGATAACTGTACATCGAATATTCATGGAGGAAGGTGCTAAACCAGTTGCAGGATTTAATAGGCGACTGAAGCCCAAAATGAAGGAAGTGGTAAGAAAAAGAAATAGTACGCCTACTGGACGCAGGTATAATCTATCATGTAAAAGAAAGTGAATGGGTAAGTCCTGTTCACTGTGTCCCTAAGAAGGGCGGTTTTATTGCTGTTCCCAATGAAAACAATTAATTGATACCTACTAGAACTATTGTTGGACATAGGATGTGTATAGATTTTAGGAAATTGAATGAAAAAACTAGGAAAGATCACTATCCTTTACCATTCATAGATCAAACTTTAGAGAGGTTAGCAAACCACACTCATTTTTGCTAATTGGACGGATACTCTGGGTTTCCTCAAATAGCTATTCATCCTAATGACCAACTTTAAACAACTTTCGTTAGTCCTTATGGTTTACATGCTTACCGATGTATGCCTTTTAGTTTATGTAATGCTCTAGATACTTTTCAAAGATGCATGATGGCTATGTTTGCCGATTTTATAGAACTGATAATGGAAGTATTTATGGATGAATTTTCTATCTATGGAACTTCATTTACTACTTGCTTGGATAATCCCAAAAGAGTTTTGCAGCGTTGCAAAGAGACCAATCTTTTTCTAATCTGGGAGAAGTGCCATTTTGTGGTCAAAGAAGGTATAGTCCTTGTACATAAGGTATCAGGTAAGGGAATTGAAGTGGATAGAGCTAAGATTGAGGCCATAGAGAGAATTCCACAACCCAGGGATATAAAAGGTATAATAAGTTTCCTTGGTCATGTGGGTTTTTATAGAAGGTTCATCGGAAATTTCTCTAGAATATCTAAACCTTTGCCTAACCTTCTGTAAAAGGGAGTAAGATTTAATTTTGATGATAAATGTCTTGTATCCTTTGATAAACTTAAATATGCTTTATCCCATGCTCCTATCATTAAACCACCTATCTGGGATATAACTTTTGACTTAATATGTGAAGCTAGTGATGGTGATGTAGGATTAACTCTGGAACAAGATATAGTTCATAGATTTAATATTATACATCATGATAGTAGAACTCTTCGTAGTGCTCAAAAGAATTATCATACGGAAGAAAGGGAACTTTTTGCTGTATTTTTCTCTTGTGATAAATTTCATTCTTACATAGTTAATGCAAAAGTAAGAGTTCATACGGATCGTGATGATTTAAGAGAATTCCTCGAGAGGAAAAATCATAAGCCAAGACTGATCTGTTGGACTCTTTTACTTCAAGAATTTGAGTTGTAGATTATGCAGAGGAAAGAAATAAAGATGTTGGATGCAGTGTGCATATTTTCCTGGCAAGACACTAATCTTAATGAGAGGAACTTTAGTCCTGGTGATTATCTCTTACGAGAATTAGTAAATGAACTAAGGTCAATTTCTCCAAAAGAGAAGAAGCCTTTGTTGTTGGAGGAGCCTATCATCCCTGGCTAAGTAAATGGTAAGTGCAAGGTAAGTGTTCTTACTCAAATAAGTGATTTATTTTCATAGGTTTTACTTCTGAAATTTTAGCCTTTGAATTCCTCGTGTTTTTCTAAAATTTCTGAAGGTTTTTACCAACTATACGGGTGCAACTATACGACCAGAGAAAAATCTCCCGCCGTATAGTTGGTCGTCAAAACCCTCTGTATCTTCTTCATGAAATTGTTTTCGATGTCTGTACCTATACGTGCGCAACTATACGACCGGAGAGAAAATCCCGGCCGTATGGTTGGTCGTTGAACTCTCAGGCACTTTCGATTTTGATTTCTGTATCTATAAGGTCACAACTATACGACCGGAGATAATATTCTGGCCGTATAGTTGGTCGTTAAACTCTCATACATTTTCGTTTGCTTTTTCGTTTTTCCCCCGAGAAAAAAATGGTATTGTTGGTTCCGAGTCGTAACTTAATCGACCTGGACTCGAGATATTTGGAAATGTCTGCCCGGAACCAACTATATGCCAGAGATATACGGGTTGCGCCCGTATAGTTGGTCGTTACATGGCAGGACTCCTCCAAATCCGCAATTTCTTTCCCTGTTTCGTTAATATTCTTTTCTTGGGCGAGAATTTGGTGTTTCTCATGAGTTTTACCGACCTCTGACCCTCCTTATTTACTGCCGTTGTCTCTCTCTCTAATCATAATCTCCAGAAATGAATGCACCTCTTATTCACACGTGAGGACATGCAACCAACGGAAAGAAGCCAAGAAGAAAAGTTCCTATGGAGATTGGGAGCAATAGCAAGCAAGGCAAGGAGATCAAGATCGTCCCTATGGAGCTCCTCGATGCCAACAATGCATGCTAGAAGAGGGAGTTGAAGGCCCTCGAGTTAAGGATTGAAGAGATGGACAAGGAGACACGAGGGACACCCAAACAACTTCGGTTGCTGTGACTTTATCTTGATAAACTTGATGAAGATATTAAGCAGACAACCAAAGAAGGTTTTTCTATGAGCCTTAAGGAGATACAAACCCTTCAAGATAACAATGAGTTCATTAAAGAACAAGTGAAAGTGCTAGAGAGGAGTAATCTTTTCTACAAGCTACATGTTAAAGAATTAGAAGCTGTCAATCAATCCCTCCGTCTCAGGCTGTCCTGTGAGGAGAAGATACCGCATGCCATGGCGCCATAGTGATCTACAATAATCACGGTATCAAATAATCGCAAGGGATTATTTGATCCCGCCTGGCTTGATTCCAAGCTTGGGGAGATCTTTAAGACTTTGTAATCTATCTTATAAGTTTTACATTACTATTTTAGTTTTGCATTAGTTCAAGTTAGAAATAAAGTTTGCATCATTAGAATTCCCTTTAGGAATAGTCGATCCCTTTTATGAAACTCCGAGTTTATTATCATATATGGAGCAATATTGAGTTTGTGCTTGTCTTACTGGATATATGAATGGCTTGAGTATAATTTTACTTGCACTTGATGATAACAATAGGAGTCTTCCACACCATTGGTATTAATGGAACATATAAAGATAATTTGGTCAATATGTTGTAAGTCTACGGTTTGATTTATAAAGAATTTTCTTTATCTAATCAGTTAAGTTGAAAAAGAAACCTTGAACAAAGGAAAATAAAAAAGTTCTATCAAATTAGGGTGAGATCAAGATGAGGTAGAATCTTCAAGCTATAAAGATTGCTTCGTATACAATTGGAATTTGGTAATTTAGATCGTTAAAATTTGAATTCCTATATGAAGTGGAATCTATGGATAGCTCCTTTACACAACATTTTAACGAAAGTGTGAGCATATATACAAAAGAAAAGAAAAGAAAGAAGAAAAAGAGCGAATGTGCAAAGAGCAAATAGGCATATACCACTATATTGTAGTAGGACAAAGAAGAGTTTAAGATTTTAAATATCAAGTGAATATGTTAATACAAAAACACTTGGGACTACCTCGCTAACTCATTCGGTTGAACCAGATACTTTTACATTATGTTGAGATTCATCTTTTGTGAAATGTTGATCACTAAGGTGTGGAAGCCTGCTAATACTATTCATGTGGTTCGAGTAAGGTACTATTCATGAACTTATTCCCATGTATCATATATGATAATTGCATGCTGCAACTGCCTCATTTATTTTATCGACTCAGCTTCATGAATATGAGGATCACATCCATTAAGCTAAACTTGCTCGGGACGAGCAAGTGTCTAAGCTTGGGGAAGTTGATGAGTGCATATTTGCATGTTTTATATTATTATCTTGCATTGTAGATATAGGATCTTGGTATTTTACGGTGTTCGCGTGCACATTTCATGTCTATTTTCACTAGGATGAGGACAACTGATGGATACAATGGACACAATTCTTGGAGCAGTTGTATTGGGGAGAAAAGGAGTCAAAAACAACGTAAATCACTTATTTGGGAAATATCAATAACACCAGAAGAAAACCCAAAGCGATCTAGGCTTATAGACGGTTTAACGTCCAACTATACAGTGAGAATAAATTTTCCGGCCGTATAGTTCCCGCCGTATAGTTGGCGCCACCACCGCCTCTTCAAATAGTTTCACCATATGCAACTTTATCAGAGAGACGACATACAAAAGAACCAGAAATCGCTGAAACCTCACCTCCAGAAGGCATCCGGAGGGGGAACTCATCCACCGGGCATCCATCTTCGCCCTGCACAGATCTGGGAGGCTAAGGCATCTATCTTCATCATCAACCCCTGCATCACCACCATCTCCATCCATCCCATCTACATCTTGCCTATATCTTGTTGTAATTCCCGTACTCCTTGTGGGTTTATACAAGTACTATTTATCTATGATAGATTCCATTGTTATTGCCATGATGTGGATTACCTCCATGTCTGAGTAGATCATTAGTTCTTGGGGAGATGGAGAAACCCTAGTATGAGATTGAAATAAGATAAAGTTTATTATGATATTCATCGCTATGACCATGTGTTAGATTTTATTCATCTTGATGTTGAGAGAAGTCGACCTCTCAATATTTGCCTCTCATGGGGACTTGATAGAGGGAACTACTTGTTGGTAGACGGAGGTGTGTTAGCACTTACAGTGACTATAAAGCTGTTGGCACCCCTGACGTATCAAGTTGGGAACCGAGGAAACTCATGGAACACTATCCATGCCATGGGATACGTCCTACGGGATTAAGTCCCTTAATAGCGCAGTAATTCGATTGATGTTGATTGTTGACTGTTGTGGTTATGAGGATGATGTGAGCAATGGTTGCTGCCTATTTGTCCAAATAAGGAGTTCCTCCCACACATACATAGTTGAGAATGTTCATGATAATAATCTCTATTTTAGCTCTTTATAATGCTAGTGGTGTATCCGCTACTCCCTGAGAAGGCTGTTTTCCCTATTGCAGTTCCAAATCTCTTTTACATACATGATACTCACTTTCTGTGTTTAGTTACTTTACTTTACTTATTGTTCTCTTATACCAAAAACCCAAAAAACATATTTTTACACAATACTCGTATTTTATTTTATTACTTATAACTTTATTTAGCATTTCTATTGCAATATTTAATTCAAGAGTTATTAGACTTCAGACTCTTGCTCCCTGTGGGATCGATATCTTTATTTCGAAACTACATATAAACGATCTGTGCACATGCAGTCATCAGTAGGCGATGCTGAAAGATCATTTCTTGTTCCCTAATGTTTTGTGTGTTAGATAACAATGCCAAGGATATTTTAATTGTGTGATGAGTGTTGTAGGTACAAAATATTTATCATGTTTCAGCATAATCCCTCTAGAATAATGGAAAGAGCGCCTACTCAAATACAACAGGAATAAGCTTGCCAGGCCAAAATATCTGCCCTGGCTAGGGCTAGATAATCCGCCCCCGGCGAATTCGGCTAAGGAACCAGTGCGCGATGCTCAGATGGGGGAGGGGGGTGGATGAATGGATAGATATTTTGCGCTAGGGTCGGATGTTTGCTCAAGACTAGATAATTCAGCCCTAGCTAGGATCAGATAATTCGCCCCTCCCGAATTTAGGCTAAGGACCAGACGAAGTGATGCTCAGATGGTGGGGCCGATATTTCCCTTAGATATTTAGACAGGTCCAGAGTTTTTGCCCTAGTAGGATAATTTGCCCCTCCCTATGGGACGGACTATCCGGTCCCCTGGAAATTTTGCTAAGGACCAGACGTGCGACTTGCAGAAGAGGCGGTGGATGTTTGGGCTGGCGTTTTTGTGTCGGGCCGGATATTTTACCTGCCCGGATTATCTGCCCCCCACTTGGACCGGATTATCCGGCCCCTGACGACTCCAAATGGCTACAATTCTGGAGGAGTACAAATAACCCTCTCCATATTCAACCTGGTGTCGCTTGAATCCTCAAGAAAGAACATCACTTTTTGAGCCACCAAAATCGTAATATCTCTCCTTCAACCATCTGAAGGTCTTGATGTTTGGATAATCGAAGGAGAAGGCATTGATCTACATCATCACCAAAGCGATCTGAATTTCCCCCTTGTTCACTTGAGGGGCCCTTTGATCTAGATTTTATTTTGAAATCCTAGATCTTGTTTTCTCTATTGCTAATCTTGATTTGTTGTTACAACTTGTTGTCCTACTTGGGAGCCTCCAATTTAGTTGTTGATGCATGCCACAAGCTTATTGTAAAGGCGCTAGTTCCCACCTCGAAGGGTATTGTATAGTGGAAGAGTGGATAAAGCCACTTGTGGCAAGATTCACCAGAGAATAGGGTGAGGACTTTGTGGCATGGTGGTCTTAGTACCACCCACCCCTCCAATGCAGATATACCTCCCCTCAAAAGGAAGGAACTACGGTAACTATATCTCGTGTCTCCGTGTGCTCCACTATAACATCCCAGGATTTTAGGTCAGGAAATAAGATACCGCAGGTGTGTGCATTACATTAATGCATCAGAAAATCTGAAGAATTTTTGCGCAAACTAAAAATCTAGAGGGATCAGAGTTTCTCCCACTAAAAATCTAGAGGGTTTAATTCATCTGAGTTGGGTGCTACAAATTTTGACATGATCTCTAGGCATTCCTTGTGTTTCGGGGAAAACAATTCATTAGAATTGAATTTGGGATTTGAATTTCAAATTTGAATATTTAGGAATTTAGATACTTAAAAAAAATAAAGAAAAAAATTAAAAAATACAACATTATTATAATAATGATATAAAGAAATGGAATTGGATCATTGGAAAATATTATATGACATTACAATAACAAGTAAGTAATAAAAGAATAAAATGGTATTTTATTCCATAACACAATATTACAATTTCTCTATACAAGTAAATAAAAAGGAACAGGAAATTGGAATAATATAACTAAAAGAATTCTTTATTACAAGAACTTACAAGTTACACTGTCTTTACAAACTAAATAAAAACAAAATACTAGAAACGTAAAAGAGAAATCTAAAACCTAGACTATTTCTTCTTGGATACTATCTTGTTCTTGTCACCTGTAAGATAAAAACAAAACAAGACAAAAGGATAATAAGCAAGAAGTAGTTAGTAATATTTCTCTCAGTATTAACATTGTAATACACTGTTTTGACACATCATTGAGTTGAAATAAGAAATGGGCAAGTTCCACAAAATTAGTATCTGTTCTTAATCCAAATTTAGCCCCAGTACTACATCATTGGTTATAAAGGGGAAAATTTGACCAGAGAGGGGTAAAGTAATAATAGTAACCATCAAGGTTTACTTCAGCTCATCCAGAACAGTGAAGGCAACACACGCGTGGTTGCATGCATGTGTGCTGTCAACACAAGTCAGGAACATGAGTGAGATAAAAGCTCAGTCGCAGTAGTAGAGAAAGCTTCTCTGCTGACCATAGTTCATACCATCAAGAACAACTAGACACACCATGACATCACCACTGGTTTTTATTATACCATCCACAAGAATCACAAAACCAACCATTGAATCCACCAACCATGGTTACAAAAAGGAGGGGGGTTCTGGAGTTGGGCAAGGTCAAGCAAGCATCTACGAGGAGCAGACCAAGTAACTAGCAGGGAGTATCTTGTCAAGATCACAACTAGGAGCAGATCATCAAACTTCCAAAAGCTCAGTTAATAATTATAAGCCACAACAACAACATAAATTACTATTTCATTTCTCATGCATCCTATTGGTTCTTGTTAAGATCTATCTAGGCAGGAATAAGGTTAGAATAAGAATCTCCTCATATTTATACTCAAGTGGAGTATAAACTCATCACAGGAGTGATAGTACAGCCATATAACCATATATAAATGAATAAAAGATGGAGCCTCAATCTTTTGCATCCTAGGCAAGGGACATGAAAAGCAAACAATAGAACAACAAATCATACCAGTCTAGCACACCATTGTGCATACTCCACTAGGGAGGAACCACAGTGGCATGGCAAGCAGTAGAAGCCATTACCAAGTTCACTAATCAATATTTCTTGAGTAAATCATTTTCCGAGAATCATAGGAATCTTTTATAAATAGAATTCTATCATAGGTAAACAACGACAATCTATTTTGCTTATGAACATTATCCTAGTAAGGATTATATCCTTACTGGTACATTTAGGAATCCATCCTAAACATTGTTTCCTGTCCATAAATAGAGCTACTAAGTTTTCCATTTATAAATCAAGTCACATACATGAATCTCTGATGCTAGGATCTCACTGCCAGTTAAAAAACATCACTGTCCTTAACAGGACTATAACCGGAGTGGGGATTTCAACCTAGAACATCAACTGGGAAGAAGTTCCACAATGAATAAATACCATGCACAACATCGACATCACACCAGCACTAGTATTACAATGAAATCCACATGGGATATTTAGAATGGCAACCATTAGGTAATATCACTGAGGCAGAGCCAGAGACCAACTAACAAGACTAGAGTTGAACTATTGCAAAGCAATTCCTAAGTAAAATCCACTAGAGCATGATGAAATTAGCTACCATACTGTGTCAACCATTGTAATATCTGAGAGTGATCTGAGAGGGGAAGAACAATAGTTCATGGCAAACCCTAATTAGGGTTAAACACATTAGTATAGTGAGAGACAGAGAGAGGGGAAATAAGAGGGGGACTTGCCCATGCTCCTTGCTAGGGTTTAGAAGAGGAAGCAAATGGGCTAGTTGGCGGCAACTACAACATGGTGGTACGGTGGGCACTAGAGCACCTGCACCCTCTCGAGCCGCGTCAGACCATCGGACCATCACAGCATGGCCCCCGGAGCACGGCAGGGCGTGGTGGGCCAAAAACCATAATCACGACTGCGGGGTCAACGTGGCCAGATGGAGGCATGCATGCCAAATAGAAGCGGAGAAATCAATGTAGCAGGGCATGCTTGGTTGGAAAGCATGGTGGCGGTAGCCAGGACGACCAAAGTTCATCGAGATCAAGTGGCGATGTTGCAAAATCACTAGAGAGTGGAGATGAATGAGATGAGTTCATGCGCGTGAGGATGAGGACATGCTAGTGCGCGAGCCAGAAGGACTGGTTGGGGTTGATCCCAACCCAGATGGGCTATATGAGCCATGTTGGGATGGCCCAGGGGTCAAGTCCAGTTAAAGAAACAAAATTTGTATCTTTAATCTTTTTTTATAAATTCCAAATACAGCCCTATGAGTATTTAGGCTCTAGAAAGATAAATAAAAATCATAAAAATGCATGTAATGTACCAAAAATCTCACAACCATAATATCTATCTAGGAAAATACAACTAAATATTTAAACCACTAAATTTCCTATTGAGATGACAAAATGAAGAAAAATCCTAAAAATAAATAAAAATCACTTGTGTATGAGAATTTATCTACTATTCTAAAAAAACTAAAGTTGAGATTCTAAGTAATTTTGGGATTTCTAAATAAAACTGCTATAAAAGGAATGTAAAATCCTTTTCTTGCATTAAAATAAAAAGAATGTATTTTCTTTTATCACCTATAAAATAAATTCTTTTATATCTACTTCAACCCTTAGGATTTAATGCTATGAATAAATGATATTATTTTATTAATAATTATAATGAAAGTGTTTCTAACATTTTAAAATTACATTTACCTTTATAATTTGAGTAATTCATCCAAAGAAAAATAAGTAATTAAACCCTTGATTACAAAATCATTTTATACACAATGGAATCAAATATTCCTTTACAAATAAGACCAATAACAACTTCTATGCAACTACTCTCTTTCCAAATTTGTTTACGTTCTCATTTTCATTTAAATAATTATGCTTGATTAAATAATGTTTTTTCCAAAACCGACACCTAAGTGTAAGGCTTCAACTTAAAACCTAAATCACATCATTAACTTACATCATATGTGGATGATCTCACATTTTCAACCATGCTTGAGAGAATCCTAGGACTCAATTGTGTTATCAAAATATTAAGTCTTAAATTCATTTATGTTTTTATAGTTAACTTTGGTCTATCATAAAATCAAGAGGAACTTTAGTTCTAAACCCTTAAACTATATCAATGTCAATAGTTTATATTCGAGTAATCCTAACTATTAAATAACTTAATACAAGAAATATTTTCTTCAAAAGTTATTCTTTATGCCACTTCAACCAAAAACATTACTTTATTTCTTTGAAGTCTTAACAACTTAAAACCTGAGCTTTCATAAGAGTTACATGGTACTAAGAAACCATGTGTTATATGTATGCTTTACTTTTATATCTTGTTTGTTAACTCATAAAATATTTGAAGATATCTTTGCTTGTGAAGTAAACTTTAAGATAAACCAAATCTTAATGAAATCACCTAAGTTCAACTCATTCACAATATTAGGTATTACTTCGGGGTATTACAAAATGTATGGCATTACTTATGCATCACATAATCTTGCTTCTTTAAATATTAGTCCTTATCGGACCAATGATGTCATTTTCAGATATTGGATCTTATATTGTCTCAAAGACCATGATTTTATAATCTTGTAATCACAAATGCAAGTTCACACTAGCTCATGTACTTTGGTTATTTTCTATCAAGTATTTGCAATCTATTATTGTTATCACCTGTATTTCAAAAAGGATGACAGAAAACATTATTTTCATAATTAATGTGAACTATTGGTTACTGATCCGAAGTGGTCTGTTAATCTATTATGACTGGATATGGAACCACCATTGCTCAAGAATGTATCATCTAGGATTTACTAACCAATTTCACCAGTGATTCTTGCACTATATAACTCGCATTAACCATGAGATCTATATGGCTCTAGGGAAGATAGTTGGATCTTCTTCATTTCGCATGTCAACAGATAATTGGGACATGGCTATAATTCTCGGAGAGGATTGGAAGCATAAGGATGGTATCCTTCAACGTCCCACGACATTTGGTATCTATGAGGGTTTTGCATTTTCAAGATGTAATTGGAAACAAGTTTTATCCTGGGCCTGGCGTGTAATCCGATGGGCATGCAGGGTCGAGGAGAAGGAAAATGGTTGGCTTGGGTTCTTATACTGGGCCCTAGACCAAAGGAAGTGTGGATGAGAAAGATCACCCGGTTGTGCAATAAGGAAAAGGATCTCTCATGGGTAAAGCAACACACCTCTATAGAGTTTATAAAAGTGTGACATGTTACTCCCTGTTCTGGGAAGGAGCTACAAACGTTGCAGGAAAGGAACTCCATGAAGTTCTAATCAACCTGTGAAGACTAATGGATGACCTTTTTAGAATAAAAGCAACCTTTGAAGAAATGTTTACAAAAACTGCATAACCTACGACCTTTGGTCAGTGTTTCTAGATAGTGCATCAAATAGTCATTTTTAGTGAACTTGCTAAGTATGCTTGTACTCAACCATATCTTCTTAACCCTTGCTAGATTATTAAGCCAATGAAGACAATGTCAACACGAACTGATGCTCAAATGAATCAACACCAAAAGTTCAATTTCTTCAATGAAGTCATTGGTGTTAACATATATATCTACTGAAGTGAAGGCGAAGTCCTGATTAGATAGGAGTATAATCTCTAGCCATAGAATCTACTTCTGTATAGCATTGTGATACGTTGATAATGTATCTATAATTTTTGATGTTCCATGCTTGTTTTATATCTACTTTTCGTATGTTTTGTCCACACTTTGGAGTATTTTTATACACTATATTAGACTAACCTATTAACAAGATACCATAGTGCTAGCTGCCTATTTTTGGCTGCTTTTGGTTCCAGGAAAGTCAGAAAATGAATATTCTCGGAATTGGATGGGACAAAAGCGAAAGTCAATATTTCACCGAGGGGGACACGGAGCCAGAATACTAGACGGAGAGCGGCCAGAGGACGGCCACAGAACCTAGCCGCGCGGCCAGGCCTAGCACACGCCAGGGGGTGGTGTGGTCGCCTAGGGCACCCCTTGGCCTCCCCTTTCGCCTATAAGATGCCTCTGATACAGAAACCCTAAGTACCCGATCAAAATTCCACGAAAGAGTCTGTAGCCGCCATCATCTCCATCCCTAGATCGAGAGGGATCTGAACATCTTCCTAGCACCCTACCGAAGGGGAGATATCACCCTGGAGGCCTTCTTCATCACCATGCAAGCCTCCGGTGTGATGCGTGAGTAGTTCATCCCTGTACTACGGGTCCATGTAGTAGCTATATGGTTGGTTCTTCTCCTTTGTGCTACCATGTCTAGATCTTGTGAGCTCTATTCATGATCAAGATCATCTATTTGTAATCATACATGTTGTGTTTGCGGGGATCCAATGGATATTGAGATGCTATTTTAGATTGATTATTGATTCTATCATGTTTTTTTTATTTGTGATCTTGCATGCTCTCTGTTGTTAGTACCTATCTTGGCCGAGTAGATGCTAGCAACTCCAAGAGGGAGTATTTATGCTCGATAGTGGGTTCATGCCTGTAGTAATCTGGGGAAGTGAAAGAAATCTCTAAGGTACTAGATGTGTTGTTGATACTAGGGAGAAAACAACAATCCTTTGTTCATAGAACAATCATATTGTTTACTTTACATGCAATGCTTAATGCAGTTATCTGTTGCTTTCAACTTAATACTGGAGGCGGTTCGGATGATAACTTGAAGGTGGATTATTAGTCATAGATGCAGTTGAATTACGGTCTATGTATAATGTTGTAATGCCCAATCAAATCTCAATGGAGTCAAGTTGATTAGTATATGCATGTATGCTTTCTCTGTGTCTGTCAATTGCCCCGCTATAATTTGTTCACCCAACATGTCATTTATCTTAAGGAGAATCACCACTGGTGAACTATGGACCCCGGTCCTTTCTTTTACCATCAACCTACAACTATTTACTGTTTTCTGTTTACTTTCTGCAAGCTATTACTATCTTCCACACAATACGTTTAATCCTTTGTTTTCAGCAAAACCAGTGAGATTGACAAGCCCACTGTAAGTTGGGGGCAAAGTTCTATGGTTGTGTTGTGCAGGATTCCAAGTTAGAAACAACACCTTGGAGGTGTTTCCTTGCTCCTACTGCTTCGATAACCTTGGTTTCATAACTGAGGGAAAACTTGCTGATGTGCTCATCATAGCTTCCTCTTGGGTTTCCCCAATGAGCTCGATAAATTTTGGGCCATTAAGCTATTTTTCTGGCGTCATTGTCGCGGATTGAAGAAGAAGAAGCTCCCATGTCAACCACGCACCATGAAACTATTTTTCTGGCGCCGTTGTCGGGGAGTCAAGGACATCTTCACAAGGGGAGTCCCTCATAACCAATCTCTTTACTTTGTTTTATTTGTTTTTCTTAGTGTATTTCTGCTTTGTTTGTGTGTTTCTTTATCAAAACACACAAAAATTAATTGTACTAGTTTGCTTTATTTATTAAAAACACAAAAAATGACTACTTTTGAAAACACTAAGTTGTGTGATTTCACTAGCACCAACAACAATGATTTCATGTGCACACCTATTGCTCCACCTGTTCCTGAAGCTACTTTCTTTGAAATAAAACCTGCTTTACTCAATCTTGTTATGAGAGAACAATTTTCTGGAATTGGTACTGAAGATGCTGCTTCTCATCTAAATAACTTTGTTGAACTTTGTGAGATGCAAAAGCATAGGGATATAGATGGAGATATTATTAAGCTTAAATTGTTTCCTTTCTCTTTGACAGGAAAAGCTAAAGAATGGTTGCAATCCCTAACTAGAAATAGTATTGATTCTTGGACTAAATGCAAAGATGCTTTCATTGGAAAATACTATCCTCGTGCTAAGATTATATCTATGAGAAGTGAAATAATGAAGTTTAAACAATCTGATAATGAACATGTCGCTCAAGCTTGGGAAAGAATGAAATCTTTGGTAAAGAATTGTCCCACTCATGGACCGACTGCTTGGATGATTATCCAAACCTTTTATGCAGGACTGAATTATTCTCCAAGAAATCTACTAGATTCTGCTGCTGGAGGTACATTTATGACCATCACTTTGGGTGCTGCAACAAAGATTCTGGACAATATGATGATTAAATATTCTGAATGGCATACCAAGAGAGCTCCACATGGTAAGAAGGTAAATTCTGTTGAAGAGACCTCTTCCTTGATTGATAAAATTGATGTTATTATGTCTATGCTTGTTAATGGGAAAGCTCATATTGATCCAAATCATGTTCCCTTATCCTCTTTGGTTGCTCAAGAAGAGCAAGTTGATGTGAAATTTATAAGAAATAATAATTTTAGCAACAATGCCTATAGGAATAATTATGGTAATAATAACTATAGGCCTTATCCTCCCAACAATGGTAATGCTTATGGAAATTCCTACTATAATAATAGGAGTGCACCCTCTGAACTTGAAGTTATGCTTAAAGATTTTATTAGTAAACAAACTGCTTTCAATCAAAATATTGAGGAAAAACTCTCTAATTCTGAAAGAAACATAGCATCATTGGCTGAAGCACAATCTTCTTTGAATAAAATGGCTACTAAACCTGAAACTATTGAAAACCCCTTTGCTGCTACTAATGCCATACAAGTTAGAATTGATGAAAATGTTAGATTATTAGCCGAATTGCATGCTAAGTGGGAAAGATAAGATGAAATTTCTAGAAATATTAGTGTTTCTACTATCACTACCACTAATGTTGAAGCTAGTAAACCCAATGGAACCTTTTCTAATAAAAATGCTGAAATTCTTCGAAATATGGGAAACAATAGCTCTACTACTTTAGATGATAATTATGATTTTGATCTTGATGGTTGCAATATCTCTAAAGTAATTATGTTCCTACAAAATATTTCTTAAAATCCTAATGGTAGTGTTATAAATATGGCTTTTACAAAACACATTACTGATGCTATCATAAAAATTAAAGAAGAAAAGATGAAACATAAAGCTTCTATTCCTATGAAATTAGAAGATGGGTGGGACCCCATCATTAATATGAAAGTGAATGATTTTGATCTTAAGGCTTTATGTGATCTTTATAGTAGTGTTTCTATTATGCCTAGAAAGATTTATGAAATGCTTGATTTGACACCACTGGAAGATTGTTATTTAAATGTCCCACTTGAGGATAATGCTAAAAAGAAACTCATGGGGAGTATTAATGATGTTCTTATTATGGTTAACAATGCTTATGTCCCCGTTGATTTCTATGTTTTGGATGTTGAATGCAATGCTTCTTGTCCTATTACTTTGGGAGGACCTTTTCTTAGAACTGTTGGTGCCATTATTGATATGAAAGAAGGCACCATTAAATATCAACTCCCACTCAAGAAAGGTATATAACACTTCCCTAATAAGAGAAGATTCCTTTTGCCTATCATATGAAAACAAAATTTGCTCTTAATGCTTCTTCATTTGAGAATACTTGATGCTTTTCTTGCTTCTTATGCCTAACTTAAAAGCGTTAAAGAAAAGTACTTATTGGGAGATAACCTAAAAGTTTTAGATGAGTCTTGGAAGCTATTGCTTCAGTAATAACCTCTACTTATCCTTTTTTTGCTTTTTGTGCCAAGAGTAACCTCTAATGAGAGAGAAGTAAGACTTGGGAAAGTTGCCGTCCCAAAACAGATTTTTGTGCTTCGCTGTAAAAATTCGTGTAAGATCTCTGTACGTCAGTTTTTCAGCTGTAATTTTTTGTTCTTCTACCCCAGGTTGTTATCCAACTTTAATTAGTTCAACACTTTTCGATTTGAGCAACATAAGGTCTTCGAAAAAATCGATTTCTATCTGCTGGTCTGTTTTGACAAATTTCTGCCATTATTTGCATTTGCTTCTTGTTGATTCCTTTTGGGTTCTCTTTTGGGGAATTTAGATTTTTGAGGGAAGTGCTACAATAGCTTGTGTTTTAATGGAATATTTGCTTGTGTTGAAACTGAACCCAATGACTTATTATCTTGAGTGCAATAATGTTGCTAATGAAGATTATGTGAATTTTGTATGAAGGAAAAATTTCAGGTGTAAGGAGAGAATGATGTAATGAGATGAAGAATGGACTAAAGCTCAAGCTTGGGGGTGCCACCCCGTGTCACCCCAAGAAATATCCAAGAATTACAAGCGTCAAAGCTTGGGGATGCCCAAGGCATCCCCTTCTTCATCAATAAAAATCTCAGGTTTCTTCCAAACACTTCATTTTTATTGTTTCATGCACAGTTCTGTTGTTCTTGGAGTCTTTGTTTTTGTTTTTGGTTTTCGTTTGCTTGGGTTTCTTAGTTTGCTTGAATAAATTGGTTGGACCCCCTCATTCATACATTATTTTTCAAATAAGATTGGTTTGGATTGGAAAAGAGTAGGAAAAGTTCATGCTTAAGTGGTAAAGAGACCTTGTTTTTTACTGTGGCTTATGCTTTGTCATTTCATGGTTGGTATTGTTTTGTCTTTATGCTTAGTGATTTTTGCTGTAGCATGACATCTTATAAACAATTGAGATTGCTTAATGTGCCTTGAAAGAATCATGCATTATTTTAGGATATTAAAGCATAGTATTGTGGTATTCTCCTTTGATGCTTTATTTGGGTTGACTTGGCGCATGCTTACACCATGTTATGACTATCCCAAGTCACCATATCCTCTATTATCCTTTAGTTTTCAACTTGTAATATCACTTTATGCTTTAATTTATGATGTTTTGTCACTTTGCATGATTATGGCCATTATTGATCTCTTAGTTGGTCGCTCACAGTCTTTTGCTATCCTCCATAACCAAGTGTGAGTTCCACTCATGCATTCAACTCCAAATAAAACGAAGTTATTCCAAAGATTCCATCATACCTACCTATTAGCATTTGCTATTCCAAGTATATTCATGTTTTTATCTACCTTTCGAATTAAACTTGTTATGAGAAAACTAGTGATTAAAGCTCTCACGAACTTGATGGCACACTTTACTTTTCTTGCCCCTAATAAACTTGAACCATTGTGTCATCTATGTTGTATATGCTTGCACTTATATGTTGGGGATTAGCAGAACCATGTTGTCACGGGGAGCGCTTTCAACATTGCACTTGTACATTGTACCTAGTTAATATCATGCTCTTTTGTCTATTGATGTCGTTAGTGTGAAATGAAAGGGGAGCTTGTAAGTCCATGGAGTTATGTATGTGTGTTAGAGAAACGCCTGGGCCGCCAGTCTAATCCATGCCTAATCATGGTGGAAACCTGCAGCGTAACCATAATGAGCAATCTATAAAGCATTCTTCTTATAAAAAAAGAGATTAAGATTGAGAAAAAAAGAGATGAGAAAATAGGAAAGAGAGAAAAAGCACCATTTTCCCATGGTAAATAAGAAGATTACTGAGATGCTCGTTGTCTACTTGCCATGTCATTTTGATATGGGGATTCTTCCATATCATCGGGCAAGGGGTACCCCGTTGGCGGTTCTCTATGATAGACATGTGCTTACTATGACAAGAACTTACCAGTAACTAAACTTGAGTAGCATGAGGAGCGGCCCTCGTATTCAAGGGACATGAGATTTACAACTTATACTCTGTCAAGCATATACTCCATAGTTTGTTCACTTTAACCTTAATCACTTCAAGATGCTTATGATAGGGGCAATGAGAGATGAAAGCTAATAAGTACCATAATTTTTGGAAGCTCTTTATGAGACTTGAATCCCTCCTTCCTTCTATGAAGGCCTTTCTTTTAATTTTATGTTGAGTCTCCATCTTCTATCTTTATGCACCTATTGAGAGAGCATAGTGGCAATTCTTAGTTAAACGTGCATTGTCCCAAGACTTGTTCATTGATGCATAACTTTGATATTGCTTGTTCTTAAACTATTTGTATCTAGTCACCCTTATGAACTTTGAAGGTGTCCTATGCATTTATGTTTGCTACTCTATGAGGGATAAGCTGAATACCATTCTCATTATGCTTTATTTATGTGAAACAAACAAACGTCTTACAAAGCATTGTTATTCATGAATCTTTTTTTTATGTTACAACATAGTTGCTATGTCTTATTGTTAGAACTATATCTTTCATGCTATGTTAAAGTACTATGATTCCAGCAATCCATGTTTTACAAATACTTTGATCACATCTATGATGGTGCATGTCACCTCAAAAATTATTCTTTCTTTTTATCACTTACCTACTCGAGGACAAGCAGGAGTTAAGCTTGGGGATGTTGATATGTTGCTAACGTATCTATAATTTTTGATGTTCCATGCTTGTTTTATATCTACTTTCTTATGTTTTGTCCACACATTGGAGTATTTTTATACACTATATTGGACTAACCTATTAACAAGATGCCATAGTGCCAGCTGCCTATCTTCTACTTTTTTTGGTTCCAGGAAAGTCAGAAAATGAATATTCTCAGAATTGGACGGGACAAAAGCGAAAGTCAATATTTCACCGAGGGGGACACGGAGCCCGAATACTAGACGGAGAGGGGCCATAGGACGGCCACAAAACCTGGCCACGCGGCCAGGCATGACCCACGCTAGGGGGTGGTGTGGCCGCCTAGGGCACCCCCTCGGCCTCCCCTTTCGCCTATAAGATTCCTCCGATACATAAACCCTAAGTACCTGATCAAAATTCCATGAAAGAGTCTGTAGCTGCCGTCATCTCCATCCCTAGATCAGGAGGAATCTAAAGATCTTCCTGGCACCCTGCCAGAGGGGAGAGATCACCCTGGAGGCCTTCTTCATCACCATGCAAGCCTCTAGTGTGATGCGTGAGTAGTTCATCCCTGGACTACGGGTCCATGTAGTAGCTAGATGGTTGGTTCTTCTCCTTTGTGCTACCATGTCTAGATCTTGTGACTCTGTTAATGATCACGATCATCTATTTGTAATCATACATATTGTGTTTCCGAGGATACGATGGATATTGAGATGCTATTTCAGATTGATTATTGATTCTATCATGTCTTTATTATTTGTGATCTTGCATGCTCTCCGTTGTTAGTAGCTATCTTGGCCGAGTAGATGCTAGCAACTCCAAGAGGGAGTATTTATGCTCGATAGTGGGTTCATGCCTGTAGTAATCTGGGGAAGTGATAGAAATCTCTAAGGTACTAGATGTGTTGTTGCTACTAGGGAGAAAACAACTATCCTTTGTTCACAGAACAATCGTATTGTTTACTTTACACGCAATGCTTAATGCAATTATCTATTTCTTGCAACTTAATACTGGAGGGGGTTCGGATGATAAACTGAAGGTGGATTATTATTCATAGATGCAGTTGGATCATGGTATATGTATAATGTTGTAATGCCCAAGCAAATCTCATAGGAGTCAAGATGATTAGTATATGCATGTATGATTTCTCTGTGTCTGTCAATTGCCCCGCTATAATTTGTTCACCCAACATGTCATCTATCTTAAGGAGAATCACCACTAGTGAACTATGGACCCCGGTCCTTTCTTTTACCATCAATCTACAACTATTTCTTTTTTTACATTTTACTTTGCAAGCTATTACTCTGTTCCACACAATACGTTTAATCCTTTGTTTTCAGCAAAACCGGTGAGATTGACATCCTCACTGTAAGTTGGGTGCAAAGTTCTGTGGTTGTGTTGTGCAAGATTCCAAGTTAGAAACAACACCTTGGAGGTGTTTCCTTGCTCCTACTGGTTCGATAACCTTGGTTTCATAACTGAGGGAAAACTTGCTGTTGTGCTCATCATACCTTCCTCTTGGGGTTCCCCAACGAGCTCGATTTTGGGCCATCACATTCCTATAGCAGCAATTGCAAGCCATATATATATATTAATAGTAGTATTATTTCTAGAATAGGTTTCAAGTTGTTAGTTCTGGTATCTTTCTCCATAATGTTTTCGAGGAATGTTTTCTGGATAATTTGTAAATATTTGAGTTGTAATTTATAGTCATGTCTTGGAACCGTGATGTTTCTGTTGTACCAATCTGAGGGGTGTAATACTAGTGGAATGGTGTTTCATTGGTGTTATGTCAACGACTATAGTATACTTTATTATGCAGTGGTATGCGGGGTCACTATAGCTGGTATTAGAGCAAACACTTTGAACTTAGGATTAAAACCCTTTTAGGAGATTTGTAGGTTGGATAGTGACTATAGGAAGCAATCTTATATAAACCATAGGTTCTTATAACTTGTGATGAATATCCACTTGATGATCACATTTTAGTAAGATGTCTTAATCAACTTCTTAGGAGTAGTTATCTATCTTCCATTACAAATAGTATTACTTTAAGTGTCTTTCTAAGAAGGTATTACACCATTAAGCTATCTTAAATAATCCAATTTATTGAAGTACATTATGACTAAGCTAAGCATAGCATATGGAAGAGTATTAGTGATGTAGTCTTGTAAAGGGAATCCATGTAAGGTAGTAGAATCTTATAATTAGTTGACAAGGATAGATAATATAACAAAGACCATTAGAGTATGTATGGATGTAATGGGAAGTAAACTCATGTAGGGTTCACTTCAGAACTTCACATGATGGAGTTGAATCTTGCTAAGAATCGATGATGGCAAGATTAGAAGAAGAGTTGTCATGGTGGGTTTAGCTCCAAAACCATGATGAACAAGCAAACCATAACTAGATCATGGTGAGATTAGCTCTTAAACCATGATAAACATGTAATTAGCATAACTACTTAGTGAGTAATTTTGAATATGAAGTCATAAACAGTGTAGGATCATGACATAGGTCATAAAAGTCATAAGGATCCAATAATCTTTAACTTAGAGGTATCAAAATTAGTCATGAGAGTCTTGTGGAGAGATCATCTGAGGTTAGTTTATAGAACAACAGATGGCAAGTTATAGTTAGTAGTTCCGAAAGGAAGGTAATAAGTTGGTTGTAACCATTTTGAGACCATTTTTCTCAAAATTATCCAATTACAAATGAGTAATTTGGGTAAATATTGAGACAACGAGTAGTAAAACCTATAAGTGCTAGGTATCACAAAGTAAACCTATACTAGGAGGTGTTATATAATGCACATCTAAGCTTGAATGCTAAAGATGTTTTACTCAACTATTATAATTCAGGCAGGATAATGTGTGTTATATACACAAAAGTTGATTTTTTTGGATCTTATTATTGGGGATGTAACCCTAGGTACCCCAGAGTTGATGTGTTAAGTGACTCAAATAGAGCAATGAGGAAATTGACCAAAGATATAAATGGAGAAGAATGGCATAAAATGGATAAAATAAGGAGAAAGAAGTAAAGAAAAAGAGAAAGAAGGCACACCTGGGCCGAACTCAAGCAAAGTCGGCCTGGGTGGATTCCCTCCAAGGACAAAACTATACTCCCCTGCCAGATTAACATTCAAGCCGGATGGGCCGAATTGCCCCTAGCCGGCCCATATCCAGGTTACTGAACTCCTGCTGGGACCCGTCCACTCCTCCAGTTCCCGCCAGCACACCTTAACGCCATCGCTCCCGTGCATCTCCACCTCGCGTCGCTAGCGACCTTCCCCCGGGTGGGCCGGCATATGCTAGAGCCAGTCCACCGCGGGTCACCCGGCGCCCACTCCTCCGTAGGCATCGACAAGATCCCCCGGGTGGGCCGGCACGGGGATAACTCGGCCCATCATGGGCCACCTCTTCTCGCCGGACCACCGACTCAACCCGGGTGGGTTGACACCACGGCCTACCCCGGGATTGCTTCACCAGTGTTGCCAGGGCCGACATGGGGAAGCTCCAGCTGGGGCATTTCCTTGCTGCCCCACCTAGGCCGAGAGAGAGAACGACCCGGCTGGGCTGTCTCAACCCCCTGGACCCCTTGCAGGCCGAGTTACCTGGTGATCCGGCTGGGCTGGGAATAATCCGGCTGGGCGTACTATTCATGGCTCAGGTGGGCCCCATTTTACCCCTAGTCTGAATTATTTCCACCCATAACCGAATTTCACTTCCCCGAACCGAATTACTTCGTCCCGGATGCCACTTTGCTTATATTTGAATGATCCCTCGACCTCTACATCAACACGCCTTCCAGCCAAGTCAAGCCTACGTCAGGTGCCAGTCTTGGGACACCCCTGGCTCAGACTGGCCCCGTTGGTCCAAGATGCTAAGGAATATGCTGGGCATCTTGGGAGATGTTAGGGAATATTCTAGACATCTCCTAAGATGCTAAGGAATATGCCGAAGGTATAAGACCGGTGACTCACTAAAGGACAAGGTGACTGGGTAATGACCCACTAAACAACTCATAGGAGTACTTGTGATGACATACCATGTCTCCTAGGCTCCCCTTTATAAGGAGCACCAGGGGTAACATTACACGGGAAGCCCCCGAAGGCTCCTCTCCCTCTTCTCACTAGGAGCATGGTTTCTTCTTCCTCTGCTCTCTCCATGAGAGGCATAAGAGTACAGCTCAAGGAGAACCATTGTAGCCACAAGCATGGCAAGATATATGAGATTAGATGCATGAGTAGACGTGTTATCTCACTAGGAGAGCCTCAAACCTGGGTATATCATGTCTCTATGAGTTCTTTCGCATGAGGTCTTCACTTCATCATCCCTCCCCGGATTCCTCCATCGTCCATCGGCCCCAACTTTAGCCTACCCATGGCATATGCTGTGACACCACCGTGACATTTGGCGCCCACCGTGGGGCTGATCAGAGGCGCTGATTGGGTTATCATCCGGATGGGAACGTCTTCATCAAGCTTTGCTTCACCATCGATCAAAAGTCTCTACATCCCCTTCCTCAACATACAGAGAGTAGGGGAGTTGGCATACAAGCCTCCTTTGTTGAGGTGATTTAACCCCTTCCTCAACCTCTTCACCAACGATACTATAAGTGTTAGGTGACTCTATGGGAGTAACTCAACTAGATACCTCAACCTCCTCACCAAAGATGAAGTGAGTAACGAGTAATTCAACCAACATGCACATGAGATACCCCTGAATTTCACTCGGGGACTATCACCCTCAATCACCTAGTTGTTCACCCTGGGATGGGATAACACAACCCGGGGACTAGCAAACATGTCTTTTAAGTCACCTAAGGGTAGAAAAAGTATCTCGGGGACTCAGCGTCTCTGTGCATAGAACTGTAACTCAGAGAAGACTTAAGATAACCCATTATCTCGTATGTATCAACTGCTTTGTGTCTTTAGGCTACCTTGGATGAGGCTCATTATAACTCGGATTTAACTCAGCTCACCTAGTAACCTAGTAACTAGGATTGTACTTCAGCTTGCCTAGTTGCATTGTAACTCGGATTTGACTTAGTCAGCTGGATTACCTGGTAACTCGGATTGGTGTTTTCAGCTTGCCAGGTCATCCGTAATTCAGATTTTCTTCAGATTCCTAGTTACATGGTAACTTGGATTATACTTCCATTTTCCTAATTACAGGATAATTCGGATTTGCTCCAAATTTCCTAGTTACAGGGTAGGATTTTATTTCAGCTCGCCTGGTTATTTGGTAACTCGGATTTTAACTCAGCTTACCGGGTTATCTTATACCTCAAATTAGTTTGTTCCACATCTTAAATGACAATGTGGCAGCATATCAACTCATCATATTCAATCTCGGATCAATATCTCTGATCCATATCTAAGGAAATATGACGCCATATCACAAAGTCATGTCATAACTCAAAATCATATCTCGGATCAGTAACTCAGATCCAAGTCTATGGCAGTTTGCCAGCATATCGTAAGGCCATATCATATTTCAGCAACTGTGACTCGGATTTGAGTCAAGTAACTCAGATTTTGAGGCAAGTAACTCGGATTTGAGTCAAGTAACTCGGATTTGAGCCAAGTAACTCTGATTTGAGTCAAGTAACCCAGATTCGAGTCAAGTAACTCGGATTTGAGTCAAGTAACTCGGATTGAGTCAGGTAATTCAGACTTGAGTCAGGTAACTCATATGTGAGTCAAGTAACTCAGATTTGAGTCAAGTAACTCGGATTTTGAGTCAAGTAACTCAAAATAAAGAATCATGTCGATTTTGAGTCATATAACTCAGCAAGTGTATCTCGGTTGAGATAGGTCGGATTACAATTCATAAGGCCAGAGCCAAATCAGGCCAGATGCCAAAAGACTTACCTAAATGGGTTAAGACTAGAGCCAAATCAGGCCAGAAGCCAAAAAACTTACCCAAATGGGTTAAGGCCACAGCCAAATCAGGCCAGAAGCCAAATGACTTACCCAAATGGGTTAAGGCCATAGCCAAATTAGGCCAGAAGCCAAATGACTTACCCAAATGGGTTAAGGCCAGAGCCAAATCAGGCCAGAAGCCAAATGACTTACCTAAATGGGTTAAGACTAGAGCCAAATTAGGCCAGAAGCAAAAAGACTTACCCATATGGGTTAAGGCCAGAGCCCAATCGGGCAAGAAGCCAAATAACTTATCCAAATGGGTTAAGGCCAGAGCCAAATTAGGCTAGAAGCCAAAAGACTTAACCAAATGGGTTAAGGACAGAGCGAAATCAGGCCAGAAGCCAAGAGTCTTACCCAAATGGGTTAAGGCCAGAGCCAAATCAGGCCAGAAGCCAAAAGACTTACCCAAATGGGTTAAGGCCAAAGCCAAATCGGGCCAGAATACAAACGACTTACCAAAATGGGTTAAGTCCAGAGACAAATTAGGCTAGAAGCCAAATAACTTACCCAAATGGGTTAAGGCCACATCCAAATCAGGCCATAAGCCAAAAGACTTACCCAAATGGGCTTAAGGCCATAGCCAAATCAGGACAGAAGCCAAGAGACTTATCCAAATGGGTTAAGGCCAGATCCAAATCGGGCTAGAAGCTAAATGACTTACCCAAATGGGTTAAGGCTTGAGCAAAAGCAGGCTAGAAGCCAAATAACTTACCTAAATGGGTTAAGGCCATAGCCAAATACGTCCAGAAGCCAATTGACTTACCCAAATGTGTTAATGCCAGAACCAAATCAGGCCAAAAGCCAAGAGACTTACCCAAATTAGTTAAGGCTAGAGCCAAATCGGGCCAGAAGTCAAACGACTTACCGAAATGGGTTAAGGCCAGAGCCAAATCAGGCCAGAGGCCAAATGACTTACACAAATGGGTTTAAGGACAGAGCCAAATCAGGCCAGCAGCCAAAATACTTGCCTAAATGGGTTAAGGCGAGAACCAAATCAGGCAAGAAGCCAAGATACTTACCCAAATCGGTTAAGGCTAGAGCCAAATCAGGCCAGAAGCCAAAAGACTTACCCAAATGGGTTAAGGCCAGAGCAAAATCAGGCCAGAAGCCAAAAGACGTACCCAAATGGGTTAAGGCTAGAGCCAAATCAGGCGAAAGACCTACCCAAATGGGTTAAACCAGAGCCAAATAAGGCCAGAAGCGAAAAGACTTACCCAACTGGGTTAAGGCCAGAGCCAAATTAGGTCAAAAGCCAAAAGACTTACCCAAATGGGTTAAGGCCAGAGCCAAATTAGGCCAGAAGCCAAATGACTTACCCAAATGGGTTAAGGCCAGAGCCAAATCAGGCCAGATGCCAAAAGACTTACCCAAATGGGTTAAGGCCAAAGCCAAATCGGGCCAGAATATAAACGACTTACCAAAATGGGTTAAGGCCAGAGACAAATTAGGCTAGAAGCCAAATAACTTACCCAAATGGGTTAAGGCCACAGCCAAATCAGGCAATAAGCCAAAAGACTTACCCAAATGGGCTTAAGGCCATAGCCAAATCAGGATAGAAGCCAAGAGACTTATCCAAATGGGTTAAGGCCAGAGCCAAATCGGGATAGAAGCTAAATGACTTACCCAAATGGGTTAAGGCTGGAGCCAAAGCAGGCTTGAAGCCAAATAACTTACCTAAATGGGTTAAGGCCATAGCCAAATACGTCCAGAAGCCAATTGACTTACCCAAATGTGTTAATGCCAGAACCAAATTAGACCAAAAGCCAAGAGACTTACCCAAATTGGTTAAGGCTAGAGCCAAATCGGGCCAGAAGCCAAATGACTTACCGAAATGGGTTAAGGCCAGAGGCCAAATGACTTACACAAATGGGTTTAAGGATAGAGCCAAATCAGGCCAGCAGCCAAAATACTTGCCTAAATGGGTTAAGGCCAGAACCAAATCAGGCAAGAAGCCAAGATACTTACCCAAATGGGTTAAGGCGAGAGCCGAATCAGGCCAGAAGCCAAAATACTTACCCAAATGGGTTAAGGGTAGAGCCAAATCAGGCCGGAAGCCAAGAGACTTACCCAAATCGGTTAAGGCTAGAGCCAAATCAGGCCAGAAGCCAAAAGACTTACCCAAATGGGTTAAGGCTAGAGCAAAATCAGGCCAGAAGCCAAAAGACGTACCCAAATGGGTTAAGGCTAGAGCCAAATCAGGCGAAAGACCTACCCAAATGGGTTAAGGCCAGAGCCAAATAAGGCCAGAAGCCAAAAGACTTACCCGACTGGGTTAAGGCCGGAGCCAAATTAGGTCAAAAGCCAAAAGACTTACACAAATGGGTTAAGGCCAGAGCCAAATTAGGCCAGAAGCCAAATGACTTACCCAAATGGGTTAAGGCCAGAGCCAAATCAGGCCAGATGCCAAAAGACTTACCCAAATGGGTTAAGGACACAGCCAAATCAGGCCTGAAGCCTAATGACTTACCCATATGGTTTAAGGCTAGAGCCAAATTAGGCCAGAAGCCAAATGACTAACCCAAATGGGTTAAGGCCAGAGCCAAATCAGGCCAGATGCCAAAAGACTTACCCAAATGGGTTAAGGCCAAAGCCAAATCGGGCCAGAATATAAACGACTTACCAAAATGGGTTAAGGCCAGAGACAAATTAGGCTAGAAGCCAAATAACTTACCCAAATGGGTTAAGGCCACAGCCAAATCAGGCAATAAGCCAAAAGACTTACCCAAATGGGCTTAAGGCCATAGCCAAATCAGGATAGAAGCCAAGAGACTTATCCAAATGGGTTAAGGCCAGAGCCAAATCGGGATAGAAGCTAAATGACTTACCCAAATGGGTTAAGGCTGGAGCCAAAGCAGGCTTGAAGCCAAATAACTTACCTAAATGGGTTAAGGCCATAGCCAAATACGTCCAGAAGCCAATTGACTTACCCAAATGTGTTAATGCCAGAACCAAATTAGACCAAAAGCCAAGAGACTTACCCAAATTGGTTAAGGCTAGAGCCAAATCGGGCCAGAAGCCAAATGACTTACCGAAATGGGTTAAGGCCAGAGGCCAAATGACTTACACAAATGGGTTTAAGGATAGAGCCAAATCAGGCCAGCAGCCAAAATACTTGCCTAAATGGGTTAAGGCCAGAACCAAATCAGGCAAGAAGCCAAGATACTTACCCAAATGGGTTAAGGCGAGAGCCGAATCAGGCCAGAAGCCAAAATACTTACCCAAATGGGTTAAGGGTAGAGCCAAATCAGGCCGGAAGCCAAGAGACTTACCCAAATCGGTTAAGGCTAGAGCCAAATCAGGCCAGAAGCCAAAAGACTTACCCAAATGGGTTAAGGCTAGAGCAAAATCAGGCCAGAAGCCAAAAGACGTACCCAAATGGGTTAAGGCTAGAGCCAAATCAGGCGAAAGACCTACCCAAATGGGTTAAGGCCAGAGCCAAATAAGGCCAGAAGCCAAAAGACTTACCCGACTGGGTTAAGGCCGGAGCCAAATTAGGTCAAAAGCCAAAAGACTTACACAAATGGGTTAAGGCCAGAGCCAAATTAGGCCAGAAGCCAAATGACTTACCCAAATGGGTTAAGGCCAGAGCCAAATCAGGCCAGATGCCAAAAGACTTACCCAAATGGGTTAAGGACACAGCCAAATCAGGCCTGAAGCCTAATGACTTACCCATATGGTTTAAGGCTAGAGCCAAATTAGGCCAGAAGCCAAATGACTAACCCAAATGGGTTAAGGCCAGAGACAAATCAGGCCAGAAGCCAAATGACTTACCTGAATGGGTTAAGACAAGACCCAAATCAGGCCAGAAGCCAAAAGACTTACCCAAATGGGTTAAGGCCGGAGCCCAAGCAGGCCATAAGCCAAAAGACTTACCCAAATGGGTTAAGGCCAGAGCCAAATCAGGCCAGAAGCCAAAAGACTTAACCAAATGGGTTAAGGCCAGAGCGAAATCTGGCTGGAAGCCAACAGTCTTACACAAATTGGTTAAGGCCAGAGCCACATCGGGCCAAAAGCCAAATGACTTACCCAAATGGGTTAAGTCCGGAGGCAAATCAGGCCGGAAGCCAAGAGACTTACCCAAATGGGTTAAGGCCAGAGCCGAATCAGGCAGCAGCCAAAAGACTTACCCGAATGAGTTAAGGCCAGAGCGAAATTAGGCAAGAAGCCAAAAGACGTACCCAAATGGGTTAAGGCCAGAGCCAAATCAGGCCAGAAGCCAAAAGACTTACCCAAATGGGTTAAGGCCATAGCCAAATCAGGCTAGAAGCCAAAAGACACACCCAAATGGGTTAAGGCCGGGGCTAATCAGGCCAGAAGCCAAATGACTTACCCAAATGGGTTAAGGCATGAAGCCAAAAGACTTACCCAAATGGGTTAAGGCCAGAGCCAAATTGGGCCAGAATACAAATGACTTACCAAAATGGGTTAAGGCCAGAGCCAAATCAGGCTAGAAGCCAAATCACTTACCCAAATGGGTTAAGGCCACATCCAAATCAGGCCAGAAGCCAAAAGACTTACCCAAATGGGTTAAGGCCAGAGCCAAATTAGACCAGAAGCCAAGAGACTTACCCAAATGGGTTAAGGCTAGAGCCAAATCGGGCCAGAAGCTAAATGACTTACCCAAATGGGTTCAGGCTAGAGCCAAATCAGGCCAGAAGCCAAATAACTTACCCAAATGGGTTAAGGGCAGAGCCAAATCAGGCCAGAAGCCAAATGACTTACCCAAATGGGTTAATGCCAGAGCCAAATCAGGCCAGAAGCCAAGAGACTTACCCAAATTGGTTAAGGCTAGAGCCAAATCGGGCCAGAAGCCAAATGACTTACCCAAATGGGTTAAGGTCAGAGCCAAATTAGGCCAGAAGCCAAATAACTTACCCAAATGAGTTAAGGACAGAGCCAAATCAGGCCAGAAGGCAAAAGACTTGCCTAAATGTGTTAAGCGCAGAGCCAAATCAGGCCAGAAGCCAAGATACTTACCGAAATGGGTCAAGGCGAGAGCCGAATCAGGCCAAAAGCCAAAAGACTTACCCAAATGGGTTAAGGCCAGAGCCAATCAGGCCGGAAGCCAAGAGACTTACCCAAATGGGTTAATGCCACAGCCGAATCAGGCCAGAAGCCAAAAGACTTACCCAAATGGGTTAAGGCCAGAGCCAAATCAGGCCAGAAGCCAAAAGACGTACCCAAATGGGTTAAGGCTAGAGCCAAATCAGGCGAAAGACCTACCGATATGGGTTAAGGCCAGAGCCAAATCAGGCCAGAAGCCAAAAGACTTACCCAAATGGGTTAAGGCCAGAGCCAAATCAGGTCAAAATCCAAAAGACTTACCCAAATGGGTTAAGGCCACAACCAAATCAGGCCAAAAGCCAAATGACTTACCCAAATGGGTTAAGGCCAGAGCCAAATTAGGCTAGAAGCCAAATGACTTACCCAAATGGGTTAAGGCCAGAGCCTAATCAGGCCAGATGCCAAAAGACTTACCCAAATGGGTTAAGGCCATAGCCAAATTAGGCCAGAAGACAAATGACTTACCCATATGGGTTAAGGCCAGAGCCAAATTAGGCCAGAAGCCAAATGACTAACCCAAATGGGTTAAGGCCAAAGCCAAATCAGGCCAGAAGCAAAATGACTTACCTGAATGGGTTAAGACTAGACCCAAATCAGGCCAGAAGCCAAAAGACTTACCCAAATGGGTTAAGGCCAAAGCCCAATTAGGCCAGAAGCCAAAAGACTTACCCAAATGGGTTAAGGCCAGAGCCAAATCAGGCCAGAAGCCAAATGACTTACCCAAATGGGTTAAGGCCAGAGCCGAATCAGGCCAGAAGCCAAAAGACTTACCCAAATGAGTTAAGGCCAGAGCCAAATCAGGCCAAAAGACAAAAGACGTACCCAAATGGGTTAAGGCCAGAGCCAAATCAGGCCAGAAGCCAAAAGACTTACCCAAATGGGTTAAGGCCAGACCCAAATCAGGCTAGAAGCCAAAAGACGTGCCCAAATGGGTTAAGGCCAGAAGCCAAAAGACTTACCCAAATGGGTTAAAGCCTGAGCCAAATCGGGCCAGAATACAAATGACTTACCAAAATGTTTTAAGGCCAGAGCCAAATCAGGCTAGAAGGCAAATAACTTACCCAAATGGGATGAGGCCACATCCAAATCAGGCCAGAAGCCAAAAGACTTACCCAAATGGGTTAAGGCAAGAGCTAAATTAGGCCGGAAGCCAAGAGACTTACCCAAATGGGTTAAGGCTAGAGCCAAATCGGGCCAGAAGCTAAATGACTTATCCAAATGGGTTCAGGCTAGAGCCAAATCAGGCTAGAAGCCAAATAACTTACCCAAATGGGTTAAGGCCAGAGCCAAATCAGGCCAGAAGCCAAATGACTTACCCAAATGGGTTAATGCAAGAGCCAAATCAGGCTAGAAGCCATGAGACTTACCCAAATTGGTTAAGGCTAGAGCCTAATCGGGCCAGAAGCCAAATGACTTACCCAAATGGGTTAAGATCAGAGCCAAATTAGGCCAGAAGCCAAATGACTTACCCAAATGGGTTAAGGACAGAGCCAAATCAGGCCAGAAGGCAAAAGACTTGCCTAAATGTGTTAAGGGCAGAGCCAAATCATGCCAGAAGCCAAGATACTTACCCAAATGGGTCAATGTGAGAGCAGAATTAGGCCAGAAGCCAAAATACTAACCCAAATGGGTTAAGGCCAGAGCCAAATCAGGCCGGAAGCCAAGAGACTTACCCAAATGGGTTAAGGCCAGAGCTGAATCAGGCCAAAAGCCAAAAGACTTACCCAAATGGGTTAAGGCCAGACCCAAATCAGGCCAGAAGCCAAAAGACGTACCCAAATGGGTTAAGGCCAGAGCCAAATCAGGCCAGATGCCATAACACTTGCCCAAATGGGTTAAGGACAGAGCCAAATCAGGCCAGAAGCCAAAAGACTTACCCAAATGGGTTTAGGCCATAGCCAAATCAGGCCAGAAGCTAAATGACTTACCCAAATGGGTTAATGCCAGAGCCAAAAATTAGGCCAGCAGCCAAAAGACTTACCCAAATGGGTTAAGGCTAGAGCTAAATTAGGCAAAAAGCCAAAAGACTTACCCAAATGTGTTAAGGCAGAGCCAAATCAGGATAGAAGCTAAAAGACTTACCCAAATGGGTTATGGCTAGAGCCAAATCAGGCTAAAAGCCAAAATACTTACTCAAATGGGTTAAGACCATAGTCAAAGCAGACCAGTAGTCGTAAACTTACCCAAAGTGGGTTAGGACCAGAGCCAAAGAAGGCCAGAAGTCAGGGACATATGAAAAGGACTATGTGTCGGTAAACAACTCAAGAGATATTTTATATGAAGCCTATGCACGATTCTACGAATCCCACATAGCCTCGGGGACTAATGTTGGGGATGTAACCCCAGGTACCCCAGAGTTCATGTGTTAAGTGACTCAAATATATCAATGAGGAATTTGACCAAAGATATATGGAGAAGAAAGGCATAAAATTGATAAAATAAGGAGAAAGAAGTAAATAAAAAGAGAAAGAAGGCACACCTGGGCCGAACTCAAGCAAAGTCGGACTGGTGGATTCCCTCCAAGGCCAAAACTATACTCCCCTGCCGGATTAGCCTTCAAGCCAGATGGGCCGAATTGCCCCTAGCCGGCCCATCTCCACGTCACTGAACTCCCACTAGGACCCGACAACTCCTTCAGTTCCAGTCAGCACGCCTCAACGCCATCGCTCCTGCGCATCTCCACCTTGCCTCGCCACCGAATTTCCCACGGGTGGGCCGGCATATGCTAGAGCCGGCCTACCGCGGGTCACCCGGCGCCCACTCCTCCGCAAGCATCGACAAGCTCCCCCAGGTGGCCCGGCATGGGGATAACCCGGCCCACCATAGGCCACCTCTTCTCGTCGGACCATTGACTCAACCCGGGTGGGCTGGCTCCGCGGCCCACCCCGGGATTGCTTCACCGGTGTCATCAGGGCCGACGCGGGGAAGCTCTAGCTGGACCATTTCCTCGCTACCCCGCCTGGGCCAAGAGAGAGAACGACCCAGCTGGGCTGTCTCAGCCCCCTGGACCCCTTGTAGGCCGAGTTACCTGTTGATCCGGCTAGGCTAGGAATAATCCTACTGGGGGCATTATTCACAGCTCAGGTGGGCCCCATTTTACCCCCAGGCCGAATTATTTCCACCAATGACCGAATTTCACTTCCCTGGGCCGAATTACTTCATCTCGGATGCCACTTTGCTTATATTTGAACATATCCTCGACCTCTACATCGACACGCCTTCCAGTCAAGTCAAGCCTACGTCAGGTGCCAGTCTTGGGAAGCCCCTGGCTCGGACTAGCCCCATTGGTCCAAGATGCTAAGGAATATGCTGGGCATCTTGGGAGATGATAGGGAATATGCCAGACATCTCCTAAGATTGTTTGGGGGATACCTCATCGGCAACAGGAAACCTCATCGGCAACAGCGAGCGCATCGTCTCTAGGATCGTCCAGCGCTTTGGAGCGTTGGACTATGTCAGCGACAATGCTGGTTGCTTCGGCAAACGACCTCTTCCGTGCAGCGGCCTCTTCGTCAAGCTTGGCGCGCACAAGATGTACGTCGCCGTCGATGTGTCGTGCGTTCACCTGCGGCACGTCGTCGAGGGAGGCGAGCCACCCCTTAGCGCGGCTCACGGGGAGCGTATCACTCGCTCCCCTACCCGCGCCGAGGTGATGATGACGGCACCTGGCGCTGGCGCGAGCAAGGATCCGACACCAGATCCGGAGGTAACACCCAAGGCACCAAGGAAAAGTAGAGGTCCTCTAATAGAGAGGCCAGAGAATGTGCTGTAGCAAGCAATAGATAGCTTGGCAAGTCCCATAGCACCTGTGGTAGACCCGGCTCAGGCACAGGCCGAGTTAGAGGAAACTAGGCAGAAAATACTAGAGGGTGCGAAAAAGATAGCCGTGGCTCAGTAGTCGTTGAACATGACACTGCGTGAGTATGCAAGAGCAAATAAGGTAGATGTAGTGAAGGTAAAGGGGAGAAACCTCATCAGTGAAATGAACAAAGAGGGTGATACTAGAGTCAAGGAATCAGAGAACATTCTGTCCGTGGGGCTGCCGAAGTACAGTACCCAGGCAAAGAACCTCAGAGCAGCGGATGCAGCTGCGTCCGAGTTAGAGGGTTTGATAGGTGAAGCCCGGCAAAGACAGCAGGATAGGGTCAATGAGTTAGTTCGGATCGCAAATAGACAAAATGAAGAGTTGCTCAGAGCTAATCCGGCAAGGGCTGGGGCTTCCAAAGTCATTTATTCAGCGATAGGTAACCCGGAGAAATCTACTGGAGCTGCATCGTCCCCTCATGGTGGCCCAAGAAGAGAGTAAGTGGTAACCTCGGCAAGGAGAAACAAACAGATAGTCCCCTATGACCCGGCAAGGGCAGGGAAAGGAAAAGCAGTGCAGGGAAATGAGGATTGATGAAGTGTCAGCCGAGGTGAAGCTGGCCGAGGTAACCGCGACCAAGGCAATTCCGGTCAGGGTAACTCTGCGGGTGCAGGGCAACCGCAGCAGCAGAATATACCACAGCAAGAGCGAAGTGCCGGCCAAGGTATGCAACAGAGGGGCGCTCCACAAGAGCAAGATAGGTACAATGATGGTGATTCAGAAATGGCGAACGCAGGATACCCTAGGCCGGACTATCACGTGATAGGGTCAAGGTTGGGAAGCAGGAACTTGATACCTGATGATGCCAGGTTAAAACTGGATCGGCTCTATAGGTCGGAGCAAATTGAGGGGCAGGGTCCTCCGGGTCCAGCGTGTTTTGGGCCCTAGATCATGAAAGAACCTCCAGTACCTAACTTCCAGTTACCCAGAGGCACGAAAACATATGACAGTAGCACCAAGCCGGAGGATTGGTTGATCAACTATGCGACGGAAGCGAAATTGCTACAGGCAACTTGAGATGGGCTGTGAGATATGTACCTTAGATGCTGGAAGGGCCAGCAAGGGTATGGCTAAACAATTTGCAACCCGAAAGTATTAACTGCTAGATCGATTTTGAGGAAATGTTTGTCAGTAATTTCTCAAGCACGTATCAGAGGCCCAATAGGCCATAGACCCTAGCAATGTGCAAGCAGAGACCAAATGAAACAGACCGGGAATTCTTAACCCGCCGGTGTACTATGCGAAACTCATGTGAGGGCATGATTGAGTCACAGGCCATAGCTTGGTTTGCGCAAGGGTGCAGATATGCAAGCATGTTGTGGCAAAGGCTACAAAGGGATATGCCAACTACACTGGCAGAGACGATCAGAATTGCTGATTCATATGCCTTGGGTGATCCAACTCAACCTAGGCTTGTGTCAAACGAGTCAAATGAGGAGTACTACCAGCGAGATGGAGCCGGGTCATCCCGGCGAAATGATTACCGGGGTAAGAGAAGAGATGATAGACCGGATTACAGGTATAGTTCGCAACAAGTTGCTGCTGTAAATCAAGATCAACCCGGAGCAGGGAGTAATCAGTGCCAGAAAACTAGAGGGCAACAGTGGACCCGAAGAAATGATGGCAAGAAAACTTGGACGCCTGAGCAAAAGAAACAGTGGCAAGAAAAGAACGACCGTCCGAGGTATACGTATGAGGCAATGTGAGTGGATGAGGAAGATAGAAGAAAGTGGTTCGGGGAATGCTTAGGCACCTCGGAATGATCAACCCCGGCAGGAGTTACCCCGGCAGCAATTACTCTTCGGAGCGAACACGCAACAGTTAATGTTGCCACCACCTCCGCCGAGGTATGAAAACCATGAGAGAAGGGATGCAATGCATCAGGTGGAAAATCAACACCATCCAGATCAAAGATATCCCGACAATGAGGGGAGAAATGAATACAGAGAGCATCACCAAAGTTACTGTATGTTTACCACGGAGGAGACAGATAGAAAGAGCTTGCAGCGCCGTCATATGGAAGTGAATGCGGTAATGCCCGTGGTGACGAGGTATATGCCTTGGTTGGATCAGGAAATTACGTGGAGTATCAAGGACCATCCCAAGCTTATGCCTAGTCTTGGTTCGTATGCACTGGTACTGGACCCAACGTTCATCGGGCCAAATATCAATGTAAGATTCTCTAAGATGCTGATTGACAATGGCAGCAACATCAATATTATGTACGTGGATACAATGCGCAAGTTGGGTATCTCGGAGAATACTCCAGGCCATGAGAACAACTTTCCATGGTATTGTGCCAGGCATTTCTTATGAACCCATTGGCAAGGTCAGGATAGACGTGTTATTTGGCACAAGAGATAACTGCCGAACTGAAAATTTAGAGGTTGATATGGTGAACCTAGAAAGCGCATATCACGCATTACTCGGTAGGCCATCCCTGAACAAATTCATGGCAAGTTGTCACATCAGTTACCTGAAGATGAAGTTGCCAGAGCCAAATGGAGTGATTACCATAGCAGGAGATTTCCGACGTTCCATTGAGTGCGTGTCAGCTGGGTCTAACCTGGCCAAATCACTCGTGATTGCACAAGAGAAGAGAAAGATCCAGGAGGTAGCGGCATTGGCTCAGTCCGCACAACAATATATGCCGGCGCTGAGTAACCCGCATGGAAGTGTCTCGTTTCAAGCAACGAAAGATACAAAGAAAGTGCCAGTTGATGATCTGTTCCTAGAGCACACCGTAACGATTGGTGCCGGGTTAAATGACAAATAGGAAAGCGAGCTCGTCAACTTCCTCCGTGAGAATCGGGATATATTTGCTTGGTCCACACAAGACTTGCAAAGTGTTCCAAGGGAGTTGGCCGAGCACTCTTTGAATGTGAGACCCGGAGCAAAGCCGGTGAAGCAACCTCTCCACCGCTTCACTGAAGATAGGAGAAAAGTCATTGGAGATGAGATAGCTCGGCTCCTAGCAACTGGATTTATCATGGAAGTGCTTTACCCAGATTGGTTATCAATCACTCTGGTTGTTGTTAGTAAAAAGATCACACATGCAATGACACCGGTGGATCCATATGTGGTATGTGAAAAGGACAAACATGCAATGACTCCAGTTGTTGTTAGTAAAAGGAACACACATGCAATGACACTGGTGGATCCATAGGTGGATTGTGAAAAGAACACACATGCAATGACACCGGTGGATCCATATGTGGTATGTGAAAAGAACACACATTTCAATGACTCTGGTTATTGTTAGTAAAAAGAACACACATGCAATGACACTGGTGGACCCATAGGTGGACTGTGAAAAGAGCACACATGCAATGACACTGGTGGATCCATATGTGATATGTGAAAAGAACACACATGCAATGACTCTGGTTGTCGTTAGTAAAAAGAACACACATGCAATGACATTGGTGGATCCATACTTGGATTGTGAAAAGAACACACATGCAATGACACTGGTGGATCCATATGTGGTATGTGAAAAGAACACACATGTAATGACTCTGGTTGTTGTTAGGAAAATGAACACACATGCAATGACACAGGTGGATCCATGTGTGGTCTCTGAAGAGAGAACACATTTCAATGACTCCAGTTGTTGTTAGTAAAAAGAATACACATGCAATGACACTGGTGGATCCATGTGTGGTCTCTGAAGAGAACACACATACAATGACACTGGTTGTTGTTAGTAAAAAGAACACACATGCAATGACACTAGTGGATCCATGTGTGGTCTCTGAAGAGAACACCCATTTCAATGACTCTGGTTGTTGTTATTAAAAAGAACACACATGCAATGACACTGCTGGATCCATGTGTGGTCTCTAAAGAGAACACACATGCAATGACTCTGGTTGTTGTTAGTAAATAAAGAACACATGCAATGACACTGGTGGATCCATAGGTGGATTGTGAAAAGAACACACATGCAATGACACTGGTGGATCCATATCTGGTATGTGAAAAGAACCAACATTTCAATGACTCTGGTTGTTGTTAGTAAAAAGAACACACATGCAATGACACTGGTGGATCCATAGGTGGATTGTGAAAAGAACACACATCCAATGACACTAGTGGATCCATATGTGGTATGTGAAAATAACACACATGCAATGACTCTGGTTGTTGTTAGTAAAAATAGCACACATGCAATGACACTGGTGGATCCATGTGTGGTCTCTGAAGAGAACACACATTTCAATCACTCTGGTTGTTGCTAGTAAAATGAACACACATGCAATGACACTGGTGGATCCATGTGTGGTCTCTGAAGAGAACACAGATGCAATGACTCTGGTTGTTATTAGTAAAAAGAACACACATGCAATGACACTGGTGGATCCATATGTGGTATGGGAAAAGAACACACATTTCAATGACTCTGGTTGTTGTTAGTAAAAAGAACACACATGCAATGACACTGGTGGATCCATAGGTGGATTGTGAAAAGAGCACACATGCAATGACTCTGGTTGTTGTTAGTAAAAAGAGCACACATGCAATGACACTGGTGGATCCATATGTGGTATGTGAAAAGAACACACATGCAATGACTCTAGTTGTTGTTAGTAAAAAGAACACACATGCAATGACACTTGTGGATCCATAGGTGTATTGTGAAAAGAACACACATGCAATGACACTGGTGGATCCATGTGTGGTCTCTAAAGAGAACACACATTTCAATGAAACTGGTGGATCCATATGTGGTATGTGAAAAGAATAGTCATGAAATGACTCTAGTTGTTGTTAGTAAAAAGAACACACATGCAATGACACTGGTGGATCCATAGGTGGGTTGTGAAAAGAACAGACATGCAATGACACTGGTGGATCCATATGTGGTATGTGAAAAGAACACACATTTCAATGACTCTAGTTGTTGTTAGTAAAAAGAACACACATGCAATGACACTGGTGGATCCATAGGTGGATTGTGAAAAGAGCACACATGCAATGACACTGGTGGATCCATATTTGGTATGTGAAAAGAACATACATTTCAATGACTCTGGTTGTTGTTAGTAAAAAGAACACACATGCAATGACACTGGTGGATCCATAGGTGGATTGTGAAAAGAACACACATCCAATGACACTAGTGGATCCATATGTGGTATGTGAAAATAACACACATGCAATGACTCTGGTTGTTGGTAGTAAAAATAGCACACATTCAATGACACTGGTGGATCTATGTGTGGTCTCTAAAGAGCACACACATTTCAATGACTCTGGTTGTTGTTAGTAAAAAGAACACACTTGCAATGACACTGGTGGATCCATGTGTGGTCTCTGAAGAGAACACAGATGCAATGACTCTGGTTGTTATTAGTAAAAAGAACACACATGCAATGACACTGGTGGATCCATATGTGGTATGGGAAAAGAACAAACATTTCAATGACTCTGGTTGTTGTTAGTAAAAAGAACACGCATGCAATGACACTGGTGGATCAATGTGTGCTCTCTGAAGAGAACACATATGCAATGACTCTGGTTGTTGTTAGTAAAAAGAACACACATGCAATGACACTGGTGGATCCATAGGTGGTATGTGAAAAGTACACACATTTCAATGACTTTGGTTGTTGTTAGTAAAAAGAACACACATGCAATGACAGTAGTGGATCCATAGGTGGATTGTGAAAAGAACAGACATGCAATGACACTGGTGGATCCATATGTGGTATGTGAAAATAACACACATGCAATGACTCTGGTTGTTGTTAGTAAAAAGAACACACATGCAATGACACTTGTGGATCCATGTGTGGCCTCTGAAGAGAACACACATTTCAATGACACTGGTGGATCCATATGTGGTATGTGAAAAGAACACACATGAAATGACTCTAGTTGTTGTTAGTAAAAAGAACGAACATGCAATGACACTAGTGGATCCATAGGTGGATTGTGAAAAGAACACACATGCAATGACACTGGTGGATCCATATGTGGTATGTGAAAAGAACACACATTTCAATGACTCTGGTTGTTGTTAGTAAAAAGAACACACATGCAATGACACTTGTGGATCCATAGGTGTATTGTGAAAAGAACACACATGCAATGACACTGGTGGATCCATGTGTGGTCTCTAAAGAGAACACACATTTCAATGAAACTGGTGGATCCATATGTGGTATGTGAAAAGAATAGTCATGAAATGACTCTAGTTGTTGTTAGTAAAAAGAACACACATGCAATGACACTGGTGGATCCATAGGTGGATTGTGAAAAGAACACATATGCAATGACATTGCTGGATGCATATGTGGTATGTGAAAAGAACACACATTTCAATGACTCTAGTTGTTGTTAGTAAAAAGAACACACATGCAATGACACTTGTGGATCCATATGTGGTATGTGAAAATAACACACATGCAATGACTCCAGTTGTTGTTAGTAAAGAGAACACACATGCAATGATACTGGTGGATCCATATGTGGTCTCTGAAGAGAACACACATGCAATGACTCTTGTTGTTGTTAGTAAAAAGAGCACACATGCAATGACACTGGTGGATCCATATGTGGTATGTGAAAAGAACAAACATGCAATGACTCTGGTTGTTGTTAGTAACGAGAACACACCTGCAATGACACTGGTGGATCCATAGGTGGGTTGTGAAAAGAACACACATGCAATGACACTGGTGCATCCATATGTGGTATGTGAAAATAACACACGTGCAATGACTTTGGTTGTTGTTAGTAAAAAGAACACACATGCAATGACACTGGTGGATCCATGCGTGGTCACTGAAGAGAACACACATTTCAATGACACCGGTGGATCCATATGTGGTATGTGAAAAGAACACACATGAAATGACTCCAGTTGTTGTTAGTAAAAAGAACACACATGCAATAACACTAGTGGATCCATAGGTGGATTGTGATTAGAACACACATGCAATGACACTGGTGGATCCATATGTGGTATGTGAAAAGAACACACATTTCAATGACTCTGGCTGTTGTTAGTAAAAAGAACACACATGCAATGACACTGGTGGATCCATAGGTGGATTGTGAGAAGAGCACACATGCAATGACACTGGTGGATCCATATGTGGTATGTGAAAAGAACACACATTCAATGACTCTGGTTGTTGTTAGTGAAATGAACACACATGCAATGACACTGGTAGATCCATATGTGCATTGTGAAAAGAACACACATGCAATGACACTGGTGGACCCATATGTGGTATATGAAAAGAACACACATGTAATGACTCTGGTTCTTGTTAGTAAAAAGAACACACATGCAATGACACTGGTAGATCCATGTGTGGTCTCTAAACAGAACACACATTTCAATGACTCGAGTTGTTGTTAGTAAAAAGAACACACATGCAATGACATTGGTTGTTGTTAGTAAAAAGAACACACATGCAATGACACTGGTGTATCCATGTGTGGTCTCTGAAGAGAACATACATTTCAATGACTCTGGTTGTTGTTAGTAAAAAGAACACACATGCAATGACACTGGTGGATCCATGTGTCGTCTCTGAAGAGAACACACACGCAATGACACTGGTGGATCCATGTGTGGTCTCTGAAGAGAACACAGATGCAATGACTCTGGTTGTTATTAGTAAAAAGAACACACATGCAATGACACTGGTGGATCCATATGTGGTATGGGAAAAGAACACACATTTCAATGACTCTGGTTGTTGTTAGTAAAAAGAACACGCATGCAATGACACTGGTGGATCCCTGTGTGCTCTCTGAAGAGAACACATATGCAATGACTCTGGTTGTTGTTAGTAAAAAGAACACACATGCAATGACACTGGTGGATCCATAGGTGGTATGTGAAAAGTACACACATTTCAATGACTTTTGTTGCTGTTAGTAAAAAGATCACACATGCAATGACACTTATGGATCCATATGTGGTATGTGAAAAGAGCACACATGCAATGACTCTGGTTGTTGTTAGTAAAAAGAGCACACATGCAATGACACTGGTGGATCCATATGTGGTATGTGAAAAGAACACACATGCAATGACTCTGGTTGTTAGTAAAAAGAGCACACATGCCATGACACTGGTGGATCCATATGTGGTATGTGAAAAGAACAAACATGCAATGACGCTGGTTGTTGTTAGTAAGAAGCACACACCTGCAATGACTCCAGTTGTTGTTAGTAAAGAGAACACACATGCAATGATACTGGTGGATCCATATGTGGTCTCTGAAGAGAACACACATGCAATGATACTGGTGGATCCATATGTGGTCTCTGAAGAGAACACACATGCAATGACTCTGGTTGTTGTTAGTAAAAAGAGCACACATGCAATGACACTGGTGGATCCATATGTGGTATGTGAAAAGAACACACATGCAATGACTCTGGTTGTTGTTAGTAACGAGAACACACCTGCAATGACACTGGTGGATCCATAGGTGGGTTGTGAAAAGAACACACATGCAATGACACTGGTGCATCCATATGTGGTATGTGAAAATAACACACGTGCAATGACTTTGGTTGTTGTTAGTAAAAAGAACACACATGCAATGACACTGGTGGATCCATGCGTAGTTTGAAAGAGAACACACATTTCAATGACACCGGTGGATCCATATGTGGTATGTGAAAAGAACACACATGAAATGACTCCAGTTGTTGTTAGTAAAAAGAACACACATGCAATAACACTAGTGGATCCATAGGTGGATTGTGATTAGAACACACATGCAATGACACTGGTGGATCCATATGTGGTATGTGAAAAGAACACACATTTCAATGACTCTGGTTGTTGTTAGTAAAAAGAACACACATGCAATGACACTGGTGGATCCATAGGTGGATTGTGAGAAGAGCACACATGCAATGACACTGGTGGATCCATATGTGGTATGTGAAAAGAACACACATGCAATGACTCTGGTTGTTGTTAGTGAAATGAACACACATGCAATGACACTGGTAGATCCATATGTGCATTGTGAAAAGAACACACATGCAATGACACTGGTGGACCCATATGTGGTATATGAAAAGAACACACATGTAATGACTCTGGTTCTTGTTAGTAAAAAGAACACACATGCAATGACACTGGTAGATCCATGTGTGGTCTCTAAACAGAACACACATTTCAATGACTCGAGTTGTTGTTAGTAAAAAGAACACACATGCAATGACACTGGTTGTTGTTAGTAAAAAGAACACACATGCAATGACACTGGTTGTTGTTAGTAAAAAGAACACACATGCAATGACACTGGTGTATCCATGTGTGGTCTCTGAAGAGAACATACATTTCAATGACTCTGGTTGTTGTTAGTAAAAAGAACACACATGCAATGACACTGGTGGATCCATGTGTCGTCTCTGAAGAGAACACACACGCAATGACACTCGTGGATCCATGTGTGGTCTCTGAAGAGAACACAGATGCAATGACTCTGGTTGTTATTAGTAAAAAGAACACACATGCAATGACACTGGTGGATCCATATGTGGTATGGGAAAAGAACACACATTTCAATGACTCTGGTTGTTATTAGTAAAAAGAACACGCATGCAATGACACTGGTGGATCCCTGTGTGCTCTCTGAAGAGAACACATATGCAATGACTCTGGTTGTTGTTAGTAAAAAGAACACACATGCAATGACACTGGTGGATCCATAGGTGGTATGTGAAAAGTACACACATTTCAATGACTTTGGTTGTTGTTAGTAAAAAGATCACACATGCAATGACACTTATGGATCCATATGTGGTATGTGAAAAGAGCACACATGCAATGACTCTGGTTGTTGTTAGTAAAAAGAGCACACATGCAATGACACTGGTGGATCCATATGTGGTATGTGAAAAGAACACACATGCAATGACTCTGGTTGTTAGTAAAAAGAGCACACATGCCATGACACTGGTGGATCCATATGTGGTATGTGAAAAGAACAAACATGCAATGACGCTGGTTGTTGTTAGTAAGAAGCACACACCTGCAATGACACTAGTGGATCCATAGGTGGATTGTGAAAATAACACACATGCAATGACACTGGTGGATCCATATGTGGTATGTGAAAATCACACCCATGCAATGACTCTGGTTGTTGTTAGTAAAAAGAACACACATGCAATGACCCTGGTTGTTGTTAGTAAAAAGAGCACACATGCAATGACCCTGGTGGATCCATATGTGGTATGTGAAAAGAACACACATGCAATGACTCTGGTTGTTGTTAGTAACGAGAACACACATGCAATGACACTGGTGGATCCATAGGTGGATTGTGAAAAGAACACACATGCAATGACACTGGTGTATCCATATGTGGTATCTGAAAATAACACACATGCAATGACTCTGGTTGTTAGTAAAAAGAAAACACATGCAATGACACTAGTGGATCCATGTGTGGCCTCTGAAGAGAACACATATTTCAATGACACTTGTGGATCAATAGGTGGATTGTGAAAAAAGCACACATGCAATGACGCTGGTGGATCGATATGTGGTATGTGAAGAGAACACACATGAAATGACTCCAGTTGTTGTTAGTAAAAAGAACACACATGGAATGACACTGGTGGATCCATAGGTGGATTGCGAAAAGAGCACACATGCAATGACACTGGTGGATCCATATGTGATATGTGAAAAGAACACACATGCAATGACTCTGGTTGTTCTTAGTAAAAAGAACACACTTGCAATGACACTGGTGGATCCATATGTGGATTGTGAAAAGAACACACATGCAATGACACTGGTGGATCCATATGTGGTATGTGAAAAGAACACACATGTAATGACTCTGGTTGTTGTTAGTAAAAAGAACACACATGCAATGACACTGGTGGATCCATGTGTGGTCTTTTAAGAGAACACATATGCAATGACTCTGGTTGTTGTTAGTAAAAAGAACACACATGCAATGACACTGGTGGATCCATAGGTGGTATGTGATAAGTACACACATTTCAATAACTTTGGTTGTTGTTAGTAAAAAGAACACACATGCAATGACACTGGTTGTTGTTAGTAAAAAGAGCACACATGCAATGACTCTGGTTGTTGTTGGTAAAAAGAGCACACATGCAATGACTCTGGTTGTTGTTAGTAAAAAGAGCACACATGCAATGACACTGGTGGATCCATATGTGGTATGTGAAAAGAACACACATGCAATGATTCTGGTTGTTGTTAGTAAAAAGAACACACATGCAATGACACTGGTGGATCCATAGGTGGATTGTGAAAAGAACACACATGCAATGACACTGGTGGCTCCATATGTGGTATGTTAAAAGAACACACATTTCAATGGCTCTAGTTGTTGTTAGTAAAAATAACACACATGCAATGACACTGGTGGATCCATAGGTGGATTGTGAAAAGAGCACACATGCAATTACACTTGTGGATCCATATGTGGTATGTGAAAAGAACACACGTGCAATGACTCTAGTTGTTGTTAGTAAAAAGAACACACATGCAATGACACTGGTGGATCCATATGTGGTTTTTGAAGAGAACACACATGCAATGACTCTGGTTGTTGTTAGTAAAAAGAGCACACATGCAATGACACTGGTGGATCCATATGTGGTATGTGAAAAGAACACACATGCAATGACTCTGGTTGTTGTTAGTAACGAGAACACACCTGCAATGACACTGGTGGATCCATAGGTGGATTGTGAAAAGAACACACATGCAATGACACTGGTGCATCCATATGTGGTATGTGAAAATAACACACGTGCAATGACTCTGGTTGTTGTTAGTAAAAAGAACACACATGCAATGACACTGGTGGATCCATGTGTGGCCTCTGAAGAGAACACACATTTCAATGACACTGGTGGATCCATGTGTGGTCTCTGAAGAGAACACAGATGCAATGACTCTGGTTGTTATTAGTAAAAAGAACACACATGCAATGACACTGGTGGATCCATATGTGGTATGGGAAAAGAACACACATTTCAATGACTCTGGTTGTTGTTAGTAAAAAGAACACGCATGCAATGACACTGGTGGATCCCTGTGTGCTCTCTGAAGAGAACACATATGCAATGACTCTGGTTGTTGTTAGTAAAAAGAACACACATGCAATGACACTGGTGGATCCATAGGTGGTATATGAAAAGTACACACATTTCAATGACTTTGGTTGTTGTTAGTAAAAAGAACACACATGCAATGACAGTAGTGGATCCATAGGTGGATTGTGAAAAGAGCACACATGCAATGACTCTGGTTGTTGTTAGTAAAAAGAGCACACATGCAATGACACTGGTGGATCCATATATGGTATGTGAAAAGAACACACATGCAATGACTCTAGTTGTTGTTAGTAAAAAGAACACACATGCAATGACACTTGTGGATCCATAGGTGTATTGTGAAAAGAACACACATGCAATGACACTGGTGGATCCATGTGTGGTCTCTAAAGAGAACACACATTTCAATGAAACTGGTGGATCCATATGTGGTATGTGAAAAGAATAATCATGAAATGACTCTAGTTGTTGTTAGTAAAAAGAACACACATGCAATGACACTGGTGGATCCATAGGTGGATTGTGAAAAGAACACACATGCAATGACACTGGTGGATCCATATATGGTATGCGAAAACAACACACATTTCAATGACTCAGGTTGTTGTTAGTAAAAAGAACACACATGCAATGACACTTGTGGATCCATATGTGGTATGTGAAAATAACACACATGCAATGACTCTGGTTGTTGTTATTAAAAAGAACACACATGCAATGACTCTGGTTGTTGTTAGTAACGAGAACACACCTGCAATGACACTGGTGGATCCATAGGTGGGTTGTGAAAAGAACACACATGCAATGACACTGGTGCATCCATATGTGGTATGTGAAAATAACACACGTGCAATGACTTTGGTTGTTGTTAGTAAAAAGAACACACATGCAATGACACTGGTGGATCCATGCGTGGTCACTGAAGAGAACACACATTTCAATGACACCGGTGGATCCATATGTGGTATGTGAAAAGAACACACATGAAATGACTCCAGTTGTTGTTAGTAAAAAGAACACACATGCAATAACACTAGTGGATCCATAGGTGGATTGTGATTAGAACACACATGCAATGACACTGGTGGATCCATATGTGGTATGTGAAAAGAACACACATTTCAATGACTCTGGTTGTTGTTAGTAAAAAGAACACACATGCAATGACACTGGTGGATCCATAGGTGGATTGTGAGAAGAGCACACATGCAATGACACTGGTGGATCCATATGTGGTATGTGAAAAGAACACACATGCAATGACTCTGGTTGTTGTTAGTGAAATGAACACACATGTAATGACACTGGTAGATCCATATGTGCATTGTGAAAAGAACACACATGCAATGACACTGGTGGACCCATATGTGGTATATGAAAAGAACACACATGTAATGACTCTGGTTCTTGTTAGTAAAAAGAACACACATGCAATGACACTGGTAGATCCATGTGTGGTCTCTAAACAGAACACACATTTCAATGACTCGAGTTGTTGTTAGTAAAAAGAACACACATGCAATGACACTGGTTGTTGTTAGTAAAAAGAACACACATGCAATGACACTGGTGTATCCATGTGTGGTCTCTGAAGAGAACATACATTTCAATGACTCTGGTTGTTGTTAGTAAAAAGAACACACATGCAATGACACTGGTGGATCCATGTGTCGTCTCTGAAGAGAACACACACGCAATGACTCTGGTTGTTGTTAGTAAAAAGAGCACACATGCAATGACACAGGTGGATCCATAGGTGGATTGTGAAAAGAACACACATGCAATGACACTGGTGGATCCGTATGTGGTATGTGAAAAGAACACACATTTCAATGACTCTGGTTGTTGTTAGTAAAAAGAACACACATGCACTGACACTAGTGGATCCATAGGTGGATTGTCAAATAAGCACACATGCAATGACACTGGTGGATCCATATGTGGTATGTGAAGAGAACACACATGAAATGACTCCAGTTGTTATTAGTAAAAAGAACACACATGCAATGACACTAGAGGATCCATAGGTGGATTGTGAAAAAGATCACACATGCAATGAAACTTATGGATCCATATGTGGTATGTGAAAAGAACACACGTGCAATGACTCCAGTTGTTGTTAGTAACAAGAACACACATGCAATGACACTGGTGGATCCATGTGTGGTCTCTGAAGAGAACACACATGCAATGACTCTGGTTGTTAGTAAAAAGAGCACACATGCCATGACACTGGTGGATCCATATGTGGTATGTGAAAAGAACAAACATGCAATGACGCTGGTTGTTGTTAGTAAGAAGCACACACCTGCAATGACACTGGTGGATCCATAGGTGGATTGTGAAAATAACACACATGCAATGACACTGGTGGATCCATATGTGGTATGTGAAAATCACACCCATGCAATGACTCTGGTTGTTGTTAGTAAAAAGAACACACATGCAATGACCCTGGTTGTTGTTAGTAAAAAGAGCACACATGTAATGACCCTGGTGGATCCATATGTGGTATGTGAAAAGAACACACATGCAATGACTCCAGTTGTTGTTAGTAAAAAGAACACACATGCAATGACACTGGTGGATCCATAGGTGGATTGTGAAAAGAACACATATGCAATGACACTGGTGTATCCATATGTGGTATCTGAAAATAACACACATGCAATGACTCTGGTTGTTAGTAAAAAGAAAACACATGCAATGACACTAGTGGATCCATGTGTGGCCTCTGAAGAGAACACATATTTCAATGACACTTGTGGATCCATAGGTGGATTGTGAAAAAAGCACACATGCAATGACGCTGGTGGATCGATATGTGGTATGTGAAGAGAACACACATGAAATGACTCCAGTTGTTGTTAGTAAAAAGAACACACATGGAATGACACTGGTGGATCCATAGGTGGATTGCGAAAAGAGCACACATGCAATGACACTGGTGGATCCATATGTGATATGTGAAAAGAACACACATGCAATGACTCTGGTTGTTGTTAGTAAAAAGAACACACTTGCAATGACACTGGTGGATCCATATGTGGATTGTGAAAAGAACACACATGCAATGACACTGGTGGATCCATATGTGGTATGTGAAAAGAACACACATGTAATGACTCTGGTTGTTGTTAGTAAAAAGAACACACATGCAATGACACTGGTGGATCCATGTGTGGTGTCTTAAGAGAACACATATGCAATGACTCTGGTTGTTGTTAGTAAAAAGAACACACATGCAATGACACTGGTGGATCCATAGGTGGTATGTGATAAGTACACACATTTCAATAACTTTGGTTGTTGTTAGTAAAAAGAACACACATGCAATGACACTGGTTGTTGTTAGTAAAAAAAGAGCACACATGCAATGACTCTGGTTGTTGTTGGTAAAAAGAGCACACATGCAATGACTCTGGTTGTTGTTAGTAAAAAGAGCACACATGCAATGACACTGGTGGATCCATATGTGGTATGTGAAAAGAACACACATGCAATGACTCTGGTTGTTGTTAGTAAAAAGAACACACATGCAATGACACTGGTGGATCCATAGGTGGATTGTGAAAAGAACACACATGCAATGACACTGGTGGCTCCATATGTGGTATGTTAAAAGAACACACATTTCAATGGCTCTAGTTGTTGTTAGTAAAAATAACACACATGCAATGACACTGGTGGATCCATAGGTGGATTGTGAAAAGAGCACACATGCAATTACACTTGTGGATCCATATGTGGTATGTGAAAAGAACACACGTGCAATGACTCTAGTTGTTGTTAGTAAAAAGAACACACATGCAATGACACTGGTGGATCCATATGTGGTTTCTGAAGAGAACACGCATGCAATGACTCTGGTTGTTGTTAGTAAAAAGAGCACACATGCAATGACACTGGTGGATCCATATGTGGTATGTGAAAAGAACACACATGCAATGACTCTGGTTGTTGTTAGTAACGAGAACACACCTGCAATGACACTGGTGGATCCATAGGTGGATTGTGAAAAGAACACACACATGCAATGACACTGGTGCATCCATATGTGGTATGTGAAAATAACACACGTGCAATGACTCTGGTTCTTGTTAGTAAAAAGAACACACATGCAATGACACTTGTGGATCCATGTGTGGTCTCTGAAGAGAACACCCATTTCCATGACACCGGTGGATCCATATGTGGTATGTGAAAAGAACACACGTGAAATGACTCCAGTTGTTGTTAGTAAAAAGAACACACATGCAATAACACTAGTGGATCCATAGGTGGATTGTGAAAAGAACACACATGCAATGACACTGGTGGATCCATATGTGGTATGTGAAAAGAACACACATTTCAATGACTCTGGTTGTTGTTAGTAAAAAGAACACACATGCAATGACACTGGTGGATCCATAGGTGGATTGTGAAAAGTGCACACATGCAATGACACTGGTGGATCCATATGTGGTATGTGAAAAGAACACACATGCAATGACTCTGGTTGTTGTTAGTAAAAAGAACACACATGCAATGACACTGGTGGATCCATATGTGCATTGTGAAAAGAACACACATGCAATGACAATGGTGGACCCATATGCGGTATGTGAAAAGAACACACATTTCAATGACTCTGGTTGTTGTTAGTAAAAAGAACACACATGCACTGACACTAGTGGATCCATAGGTGGATTGTCAAAAGAGCACACATGCAATGACACTGGTGGATCCATATGTGGTATGTGAAGAGAACACACATGAAATGACTCCAGTTGTTGTTAGTAAAAAGAACACACATGCAATAACACTGGAGGATCCATAGGTGGATTGTGAAAAGATCACACATGCAATGACACTTGTGGATCCATATGTGGTATGTGAAAAGAACACACATGCAATGACTCTAGTTGTTGTTAGTAAAAAGAACACACATGCAATGACACTGGTGGATCCATGTGTGGTATCTAAAGAGAACACACATCCAATGACTCTGGTTGTTAGTAAAAAGAGCACACATGCAATGACACTGGTGGATCCATATGTGGTATGTGAAAAGAACACACATGCAATGACTCTGGTTGTTGTTAGTAACAAGAACACACCTGCAATGACACTAGTGGATCCATAGGTGGATTGTGAAAAGAACAGACATGCAATGACACTGGTGGATCCATATGTGGTATGTGAAAATAACACACATGCAATGAATCTGGTTGTTGTTAGTAAAAAGAACACACATGCAATGACACTAGTGCATCCATGTGTGGTCTCTGAAGAGAACACACATGCAATGACTCTGGTTGTTATTAGTAAAAAGAGCACACATGCAATGACACTGGTGGATCCATATGTGGTATGTGAAAAGAACACACATGCAATGACTCTGGTTGTTGTTAGTAACGAGAACACACATGCAATGACCCTGGTGGATCCATTGGTGGATTGTGAAAAGAACACACATGCAATGACACTATTGTATCCATATGTGGTATGTGAAAATAACACACATGCAATGACTCTGGTTGTTAGTAAAAAGAACACACATGGAATGACACTAGTGGATCCATGTGTGGCCTCTGAAGAGAACACATATTTCAATGACACTGGTGGATCCATATGTGGTATGTGAAAAGAACACACATGAAATGACTCCAGTTGTTGTTAGTAAAAAGAACACACATGCAATGACACTGGTGGATCCATAGGTGGATTGTGAAAAGAACACACATGCAATGACACTGGTGGATCCATATGTGGTATGTGAAAAGAACACACATTTCAATGACTCTGGTTGTTGTTAGTAAAAAGACACACATGCAATGACACTGGTGGATCCATAGGTGGATTGTGAAAAGAGCACACATCCAATGACACTAGAGGATCCATATGTGGTATGTGAAAAGAACACACATGCAATGACTCTGGTTGTTGTTAGTAAAAAGAACACACATGCAATGACACTGGTGGATCCATATGTGCATTGTGAAAATAACACACATGCAATGACACTGGTGGATCCATATGTGGTATGTGAAAAGAACACACATGTAATGACTCTGGTTATTGTTAGTAAAACGAACACACATGCAATGACACTGGTGGATCCATGTGTGGTCTCTGAAGAGAACACACATTTCAATGACTCCAGTTGTTGTTAATAAAATAACACACATGCAATGACACGGGTGGATCCATGTGTGGTCTCTGAAGAGAACACACATGCAATGACACTATTTGTTGTTAGTAAAAAGAACACACATGCAATGACACAGGTGTATCCATGTGTGGTCTCTGAAGAGAACACACATTTCAATGACTCTGGTTGTTGTTAGTAAAAAGAACACACTTGCAATGACACTGGTGGATCCATGTATGGTCTCTGAAGAGAACACACACGCAATGACTCTGGTTGTTGTTAGTAAAAAGAGCACACATGCAATGACATTGGTGGATCCATAGGTGGATTGTGAAAAGAACACACATGCAATGATACTGGTGGATCCATATGTGGTATGTGAAAAGAACACATATTTCAATGACTCTGGTTGTTGTTAGTAAAAAGAACACACATGCAATGTCACATCCCAAATTTTAGATTTGGTCTTGCATATCATTCATATCATTGCATCATGCTTTTCCATGCAAAATCTTCGAGTAGAAAGGTTCGGCGAAACGCCATCGTCAAAACCCTTTTTTGCTTCGCTTCGAGTTTCCTACGGGGAGCTTCAGAGGGACTTGCAACAACCACCCCTGTAGGTTCGAGTTTTCGCACAAACTTCGACTGAAGGTTGTTCCCCTCGACGATACGAACCCGTAGGCGTGAAAATCGCTCCAATCGGAGTTCGTACGCAAAAGACTCGGACATTTTAGTAAACCGCCGGAAAACCGTCCGAAAATCCGGACCGATTTCCGAAACGGAGTCCAACTGCGGACCGATTCGGTCCAGGAATTTTTTTTTCTTTTTTTTTCTTTTCTTTTTCTTTCTTCACGCGTAGGACTTCTAAAAAGGGGACCCACCTGGGCCTTGGGATCCGTGTCGCCTACTCCCAGACCACAAATCCCCGCGCGCGACCTCCCTGCCGCCGCCATCGCCTCCTGGCGCACGCGCCGCCGCCGCCGCTTCTCCTCGCCGTCGCCGACCACCCCTCCACCGCCGACCATCGCCGTGTCTGTTGCCGGGTTCGCCTCGATCTCCTCTTTCCGTTCCCGTGCTCCGCGTCTCCATCCGCCGCCGTCAACTGCGCCCTGCAGATCGCCACGTACGCGCACGCGTTTAATTATTCCGGGAGCCGTAGTTGACTGTGTACGTACTTGCAGGAGTTTCCACGCCGCCGGAACCGACCGTCTCCGCCGTCCGGAGCTCGCCGGAGTTCGATTCGCCGTCCGTTTCCGGTAAGACAGCAGCCACCGTCAGATCTCAGATCAGCGGCTTAGATCGTCATCCCAGGCGTTGACTAGTCAGACGCCCAGTCAGCGCCCAGTCATCAGACCAATTGACCAGTCAAACAGACACAGTTGACTGGGTCAATTTCGTTAATCCTATTAGTTGGCAGATTTTGTTAGAATCTTGTAAATTGCATAGAAATTAAACCGCTTGGCCAAAAATTGCAAATAAAATATGCACGAGTTCAGTGAGTTGTGTAGAATCTCGCTGTACCTTTGGTTCAGACTTTTACCGTCAGGTTTAGTACAGTTTAATCAAACTAGTTAGTGGCCTTTTCGGAGTAATAAATTCGTAGTAAAAGTTTCGTAGCTCCAAATATCGCGTGTGATATGTCCCTGAACTCGTTTGAACGAGGGGAATCTCATCATGAATTAAAAAGATAGGCTTACAGTAAAAACTTCTGCAGTATTTGTCTAATGGCTTTCTGCAGTGTTTTAATTACTCGGGATGTTTTATAACTCCTTTTTGAGTAATTCCAATTGGTACTGTTTCTTATCAGTGATGCCTATGCGGTAGAATTTTTCCAGGATTTTACAAACAGTATACTACCGGTAGTGAATTATTTAAGTTCTAGCTCTAGTAGAGATCTCTACTTTTGGTTAATAGTTTTCCTAGCGCCAAATCTATTTTCCATGCATGTATTCGGTAGTAATATGTATTAGTATTATGTGGTGCAGCTGTAGCACCAATTCACTTGCCGTTCTTGCATTCATGCATCATCTTTGTTGCATATGTTTGTGAATTGTTTGTTTATGAATGCAATTGTGTCGTGTAGATTGTGTGGAGTGCAACTCTTGCTCGTGTTTGGATTGTTCCTCCGACCGCTTCAATCAAGGCAAGTAGATGCTACTTTGTTCATGATATCGTCCTACTATTTTCAATGCATTGTCGTGTATTTTGTAGTTGCATGAGTAGGATGATACTATCGCTATGCTATGACCTATTATGTGGTAGGGCTTTCCTTGTAGATGAACCACCGTTGTAGATGTGCTTAGCCATGCTATGTTGAACGAGGGCTGGGTTACATCATTGATACTTGTTTTCTCAAAGTATTGGTTTGTGAAAACTAAAACAACTTAATCAATGAATCCCCTGGGTGTGATGGTATTGATAATTTTTGGTGGTTTCATATGGAAAGGCACCTGGTATCAAGAGAGAATGATTGGCTTCTTTATTGTGTAGCTTACGTGTACAACCATGTGCCAATAATGAAATGGGCGGTTGGTTGGACTTAGTAGGTTGTGGTAACTCGAACCCGCGTATCCAGAGATGTAGAATTTTGGTAGGTTGGACCGGTGCGCGTCGGGATTGAGGAGCTACTTCCCGAATAGTCTCTTCTTGGTCTTCTCCCTATCATCACCCAAAATGAGAGTGACGATACGAGCTGGGCTGGCCAAGTCACATGGGTAAAGTGTACTAACCTCTGCAGAGTGTATAATCTAATTGATTAGCCGTGTCCCCGGTTATGGACAACTGAGTTGCTAGATATTGATTCCATGACATGTTTCTCGCTCATTCTAATTTCATAATTGTTTTAATCTTGTTGGGTTAACTTAATTGGGATCTTTTCAAAGAAAATTCAAAACTGTTTATGAAAGTAGGACAAAGTTATTTGCAAATGCAAGCCAGACACAGCTCCACTTGCCAAATATGCATGTAGATGTTAGTACTATTGTCTCCATTTACTAGCTCTACTTGCCATACATTCCATGTATTGACCTTCGGACTGCTTTGCTTTATGCTGCAGGTTATTCCGATTCTGATTGATCGTTATAGGCCACGGTACTCCACTCGGCACTTGTTCACTTGTGGGCAATTTGAAGAATGGAGGATTTATCTCGTTTATGTTGCTACCTGAATAATTTGAGCTAGCTTTGTGCTAAGCTTTTATTGTAATAATGGTACTCTGGATCTTCGTTATCTATGATACACGGATATTTTGCTATGTTATCTATCTTACTCTATTGTGGGCCAATGAACCGATCCAGGGATTGGCATGTCACATAGAGGCCACGGTCTTTTCAGAACCGGGGTGTCACATGCAATGACACTGGTGGATCCATAGGTGGATTGTGAAAAGAGCACACATGCAATAACACTGGTGTATCCATATGTGGTATGTGAAGAGAACACCCATGAAATGACTCCAGTTGTTGTTAGTAAAAAGAACACACATGCAATGACACTGGTGGATCCATAGGTGGATTGTGAAAAGAGAACACATGCAATGACAATTGTGGATCCATATGTGGTATGTGAAAAGAACACACATGCAATGACTCCAGTTGTTGTTAGTAAAAAGAACACACATGCAATGACACTGGTGGATCCATGTGTGGTCTCTGAAGAGAACACACATGCAATGACTCTGGTTGTTGTTAGTAAATAGAGCACACATGCAATGACACTGGTGGATCCATATGTGGTATGTGAAAAGACCACACATGCAATGACTCTGGGTGTTGTTAGTAACGAGAACACACCTGCAATGACACTAGTGGATCCATAGGTGGATTGTGAAAATAACACACATGCAATGACACTGGTGGATCCATATGTGGTATGTGAAAACATCACACATGCAATGACTCTGGTTGTTGTTAGTAAAAAGAACACACATGCAATGACACTGGTGGATCCATGTGTGGTCTCTGAAGAGAACACACATTTCAATGACACCGGTGGATCCATATGTGGTATGTGAAAAGAACACACATGAAATGACTCCAGTTGTTGTTAGTAAAAAGAACACACATGCAATGACAATGGTGGATCCATAGGTGGATTGTGAAAAGAACACACATGCAATGACACTGGTGGATCCATATGTGCTTTGTGAAAAGAACACACATTTCAATGACTCTGGTTGTTGTTTGTAAAAAGAACACACATGCAATGACACTAGTGGATCCATAGGTGGATTGTGAAAAGAGCACACATGCAATGACACTGGTGGATCCATATGTGGTATGTGAAAAGAACACACATGAAATGACTCCAGTGGTTGTTAGTAAAAAGAACACACATGCAATGACAATGGTGGATCCATGTGTGGGGTCTGAAGAGAACATACATTTCAATGAGACTGGTGGATCCATATGTGGTATATGAAAAGAACAATCATGAAATGACTCTAGTTGTTGTTAGTAAAAAGAACACACATGCAATGACACTGGTGGATCCACAGGTGGATTGTGAAAAGAACACATATGCAATAACACTGGTTGTTGTTATAAAAAGTACACACATGCAATGACACTGGTGGATCCATGTGTGGTCTCTGGAAAGAACACACATTTAAATGACTCTGTTTGTTGTTAGTAAAAAAACACACATGCAATGAGACTGGTGGATCCATGTGTGGTCTCTGAATAGAACACACATGCAATGACTCTGGTTGTTGTTAGTAAAAAGAGCACACATCCAATGACACCGATGGATCCATAGGTGGATAGTAAAAAGAGCACACATGCAATGACACTGGTGGATCTATATGTGGTATGTGAAAAGAACACACATGCAATGACTCTAGTTGTTGTTAGTAAAATGAACACAGATGCAATGACACTGGTGGATCCATAGGTGGATTATGAAAATAGCACACATGCAATGATACTGGTGGATCCATATGTCGTATGTGAAAAGAACACCTATGCAATGACTCCAGTTGTTGTTAGTAAAAAAGAACACACATGCAATGACACTAGTGGATCCATGTGTGGTCTCTGAAGAGAACACACATGCAATGACTCTGGTTGTTGTTAGTAACGAGAACACACATGCAATGACACTGGTGGATCCATAGGTGGATTGTGAAAAGAACAGACATGCAATGACACTGGTGGATCCATATGTGGTATGTGAAAATAACACACATGCAATGACTCTGGTTGTTGTTAGTAAAAAGAACACACATGCAATGACACTTGTGGATCCATGTGTGGCCTCTGAAGAGAACACACATTTCAATGACACTGGTGGATCCATATGTGGTATGTGAAAAGAACACACATGAAATGACTCCAGTTGTTGTTAGTAAAAAGAACGAACATGCAATGACACTAGTGGATCCATAGGTGGATTGTGAAAAGAACACACATGCAATGACACTGGTGGATCCATATGTGGTATGTGAAAAGAACACACATTTCAATGACTCTGGTTGTTGTTAGTAAAAAGAACGCACATGCAATGACACTGGTGGATCCATAGGTGGTCTCTGAATAGAACACACATGCAATGACTCTGGTTGTTGTTAGTAAAAAGAGCACACATCCAATGACACCGATGAATCCATAGGTGGATAGTAAAAAGAGCACACATGCAATGACACTAGTGGATCTATATGTGGTATGTGAAAAGAACACACATGCAATGACTCTAGTTGTTGTTAGTAAAATGAACACAGATGCAATGACACTGGTGGATCCATAGGTGGATTATGAAAAGAGCACACATGCAATGACACTGGTGGATCCATATGTCGTATGTGAAAAGAACACCTATGCAATGACTCCAGTTGTTGTTAGTAAAAAAGAACACACATGCAATGACACTAGTGGATCCATGTGTGGTCTCTGAAGAGAACACACATGCAATGACTCTGGTTGTTGTTAGTAACGAGAACACACATGCAATGACACTGGTGGATCCATAGGTGGATTGTGAAAAGAACAGACATGCAATGACACTGGTGGATCCATATGTGGTATGTGAAAATAACACACATGCAATGACTCTGGTTGTTGTTAGTAAAAAGAACACACATGCAATGACACTTGTGGATCCATGTGTGGCCTCTGAAGAGAACACACATTTCAATGACACTGGTGGATCCATATGTGGTATGTGAAAAGAACACACATGAAATGACTCCAGTTGTTGTTAGTAAAAAGAACGAACATGCAATGACACTAGTGGATCCATAGGTGGATTGTGAAAAGAACACACATGCAATGACACTGGTGGATCCATATGTGGTATGTGAAAAGAACACACATTTCAATGACTCTGGTTGTTGTTAGTAAAAAGAACGCACATGCAATGACACTGGTGGATCCATAGGTGGATTGTGAAAAGAGCACACATGCAATGACACCAGTGGATCCATATGTGTTATGTGAAAAGAACACATGCAATGACTCTGGTTGTTGTTAGTAAAAAGAACATACATGCAATGACACTGGTGGATCCATATGTGGATTGTGAAAAAAACACACATGCAATGACACTGGTGGATCCATATGTGGTATGTGAAAAGAACACACATGTAATGACTCTGGTTGTTGTTAGTAAAAAGAACACACATGCAATGACACTGGTGGATCCATGTGTGGTCTCTGAAGAGAACACTCATTTCAATGACTCCAGTTGCTGTTAGTAAAAAGAACACACATGCAATGACACTGGTGGATCCATGTGTGTTCTCTAAAGAGAACACACATGCAATGACACTGGTTGTTGTTAGTAAAAAGAACACACATGCAATGACATTGGTGTATCCATGTGTGGCTCTAAAGAGAACACACATTTCAATGACTCTGGTTGTTGTTAGTAAAAAGAACACACATGCAATGACACTGGTGGATCCATGTGTGGTCTCTGAAGAGAACACACATGCAATGACTCTGATTGTTGTTAGTAAAAAGAGCACACATGCAATGACACCGGTGGATCCATAGGTCGATTGTGAAAAGAACACACATGCAATGACACTGGTGGATCCATATGTGGTATGTGAAAAGAAGACACATTTCAATGACTCTGGTTGTTGTTAGTAAAAAGAACACACATGCAATGACACTGGTGGATCCATAGGTGGATTGTGAAAAGAGCACACATGACACTGGTGGATCCATATGTTGTATGGGAAAAGAACACACATGAAATGACTCCAGTTGTTGTTAGTAAAAAGAACACACATGCAATGACAATGGTGGATCCATGTGTGGGGTCTGAAGAGAACATACATTTCAATGAGACTGGTGGATCCATATGTGGTATGTGAAAAGAACAGTCATGAAATGACTCCAGTTGTTGTTAGTAAAAAGAAGACACATGCAATGACACTGGTGGATCCACAGGTGGATTGTGAAAAGAACACACATGCAATAACACTAGTTGTTGTTAGTAAAAAGAACACACATGCAATGACACTGGTGGATCCATGTGTGGTCTCTGGAAAGAACACACATTTCAATGACTCTATTTGTTGTTAGTAAAAAGAACACACATGCAATGAGACTAGTGGATCCATGTGTGGTCTCTGAATAGAACACACGTGCAATGACTCTGGTTGTTGTTAGTAAAAAGAGCACACATCCAATGACACTGGTGGACCCATAGGTGGATAGTAAAAAGAGCACACATGCAATGACACTGGTGGATCTATGTGGTATATGAAAAGAACACACATGCAATGACTCTAGTTGTTGTTAGTAAAATGAACACACATGCAATGACACTGGTGGATCCATAGGTGGATTGTGAAATGAGCACACATGCAATGACACTGGTGGATCCATATGTGGTATGTGAAAAGAACACACATGAAATGAGTCCAGTTGTTGTTAGTAAAAAGAACACACATGCAATGACACTGGTGGATCCATGTGTGGTCTCTAAAGAGAACACACATTTCAATGACACTGGTGGATCCATATGTGGTATGTGAAAAGAACAGTCATGAAATGACTCTAGTTGTTGTTAGTAAAAAGAACACACATGCAATGACACTGGTGGATCCACAGGTGGATTGTGAAAAGAACACACATGCAATGACACGGGTTATTGTTGTTAGTAAAAAGAACACACATTGCAATGACACTGGTGGATCCATGTGTGGTCTCTGAAAAGAACAGACATTTCAATGACTCTGGTGTTTGTTAGTAAAAAGAACACACATGCAATGACACAGGTGGCTCCATGTGTGGTCTCTAAAGAGAACACACATGCAATGGCTCTGGTTGTTGTTAGTAAAAAGAGCACACATGCAATGACACTGGTGGTTCCATAGGTGGATAGTAAAAAGAGCACACATGCAATGACACTGGTGGATCTATATGTGGTATATGAAAAGAACACACATGCAATGACTCTGGTTGTTGTTAGTAAAAAGAACACACATGCAATGACAATGGTGAATCCATAGGTGGATTGTGAAAAGAGCACACATGCAATGACACTGGTGGATCCATATGTGGTATGTGAAAAGAACACACATGCAACGACTCCACTTGTTAGTAAAAAGAACACACATGCAAGGACACTGGTGGATCCATGTGTGGTCTCTGAAGAGAACACACATTTCAATGACACCGGTGGAGCCATATGTGCTATGTGAAAAGAACAGTCATGAAATAGCTCCAGTTGTTGTTAGTAAAAAGAACACACATGCAATGACACTGGTGGATCCATAGGTGGATTGTGAAAAGAACACACATGCAATGACACTGGTGGATCCATATGTGGTATGTGAAAAGAACACACATGGAATGACTCTTATTGTAATTAGTAACAAGAACACACATGTAATGACACTGGTGGATCCATATGTGGATTGTGAAAAAAGTGAAGGAGTTATTCCCTAGAGGCAAATAATAAAGTGTATTATTTGATATGCCTCCTATATGTTCATAATAAGTTTCATACTGTCCTATAACTGTGTTAATACGAAACGTTAATACACGTGTGGTATGTAAACAAACCGTGTCTCTAGTTACCTCTAGTGAACTAGTTCATTGGTCATGAGAGTGATCTCTATCATGTCCAGAGTGTTTCTGAACCGAAAGATGTCACGCTTAAGGGTGGGGACGCTTAGCATAGATGAGGTATCATATGAGAAATAGAGAGAGAGAAACCATAATAGTTTCGGTAACATACGATGGAGATCGGAAGGGGTCCAGAAGATGTTCCAGAGTGAAGGAATAATATAATATGTGTATTTAAATGTTAATTGGAGAATTAATATTAAATATATGTTTTATTTTATTTTAAAAGGCACTATATTGCTAATGGGCCTCACCCGAGGGGAGGCCCAAGTGGGCAAGACACCTAGGGAGAGGGGGCCAGCCGGCCTAGGGCTAGTGGGCCACCCTAGTGGGGCCCACCTAGGGCCGGCGGCTGACCCATGGTGGCCGGCGGGTGTGGGCATTAGTCCCACACCGCCTGGCCCCTAGGTGGTGCGCCCCCTCCTACTATATAACGGGGTCCCCCTTCCCCTTGGAGAACACCCATTCCTCTCATTATCTCTCTCTCATCTGCTGAGGACTTCCCCATAATATTGGGGAGGACCTCGTAGTTGAGTTCTCCACCTTCACACTACCATCGTGTGATCGGCGATCCAGCATCTACTTCTTCCGCTGCTCGGCTGGATCGGAGCCCGGTTGACGTCCACTACACCGGACATGTGACGAACTTCGGAGGCACCACACTTGGGGTGCTGCTCGTCTTCATCAATATACGCCTTCCTGCGTAAGGCGTGCCTCTCTCTGCAAAGGTATGAATACTGTATTCCTTCTTTGCTACTTATGTCTACATAGTATAGATCTTGGTTTTAGTGTTCGAGTAGATAGAATTTTTTTGTTTTCTGCTACGATACCTACAGTGGTATCAGAGCGGGTCTATGGGTAGACATGTCGTACGGATAGAACACATAGCAATGTGTGGGCATTGATTCTCTAGTTGCTACCCTCTTTAGTGTTATTGTTCATATCGCGACACTGTTTGATGAAGCGGCCCCCAACCGACCTCACGTGGTGATTCACGAGACTGGTCCACAAATCAAAGTGGCTTAGGGGGGTGTCTATATCTCTACAGTAGTTGATATGTCATTGACACTGGAGGGCCCTGAAAAGGGAAGAAGAACGGCAATCATTGAATCCATGGTGTGGCTCGACGTTCGTAGGTGGGGAGGGGTTCTACTGCGAAAGCCCTAAAGCCGCGTAAAACATGCAATAGTTAATATAGAAGCGTCTATTTTTATTATTGCATAGGGGCAAGTATTATAACATGGCAATGACAAGTTTGTGAAACTTTCATTGAAGCTATTCATGATGATCATAAAGCTATAACCATGTCATAACACTTTACTTTAGTATTACTTATTGTGCTAGTATACTTACTAGACGGTAGCATAATAAGATAATCCCTCATAGTATTCCAGTTATCGTATTCCCCTTGTGTGTGCACCACCAAGAAAGTTCTTCGGTATGAGGCTGGCCGTGATGATTGGGGGTCAGACATATCTACGTTGGCATACAGTGGGTGCAAGCCATGTTGCACTGCGAATACACACGAGTTAGGACTGGCGAGCCTAGGACGCTAGAGAAGCGTGGCCTCGGAATACAAGAGACCGAAAGGTCGAGCATGAATCACATAGTTGATGTGATCAACATTAGGGAATGTCCACCTTTGATACTGCACTGATGGCCGTGATGATCGGGGGAGGTGCAGGGGATAGGGATCATGTGATCACTAAACGAGTAGAGGGATATTCGTTTAAGTGGGAGTTCCTTTATTAAAATTTGAACTCATTATTATGAACATAGTCTGAACACTTTGCAAATCCTTTGTAGATGTCTCGCCCACCCAGCTTCAACCTAAGCACTTTCCTCGAGAAGGACAAGCTGAAAACTGATGGAACCAACTTCACCGCATGGTTCCGCAATCTTAGGATCCTCCTAGTCCCCTACAAGTTGACTTATGTCATCGAGGCTGAGCTTCCGGCTAAGCCTGCAGATCCCGCCTCTCAGGACGAAATGAATGTCCGGCAGTCCAAGGCGGACGATTTCTCCCTCATCCAGAGTGGAATGCTCTATGCCATGGGGCCGGAGCTTCAAAAGCATTTTGAGAAGATGAATGCTTTTGAGATCATTGAGGATCTCAAAGCCATCTTTGCTCCGCAGGCTCGTGCAAAGAGGTATGATGCTTCCGAGCTCTTCTTCTCTACTAAAATGGAAGAGCACAGCAGTATTAGTGAGCACGTGGTCAAAATGTCTAGCTACGTTAAGCGCCTAAACGCCCTAGATTGCAAAATCCTAGAGGAGCTCGCCATAGATAGTGTGCTACACTCGTTGCCCCCTAGCTATAAGAGTTTTGTGATGAACTACAACATGCAAGGGATGACCAAGACCCTTGCTGAGGTGTTCGCCATGCTCAAAACTGCTGAGGTTGAAATCAAGAAGGAGCACACGGTGTTGATGGTCAACAAGACTGCCAACTTTAAGAAACCGAGGCAAAAGGGAAAAGGCAAGGGTAAGAAGTCTAAGAGGGATGGCAGGTTTGTTCCTAGCACCCCAAAGACTACGAAGCCTGGCCCTAAGCCCGGCACTTCGTGCTACTACTGCAAAGGGGATGGGCACTAGAAATGCAACTGCCCTAAATACCTTGAAGACAAGCGAGCTGGCAAGATAGTCATCCCGGACAAAGGTATATATGATATACATGTTATTGCTGTATTCCTTACAAGCGCCAGGAGTAACACCTGGGTATTTGATACCGGATCTGTTGCTCACATTTGTAACTCTCAGCAGGATCTGCAGAGTAGGAGGCGCCTGAGGAAGGACGAGGTGACGATGCACGTTGGCAATTGTTCGAGAGTCGAAGTGATGGCCGTCGGCACCCTGCATCTCTGTCTACCATCAGGATTATTGTTGGTTTTGAATAAATGCTATTATGTACCCGCACTGAGTATGAATATTGTGAGTGGGTCTTGCTTGTTGCAAGACCATTATTCGTTTAAATCAGGAACAAATGGTTGTTCAATTTATATGAATGATATTTTCTATGCTCATGCTCCTGTATGTGATGGTTTATTCCTACTTGATCTTGATTGTGATACACACATCCATAGTGTTGATGTTAAACATTGTAAGCATAGTGACATAATTCCATGTACATATGGCATTGCCGTCTTGGTCATATTGGCATAAAGCGCATGAAGAAGCTTCATTCAGAAGGGCTTCTTGGATCATTGGATTTCGAATCCCTTGATACATGTGCGCCATGCCTCATGGGCAAGATGACCAGGACACCATTCTCCGAAATAGTGGAGAGAGCTGTAGACCTACTTGGGATCATACATACGGATGTATGTGGACCAATGAGTGTCTCAACACGCAATGGTTATCGTTACTTTGTTACCTTTACTGACGACTTGAGAAGATATGGATATATCTACTTGGAAGCACAAGTCTGAAACCTTTGAAAAGTTCAAGGAATTTCAGAAAGAGGTAGAGAATCAACTTAACAAGAAAATCAAGCACCTTCGATCGGATCGGGGAGGCGAGTATTTGAGTTATGAGTTTAACATGCACTTGAAGGACTGTGGGATCATCCCGAAGCTTACGCCAGCTGGAACACCACAGCGTAATGGTGTGTCGGAACGTCGTAACCGAACCCTATTGGATAGCGTACGGTCCATGATGTAATTAACTGATTTGTCTGTGTATTTTTGGGGATACGCGTTAGAAACCGCCACTTTTATTTTGAACCGAGCACCATCCAAATCTGTGGAGACAACACCATATGAGATATGGTATGGGCAGAAGCCAAAGTTGTCCTTTCTGAAAGTTTGGGGATGTGAGGCGTATGTTAAGAAACTACAACTTGACAAACTCGAACCCAAATCGGAAAAATGTATCTTTATAGGATACCCAAGGGAAACTGTTGGATATACCTTCTACAATCAAGCCGAAGGCAAAACACTTGTCACAAAAACCGGCACCTTTCTCGAGAAAGAGTTTCTTGCAAAAGGGGTGAGTGGAAGGAAAATTGAGTTAGATGAAATTGTTGATCCTTCTCTCTGTATTCCGAGTAGCGCAACGGAAGCTATTCCGAAACCGCTCTCCAACATGGAGGAAGAGTCCATTGATGCTGATCAAAACAATGACGTCGAGACTCCTGAGGTTTGCAGGTCTACAAGGGTTCGTGCCACTCTAGATTGGTACAGTAGCCTTGTAATGTCTGTCATATTAGATGATCAGGATGAACCTGTAAACTACAAAGAAGCTATAGGTAGTGCTGACTCCGAGAAATGGCTAGAAGCCATGAAATCTAAAATAGGATCCATGCATGAAAACCAAGTTTGGACCTTGGTGGATCTTCCAGAGGGTCGCAAGGCCGTGGAAAATAAATGGATCTTTAAGAAAAAGAAAGATGCGAATGGTAATGTAACCATTCAAAAAGCTCGACTTGTCGCAAAGGGTTTTCGACAAATCCAAGGATTTGACTATGACGAGACTTACTCTCCCGTAGTGATGCTTAAGGCTGTCAGGATTTTAATAGCAATTGCTGCACATTTCGACTGTGAGATTTGGCAGATGGATGTCAAGACCTCATTCCTCAATGTTCACATTGATGAAGAGTTGTATATGATGCAACCAGAAGGTTTTGTTGATCCTAAGGATGCTGGAAATGTATGCAAGCTCCAACGGTCCATTTATGGGTTGAAGGAAGCATCTCGGAGCTAGAACCAACGTTTTGATCAAGTGATCAAGAGTTTTGGATTTGTCCAAAACCAACAAGAGTTCTGTGTTTACAAGAAAGCGAGTGGGAGCTCGGTAGTTTTCTTAGTAGTATATGTGGATGACATATTACTCATGGGAAACGATGTGGATCTTATGAAAAGCGTGAAAGCGTATTTGAGCAACCAATTTTCCATGAAGGATCTAGGTGAAGCTGCATACATATTAGGAATCAAGATCTATAGAGATAGATCAAGGCACCTAATAGCATTAAGTCAGAGTACTTACATAGATAAGATTTTGAAGAGGTTCAAAATGGAAAACACCAAGAGGGGTTTTACACCTATGATGAAGAATTGCAACTTGAGTGTGACTCAATGTCCTGTAACGGACAATGATAGAGAGAAGATGTCTGACGTCCCCTATGCTTCTGCAATAGGATCTATCATGTATGCAATGCTTAGTACCCGACCTGATGTGGCATTGGCTTTTAGTTTGACGAGCCAATATCAGAGTAATCCAGGACCGGATCACTGGACAGCTGTGAAAAATATCCTAAAGTATCTGAGAAGAACAAGGGATATGTTCCTAATCTATGGAGGAAATGATGAAGCTCTGAATGTAACAGGTTACGTAGATGCGAGCTAGAATTCAGATCATGATGACTCGAAGTGTGGCACCCCGCTAAAACCACTACTAGAAAACTGCTCGTTATTTTTTTTCTGCATCATCATGACATCATCATGTTCATCATGCCACCTTGCATGGAACATATTATTAAATCATTGCATTCAAATTATTACACTTGTGTTTGGTTCTTGATATATTTATTTGAGCTTGCCATTGCTTCCTCTCTATTTTAACCTCCCTATATTCTATCTCTAGTTGGTGCCATTTGATATGGAACCATAATGTCCAAATTCTATTACTTGAATCTTGCTATTTTATATTTGTCAAAATGCCTAAATTGAGTTAGGGGCATCATCTCTTAAATTCTCGTTATCACTAACTTTCCAATCTATCTAGTCCTTATGATTAATTTCAATTCTACCACATATGACACATGGGTTCCTTTTATTTGCCTTATGGATTTAAATCATGCCCATTTGATTTCTGTGGATCTTTACATCTTGTGATCATCTATTTCTTCCTTTCATTCTATTGTATCTATATTCCATTCTATTATTTCTTTAAATCTTGGCTTGATCTATTCCTTTTTCTTGTTGGAATATTTTTTAATCCAACCATGCTATGATCATCTATCCTTATCCCTGCTACACGTGGTATTTATCCTTTCCATTCTACATGTGGAAATGCCACTATATTACTACATACATGCACTAATAGCCTTCTTGCTATCCCTCTACCTTGCTTAATCTCCCTCTTTCTCTTATTCCTATACATACCTGAGGCCTTTTCCCTCTAATATTCTTTTTTTTCATCTCTTGTGATATTGTAATTGTCACATAATGCATTGACTCTCCTTCCTACTTTTTATTCTTTTCTCCTCCTAAAATCATAGCTAAACCTTGCCATCCTAATACATATTTTTGAATCACAAATTATTGTATTAAAAACCATATTTTGTTTGCTTAAAAATGTACGTACGATTAAATATATGACGTACTCATGTTAAAATAAATAAATAATAGTTTTTGGTTTATTATAAAACTACAAAAAAAATTTATTTTACTAAAAATAAAACTAGACAAAATGCCCGTCTAAAATTCTAGCCTAAAACTTGCCCTATCTAGTCTACTTTAGACTAGATAAATATCCATTTCCCCTCCTTTTTTCCAAACCCTAGCCTCCAATCTCAGATCCCACCTAAATTCCCCACCTTTTTCTCCCTCTCCTCTCCTTCCTTCCGCCGCCGTTTCCTTTTGCGGCGTGAGGCGGCAAACAGTCGATCTGCATCTGCCTCTTTCTCTTGGTGAGCAGGTTGTTTCAATTAATTTGCACCACGAGTACCAGACTCCATCGTGGTCTCCTTGCCTTATTTCTTGAGCTAGCAACCCGATCCACTCCACTACCTCAATCCATCTCCACCAACACTGCTCCTCTTATTTTCCCTGGCCGCACAGCAAACATCACACCACCAAATCGCTAGCAACTAATGCTTCCATCGACTACCAACACCAGCCCCCAACTCACCGACAGCAGCACCAGGTCCTCCTGCGCCATCGGCCTACCGCCTTGTCGCCTCGCATGCCCAACAACTGCACTGGCTCCTGCATGATTCTATCATCGCGCCAGGCCTCTAAATCTACAGCTGGTGGCGCAGGCCAGGCCGCGCCAGGGGGTGGTGTGGGCCCCCCAGGCACCCCCTCGGCCTCTCTCTTTGTCTATAAGGAGCCTTCTGACCTAAAAACTTTGAGGGGGGGTCGACGTTTTTCTAGAAGGAGTTCCGCTCCGTCGTCACCACCAGATTCCACGAAACAGCACCAGAAACTCCGTTCTGGCACCCTGCCGGGATGGGGAATTAGAGGAGATCATCGCCATCATCATCACCATCGTTTCTCCATCGACCATCCATGTTTCCCCCATCTATGAGTGAGTAAACCCCCGCTGTAGGCTATGGGGATGGTAGGGATTGGATGAGATCGTTCATGTAATAGCATCAGATTGTTAGGGCATGGTGCCTAGTATCTTTTATTAGTGCTTTATGACTTTGTTGCGACTTGTTGTACTTAATGCTTATCACTAGGGCCCGAGTGCCATGATTTTAGATCTGAACTTATTATTGATTCATTATGATAATATTGTTCTTGGTCTTATCTGCAAGTTGTATACACACGTTGTGGTCTGGAACCTATGGCCCCGAAATGACAGAAATCGGGATAACCGGAAGAGAATGGCTTTGATGTGAGGATCACATGTGTTCACGGAGTGTTAATGCATTGCTCCGGTGCTCTATTAAAAGGAGCACCTTAATTGCCAGTAGTTCCCTAGAGGCCCCGCTGCAAACAGGCAAGGTGACAAAAGATGTTGTGCAAGTTCTCATTGCGAGCACGTATGACTATATATGGAACACATGCCTAGTACTTGGGTGCTTTATCTTATTTATCTGCAATTGCCCTATGTTCTGATTGCTATGTGAATTGTCTTGTCCATGCAACGCCCGTCCATCCATCCCTATGCCTACCTTTTCGAATCCCAATTTCTTGCTTTTGTTACTACTGTCTTTGCTTTGCTACTGCTGTTACTTTACTATTCCTACTACAAAACTATTGCTACTGATAAACTACTGTGAGCAAGATTGTTTCTAGGTGCAGCTGAATGGACAACTCAATTGTTAAGGCTGATAAATATTCTTTGGCTCCCCTTGTGTCGAATCAATAAATTGGGTTTCACTTCCCTCGAAAATACTGCGATACACCCCCTATACTTAAGGGTCATCAAGACTATTTTCTGGCGCCGTTGCCGGGGAGCATAGCTTTATTTATCAAGTTCACTTGGATTCTCTATTGTTCGCTGCTATCCATCCATCATAGGTAAGTCTTGTGATGGCAAGTTTCCTATTTTACCATCCACTACAAGAAGAGGTATGGTTCTAAACACCTCTGCTGCTCTTGATTCACCATCTGTTATAAGTAATCTCGTTACACCACCACATACACTTGCTACACACACTGCTACTACTACTGAATCTGAAACTTCTGATCCTTATGATGCTGCTTCTACTGTGCTTGATAAGAGTGGTTCATTAGGTCCTTTCCTAGATGCTACGATTGCTAGAACTATAGCTGGAAATACCGAAACTCCTAATGAAGACACTACCACACCTGTTAGCTCACCTGAGTCTAGTGAGAGTTATGATATTGAAGAAGATTATGTTGAGATGACCGATGAGTTTATTAAAGAATGTAAGAACACCCATGATAGGAGCCGCTAAGAGTCTCCATGAGGCGTACTATTAGACCCAAATTATCTCCTCTGCTAAGTTTTTGCTTCTCCCATAAACATTATAGATGAAGATTATGATTTCTCTCTCGATCTATCTTACATAGCTATTGTCGAGAAAGAACCTTTTTGTGGGACTAAGAATGAAAGTGTGGTAGCACATATGAATGAACTTTCTACCATAATTGGCTTGTTTTCTGATGATATTAAGATGCGTACTTACTTTGTTGCTAAGATTTTCCCCTTTTCACTGAAACGAGAAGCTAAAACTTGGTTTAGTAATTTACCTCCTGGATCTATTGATAGCCCTGAGTGCTTGATTAGTACTTTCCTGCAGAAATATTTTCCTCCCAGTGCTAGACATGCTATTTTGCAGGAACTCTTTGATTTTAAACAGGGAGAAAAAGAGGTATTGCCTGAATCTTGGGCAAGGTTTTGTGCTTTGATTCATGCACAGGCTGGAAGTCCATTACCTAAGAATGAGCTTCTTGATATATTTTATAATGGACTAACCGAGGAATCTAGGACATACCTAGATAGTTGTGCTCATTGTGTTTTCAGGAATAGGACTCCAAAGGAAGCTGAGGAATTAGTGGCTAAAATAAGCAAGAATTATGAAGATTGGACTCCTCCTAAACAAGCTATACCTAAAGTAATTGTACCTGAATCATCTATTCATGTGCCTATTCCAACATCAAAGAAGAGGGGAGTTATTGAATTAAATGATGAAGTGATGAAGGAAGCTAAGAAATGTCTTAAGGAGAAGGGAATTAAAGCTGCAGATGTCAAAAATTTACCTCCTATAGAAGAATCATGTAAGCCTATTCCCTACTCACCCACTATTGAGGTACACTCTCTCCAACACTTTGATGAAGGTGATATCCCTTACTTGAAACCTCCTGATCAATGCTTAGAAGAATTTGATATCTTTATTGTTAAGCAAGATAACTTTAATAAAAGGGTGCAAAATCATCTAATGGAAAACACTAGAGCTATTATTGAGTTGAAAGATATTGTGGAAAGAACCTCTAATGATGTTAAAATGATTGTTAAACACTTTCAAATGGTTCAAACTCAAATGGATCAACTTGTTAAAGTGCAAAACGACTTGCTAGATAATGCGGCTAAAGAAAAACATGCTTATGAAATTAGAACTAGAAGTGGTGCTGCTACCCAGGATCCTCTATATCCTGAGGGGCATCCCAAAAGAATTGAGCAGGATTCTCAACAAACTGAAAATAGTGGTTCTACTCGTAAGAAAAGGAAAAATAAACATAAAACTGTTGTAGAACCCTCTGAACCTGCTATAGATCCTAATATTATATCTATCTCTGATGCTGAGACTGAAAGTGGTAATAAAGAAAATGAAGTTCCTAATGAAGAAAAAGTTGAAGAAGAACCTGAAAACCACACTAAGAATACTAAATACACCAAAGAAGATTTTATTGCTAAGAAACATGGCAGTGAAAGAGAACCTTGGGTCCAAAAACCTATGCCTTTCCCTGATAAGAAACACAAGTCAAAGGAAGATGAACACTATAATAAGTTTTGTGAGTGGATGAAGCCTTTATTCTTGCAAATTCCTTTGACTGATGCTATTAAATTGCCTCCTTACTCAAAGTATATGAAGGACATTGTCTCGAATAAAAGGAAGATCCCTAATGAAGAAATTTCTACTTTGCTTGCTAATTATTCCTTCAATGGTAAGGTTCCTAAGAAACTTGGAGACCCAGGGATTCCAACTATCCCTTGCTCTATTAAGAATAGTTATGTTAGAACTGCTTTGTGTGATTTGGGAGCTGGAGTTAGTGTTATGCCTTTCTCTCTATAAGAGGCTTCAGCTTGAAAAATTGATACCAAGTGATATATCTTTGCAAATGGCTGATAAATCTACCACAATTTCTGTGGGTATATGTGAGGATGTACCTGTTCAGGTGGCTCACAATTGCTTGATATTAACTGATTTTGTTGTGCTTGAAATGCCTGAAGATGATAATATGTCTATTATTCTTGGGAGATCTTTTCTTAATACTGCATGAGCTGTTATTAATTGTAATCAAGGAAAGGTGACCTTCAATGTTAATGACAAGGAACATACTGTCTATTTCCCCAAGAAGATTGAAAGGACTTATGGTTTGAATTCAATTGAACATGTTGAAGGCATTCAAGTTGGAGAAATATATTGTCCCATACCAAAAGAAAAATTTGAAACTATTATGATTGGGACCATTGCTATCAAGGTTGAGGTAACATAATCATTAGTGGAGTACAAAGTTTTGTGTCATATGCAATTGTTTTGGTAGCAAGACTTGATCAACCTTGCTAACAAAAGGATTCCATTGAACAAAACAATGTTTTCATTATGATTATCTCCGTTTATTTCTATCCTTTGCATTTTAGTTTTTGCTTTCGTTTAATTTTCTTTGTGTTGTTAGTTGCTTGCATGCTAGAACTTTTGTAGTTCTAGCCTTGTTTTGTCCTTGCATCATGTTTCCAAAAAAAAATCTGTCTGTCAGAAAATCATTCTTCTATTTCTGAAAAATGCCCAAAAATAGTGTCTCGAAAAATTCCGGAAAATTCATATTAAATTTTTACGTGAAAAAGGGGCAGAGGAGTACCTGGTAGGTACCAGGGGTCCCACCAGGCAGGCACACCATGTGGTGGCGCGGCCAGCCCTGGGTGGCGCCATGCCCTGGTGTGGGCCACCCCTAGCCCCCCACTACCTCTCTCACCTGCCACTTTCTTCTCTCTCCCGAGTAAGCTCCAGTTCAGAGCTCAAAATCGCGTTCTTTCTGTGCTTGCTCTCGATTTCTTCGATCTCCTTGCTCAACCCATCTTTTTTGCTGAAATTTGGAGCATTTGTTCCTTGGTATGTGACTCCTCCCCTTATCCAAGTAGATTTGTGTTTAGTGGATTATATGTTGAGTATTTTGCTGCTGTAGGTGACTTGTTATGAGAGCTTGTAAGCTTGTTTGATGCTTAGAGATATAGTTTTGATGCATGTTTAAGCCTCTTGCAAGTCCCTATGAGTAGAATCCTTCATTATATTTACTTTGCAATCACTTGTTTAATAGGTGTTTAAATTTCAGAATACCAAGCATGAACAACCATACTTTTGGAGAGATATTTGAGAGTGATGCACCTAGGAGGTCGAGGCCCTCAAGAACAACCTCTCAAGCTAGGCCTTCATACAATGAATACCTCATTGCAACACGTATTGGCAGTGAAAGGGATGATGGAGATGCTCACCCATCATCTTTTCCTTGTTTTACTTTCTTGCAAGCTGCAGGTATTCTTGATGATTTCTTGCTACTGATTGAGAGGGTTGGTTTAACCTCTTATATGCAAGATGAGAGTGCACAATACGCTATGCTTACCAAAACTTTTGTTGAGAGCTTCTCATTTACTAACACACCCTATCAATCTACTGTCTCTTTTAAAATCTATGATATGCCCTTCACCATGCCTTTGGAGAGATTTTGCAGTATTGTAGGTGTGCGTATGACAGGGACCGTGAAGAAAATTCAAGGGCGACCCGCTGATTTGTTGGAGCTTTACCGAGGGGTGACCAATGATGATGACCGGCGTGATTGACGGAAAGATAAGAAATATCCAACTCCCTGCTCTTAGATACTTTGCATATTATCTTGCCACTAGTGTATTAGGTAGGGAGAACACTAGTAATATCTCCAACTATCACTTAGCTTTCCTTGCTGCTGCGCTCAACAATGATACTCGGTACAATCTTGGCTCGCTTATTGCTCGAAGCCTAGATGCTAGGGGGCCTATCTATGGGGGCATCATTTCCTCGCGTGTACTTAATGCATTAGGTCTTTCAGTGGATCCCGATGATGCTATGCTAGCACCACAGAGGCTCGACCTTGTTGCCATGAAAACTGACCACTTTGTCACTGCTACCTCTGATTTGAACAATCTAGTATATAGGATGCTTTTCACTGACGGGGATGAAAGGGAGATCCCTTTGCCAGAGCCTGCTTTGTTTAGTGTTGACAGGAGACCGTGGTCGCGCTCCAAGGAGGAGGTGGACGAGCAGCTTCGCTTGTTGGGTTTCCACGAGCAGCACTAGGAGGATACGCCCTCCTATGATTACTCCGCACATTACGGAGGGGCGTACTCAAGCTCGCACCAGGACGAGGGTACCTCCTCGTCGTACCCCAGTGACACTTCATCCTGGCCAGCTTGGGATTGATACCCACTTAGGCCAAAAGCCTAAGCTTGGGGGGAGGTACGCCGACACCGCACTCATCTCCATATCATGTTGCATCGGTAATTTGTATATTCATGTTTTCGTTCTCTTTTTAGTTTTCGTTCTTCTTTGCTTTTGCTTTCTAAAAAACACAAAAAGACCAAAAATATTTCTGTTGTTTCTCTTTGGTTTGCTTTTTCTTTTTGCCTTGGTTTGCTTTTCCCTTTTGCTTTGTTTGAACTATTCGAAAAACCCAAAACGATTTTGCTTTGCTTGTTTTTATCTTTTGGTTCTTATTTAAAAATTGAAAACACCAAAAATATCTGTCGTTCTTCTTTGGTTTTTGCGAGTTTGCTACAGGGTTCGGCAGTTCTCAGTGGAATATTGGTTTCATATTATTATTCAAGCCACACAAGTGAAGAGCAATAATGAGGATAAATGACAACTTGAGGCGTGGTAAGAGGCTGGTAACGAACTCTATTTGTCTTCATTTTTTGTACATATACTCATCATTGTGAGCTTGCTTAGTCCGTTCATGTAGAGTGTTTGTTTTCTTTGGATGCTTAATAGTTCTTGCTTTCTTATGATTAGCTCCAGCTCGCTAATAGTTTGTAGCATGTCTCATGAATGTTTGCTTGCATTACTCTATTCATAAATTGGTATGACACCGTGGTATCCTCCTCTGAATATTTCATTTGATTGACTTGGCACATGCTCACGCATGCTCATGACTGTAATAATCAGTTGAGCCTCGATGAATTATTTTGCCTTGAGGATCTTGAATCACTTTCATGCCATGAGTAGTCCTGTTTTGTTGCAAGCATGATAATGACAACTATTGCTCTCTCGTTTGTCGCTCCCTTACTATTGCTAGCCTTCACTTCCACTGAGTGTTTTACTCAAGTTTCCAACTCCCTAAACCAAATATTTCCAAAGTGTCCACCATACCTACCCATTAGCATCATTTGCTACCTCCGTGCATATTTATTATGCCTTGTTTTCTTCCAAATAAAATGTTTGCTTGTTATGAGTAAGTTAGTTAGTAAAGCTCTCACGAACTTGATGGCACACTTTATTTTCTTGCACTTAATAAACCTGAACCATTGCGTCCTTCTTTGTTGCGCATATGCTTGCGCTTTATGAGTTGAAGTTAGCAGAACCATGTATCATGGGGACCGCTTTCAACGCTTCATAGGTACCTAGTTGATATCATGTTCTTTTACTTATGGATCCCGGCGGTGTGAAATAAAAGTGGAACTTGTAAGATCATGGAGTTTGTATGTATGTTAGAGAAATGCCTAGGCCGCTAGCCTAAGCCATGCCTAATCATGGTGGAAACTTGCAGCATAACCATAATGAGCATTCTATGAAGCATCCTCAATAAAAATCTATGCACATAGTAAATAAAAAGATCGCCGAGATGCTCATTGTCTGCTTGCCTTGTATTTTGATTATGGGATAGCTCCCGTGTCATGTGCAAGGGGTACCCCGTTGGCGCTTCTCTATGATACGTATGTACTTACAATGACAAGAGCTTACTTGTGACTGAAGTTGAGTAGCATGAGGATCGGTCTTCGTAAGTAAGGGGCATGATACTTCGATTTATAACTTGTCAAGCATATCCTCTTAGTTGTGTCACTTTCACCTTAACCACATTCAAGATGCTTATGATAGGGGCAATGAGAGCTCAAAGCTAACGAGTACCATACTTTCAGCACTTGGAAGCCTTTCAAAATTATTCAAAACCTTTTTATTTTACTTGTTGAGTCTCCATATATTCTTTGAGCACCTTCTTGAGAGCATAGTTGCCATTCTTTGTGTTTGTTCCAATACTTGATTATTTGTGTTATGACTTTGATGCTTGTATCCTTGATATCTTTACTTCTAGTCATCACTTGAACTTCAGAGGTGCCTTGACATTCATAATCAAAGGCAAGCGAGATACCACTCTATCATACTTTTCTATGATCATTGTAATGTTGCTTATGTTTGTGCCTCGTGCTACTTATTATTCTTGAGTTGGAATCTCTTCATAGCTTGCAATTACTATTAAGTAGACTCAGTTGCATACTCTTTATTATGGACTATCTAAGTAGCTGATCACATTGCTGGGAATATTTACATCATATGAAGCAAATGTGTTCGTGAAAGTTCTTTTATCGCACTCAATTTTCAACTGAATTGCTTGAGGACAAGCAATAAGCTAAGCTTGGGGGGAGTTGATACGTCCAAATCGTATCTACTTTCCCGAACACTTTTGCTATTGTTTCTCCTCTATACTTGTGTGATTTGGATGCAACTAATGCGAACTGACGTTGTTTTCAGTAGAATTGCCTTGGTGTCTACTTTTTGTGCAGAAAATCAACTATCAGGAAAAATCTCGGAAAATATGTCAAAAATCCTATTTCACCCGAAGACTCCAGGAGCCAGAATACGAGACAGAGACGAGCCCTGGGGTGGCCACACCACCTGGTGGGGCGGGCCAGGCCAGGCCACGCCAGGGGGTGGTGTGGGCCCCCCAGGCACCCCCTCGGCCTCTCTCTTCGCCTATAAGGAGCCTTCTTACCTAAAAACTTCGGGGGGTTCGACGTTTTTCTAGAAGGTGTTCCGCTCCGCCGCCACCACCAGATTCCACGAAACAGCACTAGAAACTCCGTTCTGGCACCCTGCCGGGATGGGGAATTGGAGGAGATCATCGCCATCATCATCACCATCGCTTTTCCATTGACCATCCATGTTTTCCCCATCTATGAGTGAGTAATCCCGTGTTGTAGGCTATGGGGATGGTAGGGATCGGATGAGATCGTTCATGTAATAGCATCAGATTGTTAGGGCATGGTGCCTAGTATCTTTTATTAGTGCTTTATGACTTTGTTGCGACTTGTTGTGCTTAATGCTTGTCACTAGGGCCCGAGTGCCTTGGTTTCAGATATGAACTTATTATTGATTCATTATGATAGTATTGTTCTTGGTCTTATCTGCAAGTTGTATACACACATTGTTGTCCGGAACCTATGGCCCAGTGATGTAAATCGGGATAACGGAAGGGAATGGCTTTGATGTGAGGATCACATGTGTTCACGGAGTGTTAATGCTTTGCTCCGGTGCTCTATTAAAAGGAGCACCTTAATTGCCGATAGTTCCTAGAGGCCCCACTTGGAAATTTGGCGGGAGGACAAAAGATGTTGTGCAAGTTCTCATTGCGAGCACGTATGACTATATATGGAACACATGCCTAGGATTGTCTAGTACTTGGGTGCTTTATCTTATTTATCTGCAATTGCCCTATGTTCTGATTGCTATGTGAATTGTCTTGTCCATGCAATGCCCGTCCATCCATCCCTATGCCTACACTTTCGAATCCCAATTTCTTTGCTTTTGTCACTACTGTCTTTGCTTTGCTACTGCTGTTACTTTACTATTCCTACTACAAAACTGTTGCTACTGATAAACTGTTGTGAGCAAGATTGTTTCCAGGTGTAGCTGAATTGACAACTCAGTTGTTAAGGCTGATAAATATTCTTTGGCTCCCCTTGAGTCGAATCAATAAATTGGGTTTCACTTCTCTCGAAAATACTGCGATACACCCCCTATACTTGTGGGTCATCAACGTGTGGTATTTAAACAAACCGTGTCTCTAGTTACCACTAGTGAACTAGTTCATTGGTCATGAGGATGGTCTGTGTTTCAAGATCATGGGCATTTATGCCAACTGACAATGAGGTCATGTTATTAGTTGAATAACATGATAGACAAACATCCGACCGTTATATCGTAATGAGATCTAGTTACAAAGTTCACCATTGATGATAAAACATAGAGAACCTCGCAACCTGATCCTTTGACTATGAGGTAATGCAAATCACCATTCTGGAAGAAGCTTAGATGGTTATCAAGAATCATCTCGTAACAAGGTGATCAAAAAGGTGCCACTCAGGTTTTCCGAAGGAATACGTAGAGGAGTACATATCAAGACCAGGATTTGTCTAGTCCATGTAACGGACAGATACATGTGGCCATCTCGGTGATGTTGCATTAATGAAGCTTGCAAGCATGTGACTAGGTCACGGAATGCAATGACATGAGAACAAGAAAACAAGTTCATCGGTAACGAGATTGAACTAAGGTATAGAGATACCGAAGATCAAGTCTCAGATGAATTAGGTATCGTATGACAAAGGGAATAGGGAACGACTATCTCACGGTTCAAGCGATTGTACTCGTGAAACACACGGGGGTCACATGGCCATCCAGGTCCCTCTGTCGATCATTGATATGAGAGTGATCTCTATCATGTCTGGAGTGTTTCCGAACCAAAGGATGTCACGCTTAAGGGTGGGGACGCTTAGGGTAGATGAGGTATCGTATGAGAAATAGAGAGAGAAACCAGAATAGTTTCGGTAACATCTGATGGAGATCGGAAGGGGTCCGGAAGATGTTCCGGAGTGAAGGAATAATATAATATGTGTATTTGAATGCTAATTGGAGAATTAATATTAAATATATATTTTATTTTATTTTAAAAGGCACTATATTGCTAATGGGCCTCACCCGAGGGGAGGCCCAAGTGGGCAAGGCGCCTAGGGAGAGGGGCCCAACCGGCCTAGGGCTGGTGGGCCGCCCCAGTGGGGCCCACCTAGGGCCGACGACTGCCCCATGGTGGACGGCGAGTGTGGGCATTAGTCCCACACCACCTGGCCCCTGGGTGGTGCGCCCCCCTCCTACTATATAAAGGGGCCCCCTTCCCCTTGGAGAACAGCCATTCCTCTCATTCTCTCTCTCTCTCTCTCTCATCTGCTAAGGACTTCCCCGTAATATTGGGGAGGACCTCGTAGTTAAGTTCTCCACCTTCACACTACTGTCGTGTAATCGGCGATCCGACATCTGCTTCTTCTGCTGCTCGGCTGGATTCGAGCCGGGTTGACGTCCACTACATCGGACGTGTGGCGAACTTTGGAGGCACCACACTTGGGGTGCTGCTCGTCTTCATCAATATACGCCTTCTTGCGTAAGGCGTGCCTCTCTCTGCAAAGGTATAAATACTGTATTCCTTCTCTATTACATATGTCTACATAGTATAGATCCTAGTTTTAGTGTTCGAGTAGATAGAATTTTTTTGTTTTCTGCTACGGAACCCTACAAAAAGCACACATACAATTACACTGGTGGATCCATATGTGGTATGTGAAAAGAACACACATGCAATGACTCCAGTTGTTGTTAGTAAAAAGAACACACATGCAATGACACAGGTGGATCCATGTGTGGTCTCTGAAGAGAACACACATTTCAATGACACTGGTGGATCCATATGTGGTATGTGAAAAGCACAGTCATGAAATGACTCTGGTTGTTGTTAGTAAAGAGAACACACATGAAAAGATACTGGTGGATCCATAGGTGGATTGTGAAAAGAACACACATGCAATGACACTGGTGGATCCATATGTGGTATGTGAAAAGAACACACATGCAATGACTATGGTTGATGTTAGTAAAAAGAGCACACATGCAATGACACTGGTGGATCTATAGGTGGATTGTGAAAAGAACACACATGCAATGACAATGGTGGATCCATATGTGGTATGTGAAAAGAACACACATGCAATGACTCTGGTTGTTGTTAGTAAAAAAGAGCACACATGCAATGACACCGGTGGATCCATATGTGGTATGTGAAAAGAAGACACATGCAATGACTCCAGTTGTTGTTAGTAAAAATAACACACATGGAATGACACTGGTGGATCCATGTGTGGTCTCTGAAGAGAACACATATTTCAATGACACTGGTGGATCCATATGTGGTATGTGAAAAGAACAGTCATGAAATGACTCTAGTTGTTGTTAGTAAAAAGAACACACATGCAATGACACTGGTGGATCCATAGGTGGATTGTGAAAACGACACACATTCAATGGTTCTGCGGCCCGTTTCGCCGCTGCCACGAGCGCTTCCGCCTGACGATGGAGTGCGACTCCATGACGGGTTGATGGATAACTTCTTGAGATGCTCCAAGGAGACCCCTGGCGGGATGGCCTGCCTGGTGGATCCTATCTTGGAGAGCGCATCGGCTCCCTCATTGTTGGTGCGGGGGACGTGATGAAATTCGCACCCGTCGAAGGAGGCGCTGAGCTTTTGGATGTGGAACCGGTAGAGAGCCATGTTTGCATCTCTGGCGTCCCATTCCCCAGACACCTGTTGCACCACCAAGTCTGAATCACTGAAGCACAGGATCCGGTTGACACCGATCTCCTTGGCCAGCCGGAGCCCGTGCGCTAGTGCCTCATATTCAGCTATGTTGTTGGAGGCCTTGAAGTGGATCTGCAGCACGTACTCCAGCCGGTCTCCCTTGGGCGAGGTGAGCACGATGCCGGCTCCCAAGCCCCCGAGCATCTTTGACCCGTCGAAGTGCATCCGCTAGTGGTCTGAATCCGGAACCAGTGGGAGATACTGGGTCTCGGCCCAGTCGACGAGGAAGTCCGCCAATGCATGTGACTTGATTGTGAGTCGGGGCTCGTACTGGATGGAGTAGGCGGCGAGCTCGATGGCCCACTTGGCGACTCGGCCGGTGGCGTCCTTGTTGCCGATGATTTCCGAAAGGGGTGCAGTGCACACGACCTTGATCGGGTGCTCCTGGAAGTAGTGCTCGAGCTTCTTGCATGCCAGGTACACACCATAGCACATCTTTTGGTAGTGGGGGTAGTTCTGCTTGGAGAGGGAGAGAACCTCGCTAAGGTAGTAGATGGGTCTCTGAACCGGCCGAGCCTTGCCTTCCTCGGGGCGCTCCACCACCAGGACGACGCTGACGACCCGGCTGATGGCTGCTATATAGAGCAACGTCGGCTCCTTGCTAGCCGGCATGGCTAGAACCGGTGTTGTGGATAGCATGCAGTTGAGGTCGTGAAACGCGGTGTCGGCTTGCGAAGTCCAGGAGAATTGTCCGTCTTCTTCATCAGTTGGTATAACGGGAGTGCCTTCTCCCCCAGCCGGTTGATGAAACGACTGAGGGAAGCCAGGCATCCGGTGAACTTATGGACTCCAAGCAGGTTCTTGGGCGGCTGCATCCTCTCGATGGCCGCGATCTTCTCCGGATTCGCCTCGATACCTCGCTGTGATACGAGGAAACCGAGTAGCTGACCGGATGGTACTCCGAAGACGCACTTCTCTGGGTTCAGCTTCATCTGGTACTGGCGGAGGTTGCCGAATCTTTCTCTCCGGTCCTCGAGGAGGGTGCGTTTTTCCTTGGTCTTGATGACTACGTCATCCATGTAAGCGTGCATGTTTTGGCCTATCTGCGAGTGCAGGCATTTCTGCATACATCGCTGATAGGTGGCGCCTGCGTTCTTTAGGCCGAAAGGCATGGTTACATAGCAGAAAGCCCCGTAGGGGGTGACAAATGATGTCTTAATCTGATCAGCCGGGTTTAGCTGGATCTTATTGTACCCGGAATAACAATCTAGAAAGGACAACAAATCACAGCCGGCCGTGGAATCGATGACTTGATTGATACGGGGCAAGGCGAAGGGGTCTTTCGGGCACGCCTTGTTCAGGCTGGTGTAGTCGATACACATGCGCCAGGTCTTGTTCTTCTTCAACACCAAGACTGGGTTCGCCAGCCAGTCTGGGTGGTACACTTCCATGATGAACCCAGCTGCAAGGAGCTGGGTGATCTCGTCACCGATTATCTTTCTCTTCTCCTCTACGAACCGGCGCAGAGGTTGCTTGACCGGCTTGGCATCCGGACGCACATGAAGTGAGTGCTCGGTGAACTCCCTCGGCACACCCGGCATGTCTTTGGGAGACCATGCGAAGATGTCCCGATTCTCACGGAGGAAGTCGACGAGCGCGCCTTCCTATTTGTTGTCCAAGCCGGCACCAATGGTGACGAACTTAGTCGGATCGGAGGGGTCGAGCAGGATCCTCTTCGTCTCCTTCGCCGGCTGGAAAGCTCCTTCTCCAGCCGGTTTGCTGCTAGCCGAAATGTCCTGCTGGGCCATGGCAACGTTGCGCATGATCGCGCGTTTTTCCTCGGCTATGATGAGGGCCTCTGCCAGTTTGGAACCGGCTGAGGCGCACTCCATCGATCGCCTGAAGCAACCGGCGACGGTGATCACGCCGTGGGGTCCTGGCATCTTCGTCTTGAGGTACGCGTAGTGGGGGATGGTCATGAACTTGGCGAGTGCGGGGCGCCCGAGGAGAGCATGGTAGGAGCTCGTCAGATTTACCACTTCAAACAAGATTGGTTCGCGGCGGAAGTTCTCCTCGGTCCCAAAGATGAAGTCCAGCTGGATTTTCCCCAGCGGAGCGCAGGCTGGCCCCGGCAGTACGCCGTGGAACATCGTGGTAGTCGGGCGCAGGTCGCTTTCGCGAATGCCCAGCTTCTCCAGCGAGGACTGGTAGAGGAGGTTGAGGCTGCTGCCTCCGTCGATGAGGACGCGCGAGAATCGGCAGGTGCGCGCGTTGGAGACGATGAGAGGGTCGAGCACCATGGTGTAGCCCCCGGGAGTCGGCAGATGCTCAGGCTGATCTGCCCGGCTCCAGGTGATGGGGGTTTCCGACCAATTCAGGTACTGGGGGACCAGAGAAACGATCGCGTTGACCTCCTTGGAGTGTCACCTGCGGCTGTGCTTGTCGTCCTGCTCCGTCTCGAAGATGTGGTAGGCGGCGTGCGGCTGGGGGTAGCCATTGTTGTTGTTGCCACTGTTACCATCATTACCGGCTCCCCTAGCCGGTGGTGGGGGTCCACCCGGTGGGGGAGGCAGGAGACGAGGCTGGTTGCCCTGGTCCTTTAGCTGGCGGGTCCAGCTGCAGTTCCGGGTGGTGTGCGTGGCCGGTTTGAAGGGACCGCTATGCCACTTGCATGGGCCGTCAATCATCTGGTCAAAGGTGAGCCGGGGCTTCTGCCTTCTTGCGTCATTAGCCGGTGCGTCGGGCGCACCCTCCATAGCATTGACCTGCCGCGCGTGGTAGTGAGGCTTCTGTTGTCTGGCCTGGCGGTCCCCATGGAACCGCTTGTCGTTGCCGTGGCGTTTGGAGGATCCGGCTTCACCAGCCGGATTGCTCGGACGGTCGCGAGCCGGCTCCGTGGGAGTCGGACGGCCGTCCGCGTTTACTCGGAGGGGCTTCTTCATGGCGGCATCCGCCATGGCGTACTGGTCCGCAACCATCATGAGCTCCGCCATGGTTTTCGGCTCGTCACATAGTAGCCGGTGGCGAAGCATTGTGCCCTCTCGGCACCCTTCGATGAAGAAGCTGATGGCTTGGCTCTCCAGGATGCCCTCGCAAGTGTTGCGGAGCTCCGTCCACTTGGCGAGGTACTCGCGGTCGGTCTCGCGGTTGCCCTGGACGCACACGGCCAGGTCGCGCGGGCGCCCTGGATGTTTGTACGTGCCGTTGAAGTTGCGGACGAACACCTTCTCGAAGTCAGGCCAGGCGTTGATGCTGTTGGGTGCAAGGCTATTGAGCCATGTCCTTGCCGACCCAGTTAGCATGAGAGGGACATAGCGCACAGCTGTGCGTTTGTTCCCGTGGGCGATGCCGACTACCGTAGCATAGTCGGTCAGCCAGTCTTCTGGCTTCATGCTACTGTCGTACATGGGGGTGTCCCTGGGCAGGGAGAATTTATCCAGAAACGGCTCGTTCCGGATGCGGGGTCCGAAACAAAACGGAGCGGTAGAATCTTCCTCCTCCGTGATGCGCGCTTGAGCGAGGAGCTCGGTGCGGTCACGGGCATCCGGACAATCCGGGTTGGGCGCTCCCACCCGGCCCGAGAGACGGGAACCGGCTGGTATGGGAGCTCCGGCTGGCGGTGGGGGAGGTGGCAGGTTGCTGTTCACCGTCTGCTCCTGGCGTGGCTGGCCCCTGTTTCCCGAGCTGCGGCGCCTGCTGCGGGCCCTGGGCAGCTAAGGGGAGGACGCCTGCTGGGTGTCGCGCGACGCGCCCTGCTGTTGGCAGGTAGCTTGCTCCCTCTGGAGTAGCTAAGGTCTTCCCGCGTCTGCCGGTTGGCGCCGTCACCTTTCGTCTGCGGCATGAAGGAGCTCCTGCCTGAGCGTCTTTGGCGGGCTCGCTCCTCGCCCTCCAGGCTGGGTAGTTCTTCTGCTGCGGCTCGCGCCGCGTGAAGGTTCTTGATGGGCGTGCTGTAGGTGGGTCGGGTGAGGGCAGGCGCGGGATCCGGTTCCCCATCCTTCTCCATCCTACCGCCCAGCTCACCGCCCCGACGCCATACCTGGCCGCGCCGGCTCGGCTCCGCGGTAGCCGAAGTGAGGCCGTGCGCACGGTCGTACTCACGCCTAGCGATCTCAAGTTGCTTGCGGGCTGCTGCCAGTTCCATGGCCTCCTATAGGTGGATCTGTCTCTCCATGGTGAAGTTGGCCTCCGCTTCAGGAGCCGATCAATGGCATCCTCCACCGGGTTCCGAGGCTACGGGGGAGCGGAAGTTCCGACCTTGTCCGCGCCTCGCTCCCGCGGCTGGCGGGGATGCGAGATGGATCCGGCCATCATGACCTCCACGCCGCGAGGTGCGGCGGAGGCACTGCCGTCTAAACACGGCAGCCCCGCGATAGAGACGATTTCCCAAGGGAAACGCTCCGGGACGGTGGCGACGTAGATGGGGAGATCAGCGAATAGCAGGACGGTGCAGTTCACTGGGAAGGAAGTTCCGGCGAAGCAGGAGGCGTTGTCGATGACGCAGTCAAATTTGCCGAGCGTGAGCACCAGGACGGAGGCCACGCGCTCACCGGCTGAAGTGCGGGGTCCCGTGCGGAAAGTGACTCCGGTCGAAGCCATCTGCCCCACGGTGGGCGCCAACTGTCGTTGTGTTGGGAGCAGCCATGCGAGGAAGGTTAGATAGAGGTGTGGGGACTAGCAGGAAGCTATCGGCGGCGTCCAGCGAGATTGGATACAAGCGGCGTGGCGGGGCATAAGAAGTACCAGGTTGAAGCCCTCGTGGTGAGGTAAAGCCCTACTCTGCACGATCATCTATGTGGGATATACGAACTACAAGTGCTCCTTGAGCTGTATTCTTCACTCTTGCCTTAAATGCACTCGAGACCAACCCTTTCTATCGAGGCCTTGCCTCTCCTTATATAGGCGAGAGGCAAGGTCTCACCGCTAATCCGACTGGCGGGCCCCACAGGCGGTCCCAGCCGACTAGTCATCTACGATCCAAGATGGCTTGTCTTATCGGTGTATGAGCGGTATGGTATCGTGAGGTGATGGGACGCCGTGCGAGGCAAATCATCGCCACGAGCCTTTGTTCGGCGTCACCCATGCAAAGTCTTGGTATGGGCAGTGGTTACTGTCATGTCATCGTCAGGCGTATCCTGCACCGATCACGCACGTCGTCCGTCTCTCGATTGGGTCCGCTACGTCGTCCGTATCCGGTCTCTTGCTTGAGCTCTTGGGTGATAGCCGCCCGTCTATCTGTCCGGCTGCATCTGGTCAGCCGGACGCTATCTGACTGTCCTGTTTCTTATTCGGATGGGGTACCCGGGGATCATCCCCCTGACACTGGTGGATCCATATGTAGCATGTGAAAACAACACACATGCAATGACTCTGGTTGTTGTTAGTAAAAAGAGCACACATGGAATGACACTGGTAGATCCATAGGTGGATTGTGAAAAGAACACACATGCAATGACACTGGTGGATCCATATCTGGTATGTGAAAAGAACACACATGTAATGACTCTGGTTGTTGTTAGTAAAAAGAGCACAGATGCAATGACACCGGTGGATCCATATGTGGTATGTCAAAAGAGCACACATGCAATGACTCCAGTTGTTGTTAGTAAAACTAACACACATGCAACGACAGTGGTGGATCCATAGGTGGAATGTGAAAAGTACACACATGCAATGACACTAGTGGATCCATATTTGGTATGTGAAAAGAACACACATTTCAATGACTCTGGTTGTTGTTAGTAAAAAGAACACACATGCAATGACACTGGTGAATCCATAGGTGGATTGTGAAAAGAGCACACATGCAATGACACTGGTGGATCCATATGTGGTATGTGAAAAGAACACACATGCAATGACTCCAGTTGTTGTTAGTAAAAAGAACATAAATGCAATGACACTGGTGGATCCATGTGTGGATTGTGAAAATAACACACATGCAATGACACTGGTGGATCCATATGTGGTATGTGAAAAGAACACACATGCAATGACTCTGGTTGTTGTTAGCAAAAAGAGCACACATGCAATGACACTGGTGGATCCATAGGTGGATTGTGAAAAGAACACACATGCAATGACACTGGTGGATCCATATGTGGTATGTGAAAAGAAAACACATGCAATGACTCTGGTTGTTGTTAGTAAAAAGAACACACATTTCAATGACTCTAGTTGCTGTTAATAAAAAGAACACACATGAAATGACACTGGTGGATCCATGTGTGGTATCTGAAGAGAACACACACGCAATGACTCTGGTTGTTGTTAGTAAAAATAGCACATGTAAATGCCTTTGTGGATCCATAGGGTGGATTGTGAAAGAACACACATTTCAATGACACTGGTGGATCCATATGTGGTATGTGAAAAGAACACACATTTCAATGACTCTGGTTGTTGTTAGTAAAAAGAACACACATGCAATGACACTGGTGGATCCATGTGTGGTATATGAAGAGAACACTCACATGCAATGACTCTGGTTATTGTCAGTAAAAAGAACACACATGCAATGACACTGGTGGATCCATAGGTCGTATGTGGAAAGAACACATATTTCAATGACTCTGGTTGTTGTTAGTAAAAAGAACACACATGCAATGACACTGGTGGATCCATAGGTGGATTGTGAAAAGAGCACACATGCAATGACTCTGGTGGATCCATATGTGGTATGTGAAAAGAACACACATGCAATGACTCCAGTTGTTGTTAGTAAAAAGAACACAAATGCAATGACACTGGTGGATCCATGTGTGGATTGTGAAAAGAACACACATGCAATGACACTGGTGGATCCATATGTGGTATGTGAAAAGAACACACATGCAATGACTCTGGTTGTTGTTAGTAAAAAGAGCACACATGCAATGACACTGGTGGATCCATAGGTGGATTGTGACAAGAACACACATGCAATGACACTGGTGGATCCATATGTGGTATGTGAAAAGAAAACACATGCAATGACTCTGGTTGTTGTTTGTAAAAAGAGCACACATGCAATGACACCGGTGGATCCATATGTGGTATGTGAAAAGAACACAGATGCAATGACTCCAGTTGTTGTTAGTAACAATAACACACATGCAATGACACTGGTGGATCCATAGGTGGATTGTGAAAAGTACACACATGCAATGACACTGGTGGATCCATATGTGGTATGTGAAAAGAACACACATTTCAATAACTCTGGTTGTTGTTAGTAAAAAGAACACACATTCAATGACACTGGTGGATACATAGGTGGATTGTGAAAAGAGCACACATGCAATGACATTGGTGGATCCATATGTGGTATGTGAAAAGAACACACATGCAATGACTCCAGTTGTTGTTAGTAAAAAGAACACACATGCAATGACACTGGTGGATCCGTGTGTGGATTGTGAAAAGAACACACATGCAATGACACTGGTGGATCCATATGTGGTATGTGAAAAGAACACACATGCAATGACTCTAGTTGTTGTTAGTAAAAAGAACACACATGCAATGACACTGGTGGATCCATGTGTGGTCTCTGAAGAGCACACATTTCAATGACACCGGTGGATCCATATGTGGTATGTGGAAAGAACACACATGAAATGACTCCAGTTGTTGTTAGTAAGAAGAACACACATGCAATGATACTGGTGGATCCATGTGTGGTCTCTGAAGAGAACACAGATTTCAATGAATCCAGTTGTTGTTAGTAAAAAGAACACACATGCAATGACACTGGTGGATCCACGTGTGGTCTCTAAAGAGAACACACATGCAATGACTCTGGTTGTTGTTAGTAAAAAGAACACACATTTCAATGACACTGGTGGATCCATATGTGGTATGTGAAAAGAACACACATTTCAATGACTCTAGTTGCTGTTAGTAAAAACAACACACATGCAATGACACTGGTGGCTCCATGTGTGGTATCTGAAGAGAACACACACGCAATGACTCTGGTTGTTGTTAGTAAAAATAGCACACATGCAATGCCACTGGTGGATCCATAGGTGGATTGTGAAAAGAACACACATTTCAATGACACTGGTGGATCCATATGTGGTATGTGAAAAGAACACACATTTCAATGACTCTGGTTGTTGTTAGTAAAAAGAACACACATGCAATGACACTGGTGGATCCATGTGTGGTCTATGAAGAGAACACACATGCAATGACTCTGGTTGTTGTCAGTAAAAAGAACACACTTGCAATGACACTGGTGGATCCATAGGTGGTATGCGGAAAGAACACATATTTCAATGACTCTGGTTGTTGTTAGTAAAAAGAACACACATGCAATGACACTGGTGGATCCATAGGTGGATTGTGAAAAGAGCACACATGCAATGACTCTGGTTGTTGTTAGTAAAAAGAGCACACATGCAATCAGACTGGTGGATCCATATGTGGTATGTGAAAAGAACACACATGCAATGACTCTGGTTATTATTAGTAAAAAGAACACACATGCAATAACACTGGTGGATCCATAGGTGGATTGTGAAAAGAACACACATGCAATGACTCTGGTTGTTGTTAGTAAAAAAAGCACACGTGCAATGACACCGGTGGATCCATATGTGGTATGTGAAAAGAAGACACATGCAATGACTCTAGTTGTTGTTAGTAAAAATAACACACATGGAATGACTCTGTGGATCCATGTGTAGTAAAAAGAACACACATGCAATGACACTGGTGGATCCATATGTGGTATGTGAAAAGAACACACATTTCAATTACTCTTGTTGTTGTTAGTAAAAAGAACACACATGCAATGACACTGGTGGATCCATAGGTGGATTGTGAAAAGAACACACATGCAATGACACTGGTGGATCCATATGTGGTATGTGAAAAGAACACACATGCAATGACTCTGGTTGTTGTTAGTAAAAAGAGCACACATGCAATGACACTGGTGCATACATAGGTGGATTGTGAAAAGAACACACATGCAATGACATTGGTGGATCCATATCTGGTATGTGAAAATAACACACATGCAATGACTCTGGTTGTTGTTAGTAAAAAGAGCACTCATGCAATGACACCGGTGGATCCATATGTGGTATGTCAAAAGAACACACATGCAATGACTCCAGTTGTTGTTACTAAAAATAACACACATGCAATGACAGTGGTGGATCCATAGGTGGATTGTGAAAAGTACTCACATGCAATGACACTAGTGTATCCATATTTGGTATGTGAAAACAACACAGATTTCAATGACTCTAGTTGTTGTTAGTAAAAAGAACACACATCCAATGACACTGGTGGATCCATAGGTGGATTGTGAAAAGAGCACACATGCAATGACACTGGTGGATCCATATGTGGTATGTGAAAAGAACACACATGCAACGATTCCAGTTGTTGTTAGTAAAAAGAACACAAATGCAATGACTATGTTGCATCCTTATGTTGTTTGTTAAAAGAACACACATGCAATGACACTGGTGGATCCATATGTGGTATGTGAAAAGAACACACATGCAATGACTCTGGTTGTTATTAGTAAAAAGAGCACACATGCAATGACACTGGTGGATCCATAGGTGGATTGTGAAAAGAACACACATGCAATGACACTGGTGGATCCATATGTGGTATGTGAAAAGAAAACACATGCAATGACTCTGGTTGTTGTTAGTAAAAAGAGCACACATGCAATGACACCGGTGGATCCATATGTGGTATGTGAAAAGAACACACATGCAATGACTCCAGTTGTTGTTATTAACAATAACACACATGCAATGACACTGGTGGATTCATAGGTGGATTGTGAAAAGTACACACATGCAATGACACTGGTGGATCCATATGTGGTATGTGAAAAGAACACACATTTCAATAACTCTGGTTGTTGTTAGTAAAAAGAACACACATGCAATGACACTGGTGGATCCATAGGTGGATTGTGAAATGGAAAACACATGCAATGACACCGGTGGATCCATATGGTATGTGAAAAGAACACACATGCAATGACTCCAGTTGTTGTTAGTAAAAAGAACACACATGCAATGACACTGGTGGATCCACAGGTGGATTGTGAATAGAACACACATGCAATGACACTAGTTGTTGTTAGTAAAAAGAACACACATGCAATGACACTGGTGGATCCAGATGTGGTATGTGAAAAGAACACACATGCAATGACTCTGGTTGTTGTTAGTAAAAAGAACACACATGCAATGACACTGGTGGATCCATGTGTGGTCTCTGAAGAGAACATACATTTCAATGACACCGATGGATCTATATGTGGTATGTGAAAAGAACACACATGAAATGACTCTAGTTGTTGTTAGTAAAAAGAACACACATGCAATGACACTGGTGGATCCATGTCTCAAGAGAGACAACAACACAAATGACTCTCCATTGTTGTTTAGTAAAAGAACACACATGGAATGACACTGGTGGATCCATGTGTGGTCTCTGAAGAGAACACACATGAAATGACTCTGGTTGTTGTTAGTAAAAAGAACACACATTTCAATCACACTGGTGGATCCATATGTGGTATGTGAAAAGAACACACATGCAATGACTACGGTTGTTGTTACTAAAAGAACACACATGCAATGACACTTTGGATCCATGTGTGGTCTCTGAAGAGAACACACATGCAATGACTGGTTGTTGTTAGTAAAAAGAACACACATGCAATGACACTGGTGGATCCATGTGTGGAGTATGAAAAGAACACACATTCAATGACACTTGGTGGATCCATATGTGGTATGTGAGAAGAACACACATTTCAATGACTCGTTGTTGTTAGTAAAAGAACACACATGCAATGACACTGGTGAATCCATAGGTGGATTGTGAAAAGAGCACACATGTAATGACATTGGTGGATCCATATGTGGAATGTGAAAAGAGCACACATACAATGACTCTTGTTGTTAGTGAAAAGAACACATATGGAATGACCTGTGGATCCATGTGTGGTCAAAAGAACAACATTTCAATGACAATAGTGGATCCATAGGTGGTATGTGAAAAGAACACACATGCAATGACTCACGGTTGTTGTTAGTAAAAAGAACACACATGCAATGACACTGATGGATCCATAGGTGGTATGTGAAAAGAACACACATTTCAATGACTCTGGTTGTTGTTAGTAAAAAGAACATACATGCAATGACACTGGTGGATCCATAGGTGGATTGTGAAAAGAACACACATGCAATGACACTGGTGGATCCATATGTGGTATGTGAAAAGAACACACATGAAATGACTCTCGTTGTTGTTAGTGAAAAGAACACATGCAATGACACTGGTGGATCCATGTGGTCTGAAAAGAACACATATTTAAATGACTCTTGTGGATCCATATGTGGTATGTGAAAAGAACACACATGCAATGACTCTAGTTGTTGTTAGTAAAAATAACATACATGCAATGACACTGGTGGATCCATGTGTGGTCTGTGAAAAGAACACACATTCCAATACTCGGTTGTTGTTAGTAAAAAGAACACACAATGACACTGGTGGATCCATATGTGGTATGTGAAAAGAACACACATGCAATGACTCTGGTTGTTTTAGTAAAAGAACACACATGCAATGACACTGGTGGATACATAGGTGGTATGTAAAAGAACACACATTTCAATGACTTGTGGATCCATATGTGGTATGTGAAAAGAACACACATGCAATGACTCGTGGATCCATGGTTAGTGAAAAGAACACACATGCAATGACACTGTGGATCCATATGTGGTATGTGAAAAGGACACACATGCAATGACTCTGGTTGTTGTTAGTAAAAGAGCACACATGCAATGACACTAGTGGATCCATAGGTGGATTGAAAAGAACACATATGCAATGACACTGGTGGATCCATATGTGGTATGAAAAGAACACACATGCAATGACTCAGGTTGTTGTTAGTGAAAGAACACATTTCAATGACATCGGTGGATCCATAGGTGGTCTGTGAAAAGAACACACAAGCAATTACTCGTTGTTTTACTAAAAGAACACACATGCAATGACACTGGTGGATCCATAGGTGGTATGTGAAAAGAACACACATTTCAATGACTCTGGTTGTTGTTTCTAAAACGAACACACATGCAATGACACTGGTGGATCCATAGGTGGATTGTGAAAAGAACACATGCAATGACACCGTGGATCCATGCGTGGTATGTGAAAAGGACACACATGCAATGACTCTGGTTGTCATTAGCGAAAAGAACACACATGCAATGACACTGGTGGATCCATAGGTGGATTGTGAAAAGAACACACATGCAATGACACTGGTGGATCCATATGTGGTATGTGAAAAGAACACACATGCAATGACTCCAGTTGTTGTTAGTGAAAAGATAATACATGCAATGACTGGTGGATGCATGTGTGGTCTCAAAAGAACACACATTTCAATGACACTAGTGGATCCATATGTGGTATGTGAAAAGAACACACATTTCTATGACTCACTTGTTGTTAGTAAAAAGAACACACTTGCAATGACACTGTTGGATCCAAAGGTGGATTGTGAAAAGAGCACACATTTCATTGACTCTGGTTGTTGTTAGTAAAAAGAACACACATGCAATGACACTCGTGGATCCATGTGTGGTCTCTAAAGAGAACACACATGCAATGACTCTGGTTGTTGTTAGTAAAAATTGGATTGTGAAAAGAGCACACATGCAATGACACTTGTGGATCCATATGTGGTATGTCAAAAGAACACACATGCAATGACTGTGGTTGTTAGTAAAAAGAGCACCCATGCAATGACTCTGGTGGATCCATCGGTGGTTTGTTAATAGAACACACATGCAATGACACTGGTGGATCCATAGGTGGTATGTGAAAAGAACACACATGCAATGACTCTGTGGATCCAGGTGGTATGTGAAAAGAACACACATTTCAATGACTCACAGTTCTTGTTACTAAAAATAACACACATGCAATGACACTGGTGGTTCCATAGGTGGATTGTGAAAAGAGCACACATGCAATGACACTGGTGGATCCATATGTGGTATGTGAAAAGAACACACATGCAATGACTCTGGTTGTTGTTAGTGAAAAGAACCCACATGAAATGACATTGGTGGATCCATGTGTCCTCTCTAAAAATAACACACATTTCAATGACACTGGTGGATCCATATTTGGTATGTGAAAAGAACACACATTTCAATGACTCAGTTGGTGTTAGTAAAAAGAACACACATGCAATGACACTGGTGGATCCATGTGTGGTGTCTGAAGAGAACACACATGCAATGACTCTGGTTGTTGTTAGTAAAAAGAGCACACATGCAATGACACTGGTGGATCCATATGTGGTATGTCAAAAGAACACACATGCAATGACTCTGGTTGTTGTTACTAAAAATAACACACATGCAATGACACTGGTGGATCCATGTGTGGTCTCTGAAGAGAACACACATGCAATGACTCTGGTTGTTGTTAGTAAAAAGAGTACACATGCAATGACACTGGTGGATCCATATGTGGTATGTGAAAAGAACACACATGCAATGACTCTGGTTGTTGTTACTAAAAAGAACACACATGCAATGACACTGTGGATCCATGTGTGGTCTCTGAAGAGAACACACATGCAATGACTCTGGTTGTTGTTAGTAAAAAGAGAACACATGCAATGACACTGGTGGATCCATATGTGGTATGTGAAAAGAACACACATACAATGACTCCAGTTGTTGTTAGTGAAAACAACACACTGGAATGACACTGGTGGATCCATGTGTGGTCTCTGAAGAGAACAACATTTCAATGACACTAGTGGATCCATAGGTGGTATGCGAAAAGAACACACATGCAATGACTCTGGTTTTTTTACTAAAAAGAACACACATGCAATGACACTGGTGGATCCATAGGTGGTATGTGAAAAGAAAACACATTTCAATGACTCTGGTTGTTGTTACTAAAAAGAACACACATGCAATGACACTGGTTGATCCATAGGTGGATTGTGAAAAGAACACACATGCAATGCCACTGGTGGATCCATATGGGGTATGTGAAAAGAACACACATGCAATGACTCTGGTTGTTGTTATTGAAAAGATCACACATGCAATGACACTGGTGGATCCATAGGTGGATTTGGAAAAGAACACATATAAAATGACACTGGTGGATCCATATGTGGTATGTGAAAAGAACACACATGCAATAACTCCAGTTGTTGTTAGTGAAAATAACATACATGCAATGACACTGGTGGATCCATGTGTGGTCTCTAAAGAGAACACACATTTCAATGACACTGGTGGATCCATAGGTGGTATGTGAAAAGAACACACATGCAATGACTCTGGTTGTTTTTACTAAAAAGAAAACACACATGCAATGACACTGGTGGATACATAGGTGGTATGTGAAAAGAACACACATTTCAATGACTTTGGTTCCTGTTACTAAAAACAACACACATGCAATGACATTCGTGGATCCATAGGTGGATTGTGAAAAGAACACACATGCAATGACACTGGTGGATCCATATGTGGTATGTGAAAAGGACACACATGCAATGACTCTGGTTGTCGTTAGCGAAAAGAGCACACATGCAATGACACTGGTGGATCCATAGGTGGATTGAGAAAAGAACACATATGCAATGACACTGGTGGATCCATATGTGGTATGTGAAAAGAACACACATGCAATGACTCCAGTTGTTGTTAGTGAAGAGAATACACATTTCAATGACACTGGTGGATCCATAGGTGGTACGTGAAAAGAACACACAAGCAATTACTCTGGTTGTTTTTACTAAAAAGAACACACATGCAATGACACTGGTGGATCCATAGGTGGTATGTGAAAAGAACACACATTTCAATGACTCTGGTTGTTGTTTCTAAAACGAACACACATGCAATGACACTGGTGGATCCATAGGTGGATTGTGAAAAGAACACACATGCAATGACACTGGTGGATCCATGCGTGGTATGTGAAAAGGACACACATGCAATGACTCTGGTTGTCATTAGCGAAAAGAACACACATGCAATGACACTGGTGGATCCATAGGTGGATTGTGAAAAGAACACACATGCAATGACACTGGTGGATCCATATGTGGTATGTGAAAAGAACACACATGCAATGACTCCAGTTGTTGTTAGTGAAAAGATAATACATGCAATGACACTGGTGGATGCATGTGTGGTCTCTAAAAAGAACACACATTTCAATGACACTAGTGGATCCATATGTGGTATGTGAAAAGAACACACATTTCTATGACTCAGTTGTTGTTAGTAAAAAGAACACACTTGCAATGACACTGTTGGATCCAAAGGTGGATTGTGAAAAGAGCACACATTTCATTGACTCTGGTTGTTGTTAGTAAAAAGAACACACATGCAATGACACTCGTGGATCCATGTGTGGTCTCTAAAGAGAACACACATGCAATGACTCTGGTTGTTGTTAGTAAAAAGAGCACACATGCAATGACACTAGTGGATCCATATGTGGTATGTGAAAAGAACACACATGCAATGACACAGTTGTTGTTAGTGAAAAGAACACACATGCAATGACACTGGTGGATCCATGTGGTCTGAAAAGAACACACATTTCAATGACGCTGGTGGATCCATATGTGGTATGTGAAAAGAACACACATGCAATGACTCTGGTGGTTGTTAGTAAAAAGAACACACATGCAATGACACTGGTGGATCCAGAGGTGGTATGTGAAAAGAACACACATTTCAATGACTCTGGTTGCTGTTACTAAAAATAACACACATGCAATGACACTGGTGGTTCCATAGGTGGATTGTGAAAAGAGCACACATGCAATGACACTGGTGGATCCATATGTGGTATGTGAAAAGAACACACATGCAATGACTCTGGTTGTTGTTAGTGAAAAGAACCCACATGAAATGACATTGGTGGATCCATGTGTCCTCTCTAAAAATAACACACATTTCAATGACACTGGTGGATCCATATTTGGTATGTGAAAAGAACACACATTTCAATGACTCAGTTGGTGTTAGTAAAAAGAACACACATGCAATGACACTGGTGGATCCATGTGTGGTGTCTGAAGAGAACACACATGCAATGACTCTGGTTGTTGTTAGTAAAAAGAGCACACATGCAATGACACTGGTGGATCCATATGTGGTATGTCAAAAGAACACACATGCAATGACTCTGGTTGTTGTTACTAAAAATAACACACATGCAATGACACTGGTGGATCCATGTGTGGTCTCTGAAGAGAACACACATGCAATGACTCTGGTTGTTGTTAGTAAAAAGAGTACACATGCAATGACACTGGTGGATCCATATGTGGTATGTGAAAAGAACACACATGCAATGACTCTGGTTGTTGTTACTAAAAAGAACACACATGCAATGACACTTGTGGATCCATGTGTGGTCTCTGAAGAGAACACACATGCAATGACTCTGGTTGTTGTTAGTAAAAAGAGAACACATGCAATGACACTGGTGGATCCATGTGTGGATTGTGAAGAGAACACACATTTCAATGACACTGGTGGATCCATATGTGGTATGTGAGAAGAACACACATTTCAATGACTCTAGTTGTTGTTACTAAAAAGAACACACATGCAATGACACTGGAGGATCCATAGGTGGATTGTGAAAGAGCACACATGCAATGACACCGGTGGATCCATATGTGGTATGTGAAAAGAACACACATGCAATGACTCTGGTTGTTGTTACTAAAAAGAACACACATGCAATGACACTGGTGGATCCATGTGTGGTCTCTGAAGAGAACAAACATACAATGAATAGGGTTGTTGTTAGTAAAAAGAGCACACATGCAATGACACTGGTGGATCCATATGTGGTATGTGAAAAGAACACACATGCAATGACTCTGGTTGTTGTGACTAAAAAGAACACACATGCAATGACACTTTGGATCCATGTGTGGTCTCTGAAGAGAACACACATGCAATGACTCTGGTTGTTGTTAGTAAAAAGAGAACACATGCAATGACACTGGTGGATCCATGTGTGGATTGTGAAGAGAACACACATTTCAATGACACTGGTGGATCCATATGTGGTATGTGAGAAGAACACACATTTCAATGACTGCAGTTGTTGTTACTAAAAAGAACACACATGCAATGACACTGGAGAATCCATAGGTGGATTGTGAAAAGAGCACACACGTATTGACATTGGTGGATCCATATGTGGTATGTGAAAAGAACACACATACAATGACTCCAGTTGTTGTTAGTGAAAACAACACACATGCAATGACACTGGTGGATCCATGTGTGGTCTGTAAAGAGAACAACATTTCAATGACACTGGTGGATCCATAGGTGGTATGTGAAAAGAACACACATGCAATGACACTGGTGGATCCATAGGTGGTATGTGAAAAGAACACACATTTCAATGACTCTGGTTGTTGTTACTAAAAAGAACACACATGCAATGACACTGGTTGATCCATAGGTGGATTGTGAAAAGAACACACATGCAATGCCACTGGTGGATCCATATGGGGTATCTGAAAAGAACACACATGCAATGACTCTGTTTGTTGTTAGTGAAAAGAACACACATGCAATGACACTGGTGGATCCATATGTGGTATGTGAAAGGAACACACATTCAATGACTCTGGTTGTTGTTAGTGAAAAGAACACACATGCAATGACACTGGTGGATCCATATGTGGTATGTGAAAGGAACACACATTCAATGACTCTGGTTGTTGTTAGTGAAAAGAACACACATGCAATGACACTGGTGGATCCATATGTGGTATGTGAAAGGAACACACATTCAATGACTCTGGTTGTTGTTAGTGAAAAGAACACACATGCAATGACTCTGGTTGTTGTTAGTAAAAAGAACACACATGCAATGACACTGGTGGTATGTAAAAAGAACACACATTTCAATGACTCTGGTCCTATTACTAAAAAGAACAGACATGCAATGACACTGGTGGATCCATAGGTGGATTGTGAAAAGAGCACACATGCAATGACACTGGTGGATCCATATGTGGTATGTGAAAAGAACACACATGCAATGACTCTAGTTGTTGTTAGTGAAAAGAACACACATGCAATCACACTGGTGGATCCATAGGTGGATTGTGAAAAGAGAAACACATGCAATGACACACTGGTGGATCCATATGCGGTATGTGAAAAGAACACACATGCAATGACTCTGGTTGTTGTTAGTGAAAAGAACACACATGCAATGACACTGGTGGATCCATGTGTGGTCTCTAAAAAGAACACACATTTCAATGACTCTGGTTGTTGTTACTAAAAAGAACACACATGCAATGACACTGGTGGATCCATATGTGGATTGTGAAAAAGCACATGCAATGACACTGGTGGATCCATATGTGGTATGTGAAAAGAACACACATGCAATGACTCTGGTTGTTGTTAGTGAAAAGAACACACATGCAATGACATTGGTGGATCCATGTGTCCTCTCTAAAAATAACACACATTTCAATGACACTAGTGGATCCATATTTGGTATGTGAAAAGAACACACATTTCAATGACTCAGTTGGTGTTAGTAAAAAGAGCACACATGCAATGACACTTGTGGATCCATATGTGGTATGTGAAAAGAACACACATTTCAATGACTCAGTTGGTGTTAGTAAAAAGAGCACACATGCAATGACACTTGTGGATCCATATGTGGTATGTGAAAAGAACACACATGCAATGACTCTCGTTGTTGTTACTAAAAAGAACACACATGCAATGACACTGTGGATCCATGTGGGGTGTCTGAAGAGAACACACATGCAATGACTCTGGTTGTTGTTAGTAAAAAGAGCACACATGCAATGACACTGGTGGATCCATATGTGGTATGTGAAAAGAACACACATGCAATGACTCTGGTTGTTGTTACTAAAAAGAACACACATGCAATGACACTGTGGATCCATGTGTGGTCTCTGAAGAGAACACACATGCAATGACTCTGGTTGCTGTTAGTAAAAAGAGCACACATGCAATGACACTGGTGGATCCATGTGTGGATTGTGAAGAGAACACACATTACAATGACACCGGTGGATCCATATGTGGTATGTGCGAAGAACACACATTTCAATGACTCCAGTTGTTGTTACTAAAAAGAACACACATGCAATGACACTGGAGGATCCATAGGTGGATTGTGAAAAGAGTACACATGCAATGACACCGGTGGATCCATATGTGGTATGTGAAAAGAACACACATGCAATGACTCTGGTTGTTGTTACTAAAAAGAACACACATGCAATGACATCAGGATCCATGTGTGGTCTCAAGAGAACACACATGCAATGACTCTGTTGTTGTTAGTTAAAAGAGCACACATGCAATGACACTGTGGATCCATATGTGGTATGTGAAAAGAACACACATGCAATGACTCTGGTTGTTGTTACTAAAAAGAACACACATGCAATGACACTTTGGATCCATGTGTGGTCTCTGAAGAGAACACACATGCAATGACTCTGGTTGTTGTTAGTAAAAAGAGAACACATGCAATGACACTGGTGGATCCATGTGTGGATTGTGAAGAGAACACACATTTCAATGACACTGGTGGATCCATATGTGGTATGTGAGAAGAACACACATTTCAATGACTCTAGTTGTTGTTACTAAAAAGAACACACATGCAATGACACTGGAGGATCCATAGGTGGATTGTGAAAAGAGCACACATGCAATGACACCGGTGGATCCATATGTGGTATGTGAAAAGAACACACATGCAATGACTCTGGTTGCTGTTACTAAAAAGAACACACATGCAATGACACTGGTGGATCCATGTGTGGTCTCTGAAGAGACCACACATGCAATGACTCTGGTTGTTGTTAGTAAAAAGAGCACACATGCAATGACACTGGTGGATCCATATGTGGTATGTGAAAAGAACACACATGTAATGACTCTGGTTGTTGTTACTAAAAAGAACACACATGCAATGACACTTTGGATCCATGTGTGGTCTCTAAAGAGAACACACATGCAATGACTCTGGTTGTTGTTAGTAAAAAGAGAACACATGCAATGACACTGGTGGATCCATGTGTGGTCTCTAAAGAGAACACACATTTCAATGACACCGGTGGATCCATATGTGGTATGTGAAAAGAACACACATGCAATGACTCTGGTTGTTGTTACTAAAAAGAACACACATGCAATGACACTGGTGGATCCATGTGTGGTCTCTGAAGAGAACACACATGCAATGACTCTGGTTGTTGTTAGTAAAAAGAGCACACATGCAATGACACTGGTGGATCCATATGTGGTATGTGAAAAGAACACACATGTAATGACTCTGGTTGTTGTTACTAAAAAGAACACACATGCAATGACACTTTGGATCCATGTGTGGTCTCTAAAGAGAACACACATGCAATGACTCTGGTTGTTGTTAGTAAAAAGAGAACACATGCAATGACACTGGTGGATCCATGTGTGGATTGTGAAGAGAACACACATTTCAATGACACTGGTGGATCCATATGTGGTATGTGAGAAGAACACACATTTCAATGACTGCAGTTGTTGTTACTAAAAAGAACACACATGCAATGACACTGGAGAATCCATAGGTGGATTGTGAAAAGAGCACACATGTAATGACATTGGTGGATCCATATGTGGTATGTGAAAAGAACACACATACAATGACTCCAGTTGTTGTTAGTGAAAACAACACACTGTAATGACACTGGTGGATCCATGTGTGGTCTCTAAAGAGAACAACATTTCAATGACACTGGTGGATCCATAGGTGGTATGTGAAAAGAACACACATGCAATGACTCTGGTTGTTTTTACTAAAAAGAACACACATGCAATGACACTGGTGGATCCATAGGTGGTATGTGAAAAGAACACACATTTCAATGACTCTGGTTGTTGTTACTAAAAAGAACACACATGCAATGACACTGGTTGATCCATAGGTGGATTGTGAAAAGAACACACATGCAATGCCACTGGTGGATCCATATGGGGTATGTGAAAAGAACACACATGCAATGACTCTGGTTGTTGTTAGTGAAAAGATCACACATGCAATGACACTGGTGGATCCATAGGTGGATTGTGAAAAGAACACATATAAAATGACACTGGTGGTTCCATATGTGGTATGTGAAAAGAACACACATGCAATGACTCCATTTGTTGTTAGTGAAAATAACATACATGCAATGACACTGGTGGATCCATGTGTGGTCTCTAAAGAGAAAATACATTTCAATGACACTGGTGGATCCATAGGTGGTATGTGAAAAGAACACACATGCAATGACTACAGTTGTTTTTACTAAACATTACACACATGCAATGACACTGGTGGATACATAGGTGGTATGTGAAAAGAACACACATTTCAATGACTCTGGTTGCTGTTACTAAAAAGAACACACATGCAATGACACTGGCGGATCCATAGGTGGATTGTGAAAAGAAGACACATGCAATGCCACTGGTGGATCCATATGGGCTATGTGAAAAGAACACACATGCAATAACTCTGGTTGTTGTTAGTGAAAAGAACACACATGCAATGACACTGGTGGATCCATAGGTCGATTGTGAAAAGAACACATATGCAATGACACTGGTGGATCCATATGTGGTATGTGAAAAGAACACACATGCAATGACTCCAGTTGTTGTTAGTGAAGAGAACACAGATTTCAATGACACTGGTGGATCCATAGGTGGTATGTGAAAAGAACACACAAGCAATGACTCTGGTTGTTTTTACTAAAAAGAACACACATGCAATGACACTGGTGGATCCATAGGTGGTATGTGAAAAGAACACACATTTCAATGACTCTGGTTGTTGTTACTAAAACGAACACACATGCAATGACACTGGTGGATCCATAGGTGGATTGTGAAAAGAACACACATGCAATGACACTAGTGGATCCATATGTGGTATGTGAAAAGGACACACATGCAATGACTCTAGTTGTCGTTAGAGAAAAGAACACACATGCAATGACACTGGTGGATCCATAGGTGGATTGTGAAAAGAACACACATGCAATGACACTGGTGGATCCATATGTGGTATGTGAAAAGAACACACATGCAATGACTCCAGTTGTTGTTAGTGAAAAGAACATACATGCAATGACACTGGTGGATGCATGTGTGGTCTCTAAAAAGAACACACATTTCAATGACACTAGTGGATCCATATGTGTTATGTGAAAAGAACACACATTTCAATGACTCAGTTGTTGTTAGTGAAAAGAACACACATGGAATGATACTGGTGGATCCATGTGTGGTCTCTGAAGAGAACACACATGCAATGACTCTGGTTGTTGTTAGTAAAAAGAGCACACATGCAATGACACTAGTGGATCCATATGTGGTATGTGAAAAGAACACACATGCAATGACTCTGGTTGTTGTTAGTGAAAAGAACACACATGCAATGATACTGGTGGATCCATGTGTGGTCTCTAAAGAGAACACACATGCAATGACTCTGGTTGTTGTTAGTAAAAAGAGCACACATGCAATGACACTAGTGGATCCATATGTGGTATGTGAAAAGAACACACATGCAATGACACAGTTGTTGTTAGTGAAAAGAACACACATGCAATGACTCTGGTTGTTGTTAGTAAAAAGAGCACACATGCAATGACACTAGTGGATCCATATGTGGTATGTGAAAAGAACACACATGCAATGACACAGTTGTTGTTAGTGAAAAGAACACACATGCAATGACACTGGTGGATCCATGTGTGGTCTCTGAAAAGAACACACATTTCAATGACGCTGGTGGATCCATATGTGGTATGTGAAAAGAACACACATGCAATGACTCTGGTGGTTGTTAGTAAAAAGAACACACATGCAATGACACTGGTGGATCCAGAGGTGGTATGTGAAAAGAACACACATTTCAATGACTCTGGTTGCTGTTACTACAAATAACACACATGCAATGACACTGGTGGTTCCATAGGTCGATTGTGAAAAGAGCACACATGCAATGACACTGGAGGATCCATATGTGGTATGTGAAAAGAACACACATGCAATGACTCTAGTTGTTGTTAGTGAAAAGAACACACATGCAATGACACTGGTTGATCCATAGGTGGATTGTGAAAAGAACACACATGCAATGACACTGGTGGATCCATATGTGGTATGTGAAAAGAACACACATGCAATGACTCTAGTTGTTGTTAGTGAAAAGAACACACATGCAATCACACTGGTGGATCCATAGGTGGATTGTGAAAAGAGAAACACATGCAATGACACTGGTGGATCCATATGCGGTATGTGAAAAGAACACACATGCAATGACTCTGGTTGTTGTTAGTGAAAAGAACACACATGCAATGACACTGGTGGATCCATGTGTGGTCTCTAAAAAGAACACACATTTCAATGACTCTGGTTGTTGTTACTAAAAAGAACACACATGCAATGACACTGGTGGATCCATATGTGGATTGTGAAAAAGCACATGCAATGACACTGGTGGATCCATATGTGGTATGTGAAAAGAACACACATGCAATGACTCTGGTTGTTGTTAGTGAAAAGAACCCACATGCAATGACATTGGTGGATCCATGTGTCCTCTCTAAAAATAACACACATTTCAATGACACTGGTGGATCCATATTTGGTATGTGAAAAGAACACACATTTCAATGACTCAGTTGGTGTTAGTAAAAAGAACACACATGCAATGACACTGGTGGATCCATGTGTGGTCTCTGAAGAGAACACACATGCAATGACTCCAGTTGTTGTTAGTGAAGAGAACACAGATTTCAATGACACTGGTGGATGCATAGGTGGTATGTGAAAAGAACACACAAGCAATGACTCTGGTTGTTTTTACTAAAAAGAACACACATGCAATGACACTGGTGGATCCATAGGTGGTATGTGAAAAGAACACACATTTCAATGACTCTGGTTGTTGTTACTAAAACGAACACACATGCAATGACACTGGTGGATCCATAGGTGGATTGTGAAAAGAACACACATGCAATGACACTAGTGGATCCATATGTGGTATGTGAAAAGGACACACATGCAATGACTCTAGTTGTCGTTAGAGAAAAGAACACACATGCAATGACACTGGTGGATCCATAGGTGGATTGTGAAAAGAACACACATGCAATGACACTGGTGGATCCATATGTGGTATGTGAAAAGAACACACATGCAATGACTCCAGTTGTTGTTAGTGAAAAGAACATACATGCAATGACACTGGTGGATGCATGTGTGGTCTCTAAAAAGAACACACATTTCAATGACACTAGTGGATCCATATGTGTTATGTGAAAAGAACACACATTTCAATGACTCAGTTGTTGTTAGTAAAAAGAACACACATGCAATGACACTGGTGGATCCAAAGGTGGATTATGAAAAGAGCACACATTTCATTGACTCTGGTTGTTGTTAGTAAAAAGAACACACATGCAATGACACTCGTGGATCCATGTGTGGTCTCTAAAGAGAACACACATGCAATGACTCTGGTTGTTGTTAGTAAAAAGAGCACACATGCAATGACACTAGTGGATCCATATGTGGTATGTGAAAAGAACACACATGCAATGACACAGTTGTTGTTAGTGAAAAGAACACACATGCAATGACTCTGGTTGTTGTTAGTAAAAAGAGCACACATGCAATGACACTAGTGGATCCATATGTGGTATGTGAAAAGAACACACATGCAATGACACAGTTGTTGTTAGTGAAAAGAACACACATGCAATGACACTGGTGGATCCATGTGTGGTCTCTGAAAAGAACACACATTTCAATGACGCTGGTGGATCCATATGTGGTATGTGAAAAGAACACACATGCAATGACTCTGGTGGTTGTTAGTAAAAAGAACACACATGCAATGACACTGGTGGATCCAGAGGTGGTATGTGAAAAGAACACACATTTCAATGACTCTGGTTGCTGTTACTAAAAATAACACACATGCAATGACACTGGTGGTTCCATAGGTGGATTGTGAAAAGAGCACACATGCAATGACACTGGTGGATCCATATGTGGTATGTGAAAAGAACACACATGCAATGACTCTAGTTGTTGTTAGTGAAAAGAACACACATGCAATGACACTGGTTGATCCATAGGTGGATTGTGAAAAGAACACACATGCAATGACACTGGTGGATCCATATGTGGTATGTGCAAAGAACACACATGCAATGACTCTAGTTGTTGTTAGTGAAAAGAACACACATGCAATCACACTGGTGGATCCATAGGTGGATTGTGAAAAGAGAAACACATGCAATGACACTGGTGGATCCATATGCGGTATGTGAAAAGAACACACATGCAATGACTCTGGTTGTTGTTAGTGAAAAGAACACACATGCAATGACACTGGTGGATCCATGTGTGGTCTCTAAAAAGAACACACATTTCAATGACTCTGGTTGTTGTTACTAAAAAGAACACACATGCAATGACACTGGTGGATCCATATGTGGATTGTGAAAAAGCACATGCAATGACACTGGTGGATCCATATGTGGTATGTGAAAAGAACACACATGCAATGACTCTGGTTGTTGTTAGTGAAAAGAACCCACATGCAATGACATTGGTGGATCCATGTGTCCTCTCTAAAAATAACACACATTTCAATGACACTGGTGGATCCATATTTGGTATGTGAAAAGAACACACATTTCAATGACTCAGTTGGTGTTAGTAAAAAGAACACACATGCAATGACACTGGTGGATCCATGTGTGGTCTCTGAAGAGAACACACATGCAATGACTCTGGTTGTTGTTAGTAAAAAGAGCACACATGCAATGACACTGGTGGATCCATATGTGGTATGTGAAAAGAACACACATGCAATGACTCTGGTTGTTGTTACTAAAAAGAACACACATGCAATGATACTGGTGGATCCATGTGTGGTCTCTGAAGTGAACACACATGCAATGACTCTGGTTGTTGTTAGTAAAAAGAGCACACATGCAATGACACTGGTGGATCCATATGTGGTATGTGAAAAGAACACACATGCAATGACTCTGGTTGTTGTTACTAAAAAGAACACACATGCAATGACACTGTGGATCCATGTGTGGTCTCTGAAGAGAACGCACATGCAATGACTCTGGTTGTTGTTAGTAAAAAGAGAACACATGCAATGACACTGGTGGATCCATGTGCGGATTGTGAAGAGAACACACATTTCAATGACACTGGTGGATCCATATGTGGTATGTGAGAAGAACACACATTTAAATGACTCTAGTTGTTGTTACTAAAAAGAACACACATGCAATGACACTGGAGGATCCATAGGTGGATTGTGAAAAGAGTACACATGCAATGACACCGGTGGATCCATATGTGGTATGTGAAAAGAACACACATGCAATGACTCTGGTTGTTGTTACTAAAAAGAACACACATGCAATGACACTGGTGGATCCATGTGTGGTCTCTGAAGAGAACACACATGCAATGACTCTGGTTGTTGTTAGTAAAAAGAGCACACATGCAATGACACTGGTGGATCCATATGTGGTATGTGAAAAGAACACACATGCAATGACTCTGGTTGTTGTTACTAAAAAGAACACACATGCAATGACACTTTGGATCCATGTGTGGTCTCTGAAGAGAACACACATGCAATGACTCTGGTTGTTGTTAGTAAAAAGAGAACACATGCAATGACACTGGTGGATCCATGTGTGGATTGTGAAGAGAACACACATTTCAATGACACTGGTGGATCCATATGTGGTATGTGAGAAGAACACACATTTCAATGACTCTAGTTGTTGTTACTAAAAAGAACACACATGCAATGACACTGGAGGATCCATAGGTGGATTGTGAAAAGAGCACACATGCAATGACACCGGTGGATCCATATGTGGTATGTGAAAAGAACACACATGCAATGACTCTGGTTGTTGTTACTAAAAGAACACACATGCAATGACACTGGTGGATCCATGTGTGGTCTCTGAAGAGAACACACATGCAATGACTCTGGTTGTTGTTAGTAAAAAGAGCACACATGCAATGACACTGGTGGATCCATATGTGGTATGTGAAAAGAACACACATGCAATGACTCTGGTTGTTGTTACTAAAAAGAACACACATGCAATGACACTTTGGATCCATGTGTGGTCTCTGAAGAGAACACACATGCAATGACTCTGGTTGTTGTTAGTAAAAAGAGAACACATGCAATGACACTGGTGGATCCATGTGTGGATTGTGAAGAGAACACACATTTCAATGACACTGGTGGATCCATATGTGGTATGTGAGAAGAACACACATTTCAATGACTGCAGTTGTTGTTACTAAAAAGAACACACATGCAATGACACTGGAGAATCCATAGGTGGATTGTGAAAAGAGCACACATGTAATGACATTGGTGGATCCATATGTGGTATGTGAAAAGAACACACATACAATGACTCCAGTTGTTGTTAGTGAAAACAACACACTGTAATGACACTGGTGGATCCATGTGTGGTCTCTAAAGAGAACAACATTTCAATGACACTGGTGGATCCATAGGTGGTATGTGAAAAGAACACACATGCAATGACTCTGGTTGTTTTTACTAAAAAGAACACACATGCAATGACACTGGTGGATCCATAGGTGGTATGTGAAAAGAACACACATTTCAATGACTCTGGTTGTTGTTACTAAAAAGAACACACATGCAATGACACTGGTTGATCCATAGGTGGATTGTGAAAAGAACACACATGCAATGCCACTGGTGGATCCATATGGGGTATGTGAAAAGAACACACATGCAATGACTCTGGTTGTTGTTAGTGAAAAGATCACACATGCAATAACACTGGTGGATCCATAGGTGGATTGTGAAAAGAACACATATAAAATGACACTGGTGGATCCATATGTGGTATGTGAAAAGAACACACATGCAATGACTCCATTTTTTGTTAGTGAAAATAACATACATGCAATGACACTGGTGGATCCATGTGTGGTCTCTAAAGAGAAAATACATTTCAATGACACTGGTGGATCCATAGGTGGTATGTGAAAAGAACACACATGCAATGACTCTGGTTGTTTTTACTAAAAAGTACACACATGCAATGACACTAGTGGATACATAGGTGGTATGTGAAAAGAACACACATTTCAATGACTCTGGTTGCTGTTACTAAAAAGAACACACATGCAATGACACTGGCGGATCCATAGGTGGATTGTGAAAAGAAGACACATGCAATGCCACTGGTGGATCCATATGGGCTATGTGAAAAGAACACACATGCAATAACTCTGGTTGTTGTTAGTGAAAAGAACACACATGCAATGACACTGGTGGATCCATAGGTCGATTGTGAAAAGAACACATATGCAATGACACTGGTGGATCCATATGTGGTATGTGAAAAGAACACACATGCAATGACTCCAGTTGTTGTTAGTGAAGAGAACACAGATTTCAATGACACTGGTGGATCCATAGGTGGTATGTGAAAAGAACACACAAGCAATGACTCTGGTTGTTTTTACTAAAAAGAACACACATGCAATGACACTGGTGGATCCATAGGTGGTATGTGAAAAGAACACACATTTCAATGACTCTTGTTGTTGCTACTAAAACGAACACACATGCAATGACACTGGTGGATCCATAGGTGGATTGTGAAAAGAACACACATGCAATGACACTAGTGGATCCATATGTGGTATGTGAAAAGGACACACATGCAATGACTCTGGTTGTCGTTAGAGAAAAGAACACACATGCAATGACACTGGTGGATCCATAGGTGGATTGTGAAAAGAACACACATGCAATGACACTGGTGGATCCATACGTGGTATGTGAAAAGAACACACATGCAATGACTCCAGTTGTTGTTAGTGAAAAGAACATACATGCAATGACACTGGTGGATGCATGTGTGGTCTCTAAAAAGAACACACATTTCAATGACACTAGTGGATCCATATGTGTTATGTGAAAAGAACACACATTTCAATGACTCAGTTGTTGTTAGTAAAAAGAACACACATGCAATGACACTGGTGGATCCAAAGGTGGATTGTGAAAAGAGCACACATTTCATTGACTCTGGTTGTTGTTAGTAAAAAGAACACACATGCAATGACACTCGTGGATCCATGTGTGGTCTCTAAAGAGAACTTACATGCAATGACTCTGGTTGTTGTTAGTAAAAAGAGCACACATGCAATGACACTAGTGGATCCATATGTGGTATGTGAAAAGAACACACATGCAATGACTCCAGTTGTTGTTAGTGAAAAGAACACACATGCAATGACACTGGTGGATCCATATGTGGTCTCTAAAAAGAACACACATTTCAATGACACTGGTGGATCCATATGTGGTATGTGAAAAGAACACACATGCAATGACTCTGGTTGTTGTTACTAAAAAGAACACACATGCAATGACACTGGTGGATCCATAGGTGGTATGTGAAAACAACACACATTTCAATGACTCTGGTTGCTGTTACTAAAAAGAACACACATGCAATGACACTGGTGGTTCCATAGGTGGATTGTGAAAAGAGCACACATGCAATGACACTGGTGGATCCATATGTGGTATGTGAAAAGAACACACATGCAATGACTCTGGTTGTTGTTACTAAAAAGAACACACATGCAATGACACTGTGGATCCATGTGTGGTCTCTGAAGAGAACACACATGCAATGACTCTGGTTATTGTTAGTAAAAAGAGAACACATGCAATGACACTGGTGGATCCATGTGTGGATTGTGAAGAGAACACACATTTCAATGACACTGGTGGATCCATATGTGGTATGTGAGAAGAACACACATTTCAATGACTCTAGTTGTTGTTACTAAAAAGAACACACATGCAATGACACTGGAGGATCCATAGGTAGATTGTGAAAAGAGCACACGTGCAATGACACTGGTGGATCCATATGTGGTATGTGAAAATAACACACATGCAATGAGTCTGGTTGTTGTTACTTAAAAGAACACACATGCAATGACACTGGTGGATCCATGTGTGGTCTCTGAAGAGAACACACATGCAATGACTCCGGTTGTTGTTCGTAAAAAGAGCACACATGCAATGACACTGGTGGATCCATATGTGGTATGTGAAAAGAACACACATGCATTGACTCTGGTTGTTGTTACTAAAAAGAACACACATGCAATGACACTTTGGATCCATGTGTGGTCTCTGAAGAGAACACACATGCAATGACTCTGGTTGTTGTTAGTAAAAAGAGAACACATGCAATGACACTGGTGGATCCATGTGTGGATTGTGAAGAGAACACACATTTCAATGACACTGGTGGATCCATATGTGGTATGTGAGAAGAACACACATTTCAATGACTGCAGTTGTTGTTACTGAAAAGAACAAGCATGCAATGACACTGGAGAATCCATAGGTGGATTGTGAAAAGAGCACACATGTAATGACATTGGTGGATCCATATGTGGTATGTGAAAAGAACACACATACAATGACTCCAGTTGTTGTTAGTGAAAACAACACACTGGAATGACACTGGTGGATCCATGTGTGGTCTCTGAAGAGAACAACATTTCAATGACACTAGTGGATCCATAGGTGGTATGCGAAAAGAACACACATGCAATGACTCTGGTTTTTTTACTAAAAAGAACACACATGCAATGACACTGGTGGATCCGTAGGTGGTATGTGAAAAGAAAACACATTTCAATGACTCTGGTTGTTGTTACTAAAAAGAACACACATGCAATGACACTGGTTGATCCATAGGTGGATTGTGAAAAGAACACACATGCAATGCCACTGGTGGATCCATATGGGGTATGTGAAAAGAACACACATGCAATGACTCTGGTTGTTGTTATTGAAAAGATCACACATGCAATGACACTGGTGGATCCATAGGTGGACTGTGAAAAGAACACATATAAAATGACACTGGTGGATCCATATGTGGTATGTGAAAAGAACACACATGCAATAACTCCAGTTGTTGTTAGTGAAAATAACATACATGCAATGACACTGGTGGATCCATGTGTGGTCTCTAAAGAGAACACACATTTCAATGACACTGGTGGATCCATAGGTGGTATGTGAAAAGAACACACATGCAATGACTCTGGTTGTTTTTACTAAAAAGAAAACACACATGCAATGACACTGGTGGATACATAGGTGGTATGTGAAAAGAACACACATTTCAATTACTTTGGTTCCTGTTACTAAAAACAACACACATGCAATGACATTGGTGGATCCATAGGTGGATTGTGAAAAGAACACACATGCAATGACACTGGTGGATCCATATGTGGTATGTGAAAAGGACACACATGCAATGACTCTGGTTGTCGTTAGCGAAAAGAGCACACATGCAATGACACTGGTGGATCCATAGGTGGATTGAGAAAAGAACACATATGCAATGACACTGGTGGATCCATATGTGGTATGTGAAAAGAACACACATGCAATGACTCCAGTTGTTGTTAGTGAAGAGAATACACATTTCAATGACACTGGTGGATCCATAGGTGGTACGTGAAAAGAACACACAAGCTAGTACCCATGTTGTTTTTACTAAAAAGAACACACATGCAATGACACTGGTGGATCCATAGGTGGTATGTGAAAAGAACACACATTTCAATGACTCTGGTTGTTGTTTCTAAAACGAACACACATGCAATGACACTGGTGGATCCATAGGTGGATTGTGAAAAGAACACACATGCAATGACACTGGTGGATCCATGTGTGGTATGTGAAAAGGACACACATGCAATGACTCTGGTTGTCGTTAGTGAAAAGAACACACATGCAATGACACTGGTGGATCCATAGGTGGATTGTGAAAAGAACACACATGCAATGACACTGGTGGATCCATATGTGGTATGTGAAAAGAACACACATGCAATGACTCCAGTTGTTGTTAGTGAAAAGATAATACATGCAATGACACTGGTGGATGCATGTGTGGTCTTTAAAAAGAACACACATTTCAATGACACTAGTGGATCCATATGTGGTATGTGAAAAGAACACACATTTCTATGACTCAGTTGTTGTTAGTAAAAAGAACACACTTGCAATGACACTGGTGGATCCAAAGGTGGATTGTGAAAAGAGCACACATTTCATTGACTCTGGTTGTTGTTAGTAAAAAGAACACACATGCAATGACACTCGTGGATCCATGTGTGGTCTCTAAAGAGAACACACATGCAATGACTCTGGTTGTTGTTAGTAAAAAGAGCACACATGCAATGACACTAGTGGATCCATATGTGGTATGTGAAAAGAACACACATGCAATGACACAGTTGTTGTTAGTGAAAAGAACACACATGCAATGACACTGGTGGATCCTTGTGTGGTCTCTGAAAAGAACACACATTTCAATGACGCTGGTGGATCCATATGTGGTATGTGAAAAGAACACACATGCAATGACTCTGGTGGTTGTTAGTAAAAAGAACACACATGCAATGACACTGGTGGATCCAGAGGTGGTATGTGAAAAGAACACACATTTCAATGACTCTGGTTGCTGTTACTAAAAATAACACACATGCAATGACACTGGTGGTTCCATAGGTGGATTGTGAAAAGAGCACACATGCAATGACACTGGTGGATCCATATGTGGTATGTGAAAATAACACACATGCAATGACTCCAGTTGTTGTTAGTGAAAAGAACACACATGCAATGACACTGGTTGATCCATAGGTGGATTGTGAAAAGAACACGCATGCAATGACACTGGTGGATCCATATGCGGTATGTGAAGAGAACACACATGCAACAACTCTGGTTGTTGTTAGTGAAAAGAACACACATGCAATGACACTGGTGGATCCATCTGTGGTCTCTAAAAAGAACACACATTTCAATGACTCAAATGTTGTTAGTAAAACGAACACACATGCAATGACACTGGTGGATCCAAAGGTGGATTGTGAAAAGAGCACACATTTCAATGACTCTGGTTGTTGTTAGTAAAAAGAACACACATGCATTGATACTGGTGGATCCATGTGTGGTCTGTGAAGAGAACACACATGCAATGACTCTGGTTGTTGTTAGTAAAAAGAGCACAGATGCAATGGCACTGGTGGATCCATATGTGGTATGTGAAAAGAACACATATGCAATGACTCTGGTTGTTGTAACTAAAAAGAACACACATGCAATGACATCAGGATCCATGTGTGGTCTCTGAAGAGAACACACATGCAATGACTCTGGTTGTTGTTAGTAAAAAGAGCACACATGCAATGACATTGGTGGTGCCATATGTGGTATGTGAAAAGAACACACATGCAATGGCTCTGGTTGTTGTTACTAAAAAGAACACACATTCAATGACACTGGTGTATCCATGTGTGGTCTCTGAAGAGAACACACATGCAATGACTCCGGTTGTTGTTAGTAAAAAGAGCACACATGCAATGACACTGGTGGATCCATATGTGGTATGTGAAAACAACACACATGCAATGACTCTGGTTGTTGTTACTAAAAAGAACACACATGCAATGACACTGTGGATCCATGTGTGGTCTCTGAGGAGAACACACATGAAATGACTCTGGTTGTTGTTAGTAAAAAGAGAACACATGCAATGATACTGGTGGATCCATGTGTGGTTTTGAGAAGAACACACATTTCAATGACTCCAGTTGTTGTTACTAAAAAGAACACACATGCAATGACACTAGAGGATCCATAGGTGGATTGTGAAAAGAGCACACATGTAATGACACTGGTGGATCCATATGTGGTATGTGAAAAGAACACACATGCAATGACTCCAGTTGTTGTTAGTGAAACGAACACACATGCAATGAAACTGGTGGATCCATGTGCGGTCTCTGAAGAGAACACACATTTCAATGACACTGGTGGATCCATAGGTGGTATGTGAAAAGAACACACATGCAATGACTCTGGTTTTTTACTAAAAAGAACACACATGCAATGACACTGGTGGATCCATAGGTGGTATGTGAAAAGAACACATTTCAATGACTCTGGTTGTTGTTACTAAAAAGAACACACATGCAATGACACTGGTGGATCCATAGGTGGATTGTGAAAAGAACAGACATGCAATGCCACTGGTGGATCCATATCAGGTATGTGAAAAGAACACACATGTAATGACTCTGGTTGTTGTTAGTGAAAAGAACACGCATGCAATGACACTGGTGGATCCATAGGTGGATTGTGAAAAGAACACATATGCAATGACAGTGGTGGATCCATATGTGGTATGTGAAAAGAACACACATGCAATGACTCTGTTTGTTGTTAGTGAAAAGAACACACATGCAATGACACTGGTGGATCCATGTGTGGTCTCTAAAAATAACACACATTTCAATGACTCTGTTTGTTGTTACTAAAAAGAACACACATGCAATGACACTAGTGGATCCATATGTGGATTGTGAAAAGAACACACATGCAATGACACTGGTGGATCCAGAGGTGGATTGTGAAAACAACACATATAAAATGACACTGGTGGATCCATATGTGGTATGTGAAAAGAACACACATGCAATAACTCCAGTTGTTGTTAGTGAAAATAACATACATGCAATGACACTGGTGGATCCATGTGTGGTCTCTAAAGAGAACACACATTTCAATGACACTGGTGGATCCATAGGTGGTATGTGAAAAGAACACACATGCAATGACTCTGGTTGTTTTTACTAAAAAGAAAACACACATGCAATGACACTGGTGGATACATAGGTGGTATGTGAAAAGAACACACATTTCAATGACTTTGGTTCCTGTTACTAAAAACAACACACATGCAATGACATTGGTGGATCCATAGGTGGATTGTGAAAAGAACACACATGCAATGACACTGGTGGATCCATATGTGGTATGTGAAAAGGACAGACATGCAATGACTCTGGTTGTCGTTAGCGAAAAGAGCACACATGCAATGACACTGGTGGATCCATAGGTGGATTGAGAAAAGAACACATATGCAATGACACTGGTGGATCCATATGTGGTATGTGAAAAGAACACACATGCAATGACTCCAGTTGTTGTTAGTGAAGAGAATACACATTTCAATGACACTGGTGGATCCATAGGTGGTACGTGAAAAGAACACACAAGCAATTACTCTGGTTGTTTTTACTAAAAAGAACACACATGCAATGACACTGGTGGATCCATAGGTGGTATGTGAAAAGAACACACATTTCAATGACTCTGGTTGTTGTTTCTAAAACGAACACACATGCAATGACACTGGTGGATCCATATGGGGTATGTGAAAAGAACACACATGCAATGACTCTGGTTGTTGTTATTGAAAAGATCACACATGCAATGACACTGGTGGATCCATAGGTGGATTGTGAAAACAACACATATAAAATGACACTGGTGGATCCATATGTGGTATGTGAAAAGAACACACATGCAATAACTCCAGTTGTTGTTAGTGAAAATAACTTACATGCAATGACACTGGTGGATCCATGTGTGGTCTCTAAAGAGAACACACATTTCAATGACACTGGTGGATCCATAGGTGGTATGTGAAAAGAACACACATGCAATGACTCTGGTTGTTTTTACTAAAAAGAAAACACACATGCAATGACACTGGTGGATACATAGGTGGTATGTGAAAAGAACACACATTTCAATGACTTTGGTTCCTTTTACTAAAAACAACACACATGCAATGACATTGGTGGATCCATAGGTGGATTGTGAAAAGAACACACATGCAATGACACTGGTGGATCCATATGTGGTATGTGAAAAGGACATGCAATGATCAATGACTCACTGTCGTTAAGCGAAAAGAGCACACATGCAATGACACTGGTGGATCCATAGGTGGATTGAGAAAAGAACACATATGCAATGACACTGGTGGATCCATATGTGGTATGTGAAAAGAACACACATGCAATGACTCCAGTTGTTGTTAGTGAAGAGAATACACATTTCAATGACACTGGTGGATCCATAGGTGGTACGTGAAAAGAACACACAAGCAATTACTCTGGTTGTTTTTACTAAAAAGAACACACATGCAATGACACTGGTGGATCCATAGGTGGTATGTGAAAAGAACACACATTTCAATGACTCTTGTTGTTGTTTCTAAAACGAACACACATGCAATGACACTGGTGGATCCATAGGTGGATTGTGAAAAGAACACACATGCAATGACACGGGTGGATCCATGTGTGGTATGTGAAAAGGACACACATGCAATGACTCTGGTTGTCGTTAGCGAAAAGAACACACATGCAATGACACTGGTGGATCCATAGGTGGATTGTGAAAAGAACACACATGCAATGACACTGGTGGATCCATATGTGGTATGTGAAAAGAACACACATGCAATGACTCACGTTGTTGTTAGTGAAAAGATAATACATGCAATGACACTGGTGGATGCATGTGTGGTCTCTAAAAAGAACACACATTTCAATGACACTAGTGGATCCATATGTGGTATGTGAAAAGAACACACATTTCTATGACTCAGTTGTTGTTAGTAAAAAGAACACACTTGCAATGACACTGGTGGATCCAAAGGTGGATTGTGAAAAGAGCACACATTTCATTGACTCTGGTTGTTGTTAGTAAAAAGAACACACATGCAATGACACTCGTGGATCCATGTGTGGTCTCTAAAGAGAACACACATGCAATGACTCTGGTTGTTGTTAGTAAAAAGAGCACACATGCAATGACACTAGTGGATCCATATGTGGTATGTGAAAAGAACACACATGCAATGACACAGTTGTTGTTAGTGAAAAGAACACACATGCAATGACACTGGTGGATCCATGTGTTGTCTCTGAAAAGAACACACATTTCAATGACGCTGGTGGATCCATATGTGGTATGTGAAAAGAACACACATGCAATGACTCTGGTGGTTGTTAGTAAAAAGAACACACATGCAATGACACTGGTGGATCCAGAGGTGGTATGTGAAAAGAACACACATTTCAATGACTCTGGTTGCTGTTACTAAAAATAACACACATGCAATGACACTGGTGGTTCCATAGGTGGATTGTGAAAAGAGCACACATGCAATGACACTGGTGGATCCATATGTGGTATGTGAAAATAACACACATGCAATGACTCTAGTTGTTGTTAGTGAAAAGAACACACATGCAATGACACTGGTTGATCCATAGGTGGATTGTGAAAAGAACACGCATGCAATGACACTGGTGGATCCATATGCGGTATGTGAAAAGAACACACATGCAACAACTCTGGTTGTTGTTAGTGAAAAGAACACACATGCAATGACACTGGTGGATCCATCTGTGGTCTCTAAAAAGAACACACATTTCAATGACTCAAATGTTGTTAGTAAAAAGAACACACATGCAATGACACTGGTGGATCCAAAGGTGGATTGTGAAAAGAGCACACATTTCAATGACTCTGGTTGTTGTTAGTAAAAAGAACACACATGCATTGATACTGGTGGATCCATGTGTGGTCTGTGAAGAGAACACACATGCAATGACTCTGGTTGTTGTTAGTAAAAAGAGCACACATGCAATGGCACTGGTGGATCCATATGTGGTATGTGAAAAGAACACATATGCAATGACTCTGGTTGTTGTCACTAAAAAGAACACACATGCAATGACACTGGTGGATCCATGTGTGGTCTCTGAAGAGAACACACATGCAATGACTCTGGTTGTTGTTAGTAAAAAGAGAACACATGCAATGACATTGGTGGTGCCATATGTGGTATGTGAAAAGAACACACATGCAATGGCTCTGGTTGTTGTTACTAAAAAGAACACACATTCAATGACACTGGTGTATCCATGTGTGGTCTCTGAAGAGAACACACATGCAATGACTCCGGTTGTTGTTAGTAAAAAGAGCACACATGCAATGACACTGGTGGATCCATATGTGGTATGTGAAAACAACACACATGCAATGACTCTGGTTGTTGTTACTAAAAAGAACACACATGCAATGACACTGTGGATCCATGTGTGGTCTCTGAGGAGAACACACATGCAATGACTCTGGTTGTTGTTAGTAAAAAGAGAACACATGCAATGACACTGGTGGATCCATGTGTGGTTTTGAGAAGAACACACATTTCAATGACTCCAGTTGTTGTTACTAAAAAGAACACACATGCAATGACACTAGAGGATCCATAGGTGGATTGTGAAAAGAGCACACATGTAATGACACTGGTGGATCCATATGTGGTATGTGAAAAGAACACACATGCAATGACTCCAGTTGTTGTTAGTGAAACGAACACACATGCAATGAAACTGGTGGATCCATGTGCGGTCTCTGAAGAGAACACACATTTCAATGACACTGGTGGATCCATAGGTGGTATGTGAAAAGAACACACATGCAATGACTCTGGTTTTTTACTAAAAAGAACACACATGCAATGACACTGGTGGATCCATAGGTGGTATGTGAAAAGAACACATTTCAATGACTCTGGTTGTTGTTACTAAAAAGAACACACATGCAATGACACTGGTGGATCCATAGGTGGATTGTGAAAAGAACAGACATGCAATGCCACTGGTGGATCCATATCAGGTATGTGAAAAGAACACACATGTAATGACTCTGGTTGTTGTTAGTGAAAAGAACACACATGCAATGACACTGGTGGATCCATAGGTGGATTGTGAAAAGAACACATATGCAATGACAGTGGTGGATCCATATGTGGTATGTGAAAAGAACACACATGCAATGACTCTGTTTGTTGTTAGTGAAAAGAACACACATGCAATGACACTGGTGGATCCATGTGTGGTCTCTAAAAATAACACACATTTCAATGACTCTGTTTGTTGTTACTAAAAAGAACACACATGCAATGGCACTAGTGGATCCATATGTGGATTGTGAAAAGAGCACACATGCAATGACACTGGTGGATCCATATGTGGTATGTGAAAAGAACACACATGCAAGACTCCAGTTGTTGTTAGTGAAAAGAACACACATGCAATGACACTGGTGGATCCATAGGTGGATTGTGAAAAGAACACACATGTAATGACACTGGTGGATCCATATGTGGTATGTGAAAAGAACAAACATGCAATGACTCTGGTTGTTGTTAGTGAAAAGAACACACATGCAATGACACCGGTGGATCCATGTGTGGTCTCTAAAAAGAACACACATTTCAATGACACTAGTGGATCCATATGTGGTATGTGAAAAGAACACGCATTTCAATGACTCAGTTGTTGTTAGTAAAAAGAACACACATGCAATGACACTGGTGGATCTAAAGGTGGATTGTGAAAAGAGCACATATTTCAATGACTCTGGTTGTTTTTAGTAAAAAGAACACACATGCAATGACACTAGTGGATCCATATTTGGTTTGTGGAAATAACACACATGCAATGACTCTGGTTGTTGTTAGCAAAAAGAACACACATGCAATGACACTGGTGGATCCATATTTGATTTTCCCTCTCTCTCGGTCACAAATCTCACAAAAGCCCAAACGTGTGGAGATCCCAAACATGTGCTCACTCTGGGTGCTATGCCCTGATTGGCTGACACAGATGTCACGCGGATCGTCTCCACCAACTGTTGATCCCATGTGATCCAACGGGCAGGATAACCCCTCCCTTCTCCACTTTTTTATGCATGGTCAATCCGTGCCACCTCTCTATCCGTGCCAACGATACTTTACCTCCATAAACAAGTGAAAATCCATCTATCTAACTAAAATAAATAAAATAAATGATCATATTTCGAAGAAGCCATCGTCTTCGTCTTCTGGTTCATCCTCGTCTTCGTCAACACCATGGTCCCTGCCATCGCCACCGTCAGTGTCCTCCTCTGACGACTCGACACCGCCCCCTTCCTCGAATAAGCTTGCTATCTCCTCGTCAGAGTCCTCCTCCTCCTCCTCTTCGTAGTCCCACGGGTCCACGTCACTCTCCTCAGTTCTGCTTCCAACTGATTGATGAACGCCTCCTCGTTGGCCGAGTCGGACTCGTCCAAATAGCTATCTCCTCTCTTCTTCCTGGTCTTCTTCTTGTTCCTCTTCTTGTCCATACTCGCCGGTGCAACACGCGCCCCCGTCCTGGCTGCTGCTTTGCGCTCATCCGATGCTGCAGGTACCCCTCGCTCCTCCTCCGCAGCCGGTACGAGCTTCGACGTCGTGGTGTCCTCGAGTGCCGATGTCGATGGATCTCCGCGATCGGACACGACGTCTGCCTCAAGAAGCGATCGCGGCGGACGATGCAGCAAAGAGCCGGGGACGCAGGACGGTCAGTGGACGGCTTGGACCTGCCATTGCCACGACGAGGGGGCATCGTGCTCGAGGTAGTTGCTCTGAATGGTCGATGGAAGGTACACAGAGTGGGGTGTCGATCTGATCAAGGATGAGCAACGGTTTCGTGCGTCGTGTCCACGCATGCATTTGTCGATTATCAAAAAAAGAAGAAGAAAGAAGTAATATCTCACGTATTGAACATAATTTGATCACAACAAAAGTGGCACAGTGTATTCTAGACTCGTAAATATCCCGTGCGTGCCTGTCACGTGGAGTTCGATGGAGTTCGACGTGGCGACGTGATCGTGCAGCCGTTGTGCGCATCATTGACCCATCAACACGTGATGCACACACGCGGGATGTGCACGCCGATTCCCGTGATGACCACCCGGCTCGCACTCCCCTTATTATATACTTTATTTTGGGCGGCGCCGAAGACCATTGAAGTGTCCATCACAATAAAGACAAGTCCCATCGATTCCCTACCCCTGCCTCCCTGGCTTCTTTGAGAAGGTAGACCGTACACGGTGGTCTTGTATAATAGTACTAGTACTACTGGACCACGACCTATACTCTTTGACTCTTCTCCCACACTAATCACTATCTACTTCCTCCTGCCGCCGCCACACTCACCCTGCAAGCCATGGCTCCACTGAGGAGGGGGAGAGGCCGGTCGACGATCCTCGCGGAGAAAAGGGAGAGAAATCGCCGCGAGGCACTTCTTGCTCTACCAGCCGCTCAAGCCCACCCTCTCATTGAGGCCCAATCTCCCCCGACAATGGCGCCGAATGTTCTAGCAGGCGAGGGCTCCTCCCGGTACGGTCTTCTTGTTCTACTTCTTCTCCATCTCCCTCTCCATCATGATCTTAATCAGATTCTTCTTGTTTTTCTTATTCTTCTGGCTCTTCCTCTTCTATGTATTACAGGCCGGCCGTGGAGCCCAAATCCACCACGACGGAGGCGTTGCAGGACCCGTTCGGCCCCGTTCCATGTCTCAGCGAGGTAGCAAATCTCCACGCTATTATTTCTCCAAGTTATGATGTGGATTTCTTAGATGTTGTCCGTCCCGCATTCGTTTTTCTTCTTCTTTTGCGAGTTGTATTAGTTTTCATGAATATGACGGGATCTCTTGGTCTTTCCTTAATACCGCTGTTCATAGATTCACTATGGATTTTTTGTGATTAGGATTAGTTTATCATGGTCATGAATAGATCTTTAGGTCCATTTTTAACACTGCGGCCAATAGATTCAACGGGGATTTTTTTTGATCTGTATTAGTATTCACCTGGGACCTAGAGTGTAATTGTAGAATTCCTATTTCAATTAACATGAACGATGCAGCGATCGAAGGCCGAGTACCGTGACAAGGTGGCCGCGATCAGTTCCAAGATTGCCAACCAACATGAGCTTGCACGCTCCCTCACCCAAGCTAATGAGAGCCTACGCAAGCAATTATCTGTGCAGAAGGAGATCTCGCTAGATTTTGCACATGAGGTTGTTAGGCTGCAGAAAGTGCTCGACCGTAACTTGAATAGGCAGGAACAGGCCATCAAGATAATCAACGAGCTCACGGAGGAGAAGAAGAATCTCGTGGAAAGGTGCATTCTCCTGCAGGGCCGAAGTCGTGAGGCTCTCGGAAGGGCGTCGAGGAAACCAAGGCTACCATCCGAGCCTACCATGACAGGAACCATTGCCTGGATGCAGTCAGGGAGATGAAGGCGAACATGATAAGAGGGATCACCGTACTCGAGGGTGTTCGGAAAGAGAACGAGGAGCTAAGGGCATGTCTGGAGGCGTATCGGAGCAATGCCCAAGTCTAATTCCCGTTAGCAGGGACATGAATATCAATTCGTCCTCCTCTCCTTTTGTAATGTTTAGGGTTCAGGGAGCAATGCCCATGTCTGTTTCCCATTATAGGGTGCAATAAGAATCCTAGGGCAACTCCTTATCTATCTGGACATGTGTTGGTGTTCATGTTCATGAATGGACACCATGTTCTCTTTCCATTATGTATTTGGACATGGGTTTCTGCATTATGAGTTTGCCACTCTCCCACTACTATTTGGTGATATTGGGAAAAACCCACAGCACACTAAACTACTAATAAATCTTATTTGTCTTTGAAATTGAAATTATAACAGTACCACTAGTCGATTCATAAAATGTTGATTAGTCCTAGATTGCTTCTTCCTTGAAATTATGACAGTGCCACTAGTCGATTCAGTTAATTATGGAAACTAACCAGCTTGTCCTAGTGAACTGAACAAACCATACTATGTATTTCTGTTGCAGGGAAAGAGGCAAAAGATCGACCAGGACCTAGTGACCTGGCTAAATGACAAGATAGCAATCCAAAGGGAGAAGTAGAATTCCCAGAAACTGGCCTTTGACCAACTGCGTGCTGAAGTCGCGGTCCTTTCTGACAAGTGCCGACGAAGGAGTTAAACACCGGTAGGCGGTTACAAGTTGAAGGTCGCGCCTCGGCTAGGAAGCAGACGAAGATCATGAAAGGGATCTTGAAGGAAAATCGTATGGCTACGGACAAAATTCTCCAATTCGTGTCGGAGCGCTAGAACCTACAGCTGAAGCACGACATAGTACTGAAGGAGCTGGCCAATCTTAGGGAGGAAAACAGGCAGCTTCGGGCCAGGCTCGCTTGGACACAACATATGTCTATTTAGTACTGAACTGCCTAGTTTATCCTCTGCAGTGGTGATTTTGTAAGCGTGAACTTAACTCTATGCACGATATGTGTGTTCGTCTGAAATTAGTTTGCTCGAGGATTAAGTTTGGCTTAGTTCGGAAAGTGCAACTGCAAGTCTTACAATTAACTAGTTTCAGGCATTGGTACAACATAAATTATTCATCTCGAATTTCCTTTATCCTCTATAGTCTGTACTTGTTCACCCTCGCGCGCCTTCTTCAGTTCCTTCAACAGATCCGCAATGCAGTACTCTAGATTCTTCTTGTCTTCCCTGAGCTGATCCCTCTCCTTTTCTGCATTATGAATCAGCAACCTGTGACTATCCTGAAGCTTCTTTGCCGTTCCAACAACCAAGCTCCCATCGATTCCGTCAGTTAGCTCTGACTGCAAATTCTCGATTTCTTGTTCCAGCTCCTTATTTTGTACCGACAGCTTGTAAATTTTTTCAGCTGCATCACCTACATCAGTAAATCTCCCCGACCTTTCCAACTCATACATCTCCCATAATTGTGTCAAACATTTCTTAAGTGCATCTGGCCACTCAAGATCCACCCACTCTACTACTTTACACACCGGGCCAACCTAAAAACACACACACTATAGTGTTATGAACATGCACGATACATTTTACTTCATGTCACAGTTGCACATAATGTAAACAAACCTGATTTGTACAGCCCAAAAACCTTCTCCCGATTATTCGCCTTGAATGCAACATATCTCCTCAGTTTAGCCCATGGTCACATGGCACTTCTCCATCGAGATCTAGGCCCTCCCGTTCAGAGTCATAGATCGTCCTTGGTACCTATAGGTAAACGCAAAGCTGAAATTGAACACGATTGCATGCACATATGGAGCTCAGATCGAGAGATTTACCATTGCCTAACCGTAGCCTGAGAAAATAGAGGAACTCACATCATGGAAGGAATACTCGATGTCGGAGAGAAGGTCGTCGCTTTCGACCGGTCGCCCTCGCCGTTCAAGGACAAAGCGAATCGTCGTCATGACAGCGACGGCGTCGGTGAGAGAGAGAGAGAGAGCAACCCTTCTACCGCTGCAACAATGACTAAATTGGCATGTTACAATAGTTTAATGGATACCATGCCCTTTCCCTGGATTACTATCTCCTGCCTGATATGGATTCTCTTCACACATTCTCATTTCAAATATTAAACCTGCACTCCCTCCATCCCAATTTCATTGCCTAACGAAAACATACCAGTATATTACATCATCCAAAGAAACAAAATCATGTCAACTACAAAGTACTTATGCATCACTTCTTCAGTCATGGTTTCACAAAACATTACATTATAATCTCTCAACAAACATAACCACAACATGGTTTCACAAAACATCACATTACAATCTCTCAACAAACGTAATCACAGAAACAAGTATATTAAATCAACTCAAGAAACAAAATCATGTCGACTACAAGGTACTTACACATCACTTGTCCTGTCATGGTTTTGCAAAACATTACATTATAGCCTCTCAACAAACAAAATAACAGAAACAAGTACAGTACATCATCTCAAGAAACATAATCATGTTAACTACAATGTATTTATGCATCACTAGTCCAGTCATGGTTTCACAAAACATTACATTACAATGTCCCAACAAACATAATAACAGAAACAAGTACGGTATGTCATCTTACGAAACATAATCATGTCAACTACAATGTACTTATGTCTTATTACAACAATGATGGTTTCAGTGAGTGACATGTCCGAAAATCTCAACAGCTCGCACAGCATTATATCGCAATCTCTCAACAAACATAATCACAGAAGCACGCTCTAAATGCAACAATAGTCAATATTACAAATACAGGCAGGAGAACCCCTCGGTCCATATGACAAGCCCAGGTTAGCAGCTCTCATCAGATCTCATGAACGTCAACCACCTCATTCTGTTCAGCCACTATAGGGGCATCCACATCCACTATAACCTGTTCAACAACATCATAAATGGTACCAAGGAAGAACACCTTCCCGGTTCACTTCTTTCGCCGCATAATCTGCATAAGATCTTCAGTATCCAAAACATCTATGAATTGCTGCTTCTTATGATGCCACCACCGGATTTTTGCCATCTGCTTAGGGCCAATACTGATTTCCTTACCGATCATCTCTCTCATTTCATCAAAAGTTATGTTTTTGGAATCGATAGTGATCTCCACAATACATGACGAAACTGGCTTATTAACTCCCTCATCAAGTTTTGCCATGTATGAATCCACCTCTATGCGTATACTGAACTTATCTAGATCAGCATCTATTGGTCCGTATTCTCTAGGAGCATAAGCTCTGGCAGCAAGATCTCCAGCATCTGCATACATATCATCAATCATCGCTTCAACTTTCACCTTACAATCAGCTGCACAACAGTCCCAAACCATCTGAAGCTCATGGGAGTGCTCAATTTGCTGATAGGTATCATTCATGTTGCGCCACACCAATTTTGTCCTCTGTCTAGAACCCCAGGGAATTCTAGCAGCAAGCATATCTACCAGCTGGGAAACAGACACAACCTCTTTGCAATTCACAAGCAGATACACATCTTGCCCGAACACAACCCTCTCGCAACCAAAATCAAGCTTTGTAGTGTACTGCCGAACATGAACTGTGAACTCATATAGGTCCCTTGTATCAAAGTTGTGCCTAATTTGATTAAAAAGGAGGACATTTTAGTTCATTCGATTCTATTATGCCGTAATTAATCTACTTGCAAGATAAGGCACAGATAAGAAAAATTCACCTCTCGCTCTTCTCCTGGGTTTTTTTCTTCGAGATCTGAGTGCTGCATCCGCCCACCGGAGCCGAACAATCCGCCGCCGGCCTTGCTTTTCTCTTCAACCAGCTGCTCGTAGGTACCTTGGGAGCAGAATCCTTGTTGGCCTCCTCGCTAACCGGGGCTGAAGACCTCGCCGCTGCTACGCGTTGAGCCCCAGACTTGGGCCACGACAGACCCTTTTCAGTCGGCGACGTAGCTACAACCTTTTCCTTGCAAGACATGCTGGGCCGACACTGCTGGATTCAGTGTTGGGGGAGGGAGAAAAAAGTTCCTCCGCCGCCGGCAGATTTAGGGTCGGGGAAGGGAAGAAAAGGGACCGCCGCCGCCGCAGCAGCAAGATTCAGTGTCGAGAGTTAGGAAAGTACAGTAATGGATTTGCCCCTACGACATGTGCAGGGTGGCTAAGAAGAGTGACTGGCGAAGGACGGGCACAGCAGGAACTAGTGTAACGGAATATCCTGACTTAACGGGCATAATTTGAAAATATTGGGTTTGGCCATCATTCACTCAAAAGACCCCTCTCAGCAATTGGCGCCCCAACTTTTCGAATCACGGTGATCAAAATCAACTTGGGTACCGTGTTGCCTAGCCACCCCAACTTTCAGGCCACAAAATGATATTCTCCACCACAACAGCTCTCAAGGAGGGCACCGTGGCAGGGGAAGTGGTGGCAAAAGTAGAAGTCCGGCTCCAGGGCACCACAGCCACAGTCGTCAGCCAGGACGACGATCCTTCTAACCAAGCGATGCGAGACATCGGATCAACTCTAACATAGAGGCACGGTGCTACGAGAACGACGACATCTATGTGGGTCCAAAATCCTTCGGACCACGCATACGACAAACACACTTCCCGAAAGGATTTGCTATCTCAAGGAATATTCAAGCCTACGGTGGTGTAGCTCGGCCAAATACTTGGCTCCAGGATTTTTTCTAGGCCCGTTGCATCGCCAAAGGCAGAAATAGCTTGGTCGCAACCCGATATCTCCCACTCATGCTGCGGAAGACGGCACGATCCTGGCTCAATGAACTTCCAAAAACACAATCCACAACTGGTATGACATGCAAAGCGCGTTATTTCGGAATTTCGAAGGCACATACCGGAGGCTCTATACGGTAGGAGACCTATAGGGTTGCACCCAGAAAGCCGGAGAAACTTGCCGAGATAACCTCGGACGATGGATCGACACCAAGAACTTATGTGAGGGAGTAAATGACCAAACTACGATTGAAGCTTTCATTGCAGGACTCGCAATTGGTTTACTACGTCATCGCTTGAAGTGTGACAAGGTCACTGATTTGGGAGAGATGATAGAAACAGCGAGCAAGTATGTAGATGCTGACGATGATGCAGAAGGACTACTAAACGCCCTTGTTGTGCCACAGTCGGCAAAACAACCAAAGCAGCAAGCTCAGAAGCGCAAGAACACCTTGGAAGAAAAGCCCAATACGGAAACAGCGGTGGTCATCGCTAGTTCCGGGTCTGGAGCACGAGGAGGGCGCGGTGGTGGCCGTGGACGCGACCGTGGGACATCAAGGGTCCAGGGTAGAGGAGACCAGCAACTTGGAAAAACCTACTCGTGGGCCGATGATACGTCCAAAACGTATCTACTTTCCCGAACACTTTTTCTATTGTTTCTCCTCTATACTTTTGTGATTTGGATACAACTAACACGGACTGACGTTGTTTTCAGCAGAATTGCCTTGGTGTCTACTTTTTGTGCAGAAAATCAACTATCAGGAAAAATCCTGGAAAATATGCCAAAAATCCTATTTCACCCGAAGACTCCAGGAGCCAGAATACGAGACGAAGAAGAGCCAGGGGTGGCCACACCACCTGGTGGCGCGGGCCAAGCTAGGCCGCGCCAGGGGGTGGTGTGGGTCCCTAGGCACCCCCTCGGTCTCCCTCTTTGCCTATAAGTTGCCTTCTGACCTAAAAACTCTGGGGGTTCGACATTTTTCCAGAAGGAGTTCCGCTCCGCCGCCACCACCAGATTCCACGAAACAGCACCAGAAACTCCGTTCTAGCACCCTGCCGGGACGGGGAATTGGAGGAGATCATCGCCATCATTGTCACCATCGCTTCTCCATCGACCATCCATGTTTCCCCCATCTATGAGTGAGTAATCCCCCGCTGTAGGCTATGGGGATGGTAGGGATTGGATGAGATCGTTCATGTAATGGCATCAGATTGTTAGGGCATGGTGCCTAGTATCTTTTATTAGTGCTTTATGACTTTGTTGTGACTTGTTGTGCTTAATGCTTGTCACTAGGGCCCGAGTGCCATGATTTTAGATCTGAACATGTTATTGATTCATTATGATAGTATTGTTTATGGTCTTATCTGCAAGTTGTATACACACGTTGTTGTCCGGAACCGATGGCCCCGGCGAAGTAAATCGGGTTAACCGGAGGGAATGGCTTTGATGTGAGGATCTCGTGTGTTCTCGGAGTGTTAATGCTTTGCTCCGGTGCTCTATTAAAAGGAGCACCTTAATTGTCGATAGTTCCTTGAGGCCCCGCTGCAAACGGGCTGGCAGGACAAAAGATGTTGTGCAAGTTCTCATTGCGAGCACGTATGACTATATATGGAACACATGCCTAGGATTATCTAGTACTTGGATGCTTTATCTTATTTATCTGCAATTGCCCTATGTTCTGATTGCTATGTGAATTGTCTTGTCCATGCAACGGCCGTCCATCCATCCCTATGCCTACCGCACTCGAATCCCACTGTTTACTGCTATTGTCACTACTCTCTTTACTTTACTACTGCTGTTACTTTGCTATTGCTACTACAAAACTATTGCTACTGATAAACTGTTGTGAGCAAGATTGTTTCCAGGTGTAGCTGAATTGACAACTCAGTTGTTAAGGCTTATAAATATTCTTTGGCCCCTTGTGTCGAATCAATAAATTGGGTTTCACTTCCCTCGAAAATACTACGACACACCCCCTATACTTGTGGGTCATCAAGACTATTTTCTGGCGCCGTTGCCGGGGAGCATAGCTTTATTTATCAAGTTCACTTGGATTCTCTATTGTTTGCTGCTATCCATCCATCATGCGTAAGTCTCGTGATGGCAAGGTTCCTATTTTACCATCCACTACAAGAAGAGGTACGGTTCTAAACACCTCTGCTGCTCTTGATTCACCGTCTATTATGAGTAAGGTCCTTACACCACCACATACACATGCTACACACACTGCTACTACTGCTGAATCTGAAACTTCTGATGCTTATGATGTTGCTTCTACTGTGCTTGATAAGAGTGGTTCATTAGGTCCTTTCCTAGATGCTACGATTGCTAGAACTATAGCTGGAAATACCGAAACTCCTAATGAAGACACTACCACACTTGTTAGTTCACCTGAGTCTAGTGAAAGTTATGATATTGAAGATGGTTATGTTGAGATGACCGATGAATTTATTAAAGAATGTAAAAACACCCATGATAGGAGTGTTGCTAAGAGTCTCCTTGAGAGGCGTACTATTAGACCCAAATTGTCTCCTATTGCTAAGTTTGCTGCTTCTCCCATAAACATTATAGATGAAGATTATGATTTCTCTCTCGATCTATCTTACATAGCTATTGTCGAGAAAGAACCTTTTTGTGGGACTAAGAATGAAAGTGCGGTAGCACATATGAATGAACTATGAATGAACTTTCTACCATGAGTGGCTTGTTTTCTGATGATATTAAGATGCGTACTTACTTTGTTACTAAGATTTTCCCCTTTTCACTGAAAGGAGAAGCTAAAACTTGGTTAGTAATTTACCTCCTCGATCTATTGATAGCCCTGAGTGCTTGATTAGTACTTTCCTGCAGAAATATTTTCCTCCTAGTGCTAGACATGCTGTTTTGCAGGAACTTTTGGATTTTAAACAGGGAGAAAAAGAGGTATTGCCTGAATCTTGGGCAAGGTTTTGTGCTTTGATTCATGCACAGGCTGGAAGTCCATTACCTAAGAATGAGCTTCTTGATATATTTTATAATGGACTAACTGAAGAATCTAGGACATACCTAGATAGTTGTGCTGATTGTGTTTTTAGGAATAGGACTCCTAAGGAAGCTGAGTAATTAATGGCTAAAATAAGCAAGAATTATGAAGATTGGACTCCTCCTAAACAAGCTATACCTGAAGTAATTGTACCTGAACCATCTATTCCAGTGCTTATTCCAACATCAAAGAAGAGGGGAGTTATTGAATTAAATGATGAAGTGATGAAGGAAGCTAAGAAATATCTTAAGGAGAAGGGAATTAAAGCTACAGATGTCAAGAATTTACCTCCTATTGAAGAATTATGTAAGCCTATTCCCTACTCATCCAATATTGAGGTACACTCTCTCCAACACTTTGATGAAGGTGATATCCTTACTCTAAACCTCCTGATCAATGCTTAGAAGAATTCGATATCTTTATTGCTAAGCAAGATAACTTTAATAAAAGGGTGCAAAATCATCTAATGGAAAACACTAGAGCTATTGTTGAGTTGAAAGATATTGTGGAAACAACCTCTAATGATGTTAAAATGATTGTTAAACACTTTCAAATGGTTCAAACTCAAATAGATCAACTCGTTAAAGTACAAAACAACTTGCTAGTTAATGCTGCTAAAGAAAAATATGCTTATGAAATTAGAACTAGAAGTGGAGATGCTACCCAGGATCCTCTATATCCTGAGGGGCATCCCAAAAGAATTGAGCAGGATTCTCAACAAGCTGAAAATAGTGGTTCTACTCGTAAGAAAAGGAAAAAGAAGCATAAAACTATTGTAGAACCCTCTGAACCTGCTATAGATCCTAATAGTATATCTATCTCTGATGCTGAAACTGAATGTGGTAATGAAGAAAATGAAGTTCATAATGAAGAAAAAGTTGAAGAAGAACCTGAAAACCACACTAAGAATACTAAATACACTAAAGAAGATTTTATTGCTAATAAACATGGTAGTGAAAGAGAACCTTGGGTCCAAAAACCTATGCCTTTCCCTGATAAGAAACAGAAGTCAAAGGAAGACGAACACTATAACAAGTTTTGTGAGTGGATGAAACCTTTATTCCTGCAAATTCCTTTGGCTGATGCTATTAAATTGCCTCCTTACTCAAAGTATATGAAGGATATTGTCTCGAATAAAAGGAAGATCCCTAATGAAGAAATTTCTACTTTGCTTGCTAATTATTCTTTCAATGGTAAGGTTCCTAAGAAACTTGGAGACCCAGGGATTCCAACTATCCCCTGCTCTATTAAGAACAGTTATGTTAGAACTGCTTTGTGTGATTTGGGAGTTGGAGTTAGTGTTATGCCTTTCTCTCTCTATAAGAGGCTTCAACTAGAAAAATTAATACCAACTGATATATCTTTGCAAATGGCTGATAAAACTACCACTATTCCTGTTGATATATGTGAGGATGTACCTGTTCAGGTGGCTCACAATTTCTTGATATTAACTGATTTTGTTGTGCTTGAAATGCCTGAAGATGATAGTATGTCTATTATTCTTGGGAGACCTTTTCTTAATACTGCAGGAGCTGTTATTAATTGTAATCACGGAAAGGTGACTTTCATTGTTAATGACAAGGTACATACTGTCTATTTCCCCAAGAATATTGAAAGGACTTATGGTTTGAATTCAATTGAACATGTTGAAGGCATTCAAGTTGGAGAAATATATTGTCCCATACCAAGAGAAAAATTTGAAACTATTATGATTGGGACCATTGCTATCAAGGTTGAGGTAACATAAGCATTTGTGGAATACAAAGTTTTGTCTCATATGGACTTGTTTTGGTAGCAAGACTTGATCAACCTTGTTAACAAAAGGATTTCATTGAACAAAACAATGTTTTCATTATGATTATCTCTGTTTATTTCTATCCTTTGCATTTTAGTTTTTGCTTTCGTTTAGATTTCTTTTTGTTGTTAGTTGCTTGCATTCTAGAGTGTCTTAGAACTCCTGTAGTTCTAGCCTTGTTTTGTCATTGCATCATAAAAAAATCTGTCTGTCAGAAAATCATTCTTCTATGCCTGAAAATGCCCAAAAATAAAGTGTCTCAAAAAATCCCAGAAAATTTATATTAAATTTTTACGTGAAAAAAGGAGCAGAGGAGTACCTGGGAGGTACTAGGGGGCCCACCAGGCAGGCACACCACCTGGTGGCGCGGCCAGCCCTGGGTGGCGCCATGCCCTAGTGTGGGCCACCCCTGCCCCCCCCACTAACTCTCTCACCTGCCACTTTCTTCTCTCTCCCGAGTAAGCTCCAGTTCATTGCTCAAAATTGCGTTCTTGCTGTGCTTGCTCTCGATGTTTTCGATCTCCTTGCTCAGCCCATCTTTCTTGCTGAAATTTGGAGCATTTGTTCCCTGGTATGTGACTCCTCCCCTTGTCCAAGTAGATTTGTGTTTAGTGGACTACATCTTGAGTATTTTGCTGCTGTAGGTGACTGGTTATGAGAGCTTGTAAGCTTGTTTGATGCTTAGAGATATAGTTTTGATGCATGTTTAGGCCTCTTGCAAGTCCCTATGAGTAGAATCCTTCATTATATTTACTTTGCAATCACTTGTTTAATAGGTGTTTAAATTTCAGAATACCAAGCATGAACAACCATACTTTGGAGAGATATTTGAGAGTGATGCACCTAGGAGGTCGAGGCCCTCAAGAACAGCCTCTTAGGCTAGGCCATCATATAAGGAAGATCTCATTGCAACTCGTATTGGTAGTAAGGGATGATGGGGATGCTCACCCATCCTCTTTTCCTTGTTTTACTTTCTTATAAACTGCAGGTATTCTTGATGATTTCTTGCTACTAATTGAGAGGGTTGGTTTGACCTCATATATGCAAGATGAGAGTGCGCAATACGCTACGCTCACCAAAACTTTTGTTGAGAGCTTCACGTTTACTAACACATCCTATCAGTCGACTGTCTCTTTTAAAATCTATAATCTTCCCTTCACCATGCCTTTGGAGAGATTTTGCAGTATTGTAGGTGTACGCATGACAGGGACCGTGAAGAAAATTCAAGGGCGACCCGCTGATTTGTTGGAGCTTTACCGAGGGGTGACCAATGATGATGACCGCATGGCGCAGCGCGGAACGATAAGAAATATCCAACTCCCTGCTCTTCGATACTTTGCATATTATCTTGCTACTAGTGTACTTGGTAGGGAGAACACAAGTAATATCTCCAACTATCATTTAGCATTCCTTGCTGCTGCGCTTAACAATGATACTCGGTATAATCTTGGCTCGCTTATTGCTCACCGCCTAGCTGCTAGGGGGCCTACCTATGGGGGCATCATTGCCTCGCGTATAGTCAATGCATTAGGTCTTTAGTGGATCCCTATGATGCTATGCTGGCACCACAGAGCTTGACCTTGTTGCTATGAAAACTCATCACTTTGTCACTTCTACTTCTGATTTGAACAGTCTAGTATATAGGATGCTTTTCACTGACGGGGATGAAAGGGAGATCCTTTTGCCACAACCTTCTTTGTTTAGTGTTCACAGGAGACCGTGGTCGTGCTCCAAGGAGTAGGTGGATGAGCAGCTTCGCTTGCTTGGTTTCCACGAGCAGCACCAGGAGGATGTGCCCTCCTATGATTACTCTGCGCATTACGGAGGGACGTACTCAAGCTCGCACCAGGATGAGGGGACCTCTTCGTCGTACCAGGGTGACACTTCATCCTGGCCAGCTTGGGATAATACCCACTTAGGCCAAAAGCCTAAGCTTGGGGGGAGGTACGCCGACACCGCACTCATCTCCATATCATGTTGCGTCGGTACTTTGTATATTCATGTTTTCGTTCTCTTTTTAGTTTTCGTTCTTCTTTGCTTTTGCTTTAAAAAAACAAAAAGGCCAAAAATATTTCTATTGTTTCTCTTTGGTTTGCTTCTTCTTTTTGCCTTGGTTTGTTTTTCCTTTTTGCTTTGTTTTAACTATTTGAAAAACCCAAAAAGATTTTTGCTTTGCTTGTTTTTCCTCTTTGGTTCTTGTTTTAAAAATCAAAAACAACAAAAATATTTGTCGTTCTTCTTTGGTTTTTGTGAGTTTGCTACAGGGTTCAGCAGTCCTCAGTGGATATTGGTTTCATATTATTATTCAAGCCACACAGTGAAGAGCAATAATGAGGATTAATGACAACTTGAGGCGTGGTAAGAGGCTGGTAACAAACTCTATTTGTTTTCATTTTTGTACATATACTCATCACTGTGGGCATGCTTAGTCCGTTCATGTAGAGTGTATGTTTTCTTTGAATGCTTAGTAGTTCTTGCCTTCTTATGATTATCTCCAGCTCGTTAATAGTTTGTAGCATGTCTTATGAATGTTTGCCTGCATTGCTCTATTCATAAATTGGTATGACACCGTGGTATCCTCCTCTGAGTGTTTCATTTGAATTGACTTGGCACATGCTCACGCATGCACATGACTGTGATAATCAGTTAAGCCTTGCTGAATTATTTTGCCCTGAGGATCTTGAATCACTTTCATGCCATGAGTAGTCTTGTTTTGTTGCAAGCATGATAATGACAGATATTGTTCTCTCGTTTGTTGCTCCCTTACTATTGCTAGCCTTCACTTCCACTGAGTGTTTTACTCAAGTTTCCAACTCCCTAAACCAAATATTTCCAAAGTGTCCACCATACCTACCCATTAGCATCATTTGCTACTTCCGTGCATATTCATTATGCCTTGTTTTCTTCCGAATAAAATGTTTGCTTGTTATGAGAAAGTTAGTTAGTAAAGCTCTCACGAAGTTGATGGCACACTTTATTTTCTTGCACTTAATAAACCTGAACCATTGTGTCCTTCTTTGTTGCGTATATGCTTGCGCTTTATGAGTTGAAGTTAGCAGAACCATGTATCATGGGGACCGCTTTCAACACTTCATTGGTACTTTGTACCTAGTTGATATCATGTTCTTTTGCTTATGGATCCGTGATTGTGAAATAAAAGTGGAACTTGTAAGATCATGGAGTTTGTATGTATGTTAGAGAAACGCCTGGGCCGCTAGCCTAAGCCATGCCTAATCATGGTGGAAACTTGCAGCATAACCATAATGAGCATTCTATGAAGAATCCTCAATAAAAATCTATGCACATAGTAAATAAAAAGATCGCCGAGATGCTCATTGTCTGCTTGCCTTGTTATTTTGATTATGGGATAGCTCCCGTGTCATGTGCAAGGGGTACCCCGTTGGCGGTTCTCTATGATACGTATATACTTACAATGACAGGAGCTTACTAGTGACTGAAGTTGAGTAGCATGAGGATCGGTCTTCATAAGTAAGGGGCATGAGACTTCGATTTGTAACTTGTCAAGCATATCCTCTTAGTTGTGTCACTTTAACCTTAACCATTTAAAGATGCTTATGATAGGGGAAATGAGAGCTCAAAGCTAACGAGTACCATACTTTCAGCATTTGGAAGCCTTTCAAACTATTTAAAACTTTTTCTTGTTGAGTCTTCACACATTCTCTGAGCACTTTCTTGACAGCATAGTTTTCATTCTTTGTGTTTGTCTCATTACTTGATTATTTGTGTTATGACTTTGATGCTTGTATCTTTGATATCTTTACTTCTAGTCATCACTTGAATTTCAGAGGTGCCTTGATATTCATAATCAAAGGCAAGCGAGATACCACTCTATCATACCTTTCTATGAGCATTGTAATGTTGCTTACGTTTATACTTCATGCTACTTATTTTTCTTGAGTTGGAATCTCTTCATAGCTTGCAATGCCTATTAAGTAAGCTTAGTTGCATACTCTTTATTATGAACTGTCTAAGTAGTTGATCACATTGCTGAGAATATTTACATTATATGAAGCAAATGTGTTCATGAAAGTTCTTTTATCACACTCAGTTTTCAACTAAATTGCTTGAGGACAAGAAATAAGCTAAGCTTGGGGGGAGTTGATATGTCCAAAACGTATCTACTTTCCCGAACACTTTTGCTATTGTTTCTCCTCTATACTTGTGTGATTTGGATACAAGTAACGCGGACTGATGCTGTTTTCAGTAGAATTGCCTTGGTGTCTACTTTTTGTGCAGAAAATCACTATCAGGAAAAATCCCGGAAAATATGCCAAAAATCCTATTTCACCCGAAGACTCCAGGAGCCAGAATACGAGACGGAGAAGAGCCAGGGGGTGGCCACACCACCTGGTGGCACGGGCCAAGCCAGGCCGCGCCAGGGGGTGGTGTGGGCCCCCCAGGCACCCCCTCGGTCTCCCTCTTTGCCTATAAGTTGCCTTCTGACCTAAAAACTCTGGGGGGGTCGACGTTTTTCCAGAAGGAGTTCCGCTCCGCCGCCACCACCAGATTCCACGAAACAGCACCAGAAACTCCGTTCTGGCACCCTGCCGGGACGGGGAATTGGAGGAGATCATCGCCATCATCATCACCATCGCTTCTCCATCGACCATCCATGTTTCCCCATCTATGAGTGAGTAATCCCCCACTGTAGGCTATGGGTATGGTAGGGATTGGATGAGATCGTTCATGTAATGGCATCAGATTGTTAGGGCATGGTGCCTAGTATCTTTTATTAGTGCTTTATGACTTTGTTGCGACTTGTTGTGCTTAATGCTTGTCACTAGGGCCCGAGTGCCATGATTTCAGATCTGAACATGTTATTGATTCATTATGATAGTATTGTTTATGGTCTTATCTGCAAGTTGTATACACACGTTGTTGTCCAGAACCGATGGCCCCGAAGTGATAGAAATCGGGATAACCGGAGGGAATGGCTTTGATGTGAGGATCACATGTGTTCACGGAGTGTTAATGCTTTGCTCCGGTGCTCTATTAAAAGGAGCACCTTAATTGCCAGTAGTTCCGTTGAGGCCCCGCTGCAAACGGGCTGGCAGGACAAAAGATGTTGTGCAAGTTCTCATTGCGAGCACGTATGACTATATATGGAACACATGCCTAGGATTATCTAGTACTTGGATGCTTTATCTTATTTATCTGCAATTGCCCTATGTTCTGATTGCTATGTGAATTGTATTGTCCATGCAATGCCTGTCCATCCATCCCTATGCCTACCGCACTCGAATCTCACTGTTTACTGCTATTGTCACTATTGTCTTTACTTTACTACTGTTGTTACTTTGCTATTCCTACTACAAAACTATAGCTACTGATAAACTGCTGTGAGCAAGATTGTTTCTAGGTGCAGCTGAATTGGCAACTCAGTTGTTAAGGCTTATAAATATTCTTTGGCTCCCCTTGTGTCGAATCAATAAATTGGGTTTCACTTCCCTCTAAAATACTGCGATACACCCCCTATACTTGTGTGTCATCAGCCGACATTGCCAATAACCCGTGTGTGCATCACTTAGATCCCAATGGGGGCTCATCCCACACAAACACCGAGTGTCGTTTCAATGACGACATAAAAAAGGACGATATCGCTGGCTATAGGGCTAAGCGGAAGAAGGGAAAGAAGAATCCTGAAAAAGAGAAAGAGACCAAGGAAGATTCTGACATGGAGGAAGCTGATACTTTGAATCCCAAGTCGGATGGAAAGAAGAATTTCCCAACAAAGAATGACACCTACGTCACTTTCCTTGGGTCTCAACCATCTAAGGTCAAGAAAGTAGTGCTGCATGAACTCAATGCGACTGTTCCGGCTGTCCCGCAATACTTGGACTGGTCAGAAGTGGTAATCACCTTTGACTGCACTGACCATCCGCCTAAGTTGCATAGGCGAGGAAAATACGATCTAATCGTCAATCCACTTATTGACGGCTATGGTTTCTCCAAGACCCTCATGGACGGCGGCAGCAGCATCTATATTCTATATGTCGAAACGCTAAGCCGGATGCAAATATCAGAGACACAGCTGAATCACAGCTCTGTGATCTTTCATGGAGTTGTCCCAGGAAGGCAAGCAAATTCCCTAGGAGAGATCACTTTGGATGTCACCTTTGGTACTCCAAAGAATTATCGGACGAAGGCACTTTCCTTCGAAGTGGTCCCGTTCAAGAGCACCTACTACGCTATATTCGGACGGTCGGCTTACTAGGCTTTTATGGCTCATCCATGTTACATTTACAATATGATGAAAATTCTAGGTCCCAACAGCGTGATCACCATCAGGGGAGACCCAAAGAAAGCGCGAGAGTGCGAGGACGGAAATGCCGCCTTTGCTGAAGTCGTGTTGCACACCCAGAAGTACCAAGAGATCAAGAAGACCATCGACCCGTCCGAGATGCCCGCGACCAAGAAGGAGGTGACAAAGACGACTCCGGAGTTCAAGGCATCGGAAGAGACGAAGACGACGCCATTGAAGGATGATGATCCCTCCAAGGTGACCCAGATAGGTGTAGGTTTAGATCATGCATAGGAAAGCGTGCTTGTCAAGTTCATCAAAGCAAATCAAGATATATTCACATGGAACCCATCTGACATGACCGGAGTACCTAGGGAACTTGCTGAGCATTCTCTAAATGTACACCAGAATGCTAAACCCGTCAAACAGTCCTTACGGCGGTTCGGCGATGAAAAGCAGAAAGCAATAGCTAAGGAACTAGCCTGGCTCGAGTTAGCCGGATTCATAGAAGAGGTCATCCACACTGAGTGGTCGACCAATCCTGTAATGGTCCCTAAAAAGGAAACCACTGATTTAAGGATGTGTGTTGATTATACTGCCTTGAACAAGGCTTGTCCCAAAGATCCGTTCGCTCTACCTAGAATTGATCAAGTTATCGATTCTACGGCAGGCTCGGAACTCCTATGTTTTCTCAATGCATATTTCAGTTATCACCAAATTCGGATGAAGGAATCTGAAAAAATCAAAACTTCATTCATAAGCCCCTTTAGAACCTTCTGTTTCGTTACGATGCCCTTTCGGCTCAAGAACGCAGGAGCTACCTACTAGCGCACTATGCAGCGTTGCCTCCATGACCAAATCGGATGCATTGTACATGCATATGTGGATGATATTGCGGTGAAGGAAACCTTAATTTCCGACTTGGAGGACACACTCGCCAATCTACGAAAATACAACATAATGCTTAACCCAAAGAAATGTTTCTTTGGAATACCAGCCGGAAAATTGTTAGGTTTCATCGTGTCACGTAGAGGTGAATCGTGACAAGATCAAGGCTATACTCAATATCTCCAGGCCTACTCGCCTGAAGGACATTCAAAGACTAACTGGTTGCATTGCTGCAGTCAGTCGGTTTGTAAGCCGGCTCAGTGAAAGAGCCGCACCACTTTACAAGCTCCTGAAAAAGACCAAAAAGTTCGTTTGGACTGATGAAGCTGCACTATAGGACCTGAAAGCAGTACTTTCGTCTGCTCCTATCCTCGCAGCACCAGAACCTTAGGAACCGATGTTGCTCTATATCGCTGCGACAAACCGGGTCGTCAGTGTCGTCATGGTGGTGGAGAGATCTGAGGAAAATTAGGAACACCCGGTGTAGCATCCGACTTATTACCTCAACAAAGTCCTAACTGAATCTAAGCAGCGGTATCCGCACTATCAAAAGCTGGCTTACTGTGTGTTTTTCGCATCCCGAAAGTTGCGGCATTATTTTCAGGAACACCCAATTACCGTGGTGAGCACAGCTCCCATGAGAGATATTATCAACAACAGTGACGCTACAGGACGTGTCACAAAGTGGGGAATAGAGCTCTCAGCTTTCGACGTTGAGTATAAACCTCGTACAGCAATCACATCCCAAATCCTCACTGACTTTATTGCTAATTGGACAGAGACAATGGAGAACATGACCCTCCCAGAGTCAGAATACTGGACCTTGCATTTTGACGGGTCTAAGGCGCTCGGGGGCTCGGGGGCTGGCGTGGTACTCAAGTCACCCAAGGAGATAAACTTTTCTATGTGTTGCAGATTCATTTTACGGCAACAAATAATATTGCCGAATATGAAGCATTGCTACATGGAATCCGGGTTGCTAAGGATATCGGCATCCGATGATTAATGTGTTATGGAGATTCGGATTTTGTTGCTCAACAAGTGTAGGACATCTGTAATGCAAACAAACACATGGCAGCATATAGAGCTGTCGTGGATGAATTATCAAAATTGTTCGAAGGGTTTGAGGTTCAACACATCCCTCAAACAGAAAATGAGGAAGCAGATGCATTATCTCGAATAGGCTCTACACGGAAAAAGGTCCCGGATGGCACTTTCTTAGAGGACCTCAAAGTTCCCTCTATAAAAGGAGTAGACGAGGAATATCTGACCAAATCCGACTCACCTTTAATAGCAGTTCTAGGTGTGATTCCTAGTTCGACTCAACCCTACCTTGATTACTTGGTAGATGGCAAATTACCCAAAGACGAGGTTCTGAGCTGGCAGATCATCCGAAGTGCAAAAACCTATACAATTGTAAATGGTGAGATCTATAAGCGAAGAGTGTCTAGGGTATTTCAGCATTGTGTATCTCCGGAAGGAGTGGAAATCCTAAGGGAAATCCACGAAGGTGAATGCAGTCATCATGATGCAGCCAAATCCTTAGTGGCAAAAGCTTTTATACATGGATTTTTCTGGCTTTTAGCTAAGGCGGATGCCAAACGGCTGGTCAAGACATGCAAAGGTTGCCAAAAGTACACCAAGCAAGCCCATGTTCCAGCTGATCAGCTGAGGACAATACCTATAACGTGGACCTTTGTGGTCTGGGGGGCTTGATATGGTAGCACCCTTTAAACAAGCTCCAAGTGGATTTACTCACCTCTTAGTGATGGTGGATAAATTCACAAAATGGATCGAGGCTAAACCCATCACCAGCTGTGATGCAGAAACAACCAGAAGATTTGTTGAGGATGCCATAATCCGATACGGTTGTCCACATAGCATTATCACGGACAACAAGAGTAACTTTTCCATGGGAGAGCTTGCTGAATTCTGCGAGGAACAAAATATCCGGCTTGACATTGCATTAGTCGCACATCCACAGGCTAATGGACAAGTCGAAAGAGCGAATGGTTTAATCCTACAAGGCCTAAAACCAAGACTCTAAGCACCACTGTGACGTGCTGCGGAGGCTTGGGCAGAGGAATTACCTTCTGCGATATGGAGTTTACGAACAACTCCTAACAGGTCAACTAGATACACACCTTTCTTCTTGGTCTATGATGCAGAAGCAGTTCTTCCTAGTGATTTGATTCATACTTCTCCCCGAGTTGTTGCGTATAATGAAGAGGATGCCGAGATTTCTCGATAAAATGATCTCGATTTAATCGAAGAAGTTCATGTCATTACTGAAATGAGATCAACAACCTATCAGCAGAAGTTACGCAAGTATCATAGCTAGAGAGTCAGAAACCGGTCTTTCAATAAGGGCGATTTGGTTCTCCGGCTTGTGCAAAAAATAAAGCACAAACTTTCGCCAGTATGGGAAGGGCCATTTTTAGTTAGCCGAGTATTGCACAATGGTTCTTACTATCTAACTGATATGCAACCAGTCAAAGAAAGACCTGCTACTAAGAAAAGAAAGGGAGTTGGAGGCAGTACAGACCCGGAAGAATTAGACAGACTGTGGAATATTGCTCAGCTACGTCCCATTTATTCTTATTTTATCTTTCTTTGTAATCATATATGTGTACATGTTAAATGAGAAATAAAGTGTTGGTTACCTCATTTTGGCTGAGAATTTTATATTACCATCTTATTTCCGAATGATCATGTCACAGTCGAAAATCCCAGAATACTTGAAACTACTTTATGCTCATGTTTGTTCTGGTTATGATTTTTGATTCTAAAAATGCTACCTTCGGGTATAACTCTAAATTTTATAGTTTGTACTTTGGTTATTTATCTGATTGCCGGATGCAGGCATTTTCCGAGTAGTGAATTGTTGGTACCGGAAGCCGGCTCTGTTTCCGAGTTTAAACTAGTTTAGCAATTAAGCTCCGTTGCTCGGCAGAGATTCCGTGTGGAAGGTTGGCCGGCTCACGAAAGGGACGAGGCGGAAAGCTAGATAAGCGATAAGTGCAGGCAAAACAAATAAGTGCTTATGCAAACATTTCAGGCACGACAAATATAAAGCCAAAAGTGCTAAATAGGAATATCAAATGTTAGCACTAGCAAAAGTATTACACTACTTATTTACAACCTAGATTGTTTCCGAATAACACATTGTTTTCTGGTACTTTATGATGCAGGGGAAGAGGAAGGAGCAGCTGGCTCACTGGAGACATCATCCTCGCCTCGATATCTTTTCAAGATGTTCAAATCCAGTACGGTTTGTTCATCGTCGGAAATTTCACCAGTTTCTTCGGCGGGTGGAGGAGGCGTCTCTACACGAGTGAAGAAAGGAGTGTCGTAGCCGGTCAGATCAGCTACATGGCATCCATATCCAGCACAAGAGTCCATGATAGCCTTGATATCTTTATATTGACCATCTTCATCCACAGTCGAATACCCTCTGGTCACTTGCTAGATCTCCATGTTTCCATGGTGGCTCATGACCATGGTGAGAGCGTTCTGTGCTGCGGTACGCGCGTAGGACATGTTCCAGTCCTGGATGAGCTGGGGCATCTCCTTGGCCTTGTCTCGCACCTCAAAGCCAGACATTTTGTCCATGTACAGAACCTTGAGTACTTCGCCAATATCCTCCAGGGACAGGCAGAAATCGTGAAGCAAATCGCTGACTTGTGTAAGCTAGTCGGTGCGAGACTCGGTGGAGGAGGAATCTAGTAAGTTCAGAGGACCTGCGCATAAAATACAAGGGTTAGAAAGCATATCCGAATTCCAAGAATCGGAAAAGCAGAAAGTCAGAAAGTAGGAAACATACCAAAGATGGCATCGTTAACTTTTGTCTTCTCTTCCCTAAGGCTCTAGAGTTCAGCCCGGAGTGCCTCGGTGATGTCCTTCTCTCTGAATAACTCATTACTGAGATCTGAGATTTTCTTATCCTAGAGCATGATCTTGCGATCGTGCTCTTCGGTGGCCATGGAGGTGTATTCAAGAACTTGAGCAATGCTCTTCTCATGATCTGCTTTGAGCTTATCCAGCTCTCGGCATAAGTCGGCATTCTCCACCTCTAGGGTCTTCAGGTTCTCAGCCTCTTCTATCATGGCACATGATTGTTTGACCAGTGTTGAGAGTAACAGACACAGTTGAGTATGAAATTCAACTATGAAAGCAAAAAGAGCAAGGTTAAAGACTGAAATGTTTACCTTCAGCCTCATCCCTTGACACCTTTAACTGAGCATTTTCAAGCCGGAGACATCTGATCTCTCTCCGCTTGTTGCAGATATTTCTTAACAATTCCTGGTTATATGAATTAACTTTCTATAAGTCAGAATACCTAGGGTCAGAAGTCTATTAAAGACTCGGGCTAATATTTCTACTAATGTCAGCACGAGCCTTGGGGGCTAAACTAGTTTGTTCTTTAGCATCCTATGAAAGCATCAATCCGGATCATTTATCCAACTTCATGCTTGCGGGTTAGAGGATATGACATGAAGTAAAGTAAAAAAAGTGAGTTGGAATTCTGACTTACATGTTGTTCATGAGTGAGTTTGCTCAAACTCATATTCACTTCAGTGGTAACCTTCTCGGCGAGGGTTAATGGGATCACTGGTGGTGGCAGAAGCTCACCGGTTCTCAGTTTCTCATCATGAAGATGAACTTGTTCAAGAAGTTTGGAGTACTTGACATCTTCTGCTTCTTGTGCTTCTTCTTCGGTAGTGATAGTCTGGATTTACAGGCATTGCTAGGCTAGCCGGTGGATTTCCTCCGCAGATTTCTGAGAAATGCCAAGTTTGGCAAGACCCGGATTATTGGGAAGGTTTTCAGTGCAGGTTTATGCCGAGGGATCATTACCCGTAGAGGGTTAACCCTTATAAAAACCGGAGTCACCCATGGTCACGTCAGTTTGCGACCCAAGGATCGCTGGCTCTGCTGGTTGAGCCGGGTCTTCTACAACGGGTGGATATGGAGTAATCTCCGGCGCTGCAGAAGGATGTGGGGAAGGAGTCAGAGGTGTTCTGGCAGGATAAGTCAATTTCAGCTTTGACTGGCACAGGGGCTTCGACGAGCCCCCTTTCCCCTTGCCCTTGGTGAGCTTTCTAGCTCTGAAGAGGTAATAGAACGAAGATTGTTACACTTTAGAAAGATTAAAGAAACAAAGACCTTGTGAAGAAAGTTACCTCTTCACAACGGGCACTTCTTTTGTGCCGATAGACACTGTCGGAGTTTTACGCTTTCGAGTAATTGTCTACGGTAGTGGGATCAATTCTGCATCATGTTGAGAGAACTCAGGAGGATATCCCTCGAGCGGAGCAATCTCCGACTCGGGGAGGTCAGCAAGCTAAAAAGAAGAAGTATCTCAATATTGCAAAAAGACATAACAATGTATAGATGAACACATAATTCAAGTTACTGTTGGAAAACTTACTGGTGTCACAGGGTCATCAGCCGTATGCATGTCCAAAGATAGATCCAGAATTTTCCACTCGATCATCTCCCTTGTCAGCCATTTGATTTGGGACTGATAGTCCTTTTCCGAATATGGCGTGGGGCAGATACGGAGAGAATCCAACCTGCTCTTGGTAATGGAGTGCATTAGCCAATCACCGTGGTGTTGGATAGGCTGGATCCGGCCCGCCAGCCAGCAGTGCACTAAGTCGGATCCTTTCAAATCCTTGTGTTTCATCAAATATTCGATCCGCCTCTTTGCAAGAAGCAGATCATCCGTGATAGCCGGAGCATCCTCGTCCCAAGACTCTTGGGGCGTGGCGGCGCTATCGACAAAAGCCGGCAAAGCAGTGGCTTTGTCGGGAGTCGGCTTGTCCTTATGATAAAAGAATATGGACGGACACCATTTAACTGACTCGCTAGCCTTAATCATAGGATAGAGACGTTCTTTCCTAACAAAAAAATCTAAGCATATCGGTAATGTAAGGATTACCGGCAGTGATAGAATTTCTCCGGGTTCCAAAGTAGAACCGGAAAACAAGAAGGCTCGGCCTAATGCCGATATAACCCTCGCACAAAGAAGCATAACAACTCATCTCTAAAATAGAGTTCGGGGGGAGGTGGTGGAGTTGAACTCCATAATAATCTATGACCTCAGAAAAGAAGTCTGAGGGTGGAAAACTCAAACCTCTATCGAGGTGGGTGCCAAAATGCACTCGCTTGCCGGCCTTGGGGTTGGGGATGGTTTCTCCATAACCGCTCCGCCAGTCGCCGGCACGGAGGAGCCCTTCGTTATCCACGAGGCAGAGCTTGGCGTCGTCGAGGACGCACGGGATCCATACCCCGCGAAAGCTTTTCTCCGTCGTTGCTGCCGTTGCCGTCGTCGCTGCTGTCTCCGCTGCTGCAGAAGATGAAGCTTCGGCCATCTTGTGGGCTCCAGTGACCTAGGATGGGTGGCACTATGGGAGTTGGGGAGACAGATGAACTCTGTTTTCGTGGGAAGCGTCGGGAGGAAGGAATAGGCGCAAGTGCTGGTGAAAGAAGATGGAAAAGGATCCTAACCACTTATATCCTCCAGTTGCGCCAAGATTCGTGTAAACGCTAAAGTGAAGCATGCCACACGTCATGGAAGGAGCTGGGTAACCTCCTCGCGAGGATTACGCTGCCTCGATCTATGCACATGCATTAAAACGGCACCTCGGTTCCGCACAAAGCGGGCCCACCAACGGTCGTAGTGTTAGGAATGACTGGCAGTGACGTGACTTGACCTTGACTGGTGTCAGGTTATGTCAGAGACTAAGTTCCAACTTAGTTTGAATTTCAAGATGGAAACCATAATAACGTATTCATGGGTCCGACTCGTTTTAAGACTCAGATCCTATCCTTTCTTTTGAAGTTTTAGGAACCCTTCAAGACTCTGCAAGCCGAAGATCAAGCTAGGTGATGATGAAATCCGACTCTAGATCTTGGAGGCTTCCGGGGGCTGCTGATGGGGATATACTTTCTGTGTATCCTCACTATGCCTCACTGACCATGGTGGCCCACTTTGGGTTAGAGCTTTGCTTCACGGGCGGCCCAGTCAGGGAGAAGAGACGGAGTCTAGTCTGGCTACGGGAAGGCCCAGAAGACTTACCGACATAGGCATGTATGTTAACTTGTAGTTCAGTATGTACTCTGTAACCGACTCTTAGTCATAGCCGGATAGGTCTCTCCTGTAAACCCTAGGCCAGATATCTATATAAGATATCCTAGGGAAAGCCTTTAGGACACCCTCACAATAGTTTACAATCTCAACTCGCACAAGCGAAACCCTTGTAACCCATATTCAGTATCTGTCGTATTACTGGATTGCTAGCAGGAGTAGGATCCGTCCAAAGCTGGCGGATTCGAACCTGGGTAAACTTGTGTGCTCACCATCCCGGAATACCATACATCTCACACCCCTCTCTTCCGCACGCCTCGAGGACCCCCTCATGGTGTACTTGTCATCAATCTGATGGCATTGACCGTCTCCACACGCCTTTTTCCATGTGGCTTGGGATCTTCTCTCTCTTGTTGAGCTTTATTCATCGCCGCCCAATAGATCTCTGGTGGATCATAGACGCCACGGTGCATGTATACGTCAACCACATCATCATCGGAATCGTTGTTGAAGTATCTTGGCTCGACGTACTCCTTGTACCTCGGCCTAAACCTCTCCACCCCCTCAGCATCATCCTCCATGGACGGGCTGCCAGATCGGTCCCTGGAAGGAGCAATGAGCCCCATGGGTTTCCCTACGGCCTGGGACGGGATAGCGCATCGCTAGATTGGTTTCTGGAGATTATGATTAGAGAGAGACAATGGAAGTATATAAGGGGGGTCAGAGGTCGGTAAAACTTGTGATAAACACCAAATTGTCATCCAAGAAAAGAATCTTAACAAAACAGGGAAACAAATCATGGACTTGGAAGAGTTCTGGAGCGTAACGACCAACTATACGGGTGTGGCATGTATAGCTCCGGCCGTATAGTTGGTTCCGGGCAGATATTTCCAAATATTTCGAGTCCAAGTCGATCAAATCATGACTCAGAACCGACAATAAGATTTTTTTAGATGAATAAACAAAAAGTGTTTGAGAATTTAACAACCAACTAAACGGCCAGAATTTTGGCTCCGGCCGTATAGTTGCGACCGTATAGATTCAAACACCGAAAATCGAAAGTGTCTAAGAGTTTAACGACCAACTATACGGCCGGAATTTTGGCTCCGGTCATATAGTTGCGACCGTATAGATACAGACACCAAAAATAAAAACTAACTGAGAGTTTAACGACCAACTATACGGCCAGAATTTTGGCTTTGATCGTATAGTTGCGACCGTATAGGCTCAGATAATGAAAACAATTTCACAAAGATGATACAGAGAGTTTAATGACCAACTATACGACGGGAGCTCCCTCTCCGGTCATATAGTTCCACCCGTATAGTTGGTAAAAACCCTCTAAAACATTAGAAAAACACAAGGAATTCAAAGGCAGAATTTTTAGGAGTAAAATTTGTGAAAACAAATCACTTATTTTGGTAAGAACACTTATCTTGCACTTACCATTTTCTTATTCGGGGATGAAAAGTTCCTCCAACAGCAAAGACTTCTTCTCTCTTGAAGGAATTGACCTTGTTTCATTGAATAATTCTCGTAAACGAAAATCACCAGAACTAAAGTTCCTCTCAATAATATTGGTGTCTTGCTGGGCAAACATGGACACTGCATTTAACATCTTTATTTCCTGCCTCTGCATAATCTATAACTCAAATTCTTGAAGTCAAAGAATCCAACGGATCAGTCTTGGCTTATGTTCTTTCCTCTCAAGGAGTTCTTTTAAACCATCACGATCCGTATGAACTCTTACCTTTGCATCAACTATGTAAGAACGAAATTTATCACAAGAGAAAATTACAGCAAAAAGTTCTTTTTCTTCCTTAGGGTAATTCTTCTGAGAACCATTTAGAGTTCTAATAGCATGATGTATAATATTAAATCTGCGACCAATATGGTGTCCCAGAGTTACTCCTACAACATCATCACTAGCTTCACATATTAAGTCAAAGGTTGTATCTCGGATAGGTGGTTTAATGATGGGAGCACGAGATAAAGCATTTTTGAGTTTATCAAAGGCTTCAAGACATTTATCATCAAAATTAAATCTTACTCCCTTTTGTAGTAGGTTAGTCAAAGGTTTAGATATTCCAGAGAAATTGCTAATGAACCTTCTATACAAACCCACATGACCAAGGAAACTTCTTATACCTTTAATATCCCTAGGTTGTGGCATTCTCTCTATTACCTCAACCTTAGCTCTATAAACTTCAATTCCCTTACCTAATACCTTGTGTCCAAGGACTATACCTTCTTTGACCATAAAATGGCACTTCTCCCAGTTTAGAACAAGATTGGTTTCTTTGCAACACTGCAAAACTCTTTTGATATTATCCAAGCAACTAGTAAATGAAGTTCCATAGACAGAAAAGTCATCCATAAATACTTCCATTATATGGTCTATGAAATCCGCAAAAATAGCAGTCATGCATCTTTGAAAAGTAGCCGGAGCATTACATAAACCAAAAGGCATACATCAGTAAGCATGTAAACCATAAGGACTAATGAAAGTTGTTTTAAGTTGGTCATCAGGATGAACAGCTATTTGAGAAAAAAGAGAGTATCCATCCAAGTAACAAAAATGAGTATGGTTTGCTAACCTATCTAAAGTTTGATCTATGAACGGTAAAGGATAGTGATCTTTCCTAGTTTCTTTATTTAATTTTCTAAAGTCTATGCACATCCTATGTCCAACAATAGTTCTAGTAGATTTCAATTCATTATTTTCATTAGGAACAACAGCGAAACCGCCCTTCTTAGGGACACAATGAATAGAACTTACCCATTCACTTTCTTTAACGGGATAGATTATACCTGCGTCCAGTAGGCATACAATTTATTTTCTTACCACTTCTTTCATTTCAGGCTTCAATCTTCTATTAAATTCCACAACTGGTTTAGCACCTTCCTCCATAAATATTCGATGGACGACTATCATGGGACTAATGCCCTTCAAGCATCCATTGAGTACCCAAAGGCCTTCTGATGATCCTTAAGTATCATCTTCTTCTTCTTCTTTTCCTGAAAGTTTAGCACTAATAATAACATAAAATTGATTTGTATCATCTAGAAACCTGTATTTGAGATTATCTGGTAGAGTCTTCAACTCTGGAGGTGGTAGTTCCTCATCCCCTCCCTTTTCTAGCTCTTCAAAAGCCTCATCAGTTGGAGGTCCCATTATAGGAAGTGAATCAAATTCATCTTCTAGTTCTTCCAAGGACTTGTCTTCCATAACTATTTCTTCATAATTTGGATCTTCATTTATTTCTTGTTCTTGATTACCAAAGAAAAGAGCTACCATTTCTTCAATATTTCTCTCTTCCTCTTCTTCTTGTATTTGTGGAGTCCTGTCTTTAAATTTGGAAAAATGGAATTTATTTTCTGTTCCCCCAAGCTTAAGAGACCCAATCTCCTTCTTGAAATTAACCTAGGCACCTATATCACCTAAAAAGTTTCTTCCAAATATAATAGGGCAAAGAGTGTCAGCTAGCATATCAACAACTATAAAATCGATGGGAAAGTTTTCATTGCCAATTGTAACAGTTGCATCTTCAACTACCCCCATTGGAATTCTAAGATTTTTATTGGCTAATATAATTGTCATATCAGTATTTTCAATTGTAGCTGGTTTTATTTCTTCTTTTATTTCTAAATAGAAATCATAAGATATAACATTAACTTTGGTGCCAAGATGAAATAAACCGTAATGCGAGGTTTCTTTAAATATGCAGGGAAGAATAGGCTTACCCACATCTTTTACCTTTGTTTTACCTTCAACCAATACGGAAGTCTCTTCATCAAGTTCAACTATGTTACAATGTACGTACATAGCCATAATTGCTTTCTTGGTTACGTCTTCATCTTTGGTTTCCTCCAGATGTTCCACGACTTCTGGCATATTTTCTTCTTCCTTTTTATCCTGTACTGCTTTGACCTATTCATATTCAAGAATATGCTTTCGTGCAGTGTTAGGAAAAGGCATCTCATTTATTGGTTCTAAGGAGGCCAGTGTTTCTTTATCTTCTCTTTTCTTCTCAGGTTCGGGTGGTGGATCATACTTGATCGGTCCCTCTTTTGAAGATTTTATATGTTCTGTAAAAGCTTTAACAACTTGCAACACAAGATCTGAATCCAAATAAAGTTCTTTAGATAATTCTTTAACATGGCCTTTTTTTATTATAGTCATGAATACAATCAAGTTCTATTTCTACGCCTCCTTCACGTCCTAAACCAAAATTCCATGAAACTCTATGATCACAAATTCTTTTAAGTAAAGCCCAAGCTTTAGGTATAGGAAGATTCATAAAGGTTCCTTCCGTGAAAGAGTCTACTTCAATTTATTCAATTAAATCACCATAAAAGATATGCAATAAATATCATTTAGGTAAATCATGATGCGTACATAGACGTAGTAAATCTTTAAATCTGATATAAGCTCTTACTAGTCCTTTATTAAAACGGTTTTTCCAAGTCATTATAAGACGCCTGATTCCAAAAGATTTTGACAATGGATAATATTTTGCTAGAAATTCACAGCCCAGATTATCCCAAGTAGTAGTGGCTTCAGGTGGTAGAGATTTATACCATGAGAGAGATGTACTAGTCAAAGTCTGACTAAAAAATTTAACCCTTACCTCATCAACAGTATATCCCGTCAATAGAGAAGTGCCACATATATCTTTGAAACATGCAATATGCTCATATGGGTCAGGATCTTCATCATCTCCATTAAATTGCTTCTTGTGTAAAATACCAAGTAGTAGAGGATTTATTTCAAACCCCCTTGTCTTCTCATTGGAGTTGTCTCTTTTATAAATATTATAGGGCTTCCCAAAGCATTTAAGTGGGTTATCACTAGTCATATGCTCAAACTCCATCATGTTGGTGGGAACCTGTAACTCAAAAAAAAAATTAGCAAGACAAAAATAAATAAGAAAAAACTAAAAGACCTACAGCGCTTAGCTCCCTGGCAACGACGCTAGAAAATAGCTTGATGAATGCAAGTGCATAGATCATTTGTAGCTAGTTTTGAAATAAAGGTATTGATCCCACAGGGAGCAGGAGTCTGAAGTCTAATAACCCTTGAAATAAATATTACGATAGAAATGCTAGATTAAGTTCTAAGTGACAAGATAAAATGCGAGTATTGTGTAAAAAGTTGTTTTGGGGATTTAGGTATAAGAGCAATAATAAAGTAAAGTAAAATAACTGAATACAGAAAGTAAGTATCGCATATGTAAGAGAGATTGGAACTGCAATAGGGAAAAAATGTTCTTAGGGATTAGCGGATACACCACTAGTATTATAAGGATCTAAGATAAAGATTATCATCATGAACATTCTCAACTATGTATCTGTGGGAGGAACTCCATATTCGGACAATTAGGTAGCAACCGCTGCTCACATCATCCTCATAACCATAGTAGTCAGCAATCGACATCAATCGAATTGCTACGCTATTAAGGGTCATAATCCCGTAGGACGTATCCCATGGCATGGATAGTGTTCCGTGAGTTTTCTCGATTTCCCAAGTTTGTACGTAAGGGGTGCCAACAGCTTTATAGTCACTGTAAGTGCTAGCATGCCTCCGTCTACCAACTAGTAGTTCCCTCCATCAAGTCCCCATGAGAGGAAAATATTGAGAGGTCGACTTCTCTCAACATCAAGATGTAGAAAATCTAACACATGGTCATAGCGATGAATATAACAATAGACTTTATCTTATTGCAATCTCATACTAGGGTTTCTCCATCTCCCCAAGAACTAGAGATCTACTCAGACATGGAGGAAATCAACATCATGGCAATGGTAATGGAAACAATCATAGATGAATAGTACATGTATAAATCCACAATGACTACGGGAATTACAACAAGATCTAGACAAGATGTATATGGGATGGATGGAAATGGTGGTGATGCAGCGGTGGATGATGAAGATCGATGCCTTAGCCTCCCAGATCTGGGCAGGGTGAAGATGGATCCCCGGTGGATGAGTTCCCCCTCCATGCCTTCCGGAGGTGAGGTTTCTGCGATTTATGGGTGTTCTGTAAGTCGTCTCCCCGAACCAGTTGCACGGGGTGAAACTATTTGAGGAGGCGAAGGTGGCGACAACTATACGGTCGGAGCTATACGGACGAAAAATTTGCTTCCTCCGTATACTTGGTCGTTGAACCTTCTTCCTCCATTGTTCGCTTCTGGTTTTCTTCTGATATTATTAATATTTCCTAAATAAGCGATTTATGTTGTTTTTGACTCCTTTTCTCCACAGTACAACTACTCTAAGAATTGTATCCATTGGATCCATCATCTGTCCTGATCCTGGTGAAAACAGACATAAAATGTGCGCGCGAGCGCCGTAAAATACCAAGATCCTACATCTACAATGCAAAATAATAATGTAAAACATGATGAAAATATGCACTCATCAACTACCTTCCCCTCCTGGTGGTGGGTTAGTTAGTATGACGCCTCATTACATGGCTGCCCATAGGCCTGCCATCAGGATTGTCCGGAGGTGCCTAGAGGAAGACGAAGATGTCTTCTTAAACTTCGCCATCTGAATTTTTTCTACATGTACATTGTATATGTTTGTATTCACTGAGTAATATATGTTGCCTTTGTTTTTGGCAAAAAGGTCATAAATATATACTATATTTTGTTTATCACGCGAGACCTTTTGTTTTCCTGACGCCTCGAGGCCGAGTCAGCTATTTAGGTCAAAGGAGTCTTACATTGGAGACGAAGATTTTGATGCGGTATGCTTTGATGAAGCCCCCTAGTATCGGGTGGGTTGATGACTAGTTATCGGTTAATATAGCCCCCCGAATATCAGGTTGATGAAGAGAACAACAAAAAGCTTGAGACACAGTTTTAGGAACTTATATTTATCTATCATCAAATCATAGAGGATACATATTTGGCATGCTCGCTTGGTCATTGGCCTTATTGAATATAAAGTGCATGAAAGTAAAAAAGAACATCCTATAATTTTCGGCTTCTATCTTAAAGTACTCCATTGCTGTCTTGTTGTGTTCCCTGTGGGTTTAGGGGGTTTTAATCTTTTTACTGGAGGTACAACTTCTACGTGGTGGACCAGAGAGAAAGGGTTGTGTCTTGCCGGCTCGCTTTGGATTGCAAAGTCAATGCAAACACGGAGTCCAGTGCTTTTCTTCGGGACTATTATTGGGTTAGCCACCCATGTTACTTTTGTTATCCCTATGATGTGCCATGAATTGGTAAGGCAAGGGGCCTATTGTCCAGCGGCGCCGATTTGTCGGGTGGGCCGTGCGTTGTCTTGTGTGTGGTTTGACTAAGTGCTCGTCGGGTTCCTTGGGGATTTATGGTGTATTATTGAGTCCAAAAGAGTCTCCCAATTGTCATGGGGGAAACCGACGAGCATGCCTTCCTATGCGGGACCAGTGTTGGCGGCCGGATAGGTCATTTTTGCGTTTGCATGGTGCACGTAATTTTGTGGAGTATGTTAAATGGGGACATGTCCTTCGGGTAATAGTTCCGCGTCTCCAATTTTTAGCTAGCCATCCCGAAAGATTCTGATATTTTGTTGAACTCTTGGTCACAATTATCCAAACGAGTGAAGCTTCCTCTTACAATTATGATCCCATTGGGGGCTGGCATTTTTAGTACCAGATATGCATAGTGGGGTACTGCCATGAACCTGGCGAAAGCTGGTCGTCCTAGGATCGCGTGGTATTGTGATGGCCAGTCCATGATTTCGAATTTGAGTTTTTTGCGCCTGAAGTTGCTCCTTGGTCCGAAGACTACATCAAGGTAGACTTTGCCTAAAGAAATCTCAGCTTTTCCCAGAACTATCCAGTGGAAAGTTGTATCCGTGAGTGCTACATTTGTTAGGTACCAATTCATTGCTCGCAGGGTTTTGGCATAAATTAGATTGATGCTTCTCCCTGCATCTAAGGAAACCTTGCTCATGTCAAACCTGCCAATATGTGCCTCCACTATTAAGGCCGACTGAACCGATCGCGGCACTCGAAGCGGGTGAGCAGCTCTGTTGAACATGATTTCTTACCCTCGCTAGTGGAGTGATGTCTATGCACGCTTCTATTCTTGTAGACAGTGTTGGGCCTCCAAGTGCAGAGGTTTGTAGAACAGTAGCAAGTTTCCCTTAAGTGGATCACCCAAGGTTTATCGAACTCAGGGAGGAAGTGGTCAAAGGTATCCCTCTCAAGCAATCCTGCAATCAAGATACAAGAAGTCTCTTGTGTCCACAACACACCCAATACACTTGTCAGGTGTATAGGTGCACTAGTTCGGCAAAGAGATAGTGAAATACAAGTAATATGGATAATTATAAGTGGTAATTGCAATCTGAAATAAGAGTGGCAGCAAGCAAACATGTAACATAACTGATTGTAAATGGTGTTTCAATGCTTAGAAACAAGGCCTAGGGATCATACTTTCACTAGTGGACACTCTCATATAAGTATCTCCTCTTTATGATGCTACCCTGAAGTTGGACGATGTAGGGCTATAACAGCACACCTTAAAGTTTGCATTCCCCATCTAGATAACCCCTCACTGTCACCTTGAGCGCTAGATGGTTCCAACAAACACCACAATCTCATAGAGACATCCAACTCAAATTATACTCATGATAAGTATTTATGTAACCTTAGCCAAAGTGCCACATGGTGTGCACACTGACAACTTCACACATGTGGGGATAAGCAGAGATTCATTAAAGCACTTGAGTAGCAGAATAGATCTATAGATTACAAAGCTCATGATCTCAATAAGATCATGCATAGAGAGAGATAAACACATAGCTACCGGTAGAGCCCTTAGCCTCGAGAGAGAACTACTCCCTCCACATAATGGGAGTCAGCAATGGCGATGAAGATGGAGGTGGAGTTGATGGAGATGGATCCGAGGGCACTTCCCCATCCCGGTAGGGTGCCGGAACAGAGACTTCTGTCCCTCGAATCTCCTCTTCGGTGGAAGTGGCGCTGCGGAACTTTTCGTGCAATTCTGATCTGGTACTTAGGGTTTTCGTCCTGAGGGGCTTTTATAGGTGAAGGGGCAAGGTCGGTGGAGGCCTGAGGGGCCCACACCACCCTTGGCGTGGCCTGGCCTGGCCCGCGCCACCAGCTGGTGTGGCTAGCCCCTGGCCCTCCTCCGTCTCTGCTTTGGACTCCGTCTTCGTGTCGGGAAAAATAGGAGGTTCAGCTTTTGTTTTGTCCAATTCCGAGAATATTTCTTTTCTAGCTTTTCTGAAACCAAAAACATCAGAAAACAGGCAACTAGCATTGCGGCATCTTGTCAATAGGTTAGTTCCAGAAAATGCATAAAAGTATCTCAAAATGTAGACAAAACATAAGATAGTTGATATAAAACAAGCATGGAACATCAAAAATTATAGATACGATTACGACGTATCAACATCCCCAAGCTTAACTCCTACTCGTCCTCGAGTAGGTAAGTGATAAAAAGAATAATTTTTGAGGTGACATGCACCATCACAATATTGATCAAGGTATTTGTAAAACATTGATAGCTGGGATCATAGTACTTTAACATAGCATGAAAGATATAGTTCTAACAATAAGACATAGCAACTATGTTGTAACATGAAAAGGTACAAACAAAAGATTCATGAATAACAATGCTTTGAAAGATGTTTGTTATTTTCACATATAGAAAACATAATGAGAATGGTATTCAGCTTGCCCCTCATGGTGTAGCAAAACATAAATGCATAGGACACGTTCAAAGTTCATAAGGGTGACTAGATACAAATAGTTTAAGAACAACCAATGACAAAGTTATGAATCAATCAGCAAGTTTTGGGACAATCCACATTAAACTAAGAATGACCACTATGCTCTCTTAATAGGTGTATAAAGATAGAAGATGGAGACTCAATGTAAAAGTAAAAGAAAGGCCCTTCATAGAAGGAAGCAGGGATTCAAGTTTCATAAAGAGCTTCCAAAAATTATGGTGCTTATTAGCTTTCATCTCTCATTGCCCCTATCATAAGCATATTTAGGTGATTAAGGTTAAAGTGAACAAATATGAGGATATGCCTGACAAGTTATAAGTCGAAAATCTCATGACCCTTGCTTACGAGTACCAAACCTCATGCTACTCAACTTTAGTCACGAGTAAGTTCTTGTAATTGTAAGTACATGTGTATCATAGAGAACCGCCAACGGGGTACCCCTTGCCCCATGATACAGGAGCTTTCCCATATCAAAATGACAAGGCAACATACAATGAGCATCTCAGCGATCCTTTTATTTCCTATTTGCATAGTTTTTTTATTGAGGATGCTTCACAGATTGCTCACTATGGTTATGCTGCAAGTTTCCACCATGATTAGGCATGGCTTAGGCTAGCCACCCAGGCGTTTCTCTAACACATATACAAACTCCATGAGCTTACAAGCTCCCCTTTTATTTCACACCGCCGGGATCCATATGCAAAAGAACATGATATCAACTAAATAAAGTGCAATGTTGAAAGCGTTCCCCATGGTAACATGGTTCTGCTAATTAACAACTTACAAAGCGCAAGCATATACGCAACATAGATGGGCACAACGGTTCAAGTTTATTAAGTGCAAGAAAGTAAAGTGTGCCATCAAGTTTGTGAGAGCTTTAATCACTAATTTTCACATAACAAGTTTAATTCGGAAGGTAGATAAAAACATGAATATACTTGGAATAGCAATAATGCTAATAGGTAGGTATGGTGGACTCTTTGGAATAACTTAGTTTTATTTGGAGTTGGATGCATGAGTGGAACTCATACTTGGTACATGTGGAGGCTAGCAAAAGACTGGGAGCGACCAACTAAGAGAGCAATAATGGCCATAATCATGCAAAGTGACAAAACATTATTAATTAAAACATAAAGTGATATTACAAGTCAAAAACTAAATGATCATAGAGGCTATGGTGACTTGGTATAGTCTTAAGATGGTGTGAGCATGCGCAAAGTCAACCCAAATAAAGCATCAAAGGAGAATACCACAATATTATGCTTTTATATGCTAAAACAACGCATGATTCTTTCAAGGCACATTAAGCAATCTCAACTATTTGTAATAAGTCATGCTACAACAATAATCACTAAGCATAAAGTCATAGCAATATCAAACATGACATGATAAAGTCTAGGCCATATTCAAAACAAGCTTCCTTTTGTACCACTATAAGCATGAAACATCCTACTCTTTTCCAACACCAATCAAAAACTAAAGCTAAACGCAGTGCTAGCAAAGGAGAACACTTGCAGAACAATAAGAGTGAAAAGTAGAGTGTTCTAGGCAATGAATAACGGGGTGTGTCTCTCTCCAAAAGAAGCGTGTTGGGATCCAACCAACTTACTTAAGAAAACCAAACAAAATAAAACTAAAAACGAAGCGAACACGCTCCAATAACAACACAATTGTGCATGAAACAATAAAAATGAAGTGTTTGGAAGAAAACCTGAGATTTTTATTGATGAACAAGGGGATGCCTTGGGCATCCCAAGCTTTGACGCTTGTACTTCTTCAATATTTCTTGGGGTGACACGGGTGGCATCCCCAAGCTTGAGCATTTGTCCTTACTTCATCTCATCACATTTTTCTTCCCTACACTTGAAAATTTCCTTCATACAAAACTTCACACAATATTCATTAGCAACATTAGTGTATTCAAGATAATAAGTCTTTGGGTTTAGTTTCAATACAAGTAAACCTTCCATTAAAACACAAGCTACTATAGCAATTCCTTCTAAAAGATCAAGTGATCAAAGAGAACTCAAAGAGAAAAAGATAAAGAAGCAAATGCAAATAATGGCAGATATCTGTCAAAATAGACCAGCAGGTAAAAACTGATTTTTTCGAAGACCTTATGTTGCTCAAATCGAAAAGTGATAAACTAACAAAAGTTGGATAATAACCTGTGGCAGAAGCACAAAAAATTACAGCTCAATCCTACGTATAGAGATTTGCACGAATTTTTATTGTGAAGCATAAAAATTTGTTTCCGGACAGCAACTTTCCCAAGTCTTACTTCCCTCTTATTAGAGGTTATTATTGGCACAAAACCACACAAAAAGGATAAGGAGAGGTTATTACAGAGGTAATAACTTCCAAGACTCAACAAAACAAAAATAAACCGAAGGTAAAAATATAATGGGTTGTCTCCCAAAAGCTCTTTCTTTATAGCCATTAAGATAGGCATGATAATTTCGATGATGCTCACATAAGAAATATGAATTAAAGTAAAAGAGAGCACCAAGGAGCAAATATGGAACAAATTTAAGTCTAACCCACTTCCTATGAAAAATAATCTTGTAAAGAAACAAGTCATGAAAGCACAAAGCAACGAGCATAGGAAAGCAAAACAAGTACAACTTCAAAATTTTCAACATAAAGAGGGGAAACTTAATATTGTTGAGATACATAAAACCATGTTTCCCTCTCTCATAATAACTTTCAGTAGCATCATGAATAAAATTAACAATATAACTATCACATAAAACATTCTTATCATGAGCCACATGCATAAAAGAGTTAATACTCTCCATATAAGCATAGTCATTCTTATTAATTGTAGTGGGAGCAAATTCAACAAAATAGCTATCATTATTATTCTCATCACCATAATCATCAAATATAGGAGGCATATTGTAATCATAATTAATTTTCTCCTCAATAGTAGGTGGACTGAAAATATCATACTCATCATTGTAATCATCATATATTGGAGGTATAGTATCATCAAAGTAAATTTTCTCCTCCGTGCTTGGGGGACTAAAAATATCATGCTCATCAAAACCAGCTTCCCCAAGCTTAGACTTTTCCATAGAATTAGCAATAACGGTGTTCAAAGAATTCATACTAATAACATTGCTATTAGCATGCAAATAAAGTTCCATAGGTTTTTTAATTTTCTCTTCAAAAACTTCATGTCCTAACTCAAGATAAATACTATAAAGCTCTCTAATTTTGTTGTTGTTTTCCATTAAGCCTAACTAGTGAAAATAAAAACAAGAAAAAAAGATATAATTGCAGAATCTAAAGGGAATAACTTCGAGCACTCACACACTAGCAATAGTGCTAGAAGATAGCTTAGTAGCCAGAGGATGTGAGTACCTTTTACCTTACCTTCCCGGCAACGGCGCCAGAAAATAGCTTGATGTCTACGCACGATTGTATTCCTGTAGATAGTGTTGGGCCTCCAAGTGCAGAGGTTTGTAGAACAGCAGCAGGTTTCCCTTAAGTGGATCACCCAAGCTTTATCGAACTCAGGGAGGAAGTGGCCAAAGGTATCCCTCTCAAGCAACCCTTCAATCAAGATACAAGAAGTCTCTTGTGTCCCCAACACACTCAATACACTTGTCAGGTGTATAGGTGCACTAGTTCGACGAAGAGATAGTGAAATACAAGTAATATGGATAATTATAAGTGGTAATTGCAATCTGAAGTAAGAGTGGCAGCAAGCAAACATGTAACAGAACTGATTGTAATATCAGCACGAGTCTTGGGGGCTAAACTAGTTTGTTCTTTAGCATCCTATGAAAGCATAAATCCGGATCATTTATCCAACTTCATGCTTGGGGGTTAGAGGATATGACATGAAGTAAAGTAAAAAAAGTGAGCTGGAATTCCGACTTACATGTTGTTCATGAGTGAGTTTGCTCAAACTCATGTTCACTTTAGTGGTAACCTTCTCGGCGAGGGTTAATGGGATCACTGGTGGTGGCGGAAGCTCGCCGGTTCTGAGTTTCTCGTCATGAAGACGGACTTGTTCAAGAAGTTCGGAGTACTTGACGTCTTCTTCTTCTTGTGCTTCTTCTTCGGTAGTGATAGTCTGGCTTTACAGGCATTGCTAGGCTAGCCGCTGGATTTCCTCCGCAGATTTCTGAGAAATGCCAAGTTTGGCAAGACCCGGATTTTTGGGAAGGTTTTCAGTGAAGGTTTCTGCCGAGGGATCATTACCCGTAGAGGGTTCACCCTTATCAAAATCTGAGTCACCCATGGTGACGTCAGTTTGCGACCCAAAGATCGCTGGCTCTGCTGGTTGAGCCGGCTCTTCTACAACGGGCGGATATGGAGTAACCTCAGGTGCTGCAGAAGGATGTGGGGCAGGAGTCGGAGGTGTTGTGGTAGGAGAAGTCAATTTCAGCTTTGACTGGCGCAGGGGCTTCGACGTGCCCCCTTTCCCCTTGCCCTTGGTGAGCTGTCTAGCTCTAAAGAGGTAATAGAACAAAGATCGTTACACTTCAGAAAGATTAAAGAAACAAAGACCTTGTGAAGAAAGTTACCTCTTCACAACGGGCACTTCTTTTGTGCTGATAGAAACTGTCAGAGTTTTACGTTTTCGAGTAATTGTCTCTGGTAGTGGGATCAATTCTGCATCATCTTGAGAGAACTCAGGAGGACATCCCTCGAGCGGAGCAATCTCCGACTCGGGGAGGTCAGCAAGATGAAAAGAAGAAGTATCTCAATATTGCAAAAATACATAACAATGTATAGATGAACACATAATTCAAGTTATTGTTGGAAAACTTACTGGTGTCACATGGTCATCAGCCGTATGCATGGCCAAAGACAGGTCCGGAATTTTCCTCTCGATTTGCTCCCTTGTCAGCCATTTGATTTGGGACTGATAGTCCTTTTCTGAATATGGCATGGGGCAGATACGGAGAGAATCCAACCTGCTCTTGGTAACGGAGTGCATTAGCCAATCACCGTGGTGTTGGAGAGGCTGGATCCGGCCCGCCAGCCAGCAGTGCACTAAGTCGGATCCTTTCAAATCCTTGTGTTTCATCAAATATTCGATCCGCCTCTTTGCAACAAGCAAATCATCCGTGAGAGCCGGAGCATCCTCGTCCCAGGACTCTTGGGGCATGGCGGCGTCGTCGACAAAAGCTGGCAAAGCAGTGGCTTTGCTAGGAGCCAGCTTGTCCTTATGATAAAAGAACATGGATGGACACCGTTTAACTGACTCGCTAGCCTTAATCCTAGGATAGATACGTTCTTTCCTAACAAAAAATCTGAGCGTACCGGTAATGTAAGGATTACCGGCAGTGATAGAATTTCTCGGGGTTCCAAAGTAGAACCGGAAAAGAAGAAGGCTTGGCCTAATGCCAATATAACCCTCACACAAAGAAGCGTAACAACTCATCTCTAAAATAGAGTTCGGGGGTATATGGTGGAGTTGAACTCCATAATAATCTTTGACCTTAGAAAAGAAGTCTGAGGGTGGAAAACTCAAACCTCTATCGAGGTGGGTGCCAAAATGCACTCGCTTGCCGGCCTTGGGGTTGGGGATGGTTTCTCCATAACCGATCCGCCAGTCGCCGATGCGGAGGAGCCCTTCGTTATCCACAAGGTGGAGCTTGGCGTTGTCGTGGTGGTGTCACGGCAGATGCCATGGATAGGCTAAAGGTGGGGACTAATACACGCTAGGGGAATCCAGGGAGGGATAGTGGAGTGATTCTCCACACAGAAGTTTGTATTACTATATCTCCAAGATTACAAGTGCTCCTTGAGCTATCTTGGCGAGAGGAGGAAGAAGGAGCTCGCTTACTCTTGCCTACTATTTTTCCCTAGAACCCTAGATCAACTAGTCCTATGGAATCACCAAACCAACTAGAGCTCAACCAACCCCTTCTACCAGAGACCTAGCCCCCCTTATATAGAGGAAGTTCGGTCCCTGGCTAGGGCATACGTGGAGGCATATTCCTAAGAATATGCCCCTTCCCAAAGTGGTAACCCGACCGGGGTGCTTTTCCCCCGCGTCACACATGCTTTAGCGACGTAAGCCTCTGCGGCGCCCGCGTCAGCCGACATGAGCGTCGTCACCCTTGTCGGTCACGACCTGGTGGTCCTGCCCCTTGCTTTCTTTGCTCATGCAGTGCGTACCTGACCTTCTTTTTGACCAGAGAGATTCCTTCCTTCTCCCAGAAGCTAAGCGAGGACCCGGATCATAGTAGATCCGGCCACACTTGTTCCTGCATATAAGTTAGACAAGCACTTCTGACTTACTCCTTAAGTCGGATGAGACAACGTTAGGCGACCCCCCTGGTCCGGGTTACTCCGTGATCCAGACTGCCTTGAGGTGACCCGGCCAGCATCCGCTTTGACCTTGCTGGACCTCGGCTAACTCGGCCGTTATACCCCGGAGTGACCCTACCCGGGGGTATCCCCCCAACATTAGTCCCCGAAGCTGGTGCGGTCTTAGCTGCCTTGGCCGCTAAGGCCACATCAGGTTCATTTATGTTTGAGCCTCGGACGTTTAATTTCGGGTTAGCTCCTTATCTCAGATTACATGGATTTACGTTCCCTTCGCACGTTCCAAGTTTTCACTTGCCGGCCGGGTCACCACTTTGGCTCAGATCCCATGGTTATCATGGTTTGATCCGGGCCTCGTTTCCTTCTCTCATACGCCAACCCACGTGGAGGCTAATCATTACCTCGTATTATTTTAAGGGCCTACGCAGTAACCACCACAGTAATTGTCAGTTATCACTGTGCGTGGGTCACGTCATGCATGCCTCCTCGTTTACCGCATCAGCGCGTCGCGTCATGGGATTGCTTCTACTCTGTGGCCTCCTGTGTGGCTTTTCTCTGATTGGCTGATGTAGGTGATACACGGCCACACCGTGTGGCTCGTCGGCGCAGCGCGATCCCACTCATCCATCTCTGGGGGTGGTTTAAGTAGCGGAGGGGCGCACCCCTTAGCGTTTTTCCACTTCTGCACCCCTCTGCCTGTTGCCTTTCTCCTTCGTCTTCCTAGCGACCGCGCCACCACCAGTGCTTCTAGCAGCAACGCCGCCGCCGCACCTTCCCTGTGCCTCTGCATCGCAGCCACCGCTGCGCAGCAGCTTAGCCACGGGTCCTTGCCAATCCAGGCCACAGATCCCCGCCGCCGCTAGCTCCAGCGAGGATAGTGGATACGAGATGACGGAGGAGGAGCTCGTCGTCGCCGAGCAGGAGATGGAGGAGGACGGCCTTGGCGGATCGCCGCGTGGGCGGTTCATGGGTGCATCAAGATGACATTGGCGCTCTACGATCAGAACCGAATTCCCGCCAGTGTCACCGCTCGTCTTCCCTCCGCCGAACTGGCCCCCTCACCCAATCCAGGTGAGTTCGTTGTGTTCTTGTCCCACTTCCAACGGGGATTTGGTCTGCCGGTGAACGATTTCTTCCGGGATTAGGTTAGGACCTATCACTTGCAGCCGCACCATCTCCCAGCCAACGCTATCACCTCTCTTTCCTCCTTTGCCTCTACGATCGATGGCTACACCGGACTATGGCCCACGAAGGAGCTGTGGATTCGGTTCTTCGGCCTTCGTCGCAACGTCGTCCCCAATATCCACGTAGAGTCGGAGGAAAAGCAGCTCACCCAGTTCGGAGCTGCCTCCATCTTGCCCTGGAGGTTTTCGGTCTTTCCCCGGGTTACCGGGCTTGACTCCTACAAAGGATGGGCCCGGACCTTCTTCTACGTCCGGAACGAGGGTACCGAAGATTTGATTCGGTTGCTGCCCTACGCTCCGGGTCTACCTGACACGGATTTCTAGGAGGAGGTCCCCAAGAAGCCCACAGCTCTGGCCAACCAAGTTAACAAGAGGTTTGCGGAGCTGAAGAAACTCGGATTGCGCAACGAGGATGCTATGATCACGTTCGTGCGCAACCGAATCTCTCCCCTCTAGAAGCGCACCCACAAGTTGTGCCACATGAGTTTCGGCCGCGACCCCAACCGAACCTCCTCCTTCGAGTTGAGCAACAGGGAGATCTTTCACCGGGTTAAGGCTCTTTTCACCACCCACAAGGATTTCTCCGCCGAATGGATGTGGGGAATTGAGCATTACTGTCATGACAGGCTTCCTCCCGCGGTAAGCTTCACGGGGCAAACTTATTTCGGATCGAGTATGTGTCGGTTTTTGTTGTACTTTTGACTCTGCTCTTTATGCTTTTTCTCAGCTGTTCCTTCAGCAAACTCTCGAGGATGGTACGGACCCGACCCTTAAGTGGGCGCCGGACCGAGAAATCCCGGATGAGGAGGAGCCGGACCAGGAGATGTTCCTCCCTATGACCGACGCTACCAAACGACCCAGCGGTAAATTCTCTTCTCTTAGAGATTGGCCCGATGATGAGGATGACTCGGATGTCGACGTGATTGAACCTGTTGAGGCTGTCCCTCTTTCTTTTGCCTTTCCGGCATCAGCTAACCCCGGTGGGCATATCCACGAGGATCCTCCACTTGCTACGGGCGAGCCGGTTCCGGTGGCGTCGAAGAAGAAGCGCGGAGCCGCATCAAGTTCTTCCTCTGAACCTTCTCAGCCCTCAAAAAGGCAAAAGAAGGCCAGAGACAAGACTGCCTCCAAGCGGGCAGGCAAAGCCCCGGCACAGAGGGCTCGGAAACCCAAGGAGGCCGAAACCTCGGATGCGTAAGTCATTTTTCATTGCGTAACTCACTTTTCCTTGCATCGTGGTAATTTCTCTTCTGACATTATTCTCTTTTTCAGGCCTCCGGTGGAGGTCCCTCATAGTGGATCAAGCATCTCTTCACCTCTTCGGCCCGGCCCTTCTCCTCCTCGTGACGACGAGTCACGCCCGTTGAGCCCTATTCCGGAGGGTTCTGCGGCTGCTCCGGGTTCCGTAGTGCCTCATCGAGAGGAACGCGACCTCGGAGCGGGAGGGGTCGGTTCAGCCGAGGCGACGGCATCCACCACTTCGGCATCGCCGCAACCAGCAACCACCGAGTCTATCACAACACCAGCACCAGCAGCAGCTCCAGTACCAGCGACCGAGCCAGCACCTGTCCCGGCACCAAGGAAACCAACAACAGCTCCAGTGCCAAGTTCTTCTGCCTCGTCCGAGTCATCTCAGCCTCGGCGAGGAACTATTCCAGCAGCTTCTAAAGGGAAATCCACCATGGTTACTTCTTCCCAGCAAGCTAAGGGCAAAAAGGCTCCGGATACTGCCAAGTCTGCATTCGTCGAGGTCGGGCAGCGAACCTTATCGTCGATGCTTCCGAAGAAATCACCTGCAGCGAAGGATGTTCCTGCCGAGCCAACTGATGCGCAGCAGATGGTTCTGCATACCAGCCCAGCTCTTGCCCTAGTTGAGAGGAAAGAAGCTCATGCGAAGGGCTTGGTGGCACCCCATATGCCCACCGGCGAGCGTTACCCTCCGAGCCTTATCGAGTTCGTCATGAACTGGAATAAGGCGGAGTTCGTCCACAACGACGATCTCCCAGAAAAGTTCGGCCCCGCAGAATTTTCCGCCCAGATGAATACTGCGGCTAAGGCAATTAATCTAGCGGGGCGAATGATGGAGGTATGTCATTTCTCCTTTACATGCTGTAGATAATAACCATTAGTCCCCGAGCCTCCGGTAGAGTAGCTTGTTACTCGGCCGGATGCTCATTAGAAAACTAACGTAGCTGCATGTAAACTTCAAATATGCACACACCTAGAGCCGGGTTAAGTTCCACTTGGCCCGGATCTTGCACACTTCGAATATGCACACACCTAGATCCGGGTTAAGTTCCACTTGGACCAGATCTTGTACACTTCGAATATGCACACGCATAGAGCCGGGTTAAGTTCCACTTGGCCCGGATCTTGTACACTTCAAATATGCACACACCTAGAGCCGGGTTAAGTTCCACTTGGCCTGGATCTTGTACACTTCGAATATGCACACACCTAGAGCCGGGTTAAGTTCCACTTGGCCCGGATCTTGTACACTTCGAATATGCACACACCTAGAGCCGGGTTAAGTTCCACTTGGCCCGGATCTTGTACACTTCGAATATGCACCAAGTTAATTTTACACTTCTGTACTTTTTTCAGGTAACCACCAATTGCCGGAGCGCTGAATTCCAATGCCTGCTTGATACCCACAAGATGCTACGCGCAAAACATGTTGCACTTGGTGCAGAACATGAAAAGAGGGGTAATTTTCTCCCTCGGCACCTCTCCGTTTTTCTTTACTTTTTTCCGCCGAACTAATCTCCTCATTCGGTTTCTGCAGCTAGGGTGGAGGCTGAGAACAAGATCATGCGGAAGAACTTGGAGGAAATCCGGGGTATGTCCTTTTTTGTTCGACCTCGTAGTGTTTTCCATTTCTTCCTCTCCTTGGCTCGACAAACATTCACTCCTCGGCTCAGTCAACATACTATTTCAGCATCGCTTGAGGATAGTGTGCCCGTGCCTGATATGATGCTGCATTTTCTCGAACAAGCAGGGCAGCATCAAGCCGAGCTGAAGAAAAAGGATGATGAGCTTGATCTCCTCCGGACTAAGGACGACGAGATTGCCAAGCTCAAGGCTGAGATGGAGAAGATGAAGGACCAGCACCAAACCGAGCTCCAAAAGGTTGGCCAGAACTTCACAGAAGAGCGTGAGTGTCTTACTCTCCAGATCTCCAAGGACCAGGACCTACTCAGAGAATCCGACCTCCAGCTTGGGTCGGCAAACGCTGAGCTTGAGCAACTTCGCAAAAGACGTGATGCCTGCATCAAGGAGTTAACCCGGATACATAGCCATATTTCTCGTAAGTTCCTTTCCCTTGTCCGACATAACTCTCCGGTTTACCTCATATGTCTTTTCTTTACCTTCTTCCTTTGCCTTGTTTCCAGACCACTTTCCAGAGGGTACTGCTATTGCAAGCGCTGCTGTTGCCAAATTTCACCGAGAGAGGGGTACTCCCATTGCTCTTGATGGTGAGAACATTCCCTTGGACATGGAGGACCTATTGGTCAGCTTGTCCTCTCACGTGGAGACCATCAAGAATTATGGCAAGGATATCCTCGACGTTGCAGTTCGCATTTTCAATACGTTCTTGCCCGGAGAGAGTAGCCCGGAGACCATCGCAATTCTTGTCGAGAAGTTAATGGAAGTTGAGACCCAACTTGACCTCTGGAGAGAGTCCGTTGGTCATGCCGCGGCTGACACCATCCTTCACCATATTCTCACATGGTACGAGAAGATCGACCTCAGCCTCCTTACACGCCGGCGTACCGGATCCAGATGGACCGATGATCCGGAGTGGGTAGCTCGGCGCCAGGCTTGCGCCTATAGCCTCGTCAAATATTCACCTATTCATGACTGGGTTGAAGGACCGAGCTTCCTGGAATCCGCTGGGGACGAGCAGAATGAGAACGTTGAAGATGGGTCGGATGAGGGCGGAGAAGATGATGCTTCAGATATTGAAGACATCGACGACGACGCCGAACTTCCTCCTCCTGCCGCTCCTTAGTTACAAAAAACTTGAAAATTTATCAGATCCCCGGTATGCCGGGTGCAATTGTATGCTGGATATGTGATATTTTGCTACTACATTTCTATGCCGAATTAACTTGGGCGCAGTCCCCGAGTTTCATTTTCTTGTTCGTCCAATTCTCTGGCTCGGTCCATGTCTACCTTGATTCGGTTTTATGACTTACGAATCCGAGCTTCAAAAATTGTTTTAACAATACTTAGAAACTTTTAGGCTTAGCTCAAAATAATTCAGCATAATAACTTGAAAATAAATCTGAGGTTAGTCGAAAAACAAACGCTACCTCGAATAAACTCGTTTCCTTAGTCGTTTTTCATGTGCTCATAATTCAAACTTGTTCCTTGCTTGCCATGAAGCCAGTTCTTGTTGGACAGCAGCAAAGTCGAAGGGTTGGGTTTTGGTGCTCACATTACTAATCCGGGTTAAGTAGAGCGACTTATTCCATCTACCGCATAAAAATAACAACAAACATTATTAAGGTAGTCCCGATTCTTTTCGAGCTGCTATTTCATTGATAAGCCCATTGCCGACATACATACCGACATATGAGACGACTCGGATACATACACTTCTTAGCTAAGTGTAGAAGGGACGAAGTAGTGCTACATTCCACGGTTGCTTGGATTCCTCTCCGGACCTGTCCGCCTTGTTCTTTTCCTGTGGCTTTGCATCATTGTGCAATGCTTTGCTCACAATGAATGGCCCTTCCCATGGGGGGGGGATAATTTATGCATGCCAGTAGTACGTTGTACCAACCGGAGCACCAGATCGCCTTCCCGAAAGACTCGGGGGCACACTTTCCGGCTATGATAGCGTCGGAGATTTTGCTGATATATGGCGGATCTGGACAGTGCTAGTTCTCTCGCTTCTTCCAGCAGATCAACATCATTTTGCCGGGCTTCTTGCACTTCGGCTTCTGTGTATTGGGTGACCCTAGGCGAATCATGCTCTATGTCGGCTGGTAATACAGCTTCTGCCCCACATACCAGAAAAAATAGCGTATAGCTTGTTGATCGATTCGGAGTTGTTTTTAAGCTCCACAGTACCGCTGGTAGTTCTTCTATCCAGCACCCCGCTGATCTTTGCAGCGGCTCAATGAGCCGGAGTTTTATCCCGGATAATACTAATCTGTTGGATCTTTCCACTTGTCCGTTCGATGCGGGGTGGGCTACCGAGGCGACATCGAGTCGGATCTTCTTATCTCGGCAGAAGCGCGCAAATGCTCCTTCCGCAAAATTTGTTCCATTATCGGTTATAATACAGTGTGGATAACCGTATCTCAAGATGATGTCTTTGAGAAATTTCACGGCCGTAGCTCCATCACATTTTCTTATAGGTTTCACTTCGATCCATTTTGTAAACTTGTCCACCATGACCAAAATGTGTGTCATGTTTCCTCTCGCCGGTTTGACCGGGCCAACCATATCCAAGCACCATACAGCAAATGGCCATGTAATTGGTATGGTCTTGAGTTCCGACATAGGCATATGTGTCTTGGTGGCGTACCTCTGACAACCATTGCATTTTCTCACCAGATCTTCTGCTTGTTCCAAGGCACTTGGCCAGTAGAATCCATGCCAGAACGCCTTTGCCACCAAGGCTCAGGATGAGGCATGATGCCCGCATTCTCCTTGGTGTATATCTCGGAGGATGTCAAGCCCTTCTTCCGGGTCAACGCATCGTTGGAGGACATTGGTTACACTCTGTTTGTACAACTCGGAATTGATGATTGTGTATGCTTTTGCTCTCCTCTGAGTTTGCCTGGCTAACACCTCCTCAACGGGTAACGTTCCGTCTTTCAGGAATTGGAATATAGGCAGTGCCCAAGCTGGTATTGCTCGTGGAGGGAACATCTCCTCATCAATTTCCATCTGATCCACCAGCATAACTTCAGCCGGATCACGATGAGCAGTCCCCGGGTCTAGCGAGGTAGTCCCCGGGTTTGCCGAGGCAGTCCCCAGGTTTGCTGATGCAGCCCCCGGGTCTCGCGTACTACCTCCCATGTCAATGTCCATGGGCTCAGCTCCGGATTCCGTATTTTCCGAGACATAGATCGAGTCGGTTCCTGGGGACGGCCTGATAGATGGTTTTCTGAGGTGTTCCAATGCTACACCCGGTGGAATTGCCTGTCTGGTCGATCCGAGCTTCGACAACATGTCGGCAGCCTTGTTTTCCACTCGGGGTACATGGTGAAATTCACACCTCAAGTAACGGATATCTTCTGCATGTGAAATTTGTATAGTGCCATGTTTGGATCCAGGGCGTCCCACACTCCGGACACTTGCTGCACCACCAGATCCGAGTCGCCAAAGCATATTATCCGACGTATGCCAATCTCCTTTGCCACTTTGAGCCCATGCACAAGAGCCTCATACTCAGCGACATTGTTCGATGCCGCGAAATGGATCTGCAATACGTACTTTAGTTGGTCCTTCTTTGGCGAGGTAAGCACAACCCCGGCGCCTAGCCCGGTTTTGGTTTTCGACCCGTCAAAGTGCATCCTCCAGTAATTCGGATCTGGTGGCGGTGGTTCATATTGTACCTCGGCCCAATCCACAAAAAAGTCCGCCACAGCCTGCGATTTGATCGCTTCTCTTCTGTCGTATTGGGGCGCATAAGGGGCTAACTCAATTGCCCATTTTGCAATTCTGCCACTCGCATCCTTGTTACCCATTATCTCGGATATGGGGGCTTCACATATTACTTTGATGGGGTGCTCCTCAAAGTAATGCTTTAACTTCTTTGCCGCCATATAGACACCGTATGCCACCTTTTGAAAGTGCGGGTAGTTCTGTTTTGAGGCAGACAATACCTCTCTCAGGTAATATACTGGCCTCTGCACCGACTTACCCTCTTCATTGTGCTCCACTACAATTACTGCACTTACAACTCGGTTGGTTGCGGCTATGTAGAGCAACATTGGCTCCTTTGATAGTGGAGAGGCTAACACTGGCGCAGTGGCCAACATCTTTTTTAAGTGAGCAAAGGCTTCATTAGCCTGTGGCGTCCAAACAAATTTATCCGACTTTTTCATGAGTTGGTAGAGAGGCAGTGCCTTTTCTCCCAACCGACATACAAACCGACTCAACGATGCCAGGCATCCAGTGAATTTATGGACATCGTTAAGACACTTCGGCAGCTCCATTCGTTTGATGGCTCGGATCTTAGTTGGATTAACTTCGATACCTCGGTGGGCGAAATCCGAGTAATTTTCCAGCCAGGACACCGAAGGTACATTTTTCTGGGTTAAGCTTCATCCGGAACCTTCTCAAGTTCGCGAATGTTTGCCTTATGTCGTCAAGGAGCGTTGTGCTTTCCTTGGTCTTGATAACCACATCATCCACGTATACTTGTACGTTTTGACCTATTTGGTCGTGCAAGCATTTTTGCATACATCTTTGGTACGTTGCACCTGCATTACGTAAACCGAACGGCATAGTGCGATAGCAGTAAGCCCCGTACGGGGTAATAAATGCAGTCTTTATTTGATCATCCGGGTTCAGAGGTATCTGGTGGAAGCCAGAATATGCATCAATGAATCACAATAGTTCGCATCCCGCGGTCGAGTCTATGACCTGATCTATCCTCGGCAGTGGAAATGGATCTTTCGGACACGCCTTGTTCATGTTCGTGTAATCGATGCACATACGCCAAACCACCGCCACGTTCGGATCGTCCTTCTTCTTTTCTACCAGCACCGGATTAGAGAGCCAATCCGGATATAGTACCTCCATGATAAATCCTGCTGCTAGTAATCGAGCTATCTCGTCTCCAATGACTTTTCTCCTATCCTCTGCGAAGCGGCAGAGAGGTTGCTTCACCGACCTTGCTCCGGGTCTTACGTTCAAAGAGTGCTCGGCCAACTCCCTCGGAACACCTTGCAAGTCCTGTGTAGACCAAGCAAAAATATCCCGATTCTCACGGAGGAAGTTGACGAGCTCGCTTTCCTATTTGTCAGTTAACCTGGCACAAATTGTTATGGTGCGCTCCGGGAACATGTCATCAACTGGAACCTTCTTGGTGTCCTTTGTGGCTTGAAATGAAATGCTGCCATGCGGGTTACTTAATGCCGGCATATATTGCTGCGCGGACTGAGCTAATGCCGCCACCTCTTGGATTTTTATTTTCTCTTGCGCAATCACGAGTGACTCTGCTAGGTTAGACCCGGCTGAAGCACACTCAATGGAACATCGGAAATCCCTAGCAATGGTAATCACTCCATTTGGCCCGGGCAACTTCATCTTCAGATAACTGATGTGATAGCTTGCCATGAATTTGTTCAATGCTGGTCTTCCGAGTAACGCATGATATGCACTTTCCAAGTTCACCACTTCAAACTCCAGATTTTCAGTTCGGCAGTTGTCCCTTGTGCCGAATAGCACGTCGACCCGGACCTTGCCTATGGGCTCACAAGAAATGCCTGGTACAATGCCAAGGAAAGTTGTTCTCGTAGCCTGGAGCATGTTCTCCGATATGCCCAACTTGCGCATCGTATCCGCATACATGATGTTAATGCTACTGCCATTATCAATCAAAACCTTGGAGAACCTCACATTGATGTTCAGTCTAATGAATGTCGGATCTAGCACTAGCGCATACGAACCTGGACTCGGCATAAGTTTAGGATGATCCTTGATGTTCCAGGTAATTTCCTGGTCCGACCAAGGCATGTACCTCGTCACTGCTGGCATGACCGCATTGACCTCCATATGTCGGTGCTGCAAGCTCTTTCTATCTGTTTCCTCAGTCGTGAACACACAGTAACTCTGGTGATGTTCCCTGTACTCATTCCTTCCCTCTTTTCCGGGGTACCTCTGATCCGGTTGTTGCTGATTTTCCACCTGATGCACGGCATCCCTTCTCTCATTGTTGTCATACCTCGGCGGAGGGGGAGGCAACATTAGCTGCTGCGTGTTCGCCCCGGAGAGCAATTGCTGCCGAGGTAACTCCTGCCGAGGTTGATCATTCCGGGGTGCCTGAGCATTCCCCGAACCACCTTGTTCTATCTTACACATCCACTCACATTGCCTCGTCGTGTGACCCGCCGGGCTATTCGGATTTGGCGTGTGAAACTTACACGGCTGGTCCAACATCGACTCATAGGTATACCTCGGACGGTCTTTCTTTTCCTGCCACTGTTTCTTTTGCTCTGGAGTCCATGTTTTCTTGCCATCATTTCTTGGAGTCTATTGCCCTCCAGTTCTCTGGCGTTGGTTGCTCCCTGCTCCGGGTTGATCTTGATTCATAGCTGCAACTTGTTGCGAACCATAGCGATGATCCGGTCTATCATCTCTCCTTTTTCCTCTGTAATCGTTCCTCCGGGATGACCTAGCTCCATCCCTCTGATAGTATTCCTCGTTTGACTCATTTGAGGCAAGCCTAGGTTGAGTCGGATCGCCCAAAGCATACGAATTAGCAATTCGGATCATCTCTGCCAGCGTAATTGGCATTTTCCTTTGCAACTTCATCCACAGCTCGCTGCCATATCTGCACCCTTGCACAAACCACGCTATGGCATGTGACTCTATGACACCCTCACACGAGTTTCTCATGGTACACCACCGGGTCAAGAATTCACGATCCGTCTCGTTAGGACTTTGCTTGCACATTGCTAGGGTTTGCGGTCTATTCGGCCTCTGATATGTACTTGAGAAGTTGCTGATAAATATTTCTTCAAAATCTATCTAGCAGTTGATGCTTCCGGGTGGTAAATTATTCAGCCATACTCTGGCCGGGCCTTCCAACATCTGGGGTACGTAACATATAGCCCATCTCAAGTTGCCAGTTGCAATTTTTACCACCGTAGCATAGTTTATCAGCCAATCCTCCGGCTTGGTACTGCCGTCATATGTCTTCGTGCCTCTGGGTAACTGGAAGTTTGGTACCGGCGGTTCCTTCATGATCCGGGGTCCAAAGCACGCTGGACCCGGAGGACCTTGGCATTCTATCTGTTCCGACCTATACAGGCGATCCAGTTTTAATCTGGCGTCATCCGGCATTAAATCCCTGCTTCCCAATCTTGACCCTATCACATGATAGTCCGTTCTGGGGTACCCCGCGTTCACCATCTCCGAATCACCGTCATTGTATCGGTTTTTCTCTCGTTGCGCACCTTTCTGCTGCATACCTCGGCCGGCGCTTTGCTCTTGCCTTGGTATATTCCGCTGCTGCGGTTGTCCTGCTCCTGCGGAGTTGTGCTGTCCGGCATTGCCGTTGGCAGCATTCCCTTGACCGGCATTGCCTTGGTTGTGATTACCTCGGCCAGCTTCACCTCGGCTCACACTCCTTCGATCATCACCTTTCCGCATCTCTTTTTCTTTTCCCGCACACGTCGGGTCGTACGGGACGATCTGTTTGTTCCATCTGGCCGAGGTTACCACCTCTTCTCTCCTTGGACCAGCATGAGGCGATGATGCGGCTCCAGCGGACTTCTCCGGGTTACCCATCACCGAATGGACGATTTTGGAAGCTCCAGCTCTCTCCGGGTTAGCTCTCAGCAGCTCTTCGTTCTGTCTGTTCGCGATCCGAACCAGCTCGTTAACCCTATCTTGCTGTCTTTGACGGCCTCACCCGTCAGACCCTCTAACTCGGACGCAGCCGCATCTGCTGCTCTGAGGTTCTTCGCCGGGGTACTATACTTCGGCAACCCCACAGACAGATAGTTTTCCGACCCTTCTGCTCCATCATCACCTTCTCTATTCATCTCACTTATGAGATTTCTCCCTTTTACTTTTACCGCATCAACTTTGTTTGCCTTTGCGTACTCACGCAGCGTCATGTTCAGCGACTGCTGAGCCGCGGCTATTTTCTTTGCGCCCTCCAGTATCTTTTGCCTAGTTTCCTCTAGCTCGGCTTGTGCCTGAGCCGGATCTACCACTGCTGCTACCGGGTTAGCTAAGCAATCCATAGCTTCTCTCAGTACATTCTCAGGCCTCTCTAGTGGAGGTCCTCTACCTTTCCTTGGTGCTTTAGGTGTTACCTCCGGGTCAGGTGCTGGGTCCTTGCTTGCGCTGCACCTGGCGCAGTCATCATCACCTCCGCATGGTCCGGGAGGCGGCGTCTGGCCCATGAGCCACGATGAGGCGGTTCCCCCGCATCGACGATGCGGTGCGGATGAACGCATGATACGTCCACAGCAACGTAGACCTTGTGCCCACCGAGCTTGACGAAGAGGCCGTTGCATGGAAGTGGGCGCATGCTGAAGCAGCCAGCGTTGTCGCTGATGAAATCCAGCGCTCCAAAGCGTTAGCGAACGAGCGAGAGGCGGTTCCGTCCGGATCTTCACCTGCTAGCGCCGCCCCAGTGGTGCCAACTGTCATGGTGGTGTCACGGCAGATGCCATGGATAGGCTAAAGGTGGGGACTAATACACGCTAGGGGAATCCAGGGAGGGATAGTGGAGTGATTCTCCACACAGAAGTTTGTATTACTATATCTCCAAGATTACAAGTGCTCCTTGAGCTATCTTGGCGAGAGGAGGAAGAAGGAGCTCTCTTACTCTTGCCTACTATTTTTCCCTAGAACCCTAGATCAACTAGTCCTATGGAATCACCAAACCAACTAGAGCTCAACCAACCCCTTCTACCAGAGACCTAGCCCCCCTTATATAGAGGAAGTTCGGTCCCTGGCTAGGGCATACGTGGAGGCATATTCCTAAGAATATGCCCCTTCCCAAAGTGGTAACCCGACAGGGGTGCTTTTCCCCCGCGTCATACATGCTTTAGCGACGTAAGCCTCTGCGGCGCCCGCGTCAGCCGACATGAGCATCGTCACCCTTGTCGGCCACGACCCGGTGGTCCTGCCCTTGCTTTCTTCGCTCATGAAGTGCGTACCGGACCTTCTTTTTGACCAGAGAGATTCCTTCCTTCTCCCAGAAGCTAAGCGAGGACCCGGATCATAGTAGATCCGGCCACACCTGTTCCTGCATATAAGTTAGACAAGCACTTCCGACTTACTCCTTAAGTCAGATGAGACAATGTTAGGCGACCCCCCTGGTCCGGGTTACTCCGTGATCTGGACTGCCTTGAGGTGACCCGGCTAGCATCCGCTTTGACCTTGCCGGACCTCGGCTAACTCGGACATTATACCCCGGAGTGACCCTACCCGGGGTATCCCCCCAACAGGCGTCGTCGAGGACGCACGGGATCCATACCCCGTGAAGCTTTTCTCCGTTGCTGCTGCCGCCACCGCCGTTGCTGCTGCCTCCGCCACTGCAGAAGATGAAGCTTCGGCCATCTTTTGGGCTCCGGTGACCTAGGATGGATGGCACTATGGGAGTTGGGGAGACAGTGTTGGGTTCGCAGCATAGAAAACACAAAATTTCCTACGATGGGAACTATACGCCAAGATCTATCTACTAGATACTAGCAACGGGTGGATATACATCCATAGAGAACTTACCCTCGAAGACAACAAAGCTTTGTTAACAAGATGGAACTCGTGGATGATGTAGTTGTACACTTGCCGATCTCAAGATCGTGATGAATTTCTTCAGGTCCAGTAGCTCCAACACCATCAGGTCCAGCACCATCAAGTCTAGCACCGCAAAGTAGCGGTGCATCCGTGATCGCACACACATTCGGTCCACCAAACAACCTCTGTCTCCTTGCTCTAGCGATGCAGCAGAAGCAGTAGCTCTTTTCCAGATAAAGCCACCGGGAACATGTATCTCGCTAATCTGAGACCATGGGGAATAACTAGAGGGAGAAGAGAACCTTCACGAGGAGGTGGTGCAAGAGGAGAGGAGGAGGAGCTGCTCCTTATATAGGGGAGGGGGAAGCCCAAGGGGGCATGGCGCCGGCCATGGTGGGTGCCGCCACCTCTCCCTCATTCATGTGGGTGGAGCTCCCACTCACATAAATACACACCTCCACTCATGTCCACTCACATGCATTAAATCTCCACCAAATTCAATGCAAGCTCTCATTAAATAAAACACTTTTATTTATTTTATTCAGAATTTTGTTAATTACTTTAATTAACAAACATTCACATAAAACTCCCTGCAACATTTCAATATCACATGCAGAACCAGTTTCTGCAATTTCACCCGAAACAATTCCGGTTTCCATCAAAAATATTCCAGCGCTTTCTTAAATCTTTATCTGAAACATATTTGCTCCAAATGGTGTCGGTACCCCTTAAAGTGTGTCACCCTACGGTTCATGAATAATGCAGACATGATCGAGATCCCTCTCCGACCAATAATCAGCAGCGGGACCTGAAGATCTGTACTAACTCCCACATATTCAACGATGACTCTTGTGATCGTGTGAACCTTTAACGTCGTAACTAAATCCCTTTGTCTCGCGATATATTACATGTTTGAGATTCGATCATCGGTATCCAAATACCTAGTTTGATCTTGTTACCGACATGCACTCTTTTCTCGTTCCCGTGATATAACATTCTAGTGATCACATCACTTGCTTGCAAGCTATTTCAATGTGATATCACCGAGAGGGCCCAGAGTATATCTATCCTTCCTCGGGATGGACAAATCCCACTCTTGATCCATGAGCCTCAACGTAACACCTTCGTAGCACTGAACCCACCTTTATAGTCACCCTGTTACGGTGTGAAGTTTGATGTTATCAAGATACTCTTCCGGTGTTAGCAATTAACATGATCTCATGGTCTAAGGACTAAGATTACTTCGTATGATGTTATAGAAATATAAACATAATGACTCTGATCGTAATGCTATACTTTGGATGAATGTTCATCACATTATTCCACCAATGTTGTGACCTCGTTATTAACAACATCCAATGTCCATGATCAAGAAACCTTGATCATCTTGTTAATCAACGAGCTAGTTTATATGAGAGGCATTACTAGGAACTTTGTATTTTGTTTATTAAACACACATGTATTGACGTTTCCAATCAATACAATTATAGCATGCAAAATAAACATGTATCATAAACAAGGAATAAGATAATAACCACTTTATTATTGCCTCTCGGGCATATTCCCTTCAGTCTCCCACTTGCACTAGAGTCAATAATCTAGCTTGAAAAACTTTGCATATTGAAAACATATGGCTTTCTGGTGTTGCATATGCGTGATTGCTAGTGGTGAACATAATCTCCGGATCTGACAGTTTCAGGTCCGTGTGTATTTGCATGTCTTTGCGTCTCCACGCATCACTCATTCTTAAATGAGATGGCATTGTATAAATTTGGTCCTTTCTTGAGACCTTTAGTTCGTTCGGGTTAAAATATGTTGATATTATTGTCATACAATATATCTTCATAGTACTAGCCCACTTTGAACCACACCTAGTTTGATAACAAACTACTTAACACAAATTCCCTCCTTTGTTGCTACTATAGCAGTCATATACTTAGCCTTTTGTTGTAGTATCCGTCATAATGTCTCAACTTTGGAACTCATCCAAATCCATCATGGAACATCATTTCCATTACATTGTGCCACCCATAGTCAAAATTGAGATAAATTTAATTTGTATCTTGTGACAAAACTAGTATCAATGTAACACTTTACAGTGAACTACATTTAACTATTTGTCACTTGTACATGATATATTCTTAGTTCTTCCAAAGCTCATAAGAATATCTTTACTATCATCCAATGATCATCTTATGAATCATTCTGGTATGTGCTCATAACATTTAGAGCATAGGACATATCTGGATATATACATATCACAGTATAATCGATCAAAATCTTCATGTGATTTTACTCACAAAGTGTTGAAACACTTGAATCTTGATGCAATCCTTTCCATGCAGCAAGAACCTTTCTTGTTGTTTCCATATTGAACCCTTTCAATATCTCATATATGTACGTCTAGGATAACCATATTAGCGTCTCAATCTATCCATATAGACATTGATGCCAAATATTCCAGTTTTGCCCAAGTCTTTCATCGAAATCCTATTTTAATGAAATTTTTAACTTATGTCAATACAATATACATCATTCCTAATCAACGCCATGTCCTCTACATAATGTATTAGAAATATGTCTCAGTGCTCCCACTTAATTTCTTTCAAATGCAAGCATCTTCATCATCTCCGATGAAATTAAACTCTTTTAACATTTTCATCATGGTGAAGATTCCAAATCCGCTATGCTCACTTCAACTATTGAAGTTTGCATGCCCTTTTAGCACCCTTTGAATTAACAAAACCCTTCGGACTGTGTCATGTACATGTCCTAGATAACCATTCTATTAGAAGAACCTTGTCTTGTTTATTCAACTACCATATACCAAATTATATGTAGTGGTTGCTACATTAATCCGTCAAGACTAAATATCGCTATGAAAGATCAAATCTTGTCATAGTCAACTCCTTGAACATTGCCGTAAACTTCTTTCCGACATGTCGACTATTTCATAGATGTTAAACATCCATGTCTATTTCTTTATAGATCCAAACACGACCGATAGGCTTCACGCCTTTCCGGAGGGTCTTCCAAGTTCAGAAACTTGATTTCTCATGTATGGATACTATCACAGATTCTATGACTTCTAGTCATTTTATGGAGTCAGGGCCCATCATCGCTTCTTTGCATGCAGTCGGTTCATCATTGTCAAAATAGTAATGACTTCTGTTTCAAATCTTACTATTTGATTCTTACCGACCCACATGGTTCAATGGGAACTCTAATCTCCAAGATCACACCCTTTGTAATCACGAGAGCCATGAGCATTGTGGCTGCCACCAGGACACTTTCCGGAGCTGCCCTACTTAGCACATATAGCTAAGGTTCAACAACCTTATCAAAGTTCTATTGTCCTCCCACTTATCTTTTCACGAAAAATTCCTTCTCAAGAAACTTGATGTTCCAAGCGACAAACTCTTTTGTCCTCGGTGTTATGGAGGAATTACCAACAAATTCTTCGGGATAACCTACAAAGACGTGTTTATCCGACTTTGCTTGTAAACATTTTACTTATGCATAGCATACCAAAATTTAAGAAAAGACAATTCGGGTTTTATCCCAAACCATAACTCATATGGTGTCATTTCAATGGATCACGATGGTTCTCTTTTCAATGTAAAAGCGGTAGTCTCTAAAGCTTTAATCCTTAAAACATAATGGCAATTTTATAAATGACACCTTTGATCTTACCATGTCAAACAAGGTTTGATTTGATCTCTCGAACATACCATACTCCTGTGGTTTATCGGGAAATGCAAATTCATGGAACAATTCCTGAAATCTTAGGTGTTTTGCTAAACTTGTAACTCAAATATCTTCCTTTATGATCAAATCATAAACTCTTTTATTTTCTTGTTACAATGATTTTTCACTTCATCTTGAAAGTCTTTGAACAATTTTCAAATGTTTCATACTTCTTCCTTATTAAGTAAATATATAGATATATTCACTCAAATTTCTAGAGAAAGCATATGAATCCAAAAGATCCATCGCATATGGCTACACATAATGGACTATATACATCAACATGCATAATATCCAATAAATTAGTCATCCGTTCCTCTTTGGCCTAGGGATGGAGTTTCAATTATCTCGAGGAAAGTTTCACAAGCGCCAATTGATCAAAATCAAAAGACTCCAAAAATCCATCAACATGGAGTTTCTTCATGTTTACTTTCCAATATAATTCAAACAGTGATGTCACTTCATAAGTGATCTTCCAACCATTTGTCTTACGACATTTTAGCAATAATGTTTATGGATGTGATTTCTCCAACTATATTTGTAAAAGTTCATCCATCCTTTATGGAATACGGTAATTATTTGAACAACCATCGTTCTCGTAATACCGGAACAAAATAACAATTATTAAAACAAATCTTGAAGGCTAGGTTTGACGACAATGAAAAACACAATAACACTTTATTTGTTTTCGATGAACATCATCATTTATTCTCTTGCTAGTTACTTAGGTTGTTGCAGTTCATGAATTGTGTTGTTCTGTATGACACTTCACAGCAACCAATTCGGTATCCAATACCGGTATCCAATACCTCAGAACCACATTGTTTAACAAGCAAGGAATACAGCCATAACATGTATATCTTCTACATACCTAAGTTGGACATCTCCATCCTTTTCTTTTCTGCCAAATATTTTATAGATTCTCTTTCAACAATTTATTTTCTTTTAAAAGAATCTATCAACATCAATAGTGGTGTCATTTACATGACACATAGTACAAAGCATATATAGTCAAATACTAATACCTTTGGACTTGCACTTTGAAGTGGATCACCATCATCAAATGTTTGGTGTTCTTTCAAAAATATGTTCTTTAGTAATCTATTAGTGTAGTAAAAATTTTACTTACATCTTCTATTCATCCTTATCATGACAACTTTCATGATCAAGCTAATATAGCCTATAAGGAAGAATCGCGAGTATAATGTTAGTTCCCAACACCTTTTTGGGAGATCCAGATGCCTAGCATCTCCATCCTTCACAAATTCTCATACAATATGAGAACATGTATTTTGCTAAATTATACTCTATCATAATGCAACCAAAAACATTGTTTCAGATATCACAATATCTTCCACACATGATGGTTACTGAAACAATTCTTTCAGCTCCTAGATAACCTTGATATTAAAACAACTTTTGAATATCAATAATCATGGAGGCAAACATGATACTTTAGATACTAACATTGGAATTCTTACTCTTGATTTAATACTACTTATTAAACTTCATGGAGTAAATAGAGTTTGTTGAAAGTTTGCAATAGGACTTCTAAACTTTAAATTAACATTCAAAACAATACGATACCAGTTCGTAAAGTAAATATCCAGAATTCTATAATTCTATTATCTCAATTAAAACTAAGCATAAGGTAGTGACCAGATGCCAATGACTACAAAAAGTTATGCAAATTCACTTCGATTTAGTTTATGACAAATTGAGTTTGACTAATCCAAATTAGAAATGAACTCCCACTCAAAAACGACATCCCTCGTGCCTTTTTGGTGATTACATGAACCAAATCCACTACACCAAGTCCGATCATCACGTGAGTCGGTGTAGCTTCAAAGGCGAGCATCAATATGGGCATCACATCAACTATATGACTCATGCTTAACCTTTTGGTCCGTGTTCCGAGGCCATGTCTGTACATGCTAGGCTCACCAAGTAAGAACCTTAGTATTCGCGTGTGTAAAACTGTCTTACACCCGTTGTATGAAAGCGTGGAGTCGAGAACACCCGATCATCACGTGATGTCTTGAAACACGATCCATAAAACGGTGCATACTTAAGGAAAAACACATTTTATCTTGATATCTAAATGAGGGATCATCTTACAATGCTACTAAAAACGCCAAACTAGCAATATAAGATGCAAACATCTAATGTGTAAAGTGGGATGATATGGTCCATGCATTTGATCTCTATCATATGCATCATGGTATCATCTCTATCATTCATTTGTGTGTAAGGCCAAGGTCTATGGAACTTACACATTAGGTATGTTGTAAGAGTATCTATCATACATCTACTTACAACATTACCATATCATGACACTAGCCCAGCAACGATCTAAACTAGACGCCTCTAATTTATCCATTGCAAGTTTTATGTGGCTTAGGGCTTTCGGAGATAGAACCGGTCTTACCTACAAACATGGAACCACAACGAGGATAACCAAGTTATTAGCAACTCGTTGTAAATCAGATATTGACTATAGTAGGAGAGACAGACACCCGCCAGCCACTTATGCAAAACTAGTTGCATGTCAGTTGTGGAACCGGTCTCATGTGCGATGACATGTAAGGTTGGTCCGGGCCGCTTCATCCCACTATACCAACAATATCCAAAATACATGAAAGATGCAATAACATGATCATCATCGCCCACATATAAACATATGTGTACTACCCGTGCAAAGCACCTACGCATAGATCAGGCTCTGATACCACTTTTGGGTTCGCAGCATAGAAAACAAAAAATTTCCTACGATGGGAACTATACACCAAGATCTATCTACTAGATACTAGCAACGGGTGGATATATATCCATAAAGAACTTACCCTCGAAGACAACAAAGCTTTGTTAACAAGTTGGAACTCGTGGATGATGTAGTCGTACACTTGCCAATCTCAAGATCGTGATGAAGTCCTTTAGGTCCAGCAGCTCCAGCACCATCAGGTCTAGCACCATCAAGTCCAGCACCACAAAGTAGCGGTGCATCCGTGATCGCACACATGTTCGGTCCACCGAACAACCTCCGCCTCCTCGCTCTAGCGATGCAGCGGAAGCAGCAACTCCTTTCCAGATAAAGCCACCAGGAACATGTATCTCGCTAATCCGACACCATGGGGAATAACTAGAGGGAGAAGAGAACCTTCATGAGGAGGTGGTGCAAGAGGAGAGGAGGAGGAGGTGCTCCTTATATAGGGGAGGGGGTAGCCCTAGGGGGCATGGCGCCGGCCATGGTGGGTGCCCCCACCTCTCCCTCATTCATGTGGGTGGAGCTCCCACTCACATAAATACACACCTCCACTCATGTCCACTCACATGCATTAAATCTCCACCAAATTTAATGCAAGCTCTCATTAAATAAAACACTTTTATTTATTTTATTTAGAATTTTGTTAATTACTTTAATTAACAAACATTCACATAAAACTCCCTGCAACATTTCAATATCACATGCAGAACTAGTTTCTGCAATTTCACCCGAAACAATTCTGGTTTCCATCGAAAATATTCCAGCGCTTTCTTAAATCTTTATCTGAAACATATTTGCTCCAAATGGTGTCGGTATCCCTTAAGTGTGTTACCATACGGTTCGTGAATAATGCAGACATGATCGAGACCCCTCTCCGATCAATAATTAGCAGCGGGACCTGGAGATCCGTACTGACTCCCACATATTCAACGATGACTCTTGTGATCGTGTGAACCTTTAACGTCGTAACTAAATCCCTTTGTCTCGCGATATATTACATGTCCAAGATTCGATCATCTGTATCCAAATACCTAGTTTGATCTCGTTACCGACATGCACTCTTTTCTCGTTCCCGTGATATGACATTCTAGTGATCACATCACTTGCTTGCAAGCTATTTCAATGTGATATCACTGAGAGGGCCCAGAGTATATCTATCTGTCATCGGGATGGAAAATCCCACTCTTGATCCATGAGCCTCAACATAACACCTTCATAGCACTTAACCCACCTTTATAGTCACCCTGTTACGGTGTGACGTTTGATGTTATCAAGATACTCTTCCGGTGTTAGCAATTAACATGATCTCATGGTCTAAGGACTAAGATTACTTTGTATGATGTTATAGCAATATAAACATAATGACTTTGATCGTAATGCTATACTTCGGATGAATGTTCATCACATCATTCCACCAATGTTGTGACCTCGTTATTAACAACATCCAATGTCCATGATCAGGAAACCTTGATCATCTTGTTAATCAACGAGCTAGTTTATATGAGAGGCATTACTAGGAACTTTGTATTTTGTTTATTAAACACACATGTATTGACGTTTCCAATCAATACAATTATAGCATGCAAAATAAACATTTATCATAAACAAGGAATAAGATAATAACCACTTTATTATTGCCTCTCGGGCATATTCCCTTCAGATAGATGAACTCTATTTTCGTGGGAAGCGTCGGGAGGAAGGAAGAGGCGCAAGTGCTGGTGAAAGAAGATGGAAAAAGATCCTAACCACTTATATCCTCCAGTTGTGCCAAGATTCGTGTAAATGCTACAGTGAAGCACGCCACGCGTCATGGAAGGAGTTGGGTAACCTCCTCGCGAGGATTACGCCGCCTCGATCTATGCGCATGCATTAAAACGGCGCCTCAGTTCCGCGTGAAGCGGGCCCACCAACGGTCGTAGTGTCAGGAATGTCTGGCGGTGACGTGACTTGACCTTGACTGGTGTCAGGTTACATCAGAGACTAAGTTCCGACTTAGTTTGAATTTCAAGCTGGAAACCAGAATAACGTATTCATGGGTCCGACTCATTTTAAGACTCGGATCCTATCCTTTCTTTTGAAGTTTTAGGAACCCTTCAAGACTCTGCAAGCCGAAGATCAAGCTAGGCGATGATGAAATCTGACTCGGGATCTTGGAGGCTTCCGGGGGCTATTGCTGGGGATATACTTTCCGTGTATCCTCACTATGCCTCACTAACCAGGGTGGCCCACTTTGGGTTAGAGCTTTGCTTCACGGGCGGCCTAGTCAGGGAGAAGAGACGGAGTCCAGTCCGGCTACGAGAAGGCCCAGAAGACTTACCGACATAGGCCTGCATGTTACTTGTAGTTCAAGATGTACTTTGTAACCAACTCTTAGTCGTAGCCAGATAGGTCTCTCCTGTAAACCCTAGGCCATATATCTATATAAGATGTCCTAGGGAAAGCCTTTAGGACACCCTCACAATAGTTTACAATCTCAACTCGCACAGGTGAAAACCTTGTAACCCATATTCTGTCTCTGCCGTATTACTGGATTGCTAGCAGGAGTAGGATCCGTCCAAAGCCGGCGGATTCGAACCTGGGTAAACTTGTGTGCTCACCATCCCGGAATACCGTACATCTCACACCCCTCTCTTCCGCACGCCTCGAGGACCCCCTCATGGCATACTTGTCATCAATCCGATGACATTGACCGTCTCCACACGCCTTTTTCAATGTGGCTTGGGATCTTCTCTCTCCTGTTGAGCTTTATTCATCGCCGCCCAATCGATCTCTGGTGGATCATAGACGCCACGGTGGATGTATACGTCAACCATGTCATCATCGGAATCGTTGTTGAAGTATCTTGGCTTGACGTACTCCTTGTACCTCGGGCTTAACCTCTCCACCCCCTCATCATCGTCCTCCATGGACGGGCTACCAGATTGGTCCCTGTAAGGAGCAATGAGCCCCATGGGTTTCCCTACGGCCTGGGACGGGATAGCGCATCGCTAGATTGGTTTCTGGAGATTATGATTAGAGAGAGACAATGGCAGTATATAAGGGGGGCAGAAGTCGGTAAAACTTGTGATAAACACCAAATTGTCGTCCAAGAAAAGAATCTTAACAAAACAAGGAAAGAAATCACGGATTTGGAAGAGTTTTAGAGCGTAACGACCAACTATACGGGTGCAGCCCGTATAGCTCCGGCCGTATAGTTGGTTCCGGGCAGATATTTCCAAATATTTCGAGTCCAAGTCGATTAAATCACGACTCGGAACCGACAATAAGATTTTTTAGATGAATAAACGAAAAGACAAATGAAAAGTGTCTGAGAATTTAACAACCAACTAAACGGCCGGAATTTTGGCTCTGGTCGTATAGTTGCGACCATACAGATACAAACACCGAAAATCGAAAGTGTCTGAGAGTTTAACCACCAACTATACGGCTGGAATTTTGGCTCCGGTTGTATAGTTGCGACTGTATAGATACAGACACCAAAAACAAAAACTATGTGGGAGTTTAACAACCAACTATACGGCCGGAAGTTTGGCTTCGATCGTATAGTTGCGGCCGTATAGGCTCAGATAATGAAAACAATTTCACAAAGATGATATAGAGAGTTTAATGACCAACTATACAGCGGGAGCTCCCTCTCCGATCATATAGTTCCACCCGTATAGTTGGTAAAAACCCTCTAAAACATTAGAAAAACACAAGGAATTCGAAGGCAGAATTTTTAGGAGTAAAATTTGCGAGAACAAATCACTTATTTGGGTAAGAACACTTACCTTGCACTTACCATTTGCTTATTCGGGGATGAAAAGTTCCTCCAACAGCAAAAACTTCTTCTCTCTTGAAGGAATTGACCTTGTTTCATTGAATAATTCTTGTAAACGAAAATCACCAGAACTAAAGTTCCTCTCAATAATATTGGTGTCTTGCTAGGCAAACATGGACACTGCATTTAACATCTTTATTTCCTGCCTCTGCATAATCTGTAACTCAAATTCTTGAAGTCAAAGAATCCAACGGATCAGTCTTGGCTTATGTTCTTTCCTCTCAAGGAGTTCTTTTAAACCATCACGATCCGTATGAACTCTTACCTTTGCATCAACTATGTAAGAACGGAATTTATCACAAGAGAAAAATACAGCAAAAAGTTCTTTTTCTTCCTTAGGGTAATTCTTCTGAGCACCATTTAGAGTTGTACTAGCATGATGTATAATATAAAAGCATACGACCAATATGTTGTCCTAGAGTTACTCCTACAACATCATCACTAGCTTCACATATTAAGTCAAAGGTTGTATCTCAGATAGGTGGTTTAATGATGGGAGCACGAGATAAAGCATTTTTGAGTTTATCAAAGGCTTCAAGACATTTATCATCAAAATTAAATCTTACTCCCTTTAGCAGTAGGTTAGTCAAAGGTTTAGATATTCCAGAGAAATTTCTAATGAACCTTCTATACAAACCCACATGACCAAGGAAACTTCTTATACCTTTAATATCCCTAGGTTGTGGCATTCTCTCTATTACCTCAACCTTAGCTCTATAAACTTCAATTCCCTTACCTAATACCTTGTGTCCAAGGACTATACCTTCTTTGACCATAAAATGGCACTTCTCCCAGTTTAGAACAAGATTGGTTTCTTTGCAACACTACAAAACTCTTTTGAGATTATCCAAGCAACTAGTAAATGAAGTTCCATAGACAGAAAAGTCATCCATAAATACTTGCATTATAAGTTCTATGAAATCCGCAAAAATAGCAGTCATGCATCTTTAAAAAGTAGTCGGAGCATTACATAAACCAAAAGGCATATATCGGTAAGCATGTAAACCATAAGGACTAATGAAAGTTGTTTTAAGTTGGTCATCAGGATGAACAGCTATTTGAGAAAAACCAGAGTATCCGTCCAAGTAACAAAAATGAGTATGGTTTGCTAACCTCTCTAAAGTTTGATCTATGAATGGTAAAGGATAGTGATATTTCCTAGTTTCTTTATTTAATTTTCTAAAGTCTATGCACACCCTATGCCCAACAATAGTTCTAGTAGGTATCAATTCATTATTTTCATTAGGAACAACAGCGAAACCGCCCTTCTTAGGGACACAATGAATAGGACTTACCCATTCACTTTCTTTAACAGGATAGATTATACATGCGTCCAGTAGACATACAATTTATTTTCTTACCACTTCTTTCATTTCAGGCTTCAATCTTCTATTAAATTCCACAACTGGTTTAGCACCTTCCTCCATGAATATTCGATGGAAGGCTATCATGGGACTAATGCCCTTCAAGTCATCCATTGAGTACCCAAAGGCCTTGCGATGCTCCTTAAGTATCTCCATAAGTTCTTCTTCTTTTCCTGAAAGTTTAGCATTGATAATATTAGAAAATTTATTTGTATCATCTATAAACTTGTATTTGAGATTATCTGGTAGAGTCTTCAACTCTGGAGGTGGTAGTTCCTCATCCCCTCTCTTTTCTGGCTCTTCAAAATCCTCATCAGTTGGAGGTCCCATTATAGGAAGTGAATAGAATTCATCTTCTAGTTCTTCCAAGGACTTGTCCTCCATAACTATTTCTTCATAATTTGGATCTTCATTTATTTCTTGTTCTTGATTACCAAAGAAAAGAGCTGCCATTTCTTCAATAGTTCTCTCTTCCTCTTCTTCTTGTATTTGTGAAGTCCTGTCTTTATTTGGAAAAATGGAATTTATTTTCTATTCCCCCAAGCTTAAGAGACACAATATCCTTCTTGAAATTAACATAGGCACCTATATCACCTAAAATGTTTCTTCCAAATATAATAGGGCAAAGAGTGTCAGCTGGCATATCAACAACTACAAAATCGATGGGAAAGTTTTTATTGCCAATTGTAACAGTTGCATCTTCAACTCCCCCCATTGGAATTCTAAGATTTTTATTGGCTAATATAATTGTCAAATTAGTATTTTCAATTGTAGCCGGTTTTATTTCTTCTTTTATTTCTAAATAGAAATCATAAGATATAACATTAAATTTGGTGCCAAGATCACATAAACCGTAATGCGAAGTTTCTTTAAATATGCAGGGAAGAATAGGCTTACCCACATATTTTACCTTTGTTTTACATTCAACCAATACGGAAGTCTCTTCATCAAGTTCAACTATGTTACAATGTGCATACATAGCCATAATTGCTTCCTTGGTTACCTCTTCATCTTTGGTTTCCTCCAGATGTTCCACGACTTCTGGCATATTTTCTTCTTCCTTTTAATCCTTTACTGCTTTGACCTATTCATATTCAAGAATATGCTTTCATGCAGTGTTAGGAAAAGGCATCTCATTTATTGGTTCTAAGGAGGCCAGTGTTTCTTTATCTTCTCTTTTCTTCTCAGGTTCGGGTGGTGGATCATACTTGACCGGTCCCTCTTTTGGAGCTTTAATATGTTCTGTAAAAGCTTTAACAACTTGCAACACAAGATCTAAATCCAAATAAAGTTCTTTATATAATTCTTTAACATGGCCTTTTTTATTATAGTCATGAATACAATCATGTTTTATTTCTATGCCTCCTTCACTTCCTAGACCAAAATTCCATGAAACTCTATGATCACAAATTCTTTTAAGTAAAGCCTAAGCTTTAGGTATAGGAAGATTCATAAACGTTCCTTCCACGAAAGAGTCTACTTCAATTTTATTAGGTTCAATTAAACCGCCATAAAAGATATGCAATAAATACCATTTAGGTAAATCATGATGCGGACATAGACGTAGTAAATCTTTAAATCTGATATAAGCTCTTACTAGTCCTTCATTAAAACGGTTTTTCCAAGTCATTATAAGACGCCTGATTCCAAAAGATTTTGACAATGGATAATATTTTGCTAGAAATTCACAGCCTAGATTATCCCAAGTAGTAGTGGCTTCAGGTGGTAGAGATTTATACCATGAGAGAGATGTACTAGTCAAAGTCTGACTAAATAAGTTAACCCCTACCTCATCAGCGGTATATCCCATCAATAGAGAAGTGCCACATATATCTTTGAAACATGAAATATGCTCATATGGATCAGGATCTTCTTCATCTCCATTAAATTGCTTCTTGTGTAAAATACCAAGTAGTAGAGGATTTATTTCAAACCCCCTTGTCTTCTCATTGGAGTTGTCTCTTTTACAAATATCATAGGGCTTCCCAAAGCAGTTAAGTGGGTTATCACTAGTCATATGCTTAAACTCCATCATGTTGGTGGGAACCTATAACTCAAAACAAAATTTAGCAAGACAAAAATAAATAAGCAAAAACTAAAAGACCTACATCGCTTAGCTCCCCGGCAACGGTGCTAGAAAATAGCTTGATGACTGCAAGTGCATAGAACATTTGTAGCCAGAGGATGTGAGTACCTTTTACCTTACCTCCCCGGCAACAGCGCCAGAAAATAGCTTGATATCTACGCACGCTTCTATTCTTGTAGACAGTGTTGGGCCTCCAAGTGCAGAGGTAGAACAGCAACAAGTTTCCCTTAAGTGGATCACCCAAGCTTTATCGAACTCAGGGAGGAAGTGGTCAAAGTTATCCCTCTCAAGCAACCCTGCAATCAAGATAGAAGAAGTCTCTTGTGTCCCCAACACACCCAATACACTTGTTAGGTGTATAGGTTCACTAGTTCGGCAAAGAGATGGTGAAATACAAGTAATATGGATAATTATAAGTGGTAATTGCAATCTGAAATAAGAGTGGCAGCAAGCAAACATGTAACAGAACTGATTGTATAGAAACAAGGCCTAGGGATCATACTTTCACTAGTGGACACTCTCATATAAATATCTTCTCTTTATGATGCTACCCTGAACCACTCTCCGGTTGGACGATGCAGGGCTATAACAGCACACCTTAAAGTTCGCATTCCCCATCTAGATAACCCCTCACTGTCACCTTGAGCGCTAGATGGTTCCAACAAACACCACAATCTCATAGAGACATCCAACTCAAATTATACTCATGATAAGTATTTATGTAACCTTAGCCAAAGTGCCACACGGTGTGCACACTGTCAACTTCACACACGTGGGGATAAGCAGAGATTCATTAAAGCACTTGAGTAGCAGAATAGATCTATAGATTACAAAGCTCATGATCTCAATAAGATCATGCATAGAGAGATATGAACACATAGCTACCGGTAGAGCCCTTAGCCTCGAGAGAGAACTACTCCCTCCACATCATGGGAGTCAGCAATGGCGATGGAGATGGAGGTGGAGTCGATGGAGATGGATCCGAGGGCACTTCCCCGTCCCAGTAGGGTGCCGGAACAGAGACTTCTGTCCCCCGTATCTCCTCTTCGGTGGCGGCGGTGCTGTGGAACTTTTTGTGGAATTCTGGTCTGGTACTTAGGGTTTTTGTCCCGGGGGACTTTTATAGGCGAAGGGGCAAGGTCGGTGGAGGCCTGAGGGGCCCACACCCCCCCCCTAGCACGGCCTGGCCTGGCCCGCGCCACCAGGTGGTGTGGCCAGCCCCTGGCCCTCCTCCATCTCTGCTTTGGACTCCATCTTCGTGTCGGGAAAAATAGGAGGTTCAGCTTTTGTTTCATCCAATTCCGAGAATATTTCTTTTCTAGCTTTTTTGAAACCAAAAACAGCAAAAAACAGGCAACTGGTACCGCGGCATCTTGTCAATAGGTTAGTTCTATAAAATGCATAAAAGTATCTCAAAATGTAGACAAAACATAAGATAGTTGATATAAAACAAGCATGGAACATCAAAAATTATAGATATGTTTACGACGTATCATGGAGACACTCAGGTGTACCTGGTGGCATTGTTATTGCCATATTTACTTGTCTTGTGATCAGCTTCTATGTCCTGTTAGATGGTCGCCCTTTCTGAATCATCAATTTTGCACCCTTAGACCTGGGGTACTCATCTTCTTGATTTGTTGTGTTTTGTGGCTGCCCTGCTGACGGATGTACTGGTTGTGGTGGTGGTGCGCCAATGGTTAAAGCCCCAGGTGCAGTGGCGTATCCTTGGCTTGCTGCTTCGGTTGCCTTTGCATTATAGACTTCCTACATTTTTATAAACGTTCGGCAATCCTTCATGAGATGGTTTGATTGCCTTTTGCCTATTGAATCGACGTAGAACTGCATATTGCAGGGTCCCTCCAACATTTGCATTATGGACATTGGCGGTACCCTAGATCTTGGCTGGTATCGCTGCGGTGGTTATGTTCCTCCAATGCCATCTCTGTTGCTGCGGTACGCGCTGTTATGATTGTTGTTTCTTCGGTTGTTCCATCTAGAGAAACTAGCTGTGACATAGCTTGGTCCGCTGTATGCATCGTTGCTTCGTCATCTTATGTCGTTGTTGTGCCTGTCCTTGTGTTCTTCGGGTGAACGGGCTCGCTTATTATGTATCGTGTCTTCTCCATCAGCCCAGCGATTTTCCATGTCCATCAGCTATGAAATTGTTTTTTCCTTGACCCATCCCATCTCTTCTATGAATTCTCGTCGGCGAAGGCCGTCGTTGAAGGCGTCAATTACCATTTCGTCAGATATATCCTCTGCCGAATTTTTGATGATATTCCACCACTGGATGAAGGCTCATATTGATTCTCCGGAGTTCTTCTTGCACGCTCGCAATTTCTCTTGGGATGCAGGTCGTTTGAACATGGAGTAGAAGTTTCGGATGAACTTATCTTCAAGATCATTCCAGCTGCTGATGGATTCTTTAGGTGACTGCCTTAGCCAGGATCGGGCATCACCGGTTAGGTGTAGCTATAGGCTTTGCATTGCGGTAGCCTCGGAGCCACCCTGTAGTTTGACAGTGGCCAGATAATCTGCCAACCAAGCTTTGGGTTCCTGGAGACTGTCGTACTTCTGGCGGTCGTGAGGGAGTTTGAAGTCCTTGGGTACTAGAGTCTTGCGAACCCGTCGGGTAAAGCAACTGGCTCCACATAGGTTGTATTCATCCTTGCTTTCACCGTTGTAATATCTTTGGCTATTGTGCTCTTCCCTAGATCTGTCGATCCTGCACTGCATGATGTCATCTCTTGCGTCATTTTGTGGTCCAGAGCCCAAAAAATGCACCCGATGTGGCGATCGTGATCGCCGGGTGTGCCCCACCTGTCGAGGGCTACTGCGACAATGTGGGGATCTATCGGGTTCATGTGATTCCTTGTTTCGCTTGTGCAAGAGATGCACCTACCATGCCGAGGTTCATGAGAGCGGAGAGATGGAGAGCTGCACAAGGATCCTTGGGTATTGGTTGAGTTGTGATCAAGTATGTTTGTGCAGCTACAATTGTGGCTTGAGCTATTTTTGCTTTGATGTGTCATGTTGGATCTACTAACATAAACGACAAATCGAGATCTTGAGTTAGTTTGTTTCTTTCAGCTTCGGGGATATTTTGCAGTCATGAGGTTCCTATCCTTGGCGGTGCCCCTCCAGTTACACTTCCTGATCCTCGGGTAGAGCTTAGCTGCGCCCGCCAAAGACTGGACTCATCGGCTAGCCTTTTTCTCTCGTCGAGTTACCTCTTCATACTTAGTAGATCCCTTTTCTTGTGATGTAGTAGGTATTGGTAGGCCAGTAGATCTTCGTGCGTGGCCTCGACTGTCATTGGGACCGCACCCAAAATTGCTTCCCTTGCTTTTTTCCATGCTTCGGCTGATAGCCGGAGATTTTGCCGCTCACCTGTACATGGTTCTCCTCCTCCTTGGATTATGCGGTTGTTTGTTGGATCTCCTTCATTTTCATGATCTCTTTCATTTTCGTGAATTTCTACATTGTCATCTGACAAAATATCATCGGGGCCAAGGATAGGGTTACCATTAGAGTCACACTGAGTTGAGGCATCCCCGATGATCACGCACACTTGGTAGTGAGTTATGTATGAACTAGTGACGTCATCGTCGGATCCGAGGGAGACACTATCTGGGGGATCAGTGAAATCCAGTAATTTTTGTTCTGGGTAGATTTCGGCCATCCTAATTCCGAAGTCAATACTTTCGCCGCTTTCTTTGGGTTCCGCATTTGCTGGGCTCGATCCACGTGGTGGAGTTAGCTGAGAGTCTGATCCGAGGGAGAGATCGTCGTAGAGACCATCAAGACCCCCCAGGTCTGCTGCGTTTTTGGAGTTTTCTTCATCTTTTTCGGGCTAGAGTGTGAACTTTGCGGATGATCTGACAAAAGATGTGGGTATCGCCATAGGCATAGTTTTTTTGACTGACGGTCCCGATGAAATCAGACTCGAGAGGCGTGGTTCTTCAGGTTCCTCCACCTGAAAGTGGAAACTTCCGATGATGAGATCAGATCCACTATTGAAATCGGTGGGGACCAAAATAGGGGTGGGCGGGCGTGGTGCCGCTTCTGTCGGATTGTTGCTTGATGAAAAGGGGTCCGCCGAATCCATGACTCCAGCGTTCAGGTTTCCCACAGACGGTTCCAATTGACGAGGGGTAACCTCGGCAATGCCCATGGTTATGGACTTAGAGTTTCGAGGAAAAGAAAATGCTAGGGATTTCATCGAATGTCAGACAAACAAGGGAGTCGAAGTCGTCTGGTTATCGATGGACAATGCTATTACAGATTGCTCGGGGTTTTTTCAGTACCTCTCCGCTGGCTCCCCCCGGCCTATATATAATAGGCTGCGTCCCGAGGGCATATACGGATAGGTTACATATTTACGATTACAACACCAACACAATGTTAGTTTCTATTTCCTTATCTAGCAAAACTAAGACTTCCATTGGATGCTTATTGGGCCTTCTTCTTTGGTCTTCATGGGCCATGAGACTTTGTGTAGCTAGCGTAACCAAACATAAGCACTCGAGTAACCATACCCATGTCAGGTCTTGATGGTCTTTGGTCGGTGGTATGTCGTCCCTCTAGCACCCGTGCGGTCCTGATTTGTTTGTTCTCGCTAGATTGGAAAGACCCGCAGCTGGCCGAATCAGATCCTGATCAGTAAAAAATTTAGAAAGTCGAGTCCGGCTCGAACTTGATAGCTAATGTCCTTAGGTAAATACTCACCTTCCGTGTCTACACCACGGAAGAAGCCGATCAATCCCCTGGCGGCCTCGCTGTCGGGCACCACAGACCGAGATAGCCACTAGGAGCACCTTCAAGGTTGAAGAGGTGAAGATCTTTTATCTTGTGGTCTATAGCAGTTCCAAGGCCGTGGAAGCGGAGAAGGTCATCTTCCTCGCTATTAGAGCGGTCTCTGATAGAATATGTGTATACGTATATTAGGTCATTTGTGTATTTGTACCTAACCTTGTATACTTGATCTATATAATGAGAAGGAAATAGGTCGGCCCTTGTGTGCCGAGCCAGCCCCTAATACACCTATTCATCTAGGTTTTCATAGTATCAGAGCTAGCCTTGACCTAGCCACCCACATCTCCGCTTCCGCTACCGCCGCTGTTTTGTGATGGTCACCGACCCTTCTTCCTCGAGCAGCTCGGCCCCGAGTCTCCCTCTATCATCGCCCCATGTGGCGTCGTCCCTGCCGTCGACCATACCGCCATTCACGATGGTGACCACGGCGCCCTTTGTCATGCAGTCCACAGCAACCCTTGTCGTGCAGTCCATGGAGCCGTTTGTCACGCCGTCTGCGGCACCCTATGTCGCGCTGCCCCTGTTGCCCTACGTTGCACTGTCCATGGACCCTATGAAGCAACGTACTCTCACTGGGAGGCTCACCCCTTGTCTTCTATCTACACCGACGCCCTGTCCATGTCTTCAACAGGGCCGCTCTCCGGCTTCGTCGTGCCTAACACGACAGCCGGGATGATCGCGCGTCCTACTTCTCACTAGGGGGCGAGGCCCTCCTTCCTCAATGCCCCTGCTCCCACCTTCGCCAACACGTCGACACCAACCATCATCAACATCCAATCGAAGATCACCATCCGCCTCAACAGTGAGAACTTTCTATTCTGGAAGGCTCAAGTCGCTCCCCTTCTCCGTAGTCAACTGCTCATGGGGTACTGCGACAGCTCCCTGCCCTGTCCTCTGGATCACATCGGTGTCATGCACGCCGGCGGGGTAATGCCACAGGCCAATCCGGCTGTAACACCCCCAGGATCAGGGTTAAACAAATCGCAGACCTTAGCCTGACATAAGCTTAACCTAGAGCTCGAGGATATTCAGTAAGAAATCGGTAACACAACAGTAACCCTGCTACACAAAAATTATTACAACAAGCTCATAACTGAGCGAAGGACCAAAATATTACAAGCAGAGGTCACTGACCGCAAACATCAAACAACGGAAGGAAAATTATGCTATTAAGTATAGCAAACTTAACAAGTGGCCTAAGAGGCCTGAAGCATAACAATGGCGTCCTAGCCCATAGATTCTAGGCTGCCGACCGGGAAGCCTAGGCTACTCGTCGGTGTCGATGTCGTACCAAACTTGTCTTCAGGAAACACTTACTCTGCTACAAATGTATCAACAAAGCAAGGGTGAGTACAGGGTGTACTCCACAAGACTTATGGCTGATGGGGTTATTTTGCATAAAGCCATCTTTGTTTATAAAACTAGAGGGAGAAGAAGCTCGTCTAATCAGAATATTTTAAAAGGGGATAAGAGAGCAACATCTCCGAAGAATTGATCATCATCTTGATATCCACCAAAGTAAACCTCATCTCACAACTAGCATCACCCCCTCGTACCCAAAAGGAAGCATCCTTAAGCACACGTTGAACTGCCAAGTTTTACGATTAGGTTAATGTTCTCTATGATCTTAGAATTCGGTCACCAAGCATTCATAACCGTGAACACGGCTTTTTGAAAAGATTTAACCCTGAAGGGGTTTACAACTTTACCCACACGTACCAACTGACTCTTAATGCAAAGCTATTAGCCCTCTACCTTGGAAGGCTAGCAGAGGGTGGTTGGACACGATCTTTACCTTTCTTTCACCAAGACCATGAGTCATGCCCTAAGGATGGTTTTGCTGTAACGGGTCAAATCCCGAAGCCGGTCCCTAGAGATGTGAGGCGAGGTTGGTTTATCAGGGGTGCCACCTACCCCAAGCAACCCCGGCCACGCTTACCTACCTGTTATGATGCGCCTTCACCCGCCAAATCTTTCAAAAGGATTTCTATGCATATGTCGAATGGAACACCGAACTATGTGACTCATGGAATCTACTAGGCAAGTTAGTTACTCGTGAGGTTTTCTAGGCCCCGTGTGGTTGTACACTCGTCTCGGTTCCAAAGGCAAGAACTCGGTTCCTAGTAGTGGCGAGCATGGGACTAGAAAAACCATATCCCACCATGGCCTCCCATACAAGCCTTAACATGTTTAACCTTTACCACTGATCTTACCTCATCAGTACATCTCGTACTCCTGTCATGCTAGATTCTCTGCAATTGGTACATCTTCTGGATGAACCAGCACTGGCAGCTAAGCTTGGCTAGGCAAGACACAGATAATAGCAATGCACACAAGCCAAACCTAGTTATGCTAAGAGCAGTGGATAAGGTAATATAAGCTCAAAGGGAGTAATGCAACAAATAGGGTACTCTATCTATCGATAAAAGACCATAGTAGAATCGTATGCATCATGGCAAGAATGAAATGCTTTCAAAACCATAGGATTGTATAGTGGTGGGGCTATGCTTGTCTTTGCCTGTTGATAACCAATAAGCAGATCTTCAGATATCTTGTACTGGACTTGATTGTAGTTGGTCAAGTATTGTTCGTCGGTCTTCAATGGTGTTGATCTCGGTCTTCGATCTCAATCTTGATCGTATTCTACCGGGAAGAAGCAAACACCAGAAAGAAAGGGAAAAACAATCAACACATGGCATCGATGCAATGCTCAAGCAAGGATGATGATATGACAAGTTATTTAGAGTTGAAATGTAACCCTAAAGCATGCTTGGAAATTTAAGCGGGATCCGAAGGGTCCAAACCCTAATACAGGGGAAACCTCAGAGTCACCTGCAGGGGTTCATTTGATCTTCTAATTAAACTTGTAATTTAAGTTGTTGAACAATGCATGATTATAGCTTAGATAGGTAGATGTAACACCCCAATTTTATCTAATCCTAATTAGGGTTTTGATTTGTGCATTCATGAGCATCATCTTTTAAATTGCATGTAAAATAAATAATGCAAAACCCTAAACCCCAAATCCCGCTTCCTCTTTGAAAATGAATTCAAAACGTTTTGAATATTTTTGAAAACTCAAAAACATGTGGAGCCCAAATGGACTAAAGGGGCTCCCAACTATTTCACATGTTTTAACCCTCTAGTAATTTTGAATTGCCAAAAAACATAAATGAATTTGAAATTACAAAAGAGAAATAAAAATAAGAATAGGAAAAATATTTCTGCTAAAAAAGGTGCCAGATGCCTCATGCCGAGCAGCCCAGCTAGCCCACCTCCCTTCTCTTTCTATCTGCCACCCACGCCACAGAGCCTTGACCCATGCGGCCACCCCGCCCAAGCCTGTACCCTTCATCGTCGTCTTCACAGATTACGACAGCGGTGGCTTTGTGGCGTCATGCCGATCGCTGCCGCACGCCATGATCCTCGCCTGCCGCCGCCCTGGAGAGGATAAGAGCACCACATAGCCCTGCCTTGACCCTATCTTCTCTCTCCCTCTCGCGTGTGCTTCTCCCGTTCCCCACAAGAGCCCGAAACATAAACTCTTCTGCCGTCGTCAGTCGCCGCCGTTGCAGGCCGCCCCGAGCCCTGCTGAGCTTGCTAGAAGCTTCGCCTCGCCGTGATAAACCTCCTCGCCGAAGGAATCGAGCTCGGGCGCTCTCAATCGCCTGCTTCTTCCCTTACCCCGATGTGCGTCGCCGCGGCCATCGCCGTCGTTTCCGTCCGCCTCTATCCTTGCTGAGGCTAGATACGCGTCAAGGGTGAGTCTCCGGTCCTCCTGGACCCCTCCTATGTCCCCTTTGCTCTCTGGTTCACCGCTGCATCATTGATCTGCAAGCTCCGCCGTAGTTCATGCTCCGGTGACGCAAAAGGGGTGGTGCCACCACCCTATGGCTCGCCTTGGCCTCCTCTATCGAGCGCGTGTACGCACGCATCCCCGCTTGCCCTCCTCCGCCATCCCGAGCTGCTGTCTGGCGTGTGCACTAGCGAGCCAATGTGGCGCCCGCGTGTCGCTGAGGTGGCGCTTGCGTCAGTGCTGCGCAAGCTCCACCACGGTGGCACCTGACATGGCCCCTGGCCCACAGGTCAGCCTCTATGGCTAGCCTCTGCCCTGGTGAGAAAAGTTCTAGTGCCTGTATTGGCGTTGTGGTGACGTCAGCCATGTGTCATTCTCACGCAATAAAGGGTTTAAATTGTTTTAATTCCATAAAAGAGTTTAATCTTATAAATTCAATAACTAATTATTTACAAGTCAGAAAAATGTGTATAATATATCAAAATGTTTTGAAAAATGAGATCTTTACAATAGACTCATAATCATGCATTGTTCAACAACTTTAATTGCAAGTTTAATTAGAGAACTAAATGAACCCCCGCAGGTGACTCCGAAGTCTCTCATGTATTAGGGTTTGGACCCTTCAAATCCCGCTTAAATTGCCAAGCATGCTTTAGGGTTACATTTCAACTCTAAATAACCTGGCATATCATCATCCTTGCTTGAGCATTGCATCGATGCCATGTGTTGATTGTTTTCCTTTCTTTCCGGTGTTTGGTTCTTCCTGGTAGAATACGATACCGAGATCGACACCATCGAAGACCGAAGATCAATACTTGACCAACTGTAATCAAGTCAAGTACAAGGCTCCCGAAGATCTATATTTGGGTATCAACAAACAAGGCAAGCAAAGCCCCACCATTATATAATCCCATGATTTCAAAAGTATTTCATTCTTGCCATGATGCATACGATTCTACTGTGGTCTTTTATCGATAGATAGAGTATCCTATCTATTGCATTACTCCCTTTGAGCTTATATTACCTGATCCACTACTCCTAGCATAACTAGGTTTGGCTTGTGTGCATTGATAGAGCTTATATCTATGTCTTGCTTAGCCATGCTTAGCTGTTAGTGCTGGTTCATCCAGATGATGTACCAAATGCAGAGAATCTAGTATGATAGGAGAATGAGGTATACTGATGAGGTAAGATAAGTGGTAAAGGTTAAACATGCTAAGGTTTGTATGGGAGGCCACGGTGGGATGTGGTTTTTGTAGTCCCATGCTCGCCACTACTAGGGCCCGAGTTCTTGCCTTTGGAACCGAGGCAGGCGTCTGACCTGCGGAAAACCTCACGAGTAACTAACTTGCCTAGTAGATTCCATGAGTCACATAGTTCGGGCGTTCCAATCGACATATGCATAGAAAACATTTTGCAAAGATTTGGCGGGTGAAGGTGCATCATAACAGGTAGATAAGCATGGCCGGGGTTGCTTGGGGTCGATGGAGCCCCTGGTAACCCAACCTCGCCTCACATCTCTAGGGACCGGCTTCGGGATTTGACCCGTTATGGTGGAACCCTCCTTAGGGCGTGACTCATGGTCTCAGTGAAAGCAAGGTAAGGTCATGTCCAACCACCCTATATCGGTCTTCCAAGGAAGAGGGCTATTACTAGTGGCATTAAGATTCAGTTGGTACGTGTGGGTAAAGTTGTACATCCCTCCAGGGTTAAATCTTTTCGAAAAGCCGTGTTCACGGTTATGAACGCTTGGTGACTGAATTCTAAGATCATAGAGAACTTTAACCTAATCGTAAAACTTGGTAGTTCAACGTGTGCTTAAGGATGCTTCCTCAGGGTACGAGGGGGTGATCCTAGTTGTGAGATGAGGATTACTTTGGTGGATATCAAGATGATGATCAATTCTTCGGAGATGTCGCTCTCTTATCCCTTTTAAAATATTATGATTAGACGAGCTTCTTCTCTCTCTTGTTTTATAAAACAAAGATGGCTTTATGAAAAATAACCCCACCAGCCATAAGTCTTGCGGAGTACATCTTGTACTCACCCTTGCTTTGTTGATACTTTTGTAGCAGAGTAAGTGTTCCCCTGAAGATGAGTTTGGTACGACATCGACACCGATGAGTAGCTTGGGGTTCCCGACCGGCAGCCTGAAATCTATGGGCTGGGATGTCATCGTTATGCTTCAGGCCTCTTAGGCCATTTATTAAGTTTGCTATACTTAAAAGCATAATTTGCCTCCCGTTGTTTGATGTTTGTGGTCAGTGACCTCTGCTAGTACTAGTTTGGTTCTTTGCTCAGTTATGAGCTTGCTGTAATAAGTTTTGTGTCACAGGGTTACTGTTGTGTTACCGATTCTTTCTTTGTATGCTTCTGAGATTTAGGTTAGGCTTATTTTATACGGAGGTCTGGGATTTGTCTAGCCCTTATCCCGGGGGTGTCACAATAGATCTCATTTTTCTAAACATTTTGATATATTATTTGTATTTTTCTGATTTATAGAATAAAAGATATTGAATTTACATTATTTAAACCTTTTCTATATTTATTAAACCATTTTAAAAGATTTACTGCATCAACACAGGTGGAGGCTGACGTTAGCGTAGGCTTCTAAACTTTTTACACCACGGCTGGGGTTAGCCACACTGACTGACCTGTGGGCCGGGGACACATCAGCTAGCCACGCTGGCGGTCAAAGGTCAACGGACCCACGGGCCACGTCAGCCTGACGCAGTGGTGACGTCACCTCGACGGCCACCGTCGGGTGGTCACCAGCGACGGCGGAGGAGGGCGCGTGGGACTAAGGGACTGGGTGCACTCGAACCAGCGGAGCAAGGTGAACTTAAAGCTAGCAGCGCTGCTAGGTTTTGGCTACGGGAGGCGTGGCTGCGATGGTGCCCGATGGCGGCGAGCGGCGGCGCACGGTGCAGGACCTAACCAGAGCGAGAGGGAGAGGGTAGGGAGGGCCAGGAGGACCGTGTGCTCACCCTGGAGCTGACGGGCGTGGTGGAGAGGCCGGAGGAGGGCTGCAGCGACGACATGGCCATGGTGGAGCTCGGTCGAAGGTGGGGAAGACACGATCGATGCCGATGACTAGGGACGCTCGGGCTTGATTCTTCTTGCAGGGAGAAGGAGGAGGACAAGGCGGAGATCGTGGCGGTCTTAGATGGGCGAGGGGAGGCCAGAGTCGACGATGATGGACGGATCTGGCCGGAGCTAGGGTTCGGCCAGGGAGAGGAATTGGGGAAAAGAGGGGATCTAGGGTTCATCTCGGTGGCGGAGGCATACTTGTAGCTGGCCGGTGACATCGGTAGCGAGGATCGCGGCATGGGCGGGCATCTCTGCATGGATGAACGGCGACGGCGGTGACGGCAGTGACACCGAGCAGCTTGCTCGTCATCGACGATGAAGACGAAGGGAAAGAGGAGGCCGAAGCGGTGTGGGCTGCGGCTGGGCCAACTGGGCTGCACGCGGGCAACAAGCAGAGGGGAGAGGAGAGATGGGCCGGCTTGGGTAGGCTCCTGGCTCCATTTTTTTAAACTACAACCTTTTTCCTTTTCTATTTGTATTTCCAATTTTAAAACTGTTTGGAGCTGTTTGAAAATACCAGAGGTTTTTGTAAATAACAAGAAATATTGCAGATCCCTTTTATACTGTTTGGGCTCCACACTTTTGTAGATTTCGAAATTCAAATTATTTTGAATAGGCTTTCAAAGAGAGGGAAGGGTTAGGGTTTTAGGGTTTTGCTTTACTTCTTTTGCATGCACTTTGAAAGATGATGCTCATGAATGCACAAACAAACCATAATTTAAGATTAGCTAAAACTAGGGTGTTACACCGGCCTACCAACACTGGATCCAATGGGACCCGTCCATCCTCTCGGCCTTTGTCTCTTCAATGACATAGGGTGTCCTCGAGATGGTGATGTTCGCCCACACCGCAAGGGAGGCATGGGAGACACTCAATGACGCCTTTGCGTCAACGTCCATCGCCCGCTCCTCCGGCATCCGTCAACAGATGTCGGAATTGAAGAAACACGATCTGACGATCAACGTGTACTTCCACAAGATGAAGGCTCTTGCTGACTCACTAGCGAGCATCGGCGAGCCTCTCCATGATGCGGAGTTCATCTCATATCTTCTTGCGGGTCTCGACAAGGACTACGATGTCCTCTATCACATCGCCAACGCGCGCCAGGGCGACATGCCCATTCGTGACCTATATGCCCTACTTCAGGCCACAGAGCATCACAACTTGGCAAGGTATGATGCCGAGGCATCCGCGCACTCCTTCCCTGCTGCGCATGTCGCGGCCTATGGAGCTCCTGCAGCATATGGTGCTGCTTATGGTAGCAGGAACAGGCCGCCTCAGTATGCACGTCCTCCGGTGCCTGGCTACACGCCCCAACCACGGCCCCCACCACCTCCCTCTGGTGGCAAAGGGAAGAATGGCCGCGCTCGTGATGTGTTGTGCCATCTCTGCGGCATCGCCGGTCATCCTATGTCACGTTGCTACAAACGCTTCAACAAGTACTACCTTGGCCTTGGGAACAACGGGAGTGGTACTGAGTGGCAGCTCCATATGGCCATGATAGCTGCTCCCGAACCTGGCTACGCGCCCGCACCGGATGGTACTCCTGTTGCCCCTCCGCACATGGTATATCCCGCGTGGTACGCGGACTCAGGGGCCTCACACCACATCACACATGAGCTGGACAAGCTCACCATGAGTCAGCTCTACTATTGCACCGACCAGGTTCATGCTGCAAACGGAATAGGTATGTGTATTCATAATATTGGTCATGCATCTATACCTACTTTGTCTTCTCGATGCCTTAATTTAAATAGGGTCCTTCATGTTCCCGATGCTACTCGTAATCTTTTGTCCATGAGTCAGCTTTCCCTCGATAATAATGTATTTATTGAAGTTCACCGTTATGATCTTTTTGTAAAGGATCGGGACACGTGGGAGCATATCCTTAGAGGTCATCAACTTGGTGGTCTCTATGAGATTAAAGCCCCTATTATCAAGCAGGCGCTCAGCAGTGTCAAGGTGTCACGTGATATGTGGCATAGTTATCTAGGACATCCAGCTTTGCAAGTAGTTCAGCATGGTCTTCGTAGCCATGATTTTCCATCTATCTTAGAAATAAAGTTTCATCCATTTGTGATGCATGTCAACAAGAAAAGAGTCATCAATTGCCTTTCCCCTTGTCCTCTCGTGTAACATAGTATCCATTAGAGATTATTTATTCGGTTGTTTGGGGTCCTGCCCAAGTGTCTATCAGTAGAGATCGATTTTATGTGAGTTTTGTTGATGCTTACAGTCGTTTCACCTGGCTATATTTGATTAAACATCAATCTGAGGTCTATGATGTTTTTATTTAGTTTCAAAAACATGTTGAATGTCTCCTAGATCGCAAAATCTTGCATGTTCAAACTGATTGGGGTGGGGAGTATGAGAAACTTCATCCCTTCTTTAGTAAACTTGGCATCTCCCACCGTGTGTCTTGTCCACACACCCACCAGCAAAATGGCATTGTTGAACGTAAACACAGACATATCGTTGAAACTGGTCTTACTTTACTTGTTGATGCATTGGTTCCTCTTGGAGTGATGCCTTTGCCATAGTCTGTTTTCTTATAAGTAGGCTCCCAGTAGCACCATTGACATGAAGACTCCCCTTGAGCGTCTTGTTCGTGAAACCCTAGACTATACCTTCTTTAGAGTGTTTGGGTGTGCTTGTTGGCCACACCTTTGTTCATATAATACTCATAAACTTGATTTTCTATCTAAAAAGTGTGTGTTCTTAGGCTATAGCTCGCTCCATAAAGGGTACAAATGTCTTCCTGTTCCGTCCAAGCGTGTTTATATTTCTCGGGATGTCGTGTTTGATGAGAATCATTTTCCTTTTTCCAATATGCCCAATATTCATCTGTCACCACCACACACAGAGTCTTCTTTACTTTCTGCTGACCAATTTATGGATATTGCATATACTCCGCCTTTGCTTGCTAACCATGCTGCAGGGAATCATCGAGGTGCTCGTTTGGAGCTCCTCACACCGGAAAACAGTGCCGGTCACGTTGATCACGACGTGGATGTGCCGCTCGTCGATCACATGGAGCCGTTGCATGGCTCGCATGGCTTCACCTTGGGCTACGCCACGCCTGGCTCGGCTCCGCCTCCTTTAGCTGAGCCCGTCACGCTGCCCCGGGCCGGCTCCCGCCTCGACCTCACCTAGACCGCACAATCCAGGGTCCGTTGGGCCATCTCCTTCGCCTGGCCTAGATGGGCCTCCGTCTCTAGTCGCCTCGTCGCCGCCAACTATCGAGCAGGCTCTAGTTCCTCCACTGTCTCATGCTCCTTCCGGCCCAGTCACGCGTCTTCGTCATGGAATTTCTCAGCCAAAAGTTCGGACTAATGGTATTGTTGCGTGGAACACTGTGCTTGCTACTTTTGCTGCATCCAAGGATACCGCTGAACCTCGTGATTTTTGCAAAGCCCTTCGAGCTCCTCACTGGCGCGCTGCTATGGAGACAGAGTTTGTTGCTCTCAAGGATAATGGTACGTGGACTCTTGTACCACCTATTTCTAGAGTTAACTTGATTGACTCCGATGGATTTTCAAAGTTAAGCTTCATACTGATGGTTCCATTGAGCGCTACAAAGCACGTCTTGTTGCTAAAGGATTTAAGCAACATTATGGCCTAGACTATGAGGAGACATTTCCCCCCGTGGTCAAGCCTGCTACTATGAGACTTCTGTTGTCTCTTGCTCTTTCTCGTGGCTGGCATCTTCGTCAGCTGGATATTCAGAACGCCTTCCTCAATGGGTTTCTTGATGGGCAGGTATATATGAGACAGCCTCCTGGATTTACTGATCCTGATAAGCCTGATCATTACTGTCGTTTGGTTAAGTCCCTGTATGGTCTGAAGCAAGCTCATCGTGCGTGCATGCACGTCTTAGCTCAGTTCTTGGCAGATTGGGATTCTCACCATCCAGTGCAGATACGTCCCTCTTCATTCTTCAAAGGCCAGATGTGATTATTTATCTTCTAGTCTATGTTAATGATATCATTATTATTAGCTCCACTGCCGTTGCCATTCCCAAGTTGATCTCCGAACTTTGGGTTGATTGAACGATCTTGGTGTTCTTCATTATTTTCTGGGCATTGAGGTGGATTCCTCCTCAACAGGCAGTCTTATTCTTCGATAGTGCAAGTATGCCCTTGAGTTGCTTGAGCGTGTTGGTATGTTAAAATGCAGTCCCACTACTAATCCTATGTCATCTTCTGAGCGTTTGTGCAGTGTTGATGGTGATACTCTTTCTCTTGAGGAGGCTACTCAGTATCGCAGTATTGTTGGTGAATTACAGTATCTTACTGTGACACGTCCTGACATGTCCTTCGCCGTCAACAAGGTGTGCCAATATCTTTTTGAGCCACGAGTACTCCCCATTGGGCTGCTGTTAAACGGATCCTTCGCTATGTACGGTTCAAGGTTGACAGTGGTCTTCACTTTCGGTCTGCTTCATCCACTCTACTGTCTGCATTCTCTGATGCGGACTGGGCTGGTAATATGGATGATCGGCGATCCACGAGGGCATATGCCATCTTTTATGGTGGTAATTTGATCGCCTGAAGTGCTCGTAAGCAGTCCGTAGTTTCACGTTCGAGTACCGAGTCTAAGTATAAGGCTCTGGCTAATGCTACAACAGAGCTGATCTGGGTTCAATCATTGTTACAGGAGCTTGGTGTTGTACAAACTCAACCTCCAGTATTGTGGTGTGACAACATTGGAACCACCCAGTATCTCAGAAGCAATTGTAGATTCGGTTCATCTCATCCAAGGATCAAGTTGCTGATATTTTTACCAAACCACTTCCGTTGCCCTTGTTTAATCATTGGAGGCGTAATCTCAACCTTGTATTACCGGTTGTGATTGAGGGAGGGTGATAGAATACGTGTATACATATATTAGGTCAGTTGTGTATTTGTACCTAACCTTGTATACTTGATCTATATAATGAGAAGGAAATAGGCCGGCCCTTGTGTGTCGAGCCAGCCCCCAATACACCTATTCATCTAGGTTTTCAGTCTCCAGGCAGTCGAGGTCATCTCCCTCGCCATTCCTACAAGGTCTATAGGCCGATGGATGTGTCCATTGTGGAGGGTCGGCCGATGGCGCGGCCGTAATCCAGCCGCTCTCGGCCGGGAATCACGCGAAAATAATAGGGGAGGTCCCGGCCACGAGGAATTGGTTCGGGAGGCGCCGGCTCGCCCGAATTGTTCCGGCGAGCGAGCAGCAGGGCTTGAGTTCAGTGCTTTGATTTTCTAAGACTCGGTGCAGTCATCTTCTGAAGTTTAGTTCAGTCTTTCTTCTCGAAGTACAGTTCAGTCGGTAGTGCCGGCTGGAGATAGAGATGGCCCTCAGCGGAACCACTCCTCACCTAGCTCCTCTGAATTTCACCGGCCTCTGGTGCAGCCCGCACACCTGCTGCTCGCTCGCTGGAAAAAAACAGTGCTTTTGCACATACTGATGCCAATAACATAACTAGCTACCGGCCACACCAAATAAGAAAAGCAAGTATCTGGTGTGAAAGCACTGATTTTTTTCTAAGACCAGCGTCAAGCTGCCCATGCATATTTTATTAGTGAAGGAGATTTTAAAGATTCATAAGCTTAGACAAAGCGTTATGCATAAGTCAGTGTAGAATGTTCCTTCTTTCAAAATTGCAAGACTTCCACACTTATCCTTTTCTACGAGCGAGTGGCATTTCAAGGGCCGATCGTTACTACGCCCCCTACCTTGTTGTAATGAGATACCAAGTGACACCGTTGAAGGAGTAAAAACTGCAAAGATATTTTTGGTTTAATCTATGACATATTTTGCTTATTTGTAGGAGTGTACAGATGTAAATAATTGTCGATTGACTACTATGTCAAAGATGTGTTTTTCGTTTCTGTGGTTTGCAGCATACAAGGATGCAGTACCTCTTTTGAAATAGGCGACTAGGTTACAATAGGATTATCAACAATGTCCTCTACAAAAATAATTATCCACCATGGCAAATCGCTCTCTTCATGCAACAGGACAGCCGTCTATGTTTCTTTAAAGAGTCTCTTATTACATGTTTCTTCGAAGAGTCTGCATTATACTTACTGATATTGGGCTTGTAGAGAAAATAGGAAGAGAAAATAGGAATGCCCCGCGTGGTGACGATAAGTGTTCAAAAAGGAAATAAGAGATAAGTAAGATGACACCAACTAACATGGAGGGAGAAAGAGAGAAGCCGCCGAATCTCATCAAACTGTGGTCTAGAATTAAGCTCGATGCATGTCAACTTTGATTCACTTTTTTGGTGAAATATAACAAGTGTATGCATATGCATTTGATGCTGCACTATGTGAATTGAAAATTTTAACGTTTGGAAAGTTATGTTACCATTTATGTGCATTTCATATTTACATGTGTGATGACCAGCAACATTTAATAGACCGTAGCAACGCACGGGCATTCAGCTAATAATCGTAGTTGTTACAAGATGGGGTGCTTTAAGGGGCCTACTAGAGTTGCTCTTATTTTCACATCTGTCGCACCAAATACTGTCTAACAATTTGGTCAAATACTACTCACAGGCACCTGGTTTTTAATTTTACTTAAATTTGGTCAAATACCACTCATAAGGCGGTGCCTATTAGAGTTGAAGTTGTAATTTGGTCAAAGATATTGTTAATTACAACTTCAACTCTTCAAAACAAACGATCCCGCTACCAGTTACACCATATATTCTCACAAAATAAATTGTTGGGCTACAATTCACCACAAATGTCACATATATACGCCCCTGCTAATGATATCCAAGCAGAGATACTCTTTTGAAACATAAGTTAATCAATTGTGTTCTTCACATGGATGAGCAGTATATTACAACTATAGACATAATATGGTGCTTAAATAACAGGATCACGTGGATTTGGATTGCCAACTTCCAGCATCAACGAAAAAGGACATGAAGAACGTGTGGTGCTTATAGTTACAGTTTGGATTGATGACATCCAGCATCACCAGAAAGGATGCATTCTTATGCCATTAAGGGTGAAAGGGACTAGTGCAAAAATGCCCTGCAAGAGAGTTCTTTGTTATAACCAACAAAAACTGAAATGATTTAAATGCACCACAACATTAGGCATTGAGACCTTGACAGTCCAATTGACCAAATTTCTTTGGCAACATATTTGTTTGTAACATAGAGGCTCACAGGAGAGCAAGCTTTCGATCCACTTTTTACTATTGGGGTCATTACTGTAGATATAAATATACCATTCAGCATAAACTAAAACAAAGGTATATACATCAAGCTGTATGGCAACTGACGGTGCTCGTTAGTTCTATGTTCATTTCTTATGTGACAATTTCTGACATTGTAGCTCATTGCTCTAGATATATATCTTCTAAAAAATGTTGCAGCTACATGTTATTTCAAGTATTCCACTTGGGTTGTTTTTTATTTCTAGGCATAATGACCACGGGAACGTATGCTAACAAGTCAATACTGTAGCACATAAATAGGATGCTTACTATAACATTTCAAAATGGCAATTAACCAATGCTTTTTATTGCATTTGTCAGTCACTAGCATCATGGACAATAGATTTTTATAACAGTGACTAACAAAAAAGGGAATCGGTGCTAGTGTTATATTGTTTGAACTGAAGAAGAAGAACTTTTCTTTTTCTTTTGTGAGATAATAAACAATTTCCGTTACAGAAATAAAGAGCACAGCCGTATAAAATCAATTTTATAAGAAGCATTTATATAAGGAAACATGGACGGGCTAGGTAGTAGGTACTTGACAAGCATCTAACTGTTCTTGTTTTATTTCCTAAGAAAACATGTGCTTTCCGTTTATTTTGCACCGAAATAGAATAGTAGATGTGCAATTGTGCTTTAGAAACTGGGGTACTTACAGCAATTGTGCAGGCAATCAATCCAGACTTCTCCCGGTGATCCAAAGCAACAAAGAATAGAAGAAAAGCACCAATATACCAGGGAATTGCAGCCAAGAAGAACCCCAGTAAGAACCTTCAAAACAAAGCCAATCCAAAGTCTTCAATATGGATTGATTGTGCTTTCATCTTTTTTTCTCGAACAATTGTGCTTTCAATTCAAATTCGCAGGTAAGAGCAATGAACTTACACAAACTCCTTAAATGAACGATTATACCAATGCTAAAGATGGCAGTTTACAAGACAGCAGAACAGTCGAGCGACAAGTGCGCAACACACTCCACAAGTAACTAAGCTAGTTTAGGACATCCTCTTCTGTCGTACCAATTTAAGTCCTAATCCAATTCCACTTTCCAGTGCCATTTGGCCATCACATAACTCTGTATTTCTACCTAAGGGTCCTTACCCACCCAAATCAATAACAGTACTATTAGTACTACCTCACAACTTCTCACTAGCATGGATGGATTATTTCGGTCCTGAAGCATATATTCCAAATTCCCCACTCCTGTTAACTGAACTTGCTACGGGCGACATCTACTCGTCAATCCCCCGTTAACATACCAAGTAGCAACCACGTGCTCATGCTGTCATCCATAACTTTGCCAGATCGATTCAAGTCAATCCACACCCATCGCATTGGAGACAGACACCACCAAAAGCAAAAGCACACTTACAGAACCCAGCCGACGCCGACACCGAAGAACGGCAGCCGCGGCTCCCGGACTGGGAGGCCCTCCACGAACACCTGCTGCTGGACGGTGCACGGGAAAGCAACAACACTCTCAGCACAGCACCCTGCACATCAAGGAACACAAGAGGAGTCGTTTCAGTCTTCACAAAACCAGAAGAGGGGAGTGCGGGAGAAGGAGCGCCGACCGTTCAGGGAGGGGCTGTAGGCGACTGCTGCGACGGGCGCCGGAGGCGGAGGGGGGAAGGTGCCGTAGTGGTGGTGGTAGGGGCAAGGCCTGTTGCCGGCGAAGGGGGAGGTGGTGGAAGGGAGCTTGGCGGTGGGGTCCCTGGTTTCTTGCATCGCCCTGGACGAAGGGATTTCGCGAGATCTCGAGGTGTGTGGTGGCGTGCGCGGTGGACTTTTTGGGAGGGCTGAAAAAGGTCGCTGGTTTTGGGGGACGAATTTGGAAGGTGGAAGTGTCATGCTTCGATCATTGGCTCACTGGCACGGAAAATAACTCTATCGTGACCTGGTCCACAGATCTTTCCCTTCACCAACTTCTACAATTGACACGTGTCCTTTCGCAAAAAAAATTTAACATGTGTCTTAAAAAAAATCACGACATTTGATTGTCTATTTTTATATCTAAACTGTCACCATGTCACGTGTCAATAGCAGAAATTGGTTCATGGCATGAATATGTAAACCATATCTCATAGAATTATTTTCCCACTGGCACTACCGATGCCGGTAGACTTTAGGAGAGGTGGGGTATATTGCCTAATCACTCTCTAGTGGTTTTTTTTTTGCGAATAGAACCCTGATATTAAAAGAAACATCGAACAGTACAAAGCAGCCCAAAAACAGAAATTATAACGAGATCGTTGAGAAGCCCTTCATCTTCAACCTTCAAAGCATGTCGACGGCGCGTTGCCGTCGCTGCACCTCTCTGTGCCGGCCTATTGTTGGTTGTGGATTGGAAGTCGCCGAACGGGTCGAGAAGACCGCATTCGTCCCAGAGACGAAAAAGGATGAACTATCAATAAGACTCCTTGACGATCTGAAGATCCCCACGGACACATGAAGTCCTCGAAGACCACAACACTCGCACAAGCTTCTCGACATCGCCGTTGAGATGGAGTTGAAGTTAGGAAGACCTTATTGAAAGAGATGTCGCACCACCACCTGAGCATCGTCTCACCAAACATGAACCCTAAAAAACAAGGAACAGGAGCCCTCCTGCCGATGGGGGACTAGATCCACCCCACCTCCATGGTCCAAAGGCCACAAAAGTGAGGCGGATCGGCGGCGCTGCCGACGGGAGGCAACAAGATCTAATCACCTACGCAGGGGCGTGAGAGGAGAGGAACGGTTCAACCCAATAGAGCTTTAGTGGTTGGTTTACTGATTCCAAGAATGATTTATTTTAGATGAGGTGGGCTAACTTACCAATTTCTATAAAGTTTTGACTTTATCAAAAAAATTGTAATGTATTTCGTGAAGGAGGAAATGATATTTTTAGCGTCACTAGTCCTCTATTGGTAGCTAGAGTAGAATTTCCGTTAGAACTCTCATGTTAAAAAAAATCATGAAACAGTAAGAGATTGCTTGACTGTTTGATTCGGTAATGATTCATGGTCATCGACTTTGACATTGTTCGGTGACTTTAGTCTTCAATTTAAGGGGCGTTGTGTAATCGTGTGGATCACTGGTGGATGCCCATGCGTGTATGCATATACAGTACATGTTAAGTCGGAAGATTTGATCATATGCCACCTTTTATTTATGCTCTTTATCAGTAGTCTCTCTTTGCTTTGACTTACTAATCACTAACCAGCTCATATGCATTTTTAGAAGTTTGAATATATGTGATTATTTTCTTCATAAGAAATGACGCGATTATTTCATCCCACCAAAGAACATATTTGACTCCAAGAGTGTCTTATTAAGTTATTATTTACGACACATGTGCCATTTTTGTGAGTGTGTACATGTAGTTGTGTGTGTCTAGGTTGTGCTCGGTGTTTAGAAAACATCAATTAGACATAGGTGACCAGTAGGTGACTCTGTTTTACCAATTTGATGACCAATGTATACCTGCGGGACAAGTTCATATAGCACAAAGACGTTTTTATTTTTTGGAAAACAACAATTAGACATATGGGCACCTGGGCGAGGCTTAAACTTGATGCGATGGCAGGCTTGCATGGCAGCCCAAGTCCATAGAGCATCGTTGCTCTACAGAAAGAGCACTGAACTGTTGAGTTGAGCTTGATATTAATATTGTATATTGTTGGAGAATTAGCACACTTAAACGTGATCTGAAAATACACAGTGGAATAAGATGTAAATTTTAGCATCACGTGTATGCTAACTCCACGTATCGTTTCTCAATCATGGAAAAAAACATATGCATCAAACATATATGGAGGAAACAGATTTTGTTCCAATCCGAAGACAAGTCTTGTATGCTCTCACACACAGTTGCTGAAATCTGCAGGTAGGCAGGACAAGTCCTATGTGCTCTCAGCACATAGGAGCAGCAACAAGTAAATTAACACACAGGGACACCAATCATTTTTACGTGGAAAACAAAAAACACGGGCCGAAGCCACCTAAATCTTCTTCCACTATTATCAAATGGGGATACAACTTGTTCTTCTCTAGAGAACACTAGAGAATCTCATACATCAAGATACACACGGATCCTGGATGCTAACAACAAGATTTATGGTACAAGAGCTAGGGATCAGAGCAATCTCACCAAAGATGGTGGAACCACAGCTTGAAGGAGACAAGGTAGTGGATCTGGACATCACGACCTTGTGGGCAAAGCCCGGTGCTTGATTCAGCTTCTTCCTTCAACTTCTCCTCTTTCCCTTCTCTCTTGATTTTCTTCTCCAATGGAGGCTAACCTGGATTTTCGTCACTCTACCTTGTGGTGGTTGGATGGGAGGCTTATCACCCCCTTCCCTCATGTGCAATGTCCAAAATAACCCTTGGTCATAACCCTAAAGGTTGGTGGGCTCTTGCACCTGTTTGGGCCGCCTGAAAGGCTTCATAAGGTCATCTCCTCACTGAAGAGAATATGCCTTGAGAGGCAATAATAAAGTTGTTATTATGTGTATTCCAAGTATATAATATATGTTTATTTTGCATGCTACAATTGTATTAATACGAAAACATTAATACATGTATGTTTAATAAACAAATAGAAAGTTCCTAGTTATGCCTCTCTTTGAACTAGCTCGTTGATTAACAAGATGATCAAAGTTTCCTGATCATGTACATTGGATGCCGTTAATAACGAGGTCACAACATTTGTGAAATGATGTGATGAACATTCATCCGAAGTATAGTATTACGATCAAAGTCATTGTGTTTATATTGCTATAACATCATACGAAGTAATCCTAGTCCTTAGACCATGAGATCATGTTAATCACTAACACCGCAAGAGTATCTTGATAACATCAAACGTCATAACATAAAAGGGTGACTATAAAGGTGGATTCAGTGCTACGAAGGTGTTATGTAGAGTCTCATGGATCAAGAGTGGGATTTGTCCATCCCGATGACGGATAGATATACTCTGGGCCCTCTCGGTGATATCACATTAAGAATAGCTTGCAAGCAAGTGATGTGATCGAATGTTATATCACGGGAATGAGAAAAGAGTGCATGTCGGTAATGAGATCAAACTAGGTATTTGGATATCGATGATCAAATCTCAAACATGTAATATATCGCGAGATAAAGGGATTAAGTTACTAGCATTAAAGGTTCTCACGATCACAGAAGTCATCATTGAATGTGTAGGAGTCAGAATGGATCTCCAGGTCTCGCTTCTGATTATTGATCTGAGAGGGGTCTCGGTCATGTCTGCATTATTCACGAAGCGTAGGGTGACACACTTAAGGGTTGCCAAACACCATTTGGAGCAAATATATTTCAGACGAAAGAATTACAAAGCACTGGAATTATTTCAATGGACACCAGAATTGTTTCGGGTGAAATTGCTGAAATTGGTTCTGCATGTGATATTGAAATATTGCAGGGGGGTTTATGTGAATTTTTGTTAATTAAAGTAATTAACAAAATTCTGAATAAAATAAATAAAAGAGTTTTATTAAATGAGGGTTGCATTAAATTTGGTGGAAATTTAATGCATGTGAGTGGAACTTTGAGTGGAGGCATGTTTATGTGAGTGGAGCTTCTACCACATGAATGAGGAAGAGGTGGGGGCATCCCCTCTTGGGCGTCGGCCATGGGGAGGGGGATAGCCCCCCTCTCCTATAAAAGGCCTCCCTCTCCTCCCTCTCAAATCACACCTTCTCGTGAAGGATATCTCTCCTCCTCTAGATATATTCCCTCATGGTCTCGGATTAGCGAGATACATGTTCCCGGTGGCATTTCGTCTAGAAAGAGTTGCTGCTTCCACTGATTCGTTGGAGCGAGGAGGTGAGGTTGTTCAGTGGCCTGAACGTATGTGCGAGGAAGGATGCGCTGTTGATTTGCGGCGCTAGGACTTCCACATGATCTTGAGATCGGCAAGCGTTCGACTACATCATCCACGAGTTCCATCTCGTTAACAAAGCTTTGTTGTCTTTGAGGGTAAGGTCTCTATGGATGTATTTCCACTTGTTTCTTGTATCTAGTAGATAGATCTTGGCATATAATAGTTCCCATCATAGGAAATTTTTTGTTTTCTATGCTGCGAACCCAACAGTGGTATCAGAGCCTGATCTATGCGTAGGTGCTTTGCACGGATAGTACACATATGTTTATGTGGGCGATGATGATCATGTTATTGCTTCTTTCATGTATTTTGGATATTGGTGGCATAGTGGGATGAAGCGGCCCAGACTAACTTTACATGTCCTCGCACATGAGACCAGTTCCACGATTGACATGCAACTAGTCTTGCATAAGTGGCTAGCGGGTGTTTGTCTCTCCTACTATAGTCAATATCTGATTTACAACGATTTTCTAATAACTTAGTTATCATCGTTGTGGTTCCATGTTTGTAGGTAAGACCAGTTCTATCTTCGAAAGCCCTAAGCCATGTAAAACTTGCAATGGATAAATTAGAAGCGTCTAGTTTAGATTGTTGCTGGGCTAGTGTCATGATTTGGTAATGTTGTAAGTTGATGTATAGTTGATACTCTTACAATACACCTAACGTGTAAGTTCCATAGACCTTGGCCTTACACACAAAGGAATGATAAAGATCATACCACGATGTACATGATAGTGATCAAGTGCAAGGACCATATCATCTCACTTTACACATATGATGTTTGCATCTTATATTTCTCGTTTGGCGTTTTAGTAGCATTATAAGATGATCCCTCATTTAGATATCAAGATAAAAATATTTTCTCCCTTAAGTACGCACCATTTATGTTTCGCCGCTTCAATACATCACGTGATGATCGGGTGTACTTGAATCAACGATCATATTTCGGGTGTAAGACAGTTTTACACACACGAGTACTAAGGTTCTTACTTGGCGAGCCTAGCATGTACAGACATGGCCTCGGAACACGGACCGAAAGGTTAAGCATGAGTCATATAGTTGATATGATGCCCATATTGATGCTCGCCTTTGAAGCTACACCGACTCATGTGATGATCGGACTTGGTGTAGTGGATTTGGTTCATGCAATCACCAAAAAGACACGAGGGATGTTATTTTTGAGTGGGAGTTCATTTGTAATTTGGATTAGTTAAACTCGATCTATCATAAACTTAGTCTAAACTTTACAGATTCTGTTGTACATGGCACCACCTGCTTTTAATTTCAATGTGTTCATGGAGAAAGAGAAACTTGCAACGAATGGTAGCAACTTTACCGACTGGGCCATGAATTTGAGGATTCTCCTCAATGCTGCACACAAGCTATATGTGCTAGAAGTGCCGCTAGGCCCCCCACCAGCTCCTAATGCCCCTGACAAGGAAAAGAACGTCTATTTGACTCGTCAGGAGGACCACAAATTAGTTCATTGTGGCATACTGTATGGGCTAGAGCCGGAACTTTGAAAGCGTTTCAAAAATGGCAATGCTTTTGATACCATGGGTGAATTGAATATGATTTTCGAGACCCATGCTGCCGTAGAGAGTTATAATGCTTCTGAAAAGTTCTTTAGCTGCATGATGGAAGAGAACAACTCTGTTAGTGAGCATGTACTCAAAATGTCTGGGTACGCTGATAGGCTTGTGTCCTTGGGAATAACGATTCCCATTGACTTAGGCATACATCATGTTCTCCAATCTCTCCCACCTAGCTACAAGAGCTTCCTAATGAACTATAATATGCAGGGCATGAAGAAGTCTCTCCCCGAGCTTCTGTCAATGCTTAAGACTATAGAGGTGGAGATCAAGAAAGAACATCAAGTGTTGATGATTAATAAGACCACTCGTTTCAAGAAAGACGAGAAGGGTAAGCAGAAGGGAAAGAAGGGTGGCAAATCTGTTGCCACGCCTGAAAAGAAATCCCGAGCTAGCCCTAAGTCTAATACCGAGTGCTTCTATTGTAAGGGGACTGGCCATTGGAAGCGCAACTGCCCCAAGTATTTGGCAGACAAGAAGGCCAGAAAGGCAAACAATGGTATATATGATATACATGTTATTGATGTGTACTTGACTAGTACTCGTAGTAGCACCTGGGTATTTGATACCGGATCGGTTGCTAATATATGTAACTCGAATCATGGGCTGCAGAACAAGTGACCGCTAGCAAGGGGTGAGGTCAAGATGCGTGTCAGCAATGGATCAAGACTTGATGTGATCGTCTTCGGAACGCTGCCTCTCCACCTGCCATCAAGATTAGTTATAAACCTTAATAATTGTTATTTGGTGCCTGTAGTAAGCATGAACATTATATCTGGATCATGTTTGATGCGAAGTGGTTATTCATTTAAGTCTGAAAACAATGGTTGTTCGATTTATATGAATGATATCTTTTATGGTCATGCTCCTGTGATGAATGGTTTATTTCTGTTGGATCTCAATAATAGTGTTACACATATTCATAATGTTGATGCTAAAAGGATTAAACTTGATGATGATATATCTACATATATGTGGCACTGCCGTCTAGGTCATATTGGCATTAAACGCATGAAGAAACTCCATTCTGATGGACTTTGGAATCACTTGATTTTGAATCATTTGATACATGTGAGCCATGCCTTATGGGCAAGATGACTAGAACGTCGTTTTCCGGTTCAATGGAACGGGCGACATATTTATTGGAAATCATACATACTGATGTATGTGGTCCAATGAGTGTGTTAGTGCGAGGTGGATATCGTTATTTTGTTACTTTCACAGATGATTTGAGTAGATACGGGTATATCTATTTGATAAAACACAAGTCTGAAACCTTTTAAAAGTTCAAGCAATTTCAGAGTGAAGTGGAAAATCATCGTAATAGAAAGATCAAATTTCTACGGTCTGACCGTGGAGGTGAGTATCTAAGTTATGAGTTTACCACACATATGAAATAATGTGGAATAGTTTCACAACTCACACCTGCCAGAACACCACAACGTAATGGTGTGTCGGAACGTCATAATCGTACTTTATTAGATATGGTTCGATATATGATGTCTCTGACTGACTTGCCACTGTCATTTTGGGGTTATGCACTAGAAACCGTTGCATTTACTTTAAATCGGGCACCATCTAAATCCGTTGAAAAGACACCGTATGAATTGTGGTTTGGAAACAAACCTAAGCTACCATTTCTTGAAGTTTGGGGTTGCGATGTTTATGTGAAGAAACTTCAACCGGATAAACTCGAACCCAAAGCGGAAAAATGCGTCTTCATAGGATACCCTAAGGAAACTATTGGGTATTCCTTCTATCACAGATCCGAGGGCAAGGTTTTCGTTGCCAAGAATGGATCCTTTCTCGAGAAAGAGTTTCTCGTGAAAGGCGTGTGTAGTCGGAAGGTACAACTCGAAGAGGTTATTGAACCTTGTCTTCATGCAACAGTGAGTGGCACAGCGCCGGAAATTGTTCCGGAGTTGGCTTCATCGAATGAAGAGGGAACTAATGATAATGATCATGAAACTCCGAAAAAGGACACTACCAAACCTCACAGGTCAAGCAGGACACGCGCAGCTCCTGAACTATACAGAAATCTTGTTATGAATTTCATGGTTGATTAAATAGATGACCCAGCGATGTATGAAGAAGCGATGATGAGCCTAGATTCCAACAAATGGCTAGAAGCCATGAAATCCGAGATGGAATCCATGTACGAAAACCAGGTTTGGACCTTGGTGGACTTACCTCATGACCGAACGGCCGTTGAGAATAAATGGATTTTCAAAACAAAAACTAATGCTGATGGTAATGTAACCATCTATAAAGCTCTACTTGTCACAAAGGGGTTTTGACAAATTCAAGGAGTTGACTATGATGAGACATTCTCTCCTGTAGTGATGCTAAAGTTGGTTAGGATTATGTTAGCAATTGCTGCATATTTCGATTATGAGATATGGCAGATGGATGTCAAAACTACGTTCCTCAATGGTAACATTGAAGAAGAGTTGTATATGATACAACCAAAGGGTTTTGTCGATCCTAAGGATGCTGAAAAGGTATGCAAACTTCAGCGATCCATCTATGGACTGAAGCAAGCATCCCGAAGTTGGAATCACCGCTTTAATGAGGTGATCAAAGAGTTTGGATTTTCCAAACTTATGGAGAGGCTTGTATTTACAAGAAAGTGAGTGGGAGCAATGTGGCATTTCTAATATTATATGTGGATGACATATCACTGACTAGAAATGATATAGATCTTTTAAACAGTATTAAAAGTTATCTAAACAGCAAATTTTCAATAAAGGACCTAGGTGAAGCGTCATACATATTAGGCATAAAAATCTATAGAGATAGACCAAGGCACTTGATAGGGCTATCACAGAGTACATACCTTGATAAGATTTTAAAGAAGTTTAAAATGGACGGAAGTAAGAAGGGGTTCTTACCAATGTTGCAAGGCAAGACATTGAGTAAGACTCAAAGTCCAGCTACGGCGGAAGCAAGAGAGATAATGGATAAGATCCCCTATGCTTCAGCCATTGGCCCTATAATGTACGCCATTCTATGTGCAAGACATGATGTGGCACATGCTATTAGTTTGACTAGTAGGTACCAATCTAATCCAGGTTTGGAACACTGGATAGCGGTCAAAATATCCTTAAGTACTTAAGAAGAACTAAGGATATGTTTCTTGTATACAGAGGTGAATAAGAGTTGGTCGCTAAGTGTTATGTCGATGCTAGCTTTGACACCGATCCGGATGACTCTAAGTTTCAATCCGGATACGTATTTCTCTTCAATGGAGCAACAGTTAGTTGGAGGAGTTCCAAACAACCTTTGGTGGCTGGATCAATGACTGAGGCGGAATATGTTGCTGCTTCAGAAGCGGCGCAGGAAGCGGTTTGGATGAAGGAGTTCATAATTGAACTAGGTGTGGTTAGTAGTGCGTTGGACCCAATGGTTATCTATTGTGACAATAATAGAGCCATAGCCAACGCCAAGGAACCAAGGTCTCACAAGAATTCCATGCATATTAAGCGCCAGTTTCACTCCATCCGCGAACATGTCAAGGATGGAGATATAAAGATTTGTAAAGTACACACGGATCTCAATGTTGCACATCCATTGACTAATGTTCTCCCTAGGGTAAAACATGATCAACACCAGAACTCCATGGGTGTTATATTTATCACTATGTAACTAGATTATTGTCTCTAGTGCAAGTGGGAGACTGAAGGGAATATGCCCCGAGAGGCAATAATAAAGTTGTTATTATGTGTATTCCAAGTATATGATAGATGTTTATTTTACATGCTATAATTGTATTAATACGGAAATGTTAATACATGTGTGTTTAATAAACAAATAGAAAGTTCTTAGTTATGCCTCTCTTTGAACTAGCTCGTTGATTAATAAGATGATCAAAGTTTCCTGATCATGGACATTGGATGTCGTTAATAACAAGGTCACAACATTTGAAATGATGTGATGAACATTCATCCGAAGTATAGCATTATGATCAAAGTCATTGTGTTTATATTGCTATAACATCATACGAAGTAATCCTAGTCCTTCGACCATGATATCATGTTAATCACTAACACCGGAAGAGTATCTTGATAACACCAAACGTCACATTGTAAAAGGGTGACTATAAAGGTGGGCTCAGTGCTATAAAGGTGTTATGTAGAGGATCATGGATAAAGAGTGGGATTTGTCCATCCCGATGACGGATAGATATACTCTGGTCCCTCTCGGTGATATCACATTAAGAATAGCTTGCAAGCAAGTGATGTGATCACTAGAATGTTATATCACGGGAACGAGAAAAGAGTGAATGTCGGTAATGAGATCAAACTAGGTATTTGGATACCGATGATCGATCTCGGACATGTAATATATCACGAGACAAAGGGATTAAGTTACTAGCGTTAAAGATTCTCATGATCACAGAAGTCATCCTTGAATGTGTAGGAGTCAGAATGGATCTCCAGGTCCCGCTTCTGATTATTGATCTGAGAGGGGTCTCGATCATGTCTGCATTATTCGTGAACCATAGGGTGACACACTTAAGGGTTGCCAAACACCATTTGGAGCAAATATATTTCAGACGAAAGAATTGCAAAGCGCTGGAATTATTTCAATGGACACCGGAATTGTTTTCAGGTGAAATTGCTGAAATTGTTCTGCATGTGATATTGAAATATTGCAGGGGGTTTATATGAATGTTTGTTAATTAAAGTAATTAACAAAATTCTGAATAAAATAAATAAAGGAGTTTGTTTAAATGAGAGTTGCATTAAATTTGGTGGAAATTTAATGCATGTGAGTGGAACTTTGAGTGGAGACATGTTTATGTGAGTGGAGCTTCCACCACATGAATGAGGAAGAGGTGGGGCACCCCCCCTTAGGCGCCGGCCATGGGGAGGGGTAGAGACCCCCCCTCTCCTATAAAAGGCCTCCCTCTCCTCCCTCTCAAAGCACACATCCTCGTGAAGGATCTCTCTCCCTCTCTAGATATATTCCCTCTATGGTCTCGGATTAGCGAGATACATGTTCCCGGTGACATTTCGTCTAGAAGGAGTTGCTGCTTCCGCTGATTCGCTGGAGCGAGGAGGTGGAGGTTGTTTGGTGGCCTGAACGTGTGTGCGAGGATGGATGCGCTGCTGATTTGCGGCGCCAGGACTTCCATACGATCTTGAGATCGGCAAGCGTTCGACTACATCATCCACGAGTTTCATATCGTTAACAAAGCTTTGTTGTCTTTGAGGATAAGTTCTATATAGATGTATATCCACCCATTGCTTGTATCTAGTAGATAAATCTCCACGTATAATAGTTCCCATCGTAGGAAATTTTTTGTTTTCTATGTTGCGAGCCCAACACTCACATCCAGTGCGGCTGCACTGGGCCCCAAGCTGCTAAGGGCCCCATGTATATGCATGCGCATTAGCTTGGAAAAAATGATACCGAATCAATCCGATCGTTAGTACTTGCTTAGGCAGTCAGCACATGCATCTACTCCAGTGTATCGTTAGACAATACATGGACCGAGATTTGCGCATCAATTCTAGTGTCGCCTCAATCGATCATCGCATCATCTTGACTCTTGATTTTCTGCGCCCTGCCCTCCTCATTCTTTCTCAATCATCATCGAGAGCACTACTCTTCCGTTAAGATTCTAGCCTTATGAGGAAATTAAGTAATTGACGGAGGAAGATATCCTAATCTGTTATTTCCAATAAATCCTTCCTTGAGTATGTAGAACTCCCTCCTATATATCCCCATTGGATTAGGCTATTTTTGCTCATCGAATTCATTTCGATTCTTCTCCTTCATTCCCCATAGGCTTGACTTGAGAGAGGCAAAATGTAGAATAAGGGGCCAATTTCAAGCGGTCAAGGGAATTGGTGCACTAGCAACCGCGCGCAGGGGGTGGGGGTGATTGGGGATCGCCCATAGTGCCACTCAGTAAAGAGCCAGGACAACGGTCCAACAGGTGCTTTTGTTTCAACTTTTAATTTCATGTCCTAATTCTTATAGTGTTTGTGTTTTTGCTTCCATGGTAAGATCTCATCTACAAAGTGTATATCATAAAAATGGACAAAAAATAAAACTATCAGATTAATGATGTGTACCTGTTTAGAAAGTGTATGTGTATAGGGATAATTGTCACAAGTAAGACCATTTATGTTTGAGTGTTTAGAAAGAATTGTGTTCAATATATAGCTTGTTGTCGAAATAATACAAAAAAGCTCTCTAACTATTTGTATATAGGGGGCCATTTTTTTGTTCTTTGCACCGGGCCCCCGACATCTTAGGGCCGATGATGGATCTGAAATATAGTAATCTAACGTCCACATTTAAACTGTATATTAGTCATATTCTAGATGAAATATCTCTATAAACCCTGCCAGTAATGCTAATATTCAGAGGGGCATGCAATCCTTTCTTTCGTATTTTTCCTGCATAGATAATGTCGTTTAAAGGAGAGAATCAATATATTATAGTCAAAGATACGAGATTTCCAACTACCAGAAGAAACCAGGAGCCTTACTTTGGAGGCAGGCGCCATAATGACCAACTATATGGTTGGGGCAAAAATTCCGACCGTATAGCTCCGGTCGTATAGTTGGCGCCTCCGCCGTTAGGTCAAACAGAACAACTTTCCTGAAGGCCCCCCTATATAAAGAAGCCTCGGGCGACGAGAAAAAGAGCCAGACCCCAAAGAAAGTCCCTGCCACAGATCACTAGCCGCCTCGATGTTGGGGATATACTTTCTGGGTATCCTCAAAGTTCCTCACTGACCAGGGTGGCCCACTTCGGGTTAGAGCTTTGCTTCACGGGCGGCCCAGTCAGAGAGAAGAGATGGAGTCCAATCCGGCTACGGGAAGGCCCAGAAGACTTATCAACGTAGGCCCATAGTGTTACTTGTAGTTCAAGATGTACTCTGTAACCGACTCTCGGTCGTAGCCGGATAGATCTCTCCTATAAACCCTAGGCCGGATATCTATATAATCCGTCCTAGGGAGAGCCTTTAGGGCACCCTCAATAATCACAATCTCAACTCGCACAGGCGAACCCTTGTAAACCATATTCCGGCTCTGCCATATTACTGGATTGCTAGCAGGAGTAGGATCCGTCTAAAGCCAGTAGATTCGAACCTGGGTAAACTTGTGTGCTCACCGTCCCGGAACACCGTACGTCTCACACCCCTCTCTTCCGCACGCCTCGAGGACCCCCTCATGGCGTACTTGTCATCAATCCGACGACAATTGGCGCCCACCGTGGGGCAAGTGAGCTTCGGATCTATGTTCCGAGCGGAATCTGCAAGAATCAGAATCAGCGAGACTATCGCCGCCGGTCGCATCCTCTACGCCAGTGACGTCCCTCTCATTGTTCTCGACAAGACCTGGATTCCGGCTAGGGAGGCTGTGACTGCCTACACCATCATGTATTTTGGCGAGATCGACGTTTACATCGGCTTTGCTGAACCTGCCCCACCCACCCCAGCGGTGATGATAGAGGCAAAAGAAATCTCTAGATCCCCTTTGTCCGCAGAGGCGGCAGAGTTCCGGATCTCAGAAAACCCTAATCCCACCTAGCCCGCACCAGTTGTGGAGATAGTGGAGAAATCCAATCCTGAAGCAGACCTGGCGGTCCAAGTTGAATCTGGAGTGGATCTCCCTGGAGAGGCCGAATCCCAGATCGACCCACCCGCTGAAGTCAAAATCCAGGAGGAGCATAGCAACAACACTGGTTCCGGCTCTGATGACGCCTAGACAGACAGGCCTTTCCTAAGATACACGCTAAGACGCATGATGATGCAAAACTCTGGCATAGATGAAATCCTTGAGACAATCAAACGTTTCGACGAGGCCGATCGCGAGAGCCGCAAGTATCTCAGGAGGCACGCGTCGCACTTCGTCGGATATGTGGGATCCGGATCCAGCTCTGCCGATGCTGGAGACAACACTGACTCTGTGCTGGTGGCGATCGAAACAAACGCCGACGTACCCGCATCCTCGGATGAATCGATGACATCAACAGATTTCCAAAAGTTCTCCGCGGAATATGAAGAGGAGTATAACTCCAAAGCTGCAGAGGAAGGAGAAGCCATGGATGAAGGATCCAGGGAAAACTCTCCCAAAGCGCAGGACGACATGGAAATTGGAGATAAGCTCGAGGTCCAGATGTCCGAAAGTACCGATCAGAGCTTGACTCTGGGAAACGGACCCAACGCCGTCTTTGCTACCGGCGCTTCCAAGAAGGCAAAGAAGAAGAACAAGAAGAACAAGACCCTGGCAAAAGATCCTCCAGCAGAGGAGGTGATTGCCGAGGAATATGAAGAAGACTCGGATGGAGCACTTATCCTAGACGATCCCAAAAAAGAAGAATCGGTGGGTGGACACGTGATCACTGAAGGTGCGCGTAAACTCATCGATGCTACATTAACCACACCTATTCCTACAGCTGCAGAACTTACTGCTGAAGAGTTGGACGAGAGGGCACAGGCCCTAGAAGCGCGTCGTCAAGTACTCCTTGATGAAGCCAAAAACATCGAGGAGGAAAAGAAACGCATGGCATCTGCGGAGAAGTACAACTCCAGGCAACACCATAAGACCAGGAAACGTCAAACTGATGACAACCAATTCCCGCAGATTCACAAAGTCCTTTTCGGAGGAGAACTTGGGATGCCTTGACGCGACAGCAACAGGGATTGGGTATATCCAACGCCAGTACAGAACACCGTTGCGGCTCGGGAAATCCTATCGGCTAATCCAGGCCCAGAGCAGATCTGGTTGGGAATTAAACTACTCAACAAAGGACTGGAGCAGCAAAAGGTTGCCCTGTCTGGAAGTCAAAAGCTGGTCTCAGATTCTGACCAATGTCGCACAGATCCGGCATGGGCTTACGTAAGACCCCAACGTGTGCTGGAACAGCAACATCATTCTGACCATCGAGAAGATAACCACTCAAGAACCGGATCTTCAGGACAGCACCACAAAGCTGCCCGTGACTGGCATAATGTTAACCCGGTTACGGAGCAAGAGGCAATTGCTGCACTAAATCCGAGGAACCCTCCCGGCGAGAGTCAAAGGACCGCAGGGAAGAAGATAAAGAGAACTGTTGGGAGGAGGACCGACAAAGAATGCCACCTCCTAGACATGCAAGCCGTCCGACGGCATGGCGAAGGAGCAGCGAGACAAGCCGGCAGGGGGCTCGTCACAATGAAGACCCTCCTCGGAATCGGAATAATGACGCTCCGGATGGAGGACAGCGATCAGCCGGAAATAACTCAGCTGCACCACCCTCTCTGCTAAGTAGCCATCACAACGGCTCTCAAGGAGGGCGTCGTGGTGGAGGAGGTGGTGGCAGAAGCCAAAGTCCGGCTCCAAGGCACCGCAGCCACAGCCGACACTCGGGACGATCTCTATCCCCGAACGACGCAAGGCACAGGATCAACTCCAATATAGAGGGGCGGCGCTACGAAAATGATGATATATACGTGGGCCCAAAGTGCTTCAGACCATGCATAAGAGCTACAAGATTCCCGGAAGGATTTGCTATCTCAAGACATATTCAAGCCTATGACAGTATAGCTCGGCCAGATACTTGGCTACAGGATTTCTTCCAAGCTTGCTGCATCGCCCACCCGATATCTCCCACTCATGTTGCGGAAGACGACATGATCATGGCTTAATGAACTTCCGGAGAACACCATCCACAACTGGTATGACATGCAAAGTGCGTTCTTTCGGAATTTCGAAGGCACATACCAGAGGCCCTGTATGGTCAGAGACCTACAGCGATGCACCCAGAAAGCCGGAGAAACTTGCTGAGATTACCTCGGATGATGGATCGACACCAAGAACTCCTGTGAAGGAGTAAATGACCAAACTGCGATTGAAGCTTTCATTGCAGGTCTCCCAATTGGTTTACTACGTCATCGCTTGAAGTGTGACAAAGTCACTGATTTGGGAGAGATGATAGAAACAGCAAGAAAGTATGCAGATGCAGATGATGACCCAGAGGGGTTACTCAACGCCCTGGCTGTGCCACAGTCGGCAAAACAACCAAAGCAACAAGCTCAGAAGCGCAAGAATACCTAGGAAGAAAAACCCAATGCGGAAATGGCAGTGGTTACTGCTACTTTTGGGTTTGGAGGACAAGGAGGACGTGGCGGAGGCCGCAGACGCGGTCGTGGGACTTCGAGAGTTCAAGGTAGAGGAGACCAGCAACCAGGAAAAACTTACTCTTGGGTCGACATTGCCAATAACCCATGTGTGCATCACTTAGACGCCAATGGGGGCTCGTCCCACACAAACACCAAGTGTCGTTTCAACGATGACATTAAGAGAGATGATACCGATGGCTACAAAGCTAAGCGGAAGAAGGGAAAGAAGAATCCCGAAAAGGATAAGGAGACCAAGGAAGATTCCGTAATGGAGGAAGATGATGCTTAAAATCCCAAGCCGGAAGGGGAGAAGAATTTTCCGACCAAGAAAGACACTTATGTCACCTTCCTCAGATCTCAACCAGCAAAGGTCAAAAAGGCAGTGCTATATGAGCTCAATGCAACAGTTCTAGTTGTCCCCCAATTCTTGGACTGGTCGGAAGTGGCAATCACATTTGACCGTGCTGATCATCTGCCTAAGTTGCACAAGCAAGGAAAATACGCCTTAATCGTCAATCCACTTATTGATGGTTATGGTTTCTCCAAGACTCTCATGGATAGTGCCAGCAGTATTAATATTCTGTATATCGAAACGCTATGCCGGATGAAGGTCTCGGAGACCCAGCTAAACCACAGCTCTGTGATCTTTCACGGAGTTGTGCCAGGAAGACAAGCTAATTCCCTGGGAGAAATCACTTTGGATGTTACCTTTGGAACTCCAAAGAACTATCAGACGGAGGCACTTTCCTTCGAAGTGGTCCCGTTCAAGAGCATGTACCATGCTATATTCGGACGTCTGGCTTACTGGGATTTTATGGCTCGTCCGTGTTACATTTACAATATAATGAAAATTCCAGGTCCCAACAGCGTGATCACCATCAGGGGAGATCCGAAGAAAGCGCGAGAGTGCGAGGATGGAAATGCCGCCTTTCTTTGAAGCCGTCTTTGCCGCCCAGGAGTACCAGGAGATCAAGAAGAGCATAGATCCATCCGAGATGCCCGCAACGAAGAAGGAGGTGACAAAGCCGAATCCGAAGTTCAAGGCATCAGAAGAGACGAAGAAGACACTGTTGAAGGATGATGACCCCTTCAAGGTGACCCAGATAGGCGTAGGCCTAGATAGCGCATAGGAAAGCGCGCTCGTCAAGTTCCTCAAAGCAAATCAAGATATATTCACATGGCAGCCATCTGACATGACCGGAGTACCTAGGAAACTTGCCGAGCACTCTTTAAATGTAAACCCGAATGCTAAACCCGTCAAACAGTCCTTACGATGTTTCGGCGATGAAAAGCATAAGGCAATAGCTAAGGAACTAGCACGGCTCGAGTTAGCCGGATTCATAGAGGAGGTTATCCACACTGAGTGGTCAACCAATCCTGTAATGGTCCCTAAAAAGGACACCACTGATTTAAGGATGTGTGTTGATTATACTGCCTTGAACAAGGCTTTTACAAAAGATCCGTTCGCTCTGCCTAGGATTGATCAAGTTATCGATCCTATGGCAGGCTCGGAACTCCTCTGTTTTCTCGACGCATATTCCGGTTATACCAAATCCGGATTAAGGAATCTGGCAAAGTCAAAACTTCATTCATAACTCCCTTTGGAACCTTCTGTTTTGTTACGATGCCTTTTGGGCTGAAGAACGCAGGAGCTACGTACCAACATAGAATGCAGTGTTGCCTCCACGATCAAATCGGACGCAATGTACATGCATATGTGGATGATATTGTAGTGATGTCCAAAAAGAAGGAAACACTGATTTCCGACTTGGAGGAAACATTTGCCAATCTACGAAAATACAACATCATGCTTAATCTGAAGAAATGCTTCTTTGGAATTCCAACGGAAAACTGTTAGGTTTCATCGTGTCTCAAAGAGGCATAGAGGTGAACCGAGACAAAATCAAGGCTATACTCAATATTTCCAGGCCAACTCACCTGAAGGACGTACAAAGATTAACTGGTTGCATCGCTGCAGTCAGTCGGTTTGTAAGCCGGCTTGGTGAAAGAGCCGCACCATTATACAAACTCCTGAAAAAGACCAAGGATTTTGTGTGGACCGACGAAGCTGAAGCTGCACTACAAGACCTGAAGAAAGTACTCTCATCTGCTCCTATCCTTGCTGCACCAGAACCACAGGAACCGATGTTGATTTATCTTGCTGTGACAAACAAAGTCGTCAGTATCGTCATGGTAGTGGAGAGACTGGAGGAAAATCAGGAACACTTGGTGCAGCGTCCGACTTATTTTGTTAGCGAGGTCCTAACAGAATCAAAACAGCGGTATCCGCACTATCAAAAGCTGGCTTACGGTGTTTTCCTAGCATCTCGTAAGCTACAACACTATTTCTAGGGGCATCCAATTACCGTGGTGACCATAGCTCCCATTAGAGATATAATCAACAACAGTGATGCCACATGACGCGTCGCCAAATGGGGCATAGAGCTCTCACTTTCGATATTGAGTACAAACCTCAGACAGCAATTAAATCCCAAATCCTTGCCGACTTTGTTGCTGATTGGACAGAGACAAAGGAGAATATAACCCTCCCTGAGTCGGAATATTTGACCCTATATTTTGATGGATCTAAGGCTCACGGGGACTCGGGGGCTGGCATGGTGCTCAAATCACCCCAAGGAGATAAACTTCTATACGTGTTGCAGATCCACTTCACAGCGACAAATAATATTGCCGAGTATGAAGCACTGCTACATGGAATCCGGATTGCTAAGGATATCAGCATCCGACATTTGATGTGTTACGGAGATTCGGATCTTGTTGCTCAGCAAGTGTCGAATATTTGTAATGCAAATAAACACATGGCAGCATATAAAGCTATCATGGATGATTTATCTAAATGTAGGGGTTCGTAGCATGGAAAACAAAAAAATTCTATCGCATACAAACAAACAAGCCAAGATCTATCTACTAGATTGTAGCAACGAGTCGATGGAATAACTCACCCTCGAAGATTCCAAAGCGGTTAACGAGAGCAGATTCTGGGTGATGTAGTACTCTTTCCGATCTCAAGATCGCGTGAGCGATCCTTCGGTATACGTTCGGTGGCGCTCCGTAGTCGGTCACTGCGTTAAATTTTCGGCGAAGACCTTCCTCTCCTTGTTCCAGCAGCGGAGGTTGTAGCACTCTCCTCGCGATTCGGCTGACTGGCGTGGTGGGAAGTAGAGGGAGATCCATGAGGCTTCGCCTTAAACCAAAAGTGCAGTATGGTGGAGCTTATGAGAGGCTATTAGTGGTCTAGTAATTAGACACACCAATTAGAAGGCTCTAAATCAATTAGAAGGCTCTAAACGAAATAGCTCTAAAGGGGTTTAGGTCTAGGGTTTAGTTTAGAGGATAGGAACTTGTGTGTGTTGGGAGGAGGCCTGCCCTCCTTTATAGGTGGGAGGGCGGCGGCCAGGGAGGAGTGGAGTCCCTCCCCAACTCGGCCTTGAGGTGGGCGCCCGGCTTGGGAGGAATCCCTCCCCAACTCGGTTTCCACTTCTCCTCCTCTTTCCACTTTCCAAAACTTGCGTTTGACTTTCAAACTAGCCGTTTGACTTTTCAATTTAGGATTTAAATAAACCCTTTATTTTGGACAGCGAGAACACTTAGTACATGATGCAATCATTCCAATATGTAATGACACATTCATGTACCCTTCCCCTCCGGTCTTGGGACATTCGGGACCTTCTAGAATGTTCGATGAAAACACGGAACCATTCCCCAACTCAAAGCAGGACTTTCCTTATATGAATCTTATTCTCCGGACCATTCCGGATCACCTCGTGATATCCGGATCCTATCCGAGACTCGAACAACATTCGGTCTCTCTCATAATACCATAACTACTCAAACAACGTCAATCCTTAAGTGTGTCTCCCTACGGTTCGTGAATTATGCGGACATGATCGAGACACTTCTCGAACAATAACCAATAGAGGAATCTGGAAATTCATATGGCTCCACATATTTCTACGATTACTTTGCGATCGATTGAACCACTTACATACGATACCAATTTCCCTTTGTCTCACGATATGTTACTTATCCGAGGTTATGATCGTCGGTATCTCTGCATACCTAGTTCATCCTCGTTACTGATAAGTACTCTTTTCTCGTTCCGTGATATGTGATCCTTGTGACCAAGTCACATGCTTGCAAGCTAATTGGATGACATTTCACCGAGAGGGCCAGAGAATATCTATCCGTCATGTGGATGGACAAATCCCTCTTGATCCATGTGTTTCAACCAATACTTTCCGAACACTCAATGCCACCTTTATAGCCACCATTACGGTGTGGTGTTTGATGACATCAAAGCATCCATCCAGTAAAGGTGATATGCATGATCTCATGGTCGAAGGAATTAGGTTACTATGTATCAGAAAGCATATAGCAATTGAACTATTGAAATGACTTGATCTTTATGCTACGCTTATCTATAGGAGTATGTCCACCATATCATTCTCCTAACGATATGATCTTGTTGTTGATAACATCTCAATGTTCATGATAGGGAAACCACCATCAACAATCAACCAACAAGCTAGTGAAGTATAGAGGCTATACTAGGGACTTCAAATTAAGTTTACAATTCACACAAGTATTAATGTTTCCTTGTTAATACTATTATAGCATGAATATAAACATTTATCATAAACACAAAGATATATAATAATAACTACATTTATTATTACCTCTAGGGCATATCTCCAACAGTCTCCCACTTGCACTAGAGTCAACTAATCTAGATTACATGGTAATATACCGAACACCCATGGCAGTTTGGTGTTGGTCATGTTTTGCCCTCGGGAGAGGTTTAGTCAACGGATCCGCCACATTCAGATCTGTGTGTACTTTGCAAATCTTTATATCCCCATCCTGGATATGTTCTCGAATAGCGTGGAAACGACTTGATATCTTCACTTCTTGTGTGACCTTGGTTCTTGCGCATTGGCTATGGCGCCCATGTTATGACGATAGATAGACATTGGGTCCAGTAGCACTTGGAACCACACCCAGCTCTGTAATGAACTCTTTCATCCATATCACTTCTTGTGAAGCCTCCAAGCACCATGTATTCCGATTCAGTTGAAGATCTCGCCACGCTTTGCTTTGCACTCCTCCAGCTAATCGCTGCACCATTCAAAATAAATACGTATCCAGTTGTGATTTAGAATCATCGGATCGGTGTTCCAACTAGCATCGGTGTAACCATTAACAACGGCTGTTCATCACCTCCATAAGAAAGAACCATATCCTTAGTTCTTCTCAAGTACTTAAGGATGTTTTTGATCCTGTCAATGATCCACTCTGGATCACTTTGATATCTGCTAGTTAGACTAACGACATATGCGATGTCGGGTCTAGTACATAGCATGGCATACATTAGAGATCCTATGGCTGAGGCATAGGAGTCTTACTCATCCTTTCTCTATCTTACGCGATGTCGGACTTTGAGTTTTACTCAAGGTCGTATTAGCAACATGGGCAAGAACCCTTTCTTGCTATCTTCCATTCCAAACCTCTTTAGAACTTTGTCCAAATATGTACTTTGTGACAATGATATTTGGCGTTCGATCTATCTCTATAAATCTTTATGCCTAATATGTAAGCTTCGCCAAGATCCTTCATTGAAAAACTATTATTCAAATACTCTTTGACACTATTAAGAAGGTCTACATCATTCCCAATCAACAATATGTCATCCACATACAGTATTAAGAATGCTCTGAGCTCCCTCACTTTCTTGTAAATACAAGCTTCTCCATAAGTTTGTATAAAACCAAAAATTTGATTACCTTATCAAAGCGTTGATTCCAACCGGGATGCTTGCTTCAATCCATAGATGGACCGTTGAAGTTTGCATACCTTGTTAGCATCTTTAGGATCGACAAAACCTTTGGGTTGCATCATATACAACTCTTCATCAATGTCTCCATTGAGGAATGCTGTTTGACATCCATCCGCCATATCTCATAATCGTAATATGCAGCGATTGCTAACATAATCCTCACAGACTTTAGCTTCGCTCTTGGTGAGAAAGTCTCATAGTCAACTCCTTGAATTTGTCGAAACCCTTTTGCGACAAGTCGAGCTTTATAAACGATAACATTACCATCACATCTGTTTTCTTCTTGAAAATCCATTTGTTCTCGGCGACCTTCCGGCCATCCGGTAAGTCCACCAAAGTCCATACTTGGTTTTCGTACATGGATCCAATCTCGGTTCATGGCTTCTTGCCATTTATTGGAATCTGGGCTCATCATCGCTTCCTCATATGTCTCGGGGTCATCGGTGTTGTCCACCAACATGACATTCATAACGGAATCATACCAATCTGGAGTGGTACGATTTCTCGTTGACCTCCGAGGCTCTGTAGCAACTTCAACCAGTTTCATGATCACCATCATTAGCTTCCTCTCTTATTGGTTCAGGCACCACAGGAACTTCTTCGGTCTTTGCGCTACTCAATTTCGAGAGAAGGTTCGACAACCTCGTCGAGTTCTACTTTCCTTCAGTCACTTCTTTCGAGAGAAATTCCTTCTCTAGAAAGGATCCATTCTTAACGAAGATTTTGCCTTGGATCTATGATAGAAGGTATACCCAATAGTTTCCTTGGGTATCCTATGAAGGCGCATTTTCGCTTTGGGTTCAAGCTTGTCCGTTGTAACTTCTTTACATAGGCTTCGCATCCCCAAACTTTAAGGAACGACAATTTAGGTTTCTTCCCAAACCATAATTCATACGGTGTCGTTTCAACGGATTTAGATGGTGCCCTATTTAAAGTGAATGCGGCTGTTTCTAATGCATAACCCCAAAATGATAGCGGTAAATCTGTAAGTGACATCATAGAGCGAACCATATCTAAGAGAGTTCGATTCTGACGTTCGGACACACCATTACGCTGTGGTGTTCCCGGTGTCAAGCTGAAAGTATTCCACATTTCTTCAAATGCTCGCCAAACTCGTAACTTAGATATTCACCTCCACGATCGAGCGTAGAAATTTAATCTTCTTCTTACGTTGATTCTCTACCTCACTTTGAAATTCCTTACACTTCTAGAAAGTTTCGGACTTATGTTTCATGAAATAGATATACCCATATCTACTCAAGTCATCCGTGAAGGTAAGAACATAACTTGATAACCACATGCGATGCTACACTCATTGGACCACACATCGGTATGTATGATTTCCGATGAAGTCCGTAGCTTCGCTCCATTATACCAGAAAATGGAGTCTTAGTCATTTTACCCATCAGACATGCTTCGCATCTTTCAAGTGATTCAAAATCAAGTGATTCAAGAAGTCCATCGGAATGGAGTTTCTTCATACGCTTCACTCCAATGTGACCAAGGCAGCGATTGCCACATATAGGTCGAGTTATCGCTGATTTCAATCGTTTAGCTTCAATGTTATTAATATGTGTATTTCTATCGAGATTCAACAAGAATAGACCATCTATCAAAGGTGCATGTGCATAAAACATATTACTCATATAAATCGAACAACCATTATTCTCGGATTTAAACAAGTAACCGTCTCGCAATAAACAACATCCCGATATAATGTTCATGCTCAACGCAGGCACCAAATAACAATTATTTAAGTATAAAACTAATCCCGATGGTAGATGAAGAGGTAGTGTGCCGACCGCGATCACATCAACCTTTGATCCGTTTCCCGCAGCGCGCCGTCACCTCGTTCTTCACTAGCTTCCGTTTATTCTGCAGCTCTGTTTGAGTTACAAATATGAGCAACCGAACCAGTATCAAATACCCAGGCACTACTACGAATACTAGTGAGATACACATCAATAACATGTATATCAGATATACCTTTCTTCTTGATGTTGCCGTTCTTTAAATCCGCCAAGTACTTTGGGCAATTCCGCTTCCAGTGACCTTCTCCCTTGCAGTAAAAGCACTCGATGTCGGGCTTGGGTCCAGCCTTGGTCTTCTTCGTCGGTATGGTAACTTTCTTACCACCCTTCTTGAAGTGTCCCTTAGACTTGCCTTTCTTGAATTTGGTGGTCTTATTGACCATCAACACTTGGTGCTCTTTCTTGATCTCCACTTCGCAGATTTTAACATAGCAAATAGTTACGGCAACTCTTTGTTCATGTTACGCATGTTGTAGTTCATCACAAAGTTCTTGTAACTTGGTGGTAGTGATTGGAGGATGCGTAAACCCCAAAGTATTAGGAATCACTATACCCAAACTTTGAAGTTTATTTGCGTGCCGGACATCTTAAGCACATGCTCACCGTGAACTAGCCTCTTCCATCTTGCAGTTAAAGAACTTTTAGAAGCTTCATAACTTTCAATTGCCGCATGAGTCTCAAAGATTAATTTGAGATCCTCGACAATATCATATGGATCGACTCTTCAAACCTTTTACAAGCTCGATTCTAAACCATACAAGATAGCACCTTTGAACTATGGAGTCTTGATTCTTAGGCGAGGTAAACATTCTTTACTTCATCGGTAGCATCAGCTGCAGGTGGGTCACCTAGCGGTGCATCCAGCACATAGGTCAAATTACCGTGTGAGGACAATCCTCAAATTGCGGAACCAATCCATGAAGTTGCTTCCATTGTTTTTCAACTTTTCTTTCTCTAGCGCATTAAAATTGATGGTAGGGGCTGCCATTGATCTACAACATATTTGCAATAGTTTAGACTAAGTTTATGACAAATTGAGTTCAAATTAATTAATGAAATTAAACTAGGTGAACTCCACTCAAAACAACATCCCTCACATTGTTTTAGTGATCACACGAACCAAATCCACTACATCAACACCGATCATCACGAGAGTTGATATAGTTTCAATGGCGAACAATCATCATGTTCATCATATCTACTATATTATTCATGCTTTACCTTTCGGCGATCCGTGTTCTGAGGCCATGTCGTACATGCTAGGCTCGTCAAGATCAAACCTTAGCTACCGCATAAGCAAATCTGGCTTGCTACGTTGTATTCACCATGGAATCAAAGACACCCGATCATCACGTGGTGCTTGAGCAGCAAGCTTTGGCAGCAGTGCATACTAAGTGTTAACACTTTAGAACTTGAAATTTATGTTCCTGAGGGATCATCTTATAATGCTACCGTAGTCTACTAAGCAATACAAGATGCATAAAGGATTAACATCACATGCAATTCATAATATGTGATATGATATGGCCTTTCTTCTTTGTGCTTCGATCTCCATCTTCAAGCACGAACATGATCTCCATCATCAGGCATAGCATCAAGGTCAATGATGCTTCTTCATGGTTGTCGTCCACCAGCTTCAACTATTACAACTATTTTGAATAGACACGCAGTCTTAACAGAAATTAAAGACAACCATATGGCTCCTGCGGTTGCCAACTTACAATAAGGAACATTGCATACATCAAATATAATCACAATCATGGCCATATCACATCACTTGCACCCACCAAAACAAAGTTAGACGCCTCTACTTTCTTTGCATATTTTACGTGGTTTGGGGCTTTCAATAAGTGTCGTTCTAACTACGAACAAGAACCACAACATTGATACTAGCATTGTTGATCACCCGTTGTAAATTGGATCTTTACTATGCTAGGAGAAAGCGAGCACCCATAAAGCCACTTATGCAATACGAGTTGCATGTCAAGCGTGGAGCAAGTCTCATGAACGATGTCATGTAAGGTTAGCCGGGCCGCTTCATCCCAACATACGCATAAGATGCAAAGTACACAAAAGCAATCTACAATAAAAGCATCAACGCCCACAATGACCATTGTGTTCTACTCGTCATGAGATCTACATATAGACACGGCTCGATACCCTTTGTAGGGGTTCGTAGCATGGAAAACAAAAAAATTCTATCGCATACAAACAAACAAGCCAAGATCTATCTACTAGATTGTAGCAACGAGTCGATGGAATAACTCACCCTCGAAGATTCCAAAGCGGTTAACGAGAGCAGATTCTCGTGGGTGATGTAGTATACTCTTCGATCTCAAGATCGCGTGAGCGATCCTTCGCGCCACGTTCGATGGCGCTCCGTGATCGGTCACCGTTCGGTACTCGACGAAGACCTTCCTCTCCCTTGTTCCAGCGGAGGTTGTAGCACTCTCCTCGCGATTCCGTGACTGGCAGCGTGGTACCGGAAGTAGAGGGGAGATCCCGCAGGGGTTCGCCTTAAACCGGTGCGAGTATGGTGGAGCTTATGAGAGAGGCTATTAGTGGTCTAGTAATTAGACACACCAATTAGAAGGCTCTAAATCAATTAGAAGGCTCTAAACCGAAATAGCTCTAAACCGGGGTTTAGGTCTAGGGTTTAGTTTAGAGGATAGGAACTTGTGTGTGTTAGGAGGGGAGGCCCTGCCCCTCCCTTTATAGGTGGGAGGGCGGCCAGGGGAGGGGAGTCCCTCCCAACTCGGCCTTGAGGTGGGCCGGCTTGGGGAGGAGGAATCCTCCCCAACTCGGTTTCCACTTCTCCTCCTCTTTCCACTTTCCAAAACTTGCCGTTTGACTTTCAAACTAGCCGTTTGACTTTTCAATTTAGGATTTAAATAAACCCTTTATTTTGGACAGCGAGAACACTTAGTACATGATGCAATCATTCCAATATGTAATGACACATTCATGTACCCTTCCCCCTCCGGAGTGCCGGACATTCCGGGACCTTCTAGAATGTTCGATGAAAACAGGAACCATTCCCCAACTCGAAGCGGACTTTCCTTATATGAATCTTATTCTCCGGACCATTCCGGATCACCTCGTGATATCCCGGATCCTATCCGAGACTCCGAACAACATTCGGTCTCTCTCTCATAATACCATAACTACTCAAACAACGTCGAATCCTTAAGTGTGTCTCCCTACGGTTCGTGAATTATGCGGACATGATCGAGACACTTCTCCGAACAATAACCAATAGAGGAATCTGGAAATTCATATGGCTCCCACATATTTCTACGATTACTTTGCGATCGAATGAACCACTTACATACGATACCAATTTCCCTTTGTCTCACGATATATTACTTATCCGAGGTTATGATCGTCGGTATCTCTGCATACCTAGTTCATCCTCGTTCTTGATAAGTACTCTTTTCTCGTTCCCGTGATATGTGATCCCTTGTGACCAAGTCACATGCTTGCAAGCTAATTGGATGACATTTCACCGAGAGGGCCCAGAGAATATCTATCCGTCATGTGGATGGACAAATCCCACTCTTGATCCATGTGTTTCAACCAATACTTTCCGAACACTCAATGCCACCTTTATAGCCACCCTGTTACGGTGTGGTGTTTGATGACATCAAAGCATCCATCCAGTAAAGGTGATATGCATGATCTCATGGTCGAAGGAATTAGGTTACTATGTATCAGAAAGCATATAGCAATTGAACTATTGAAATGACTTGATCTTTATGCTACGCTTATCTATAGGAGTATGTCCACCATATCATTCTCCTAACGATATGATCTTGTTGTTGATAACATCTCAATGTTCATGATAGGGAAACCACCATCAACAATCAACCAACAAGCTAGTGAAGTATAGAGGCTATACTAGGGACTTCAAATTAAGTTTACAATTCACACAAGTATTAATGTTTCCTTGTTAATACTATTATAGCATGAATATAAACATTTATCATAAACACAAAGATATATAATAATAACTACATTTATTATTACCTCTAGGGCATATCTCCAACACTAAATCGTTCGAAGGTTTGAGGTTCAACACATCCCTTGAAAAGAAAATGAGGAAGCAGATGCATTATCTCGGATAGGCTCTGCACGGAAAGAGGTCCCGGATGGCGCTTTCTTGGAGCACCTCAAGGTTCCCTCAATAAAGGGAGTAGACGAGGAATATCCAACCAAATCCGACTCACCTTTGATAGCAGTTCTGGCTGTAATTACCAGCTGGACTCAAGCCTACCTTGATTATTTGGTAGATGGCAAATTACCCGAAGATGAAGTTCTGAGCCGGCAGATCGTCCGACGAGCAAAAACCTACACTATAGTTAAAGGTGAACTCTATAAGCGGAGTGTGTCTAGGGGTTTTCAGCGCTGCGTATCTTCGGAAGAAGGAGTGGAAATCTTAAGAGAAATCCACAAAGGCGAGTGTGGTCGCCACGCTGCAGCCAAATCTTTAGTGGCAAAAGCTTTTAGACACGGTTTTTTCTGGCTTACATCCAAGGCAGATGCCGAACGGCTGGTCAAGACGTGCAAGGGCTGCCAAAAGTACGCCAAACAAGCTCATGTTCTGGCTGATCAGCTGCGAACAATACCTATAACATGCCCTTTTGCGGTCTGGGGGCTTGACATGGTAGGACCGTTTAGACGGGCTCCAAGTGGATTTACTCACCTCTTAGTGATGGTGGACAAATTCACCAAATTGATTGAGGCTAAACCCGTCACCAGTTGTGATGGAGCAACAGCCAAGAGATTTGTCGAGGATGTTATAATCCGGTATGGTTATCTGCATAGTATTATCACGGACAAAGGGAGTAATTTCTCTATGGGAGAATTAGTCGAATTCTGCAACGAACAAAATATCCGACTTGACATTGCATCAGTCGCACATCCATAGGCTAATGGACAAGTTGAAAGGGCAAATGGTTTAATCCTACAAGGCCTAAAACCGAGACTCGAAGCACCACTACGACGTGCTGCGGGAGCTTGGGTAGAGGAATTACCCTCTGTAATATGGAGTTTGTGAACAACTCCGAACAGGTCAACCGGATACACACCTTTCTTCTTTGTTTATGGCATAGAAGCAGTTCTTCCTAGTGATTTGATTCACACTTCTTCTAGAGTGGCCGCGTATATCGAAGAGGATGCCGATATTTCTCGACAAAATGATCTCGACTTAGTCGAAGAAGTTCGCGTCGTTGCTGAAATGAGATCAACAACCTATCAGCAGAAGTTACACAAGTATCATAGCCAGAGAGTCAGAAACAGATCTTTCGATAAAGGCGATTTGGTTCTCCGGCTTGTGCAACAAAGAAAGCACAAACTTTCCCCAGTATGGGAAGGGCCCTTTTTAGTTAGTCGAGTATTGCACAATGGTTCGTACTACTTAACTGATATGAGGCTAGTCAAAGAAAGACCTGCTACTAAGAAGAGAAAGAGAGCTGGAGGCAGTACAAATCCGGATGAGTTAGACAGACCATGGAATATTGCTCAGCTACGTCCCTTTTATTCTTAGTTTATCATTATTTGTAATCATACATATGTACATGTTCTGTGAGAAATAAAAGTTTTGGTTGCCTCAAGTTTTTTCTGAGAAGTTTTGACCATCTTATTTCCGAATGATCATGTCACAAAGTCGAAAATTCCAGAATACTTGAAAGTACTTTATGCTCATGTTTGTTCTGGTTTAGATTTCCGATTCTAAAAATGCTACCTTCGGGTATAACTCTAAAGTTTCTAGTCTATACTTTGGTTATTTGTCTGATTGCCGGATGCGGGCATTTTCCGAGTAGTTAATTGTTGGTACTGGAAGCCGGCTTTGTTTCCGAGTTTAAACCGGTTTAGCAATTGAGCTCCGTTGCTCGGCAAAGTTTCCATGCAGAAAGTTTAGCCGGCTCACGAAAGGGACGAGGCGGAAAGCCAGATAAACGATAAGTGTAGACAAAAAAGTACAAGTTCTTATGTAAACATTTCAGGCACACAAAAATTTAAGCCAAAAGTGCTAAATAGATTAAAAACTTGGCACTAGCAAAAGTATCATACTTCATATTTATAGAACCATAATGTTTTCAGAATAATACATTTGTTTCTGATAATCTATGATGCATGAGAGGAGGTAGGAGCTGCCGGCTCGCTGGACACATCAGCCGTGCCCTAATAACGATCCGAGATGTCCAAACCTGATATGGTTTGGCCATCGTCGGAAACTTCGGCTGCTTCTTCGGGAGGCGGAGGCGGCGTGTCCACGCGGGTGAAGAAGGGAGTGTCGTAGCTGGTTAAGTCAGCTACGCGGCACCCATATCCGGCACAGGAGTCCATGATGGCCTTGATGTCTTGATCCTGTCCGTCTTCATCCACAGTAGAATACCCTCTGGTCACTTGCCATATCTCCATGCTTCCATGGTGGCTCATGACCATGATGAGAGCGTTCTGCGTCGCGGATCATGCGCAGGACATGTTCCAGTCCTGTACAAGTTGCGGCATCTCCTTTGCTTTGTCCCGCACCTGAAAGTCAGACATGCTATGCATGTCCGGAACCTTGATAGCTTCGCCAATGTCCTCGATGGATTGGCAGAAGTCATGAAGCAGATCACCAACTTGGGTAAGCCGGTGGGTGCGAGGCTCGGCAGAGGTGGAGTCCGTCAAGTTCAGAGGACCTATACATATAACACAAAACGGTTAAGTAAATCCGACATCGAAAGAGTCGAAGAATGTAGACAAGTTAGAAAGAGGGAAACATACCAAAGATGATGTCATCAACTTTGGTCTTCTCTTCTCGAAGACTCCGGAGTTCAGTCCGGAGCGCCTCAGAAAGATCCTTCTCTCTACAAAGCTCATTGTTGAGATTCGAGATTCTCTGATCTTGAGTCGCAATCTTACGATCACGTTCATCAGTAGCCATGGAGGAGGATTCGAGAATTTGAGCGATGCTCTTCTCATGATCTGTCTTGAGCTTATCCAGCTCTTGGCGAAGTTCTTTATTCTCCACCACTAGGGTTTTGAGGTTCTCGGCCTCTTCAATCATAGCAAAAGACTGTTTTACTAGTGCTGTAAGACAAAAGAACAACAGTTCAGCAAAAAATATTCGACTATGAAAACACAAGACAAGGTTTGAGTCTCGGAATGTTTACCTTCGGCCTCATCCTTAGAAACCTTCAGCTCAGCATTCTTAAGTCGGAGAGCTCTGATCTCTCTCCGCTTATTGCAGACATTCTTCAACAAATCCTAGTTATATGAATTAACTTTCTGTAAGTCAGAATACCTAGAGTCAGAAGTCTACTGAAGACTCAGGCTAATATTGTAACTAATATCAGCACAAGCCTTGGGGGCTACACTAGTTCATTCTTTGGCATCCTAAGGAAGCATAAACCCGGATTGTATATCCAACTTCATGCTTGGGGGCTAGAGGATATGATATAAAGTACAATAAAGAAAAACGTGAGTTGGAATTCCGACTTACATGATGTTCATGTGTGAGCTTGCTCAGGCACATGTTCACCTCGGTGGTAACCTTCTCGGCGAGGGTGAGTGGAATAATCGGAGGTGGTGGAAGCACACCAGCTCTTAGTCCCTCGTCACGAAGGCAGACTTATTCAAGAAGGTCAGAGTACTTGATGTCCTCCGCTTCTTGTGCTTCTTCTTCGGCAGAGAGATTTCGGCTCTCTAGGCATTGCCGGGCCAGAAGCTGGATTTCTTTTGCAGATTTCCGAGACAAGCCAAATTTGGCAAGTCCCGGATTGTTCAGGAGGTTTTCAGCGAAAGTCTCTACCGAGGGATCATTACCCAAAGAGAGTTCACCCTTATCAAAACCTGAGCCACCCATGGTGGCGTCAGTCTGCGACTCAAGGGTCACTGGCCCTATTGAGGGAGCCGGATCTTCTGCGGCAACCGGCGATGGAGTAATCACCGGCGTTGTGGAAGGTTGAGGGGCATGAGTCAGAGGAGCCGTGGCAGGAGAAGCCATACTCAGCTTCGTCTGCTGCAGGGGCTTCGAAGAAGTTCCCTTCCCCTTGCCCTTGATGAGCTGTTTAGCTCTGAGAATGTGATAGAATAGAAAACATTACATCTCGGAAGAAAATACGAGTAAGGTACAAAGGAGGAAGTTGTGGGGAAAGTTACCTCTTCACGACTGGCACTTCCTTTGTGCCGATGGCCACTGTCGGAGCCTTGCGCTTCCTGGGCATAGCGCCCGGTAGTGGAACCAGTTCCTCCTCCTGAGAAAACTCCGGAGGATATCCCTCGATAGGAGGCAGTTCCGACTCGAGGAGGTCGGCAAGTTGAAAAGAAGATAATATCTCAATATTGCAAAATAACTTAAAGATGAGACATATAAAAAAGGGTTTATTGTTAAAAGCTTACCGGCACTATAGGGTCTTCCGCTGTGTGCATGTCCAGAGACAAGTCCGGAATCTTTCTCTCAATCCACTCCTTGATCAGCCATTTGATATGGCTTATGTAATCCTGTGGCTTTAAAGCCTTAGGACTGATGCGGAGGGAGTCATTCTTCAACGCCGTGATGGAATGCATCAGACGGTCGCCGTGGTGCTGGAGAGGCTGGATCCGGCGTGCCACCCAAGACTAGACTAAGTCGGACCCTCATAGGCTCTTGTGTTTTATCAGGTATTCGATCCACCTCTTAGCAAGGATCAGATCGTCACTAAGAGCCGGAGGAGCCTCGTCCCAAGATACTAGGGCCATGGCAGCTCCATCGATGAAAGCCGGCAAAGCAGTTGCTTTGCTGGGTGCAGGAATATCCTTATGGTAAAAGAAAGTGGCCGGCCATTGTTTGACTGAATCACTAGCTGAAATGCAAGGATAACTACGCTTGCATCTAACTGAAAGGCTAATAGTGCCGTTAATATAAGGATTACCGGCAGTAATGGAGTTTCTACGAACATGAAAGTAGAAACGGAATAAAGTGAGACTCGACCTAATGCCGATATATCCCTCACACAAAGTCGCATAAGCACTCATCTCTAAGATGGAGTTGGGAGGAAGATGGTGAAGCTAAACAGCGTAATGGTCTATCACCTCGGAAAAGAAATCCGAGGGAGGGAAAGACAAACCTCTGTCGAGGTGGGTGCCGAAGTTTACCCGCTCGTCGGCGTGCGGGTGGGGGATGGTTTCGCCGAAACCGCTCCACCAGTCATCGGCGCGGAGGAGCCCTTCATTCTCCATGCCATGGAGCTTCTCGTCGTCGAGGAGACATGTGATCCAAACCCCACGGTTGCTTTCTTTCTCCGCCGCTGTCGCTGCCGCTGTGAAGCCAGCCAAGCCGTATAATGAAGATGAAGCCATTTCTCCGGTGCGCCGGTGACCTTGGATCAGCAGCGCTGGGAATCTGGGAAGCAAAGGAGCTCTGTGCGCACGGGAGAGGTGGAGGAGAAGAAACGGCAAGGGAATAGGTGAAGAAGAGGAAAGGGAAATCCTCACCCCTTATAACCACCTAACCGCGCCAAGATTCATGCAAACGGCACTGTGTAAACGCCACGCGTCGTGGAAGGAACTGGGAAGGTCCCACGCAATGATTAAGTCGCCTCGATCTCCAAGTATGCATTGAACGGCGCCTCGGTTCCGCGAACGGCAGACCCACCAACGGTTCAGATGACGTGACTTGACCATGACCGGTGTCAGATGACGTCAGAGACCAAGTTCCGGCTTAGTTTTAATATCAAGCTGGAAAATCTGAGTAACGTGCTGATAGGTCCGACTTATTTTTAAGACCCGGATCGTATCTTTTGTTTTGAAGTTTTAGGAACCCTTCAAGATTCTGCAAGCCAAAGATCAAGCTAGATGATGATGAATCCGACTTTGGATCTTGGAGACTTCCGGGGGCTGCTGTTGGGGATATACTTTCGGGTATCCTCACAGTTCCTCACTGACCAGGGTAGCCCACTTCGGGTTAGAGCTTTGCTTCACGGGCGGCCTAGTCAGGGAGAAGAGATGGAGTCCAATCCGGCTACAGGAAGGCCTAGAAGACTTATCAACATAGGCCCATAGTGTTACTTGTAGTTCAAGATGTACTCTGTAACCGAATCTCAGTCGTAGCCGGATAGATCTCTCCTGTAAACCCTAGGCCAGATATCTATATAAGCCGTCCTAGGGAGAGCCTTTAGGGCACCCTCAATAATCACAATCTCAACTCGCACAGGCGAACCCTTGTAACCCATATTCCGGCTCTGCCGTATTACTGGATTGCTAGTAGGAGTAGGATCCGTCCAAAGCCGCGGATTCGAACCTCGGTAAACTTGTGTGCTCATCGTCCTGGAACACCGTATGTCTCACAACCCTCTCTTCCGCATGCCTCGAGGACCCCCTCATGGCGTACTTGTCATCAATCCGACGACACTCGAGATCTCCAAACCCTTCTCCATCTCCATAGCCATACTCCACCACTTGTAATAGTAGATCTCTTCTCCGATTGGCCACATTGTAAGACTATTGCTATCAATCTCATGATTTTTATTACAATGTTTGTGATTGTTGATCTCATCTCTATGTGTGAGTAATTCTCCTTGGGCTAAGGGCTTCGGCCTAGCCATGTAGCAATTGTGCATGTGAATTATCATAGATGGGATCGTGTATTAGTTTATATGACATGATGGTTATTGTATCCTCTCTTGACTCAATCCAAGGACTTGTCAGGTACCCAACCCTCGGGTACCCCCGAGGGTTGAGCCAGGTATAGGGAGTATGAGTGATGACAGATCTGCAGGTTGGGAACCCCACTGACAGAAGTGAAGGAGATATGCGCTAGAGGCAAATAATAAATAGGTTTTTATTTTCATATCTCAATTAGTTTATAATAGTTTCATATTGTGCTATAACTGTGCCAAGTAGAAACATTGGTACAGGTGTGGTATGAAACAACCAAGTCCCTAGTAGCCTCTATTTATACTAGTGTGGTATGAAACAACCACGGCGCTGGGGAGCGTGAGCTGGGCCGCGGTGGTGCCCTAGGCCCACCCGGCTGCTGTGTTGGCTGCCGCTCTTCTTTTTCTTTTTATAAGGTATTTTCTGTTTTGTCTATTAGGCTGAGTTAATTCGGCCCAATCGGTCAGGACGAAAATATCTGATATTTCCTGTTTATTAATAGTTCTACATGGCTAACCCAAAGGGGAGGGCACACCCCCTCCGCCTATATAAAGGGGTGCCCATGGGTGGGATTGAACACACCAATATTTGGAGAAGTCCTTTAGTTGACTTCCTCCTTCCTCTCTCTCTCTCTCTCTCTAGTCCATGTGACCATGGCCCTAAGTCTGGGTTGTGCGATCGAGGCACACCTGCAATACGCCGTTGCGCTGTAGGGATTTCTAGCCGGATATCAACTTCCGCACTCCCGGCGGGATCGGGGAGCCGGAGGTCTCATCGTGTACCGGATGTGTATGAAGACATGGTGCGTAACACTTGGGGCGCTTAAATATCGTGAGCCGGAGCTGTTGCATGATGAAGATGACGAAAGAGCAAGGGGTGACCTGCGAGGAGCTTCGCGACCTTGAGGTCGGCTACGAGTACGACTACTTCAACCATGTTCTCCGCGGAACGTTAACCACGTACGGTCTACAAGGGTATGTATTCTTTACGCATCAGCCGTTACCGCATTACTACATAGATAGATCCTAGGCAGATTTTTGGGGTTCCCTCGTAGGAAATTTTTTGTTTTCCGCACCGATCCCCAACATTGGTATCAGAGCTGATCTATGCGTAGGAGTGTTGTACGGCCAGTACGCACAAGTTTTGTGCGGGCATTGATCCCTTAGTTGTTACCCTCTAACATGTACTTGTTTATACCGCGGTATTGTTTGATGAAGCGGCTCGGACCGACCTTACGCGCATACGTGCGCGAGACTGGTTCCACGCTCAACATACGGCTTGTACCGTATAAGTGGCTAGCGGGTGTCTGTCTCTCATTCAATAGTTGATATAACATTTACAATGAAGGGCCCCGAAAGGGGTGTAATAGAGACAACTGCTGGATCCATGTTGTGGTTGGAAAGTTCGTAGTTTAGAAACGGTTCTAGTGCGAAAGCCCTGACAACCACGTAAAACTTGCAATAGATAAAGTAGAGGCGTCTAACTTTATTTTGCAGGGGGCATGTGATTATGATATGGCATTGGTCGATACGAAGGTAAAGTAGTTTACTTTTCTGTTACTAAGTAGTATAGTAATAGTCATCATTTCGATGAACGACCTGGTGGAGGCGTCGTGGACTTGGTGTCAAACCAAGGGCAAGATGGAGATCATGCTGGAGCGCTCGATGGAGATCAAGGCGCAAGAAAGACCATATCATATCACATTACACATATGATGTTGATACCAGTTTTTACATCTTATTGTGTGCTAGTATTTAGATACTCAACGGTAGCAAATAAGATAATCCCTATTGAATTCCAATGTTCCGTGTTCCCCTTGTGTGTGCACCACCAAGAAAGTTCTTCGGTATGAGGCGATCCAGGGTTACAGGCCTGGGTGTCAGACATATCTACATTCGCATACAGTGGGTGTAAGCCATGTTGCACAGCGAATACACACAAGTTAGATTTGGCGAGCCTAGCATGTGCAGACATGGCCTCGGAACACAAGAGATCGAGCATGAGTTACATGGATGATGTGATTGGCATTGTTGAATGTCTACCTTTGATAATGCACTGATGGCCGGGACGATCGGGGGAGGTGCAGAGGATAGGGATCATGCGATCACTAAAATCATCCAGGGGATGACCGTTTTAGTGGAGACCAATTATAAATTGATCTCTTATTATAAACTTAGTCTAGATGTCTGTTTGCAAATATCTTAGTAGACCTTAGCCTATCCCATTGAGGTCCTTTGCGACCATGGGAATATATTGCTTTATTTGGAACTTAGCAAAAGGGTCCAACTTCATAGATTAATACCCACGCCTGAGGGATATCCTCGTAAAAGGTGATCTTCTCTTCTTGACATAATAACCATTAGGAGATAATTCGATGACTCCGGAATGTTTTGAAAAACACTCAGCAATCTTGCATTAGAGTTGAGAACTCTTAGAAGGGCTTGATTGCAAATGGAGGTCATAGATTAAAAAGGTATATGTTAGATATACAAATTATAGATGTAGATTTGCAAAACTCATTGCAGTTTGCAAAGTATTTGATACCTATCCCATTTTGTGAAAACAGGAGGATCTGCTTGAGAATTGCTGGTTTTGAGGCAACATGACTTGATGACGGCAAGCAAATAGTTGATGGCCGACATCACCTCTTCCCTCAAAGTTTGTCATTTGGATTAGTGGACTTGAATATAATTTTGTAATCCTAGTTTGTGTGTCTTGCTTTAGGAGAGACGATTATTCATATGAACAAGTTACAAACCAGTTTGTACTATTCTTATGAACAATACCTTATGTTCACATTGCGATTACAAACAAGTTATTCTCATCACTATGTTAATGATAATAATTTAAACATTTATAAAGGATTAGAATGCTAAAAGATATCCAAAGTTTAATAATGAAAAGGCACTACAGTTTAAGTCATTTTGGTTATTGCAGGTTCTTTATGAAAGATCGGGGTCCTAGATGCTTAATCTAGAGACTTTGCAAAACCATGCCTTTTGGGCAGAATGACTAAAACTCCGCATTCTGGTAAAACGGTGATATGCGAAGAAATGTTGAATCTTATACATAGTGATGTATCATATTTTCAACAAGTAGTGGAAATCATTTATTGTGGACTTAAGTGAATAAGTGTATTTACTTAATGAAACATGAAGTTTGAAATGATTTGAATTGTTCAAATGAGTTCATAACTAAATGGGATATTAAATTAACTGAATTAACAAGTGTCTTCGATTTGATCGACATGACTAAGGTATTGTGAGATCCAGGCACATGGCTTAATAGGATTGATAGGATACCCATATAAACAAGTTGCAACTTCTTTTCCGGAAGCTCATTCGAAAAGAACTCTAAGGTTAAGCGTGCTTGGCCTAGAGCAATTCTAGGATGGGTGACCGACCGGGAAGTGGATAACCGGGTGCGCACGAGTGAGGACAAAGTGCGCAGAAAAGACTAGTGTTGATCTGTGGAGACAGTCTAGATATCCTATTAAGGTGCCAGGAGTGACACCCCCGGGCCCAGGAGTGGACGGGGTGTTACAAGTGGTATCAGAGCCCACCCTTGTGATTACACGGGTGTGTGCGGGGAGGTGGCGGGACATGTGGAGCATGGCGCGTGTGGCCCGGAGTGGACACGGCATGGCACATGTGCCGGCACTGGACACACAGACGCGTGCCAAGAGGGAACGTTCTTGGGGTGTGCTTGATCGATGAGGGCATCGATCTTCTAAAGGGTGGGTGTATGTGAGATCCAGGCACATGGCTTAATAGGATTGATAGGATACCCATATAAACAAGTTGCAACTTCTTTTCCGGAAGCTCATTCGAAAAGAACTCTAAGGTTAAGTGTGCTTGGCCTAGAGCAATTCTAGGATGGGTGACCGACCGGGAAGTGGGTAACCGGGTACGTACGAGTGAGGACAAAGTGCGCAGAAAAGACTAGTGTTGCTCTGTGGGGACAGTCTAGATATCCTATTAAGGTGCCAGGAGTGACACCCCCTGGGCCCAGGAGTGGACGGGGTGTTACAGGTATTCAAGTTAAGTTTAGCATAAAAGGAACTTGTGAAAGATGTTTCACAAATTATGATAATTGGACGAATTCAAACTGCGTTGAAATGTCTAAACATCATAATCAATATGTATTAGATACATATGGTACAATATTATATCTTATCGGGGTTATAGTTATCTTTTACAGTTAGAGATCAAGATAAGCAAACACTCATTTAAAATACAAAGGAACATCAAAAGATTCGTGGAAACAACACCATAAGTGTTATGGCACGTTCGAGTTTCTGGAGATTTCGATAAGTCGAAGTCGTGGCGAATAAACAAGTCTTTGTAGAGCATTCTTAGGAAGCTATGAATGCATCATCCATAAGGGGCAAACCTGTTGTTGTCCTAAGTTGATGTGTCTTGATCAAGATACAGGTGGAAGAAAGTAAAAGAGCAAAACAAGGTATTTGACCTTACCTCCGATTTGTTGAGTGGCGTAGCGAAATTTGTTTCGTGAATCCAAACTCTATAAATAGAGGAGAAACCAATGATAGTGATCATAAAGTTTCAGGGAATACTTTTACTTAAAGAAAGTAGGATTCAACTATATATTCTACAAGTTTGCGGAATTATATTGTTGATTCACTTGTCATGTTTTGAACAAGACATACCTACGAAATACAAAGAAGCATGATGGACCTAAGTACGAGAAATGAATGGTCATTGAAATCTCGTTAGTGGAATTCTCGATTTGATAGTGATCAAGGAATTTTGGAATGTCCAAGATTATCGAGAGGACCTAGATTTGAGTGGGAGCAAATCAGCTTGGCTAATTCATAATATGTAGCTGACATATTTTGAGTGGGAGCTAAGTGAAATCCCTGGATCTCAAACATGAATGTCATATTTGAGTGGGAGCGTGAAATCATTCTAGGATATGTGGACGACATATGTGAATGATGTGATTGGTGTTAATAATATTTAAGTTAGATAAGTTAGGATGAATTTGAAGTTATTAAACAATAAAATCTATCGAGATAGATTGGTGAGTTTAATAAACACTAAATGTCGAATGCTTCCTGGACTTAATTCTGAAAGATGTTCAGAATGTCTTAAGACAAGACTTTGAAGAAGCTCAGAATGGAACAAGGTAAGAAAGTAGTTCTTACTATATGAAGCATTGATTTAGTATTGCAACTATGGTTGAAGAAAGAGACGCGTTGCATATCCTATGCCTCAGTCATAGGTTCTTCCACATAACCATGTTGTATACTCGACGTAATGTGACCCGAAGTTCTGGTTGGTAGGACAAAGTCTTAACTGTAAGAATGTGTCTTTAAGTGATTCCTGAGTTGATCACTGAACCAGAATTAAGTTTGTACATAAATGGCAAGAAGCAATGGAAGTGGCATAGATGCATTTCATGCACTAGGATCTACATAGATATAGAAGTATAAAAGCTCCATCTGATGTGATGTATAATGTTATGGCGGGGCTAGTTCGCTTTTAACATAGAATGATGTGTCCCAGGGCCCAGGGCCCATGAGAAAGCCCTCGAGGTTGATCCAACGTCACTGTAAGCTCCTGGAATCCAGCCTTGTTCTGCTGCCATGACTATAGTATATACACAAAGGATAGCAAAGTGTGTTTTGAAGTTTAGATGACAACGGTGAAAACAACCGTCATCATAAACACTAGAAACAAAAGTATCGCTTTGTTGCCAAACAAATACTTCGACCCATTATAAGATAATGGAGTGAATGTCAAAATTAGGAAGACATTAACGATTTGCAAAAGACATAATGGTCTAGTAAAATAGAACATGGACATGACGTTTCCCATGAGCATGCATGATCTATAAACGCATATCGCATATGGTTTATATGAGTAAAATACGAGCTAGTTTATTTGTACTCTAGTGCAAGTGGGAGACTGAAGGAGATATGCCCTAGAGGCAAATAATAAATAGGTTTTTATTGTCATATCCCAATTAGTTTATAATAGTTTCATATTGTGCTATAACTGTGCCAAGTAGAAACATTGGTACAGGTGTGGTATGAAACAACCAAGTCCCTAGTAGCCTCTATTTATACTAGTTTGTTGGTCACGAAGATGATCTGGGTTTCAAGATCATGGGCATTTATGCCGACTGACAATGAGATCATATCATTGGAGAATGATGTGATTAGACATTCCTCGAAGGATTGCAACACGATCAAGTCATATAGTTCATTGTTGCAACAGCTATATCTAGACTCCTTCTCCTTAGACCATGAGCTCATATTACTCACTGTTTCCCTAGGCTGCTTAGACGGCATCAACCGTCATCTGGTAATACGGTGGCCGTAAAGGTGTACATTGGGTATTCCGAAGGAACAGTAGATGACATGTGACTGCGAGACCAGGATTTGTTCACCCACATGACGGGTAAAGATACATACGGCCGGGTTGGTGAGATTACATCCATAAATGTTGCAACATGTGACTAGGTCACGGGGATGTAATATCACGGTAACAAGAAAACAGAACTTGTTGTGAACGAGATTGAACAAGGTATGGGATAGCAATGATCGGATCTCAGACAAGTTGTATCGAGAAACAAAAGGAAGAGGATGCTACATTTAGATGGTTCAAACGACATTGTCATCAGGAATGCATATGGGTCACATGGACATCCCTGGTCCCTCTGTTGATCATTGATACAGATCATGTCTAGAGAATTCCCGAGCCGTGAGGCAATACACTTAAGGGTACGATGAGAGCGATCATTCGTAAGACGGAATCACAGTAGAGAAAGAGAGAAAGCCGGAATCGTTCCGCAGAGAGATCCGAAGTTGTTCGGAGAAAGAATAAAGGAAAAGACCGGAAAAGTGTTTTCGGATAAATGGGAATTTAAATATATATTTATTATATGTTAATTGTGAATTAATATATTCTAAATAATATTTAAGTTAATATTTATAAAGACAACTTTTTTATTAGGCCAAATCCCGGAGGGAAATAGCCTAGAATAAAAGTTGCAGAAAAATAAAGGAATAAAAGAAAACAGCCAGCCCACCTGGGCGGCAGATAGTTGTCGCCGCCTGAGGTGGTGAGCGCTTAGCCAAGCCCGGCCTTGCAGACCAGCTCAACCCGGCCCAAGTAGGGCTCGTTGGGAGCACTGCCAGCAGTGCTGGGCCAGCCGGGCTGGGAGGCCAGGCCCACCTGCTTGCTGTTGCTGCTCTTCTTTTTCTTTTTATAAGGTATTTTTTGTTTTGTCTATTGGGCTGAGTTAATTCGGCCCAATCGGTCAGGACGAAAATACCTGATATTTCCTGTTTATTAATAATCCCACATGGCTAACCCAAAGGGGAGGGTACATCCCCTCCGCCTATATAAAGGGGTGCCCATAGGTGGAATTGAACACACCAATATTTGGAGAAGTCCTTTGGTTGACTTCCTCATTCCTCTCTCTCTCTAGTTCTTGTGACCATGGCCCCAAGTCTGGGCTGTGCGATCGAGGCACACCTGCAGTACGCTATTGCGTTGCAGGGATTCCTAGCCGGATATCAACTTCCATACTCCCGGTGGGATCGGGGAGCCGGAGGTCTCATCATGCACCGGATGTGTACGAAGACATGAGGCGCAACACTTGGGGCGCTTAAATGTCATGAGCCCGAGCTATTGCACGATGATGATGACGAAGGAGCAAGGGGTGACCTGCGAGGAGCTTCGCAACCTTGAGGTCGGCTACGAGTACGACTACTTCAACCATGTTCCCCGCGGAACGTTAACCGCGTACGGTCTACAAGGGTATGTATTCTTTACGCATTGGCCGTTACCGCATTACTACATAGATAGATCCTAGGCAGATTTTTGGGGTTCCCTCGTAGGAAAATTTTTGTTTTCCGCACCGATCCCCAACAAGAAGGGGTAGTACGGCTGTATGTGAGGGATTTGCTTGGGATTAACAGTGACATCACTATGTATATCATTGGTTCTCTTTCTTCTATGGATGAGACTAGTAGGTTATTGCTATAAGCGGTTGCGGAGGCAATAGCAATTATGGATGAACTGCCCACATATAATTTATCTTGCTCTAACAAGTACACACATGTTTTATTTCTATCTTTTATTTCCATCAGATGTTTTGCATAGCTACAGGTGAAACCAAACGCCCTAGGCCCTCCCTCTCCATCATCAACAACAACCAAAAGACGCAAACTACTGGTCCGGTGAAAACACAAAAGTAATTCTAAAACTCCCAAATGTCCATTAAAGTAACTTCACTACGCATTCGCTTCCCAAGGATTCGATAACCTAGGTCTACTAGGGAAAAAGAAGCTATACTACATCCGTAATCCAGATCAAAGGTACCAGCCGGCCCTGTATGTACTCAATATCTGTGGTTGATAGTAAAATGTATTTCTGCAACCTTGATTGCCATGACGCTGCTCCCCCTGCATAAGTCATCAAGTATCCGGAGGTAGACTTCCTAGAACCTGCATCACCAGCATAATCTGCATCCGTATAGCCTTGCAATACATGATCACCGCTTCCAAAGCATAAGCATAGTTTAGAAGTACCTTTGACATACCTGAGAATCCACTTCACTGCATTCCAGTGAGCTTCCCCTAGATTTGTCATGAACCAGCTAACAACTCCAACTGCATGGGCAATGTCAGGACTAGTGCACACCATGGCATACAGCACACTGCCATTGGCAGATTGGTAAGGTACTTTACTCATTTTTTTCTTTCTCCTTCTTGCTATTAGGACATTGTTCTGAACTTAGTTTGTGATGGCCTGTAAGTGGAGAGGTAACCTACCTTGTGTCTTTCAAGTTGAACCATTCAAGTACCTTCTCAATGTATCGTTCCTGTGAGCCAAAGCAACTTCTTTGATCTATCACAGGAGATTTTCATGCCAAGTATTTGCTTAGTTGGTCCTAAATCCTTCATGGCAAATGATTTACTCAATGCCTTCTTGAGTATAGCAATCCTCTTTGTGCCATTTCCAACAATCAGCATGTCATCGACATATAGCGAGAGAATAATGAAGTCACCCTTGGCATACCTCTTCATAAAGGCACAATGATCAGGTTGTGCTTTATGGTATCCAAGCTCAGTCATGAATGACCCGAACTTCTTGTACCACTATCGAGGATCTTACTTCAAGCCATACAAGATCTTCTTCAATCTACACGGTTGGTTTTCCTTGCCTGCAACCGTGAATCCTTCCGGTTGCTCCATGTATATCTCCTCCTCTAGGTCACGATGTAAGAATGCCGTCTTCACGTTGAGTTTCTCAATTTCCAAGTCCATTGTGGTAGCCATGCCCAGCACAATTCGGATCGAAGACATCTTGACTACTGGAGAGAATATCTCATCAAAGTCAATACCCTTTTTCTGACTGAAACCTTTCACAACCAATCTTTCCTTGTACCTTGGATGTGAGATATGCTCTTCAGTCTTCACTCTATACACCCACTTGTTCTTGAGTGCTTTCTTGCCCTTTGGCAAAGACACCAACTTAAAGGTGTCATTCTCATACATGGATTTCAGCTCATCCTGCATGGCTTCCGACCATATTCTTGTCCTCATCAGACACTGCCTCCTCATAGCATGAGGTCTCACTTGCATCAGTCATCAACACATATTGATGTGGTCGATACCTTGTGGAAGGTGTTGGATCTCTTCCACTTCTCCTCAACTGCTGCACTGGTGATGGGGAATCAGGTGGATTAACATCACCTTAATCATCATCATCATCTTCATTTGATGGTTGTTCATGTCCCTCACTTGTACTACCTTGTTCAGCTGCATCATCATTGTCTTCAGCATTATCATCTCCCCCGTGATTGTGAACCTAGAGGGTTAAGTGGATCCAAGTCAACCTGAGGTGTGGTGGCCTTCGGCTTCTCCGATTTTCCAATATCTTGTATTGTTTCATCTTCAATGAAAACCACATCTCGACTTCTACATGTCTTCTTGTTGATTGGACCCCACAGTCTGTATCCAAATTCATCACTTGGACTGCTGAGATAGATGCACTATTTTGTCTTGCTATCAAGCTTGGATCTCTCGTCCCTCGGGACATGCACAAATTCCTTGCACCCAAAGACCTTCAATTGCTTGTATGAAACTTCATTCCCTAACCAAACTCTCTAAGGAATATCACCTGCAAGAGGAACTAAGGGGGATAGGTTTAGTACATACATAGCATGATTCAAAGCTTTAGCCCAAAAGGAATTAGGTAACTTTGCATGAGAGAGCATAGTTGTGACCCTCTCGGTAAGAGTCCTGTTCATTCTCTCTGCAAGTCCATTGAGCTGGGGTGTCTTTGGTGGAGACTTCTCAAGCCTGATGCCAAACTTTCTGCAATACCTCTCAAAGGGACCGCGGTATTCACCACCATTATGCGATCTCACGCTTGATTTCTGCCGGTTTCTCTCAACCTTGGCATGGAATTCCTTGAAGACGTCGAGCACCTGCCACTTGTTTCTCAAAGCATAGAGAAATATCTTCCTGGAATGGTCATCAATGAATGTCACAAAGTATAATGCTCCACCGAGGGATTTTTTGGTCATGGAGCAAACATCAGTGTGCAAAATGTCAAGAACATTCTCCGCACGGTGCGGCGGGCGTGTACGAAATGCAACCCTATGTTGTTTGCCAGAAAAACAATGTTCACAGGGTTTTAAGGTTATACCTTTCAACTCAGGGAGGTAATCCTTGCGAGTAAGATCCTGCATGCCCTTCTCACTCATATTCCCAAGCCTCTTGTGCCACAACTCAACCGAAGTGTCATTCTCGACGACGTTCAGCACATCATTGAATAGCTTGGTTTTAGTCACATAGAGACATCCTTGCTTGCTTCCTCGAGCCACAATCAAAGAGCCTTTGGTGAGTTTCCATTCTACATCACCAAAATAACTTCCATGGCGAATGTCATCAAGCTTTCCAACTGACAACAGATTCAGCCGTATGTCGGAACATGTCTCACGTCATCAAGCACCAACCTGCAGCCTGTGTTTGTCTCAATGCATATAGTGCCCTTGCCAACAGTAGTCGATGAACCACTATTCCCCATCCTCACCTGGCCAGTAATGTCATTGGTATAGGACGTGAAATACTTCTTGTGTGATGTAATGTGGAAGGACGCACCTGAATCCACAACCCAACTCATGGCATCATCATGAACATCACTATCGTATTCTTCATCTTCAATGACTAGGTAATCTTCACCTTGCTCACATTCTGCAGTCATGGTGGCACCATTCTCGCCCTTTTGCTCGGCCTTCTTCTCGAGTTTTCCTTCTAGAAGATCACTTTTGTATTTTCTGCAATCGCTCTTCTTGTGTCCTGGCTTGCCACAATAATCTCTGTCTTGACTTTGATCTCCCCTTAGACTTCTAGTCTTTTCCATGCTGAGATTTGCCTTGGCCACGTCCACGGTTGTCATCCTTGACATGGGATTCAGCCACATAAGCATCAGAAGAGGAGGCATCGCCTTTTCCCCTCTTTCTAGTTTCTTCATTCAACATGCTATTCTTCACCATATCCAACATCAGCTTCCCATCCGGAGCTGAATTGCTAACTGACACAAAAAGCATGTTCCAACTATCATGCATGGAACTCAGCAGCAACAATGCTTGCACCTCATCCTCGAAGTTGATCTTCATGGCGGAGAGTTGATTTATATGGCACTGGAAGACATTCAAGTGTTCAATAACACTGCTACCATCCCGGTACTCAAGTTTGGATAGTATTTTGATTATCGAGGCCTTGTTCATAGTTGTCTTCCTCTCATACATTGACTCCAACTTTTGCCACATCTCATACGCATTTGTGTCGTTTGCAACATGGTGTAATATATTATGGTTGATGTACAAACGAATCATACATACCGCTTTTCTGTTTAGCACTCTCCATTCTTCTTCCGTGACACTAGATGTCGGTATTTTGTCTTTCACAATTGGCTCATACAAATCCTTGCAATAAAGGATGTCTTCCATCATGGGCTTCCATAATGAGAAATTGGAAGAATCAAGTTTTATCATGCCACTTGTGGCAACGCCTTCTTCCAAAGCCATTGCGAGATAGCAACAACCTTAGAGCAAATCTATGCTCTGATACCACTCTGTTGGGGAATTAGCACACTCAAACGTGATATGAAAATATGCAGCGGAATAAGATGTAAACTTCAGCACCACTTGTATGCTAACTCCATGGATCGTTGCTCAATCATGGAAGGAAAGATATGCATCAAAAATATATGGAGTAAACATATTCTGTCTCAACCGAAAACAAGTCCTGTGTGCTCTCACACACAGTTGCTGAAATCTGCAGGTAGGCAAGACAAGTCCTATGTGTTCTTAGTACATAGGAGCAACAACAAAGTAAATCAACACACAAGGACACCAATCCTTTTTACGTGGAAAACCTCTCAACTTGAGAGGAAAAACCACGGGCTGAAGCTATCCAAATCTTTTCCCACTATTATCAAATGGGGATACAACTTATTTTTCTCTAGAGAGCACTAGAGGATCTCATACATCAAGATACACACGGATCTTGGATGCCAACAACAAGATTTGGGGCACAAGAGTTAGGGATCAGAGCAAGATGGTGGAACCATAGCTTGAAGGAGACAAGGTAGTGGATCTAGACATCACGACCTTGTGGGCAAAGCCCGGTGCTTGATTCAGTTTCTTCCTTCAACTTCTCATCTTTCCCTTCTCTTTTGGTTTTCTTCTCCAATGGAGGCTAACCTGGATTTTCGTCACTCCACCTTGTGGTGGCTAGATGGGAGGCTTATCATCCTATTCCCTCATGTGCAATGTCCAAAATGACTCTTGATCATAAACCTAAAGATTGGTGGGCTCTTGCACTGGTTTGGGCCGCCTGAAATGCTTCACAAGGTCATCTCCTCAGAGCCCACATGAGGAGGATACCCAACATATATTTCTTTGGTATTAGCTTGATATTAATATATTTCTCACTACTCAATACTCAAAAACTGCTGAGTTGCAGAGTATGAGCTTAATATGAGTAATATATATATATATATATATATATATATATATATATATATACGACAGGACTATTCAGAAACACCTCCTTAAGAGGTTCCTATATAAGCTTATTCAGCAACCTTCCCACCTAACTATTCTTCCCCACCTAACCACTTTCTTCATCCTCACACCTGACACCCCGTGTCCTCGGCCTCCTCTGCCCCCAGCACCGTCGGCCACCCTTCCTCCCCGCGTGCCGCCGGCCGCCTCCGTCCCGGGCGCCGCCGCACCCTCTTTCCCGCGCGCCTCCACCCTCCTCCCCATGTGCTGCCAGCCGCCTCCACCCCGGGCGCCGCCGTGCCCTCCTCCCCGCGCGCCTCCATCCTCCTCCCCGCGCACCGCCGCCATTTTTTTGTGGAGGGTCGCCGTCCATCTCCCCCGTGCCGCACCCGCGCGCCACAGCCCCCCACATGCCGCCGACTTCCCCTACCCTAGGCGTAAACACCTCTCAGACGAATAGCTACTGCACCGGGCAGAAGTTAACTTGCATACAAGAGGACGTTAAATGAGGGCCATGGAAGTTAAGAAGTGAATCAGACGGAAGTTAACTTGCAGAAACGGGGAAGTTAATGAGGGTTATGGAAGTTAAGTTCCACAAGCAAAAAACACAAAAAAATGATGCTCCGTCAGAAAGTTAACTATCATAGAAGACGGAGTTAACTTGTACACATAGAAAAGTTAAGATGGTCGCAGAAGTTAACTAGCATAGGCGGAAGTTCGTGGAAGTTAAGAAGTTCACGGAAGTTAACTTATACACACATGACAGTTAAGAAGTTCGCGGAAGTTAACTTACACATGTGAAAGTTAACATTAATTATTACTACTACAGACTAGAAGTTAACTTGAAAAGAAAAAAATAAGTTAACTCGTATTCGCGTGGAAGTTAACAAGGGATTTCCGGTGTTCACGTGAAAAAGAAAATAGCTACTCTGTCAGGAAGTTAACTAGCATAGAAAGGGAGAGTTAATTTGCACACACAGGAGAGCATGTGAAAGTTAACGTTCATTATTACTACTACAGACTGGAAGTTAGTTTATAAAAAAAAAGTTAACTCATGTCCGCGTGGAAGTTAACAAGACGTACTGCTATTCGCGTGAAGGGAAACAGGGGGTTCCTGAATAGTTATTCAGGAATCGGTTCTTAAATAGCAGACACACACATATATATATATAGGTAAAATAACTAGGACATCATGGTGCCCAAACACCATACGTGATACACATATTTTTGTTTTGAACCACGCATACCTGAGGGTATACGTAGCTAAGTTATACATACCTAGGTATCACATACATAGGATATGCATACCTAAGTTACATATACCTAACATATTACATTTTTAAGGTGTACGTACGCGGCATACGTGTATATATCATACTACACCTGGGTGTAGTTACACCCACATGTATTCACGGCAGCATCTATCATACCGGAGAGTAGATACGCGTAGTATGAAATATATAAGAATATTTAGGAAATATATATCTACTATTTTTCTGGTAGTATGTAACTTTTCTTCACATACTTTTTTTTATGTACAAATATATCGTATTTTACATATATGGCAAACTATGAGTCCATTTACAATTTTTTCACCAAACTTGTTTAAAAGTATCTTAGATATAGTATATGAACATACAAATAGCTAAAATATTACAAATATTTTCGTAAGGTAGTATAGAAGATGTGGATGTAGTTACACCTGGAAGTAAAAAGGATTTTTCCTATATGTATATAGGAAACGTGGGTGTAGTCTCCTATTTGAGTATGTTCATATACTATATCTAAGATACTTTCAAACAAGTTATATATATATAAAGAAGTTATATATATATATATATATTCAAACAGGGTGAAGAATAACTATTCTACACCCTGGGTATCAAATAGCACCACTATATATATATATATATATATATATATATAGGAAAAATACTTCGTACTTTCGGATGTAACTACACCCACGTCTCATATACTACCTTACGGAAGTATTTGTAATATTTTATCTTTAAGTATGTTTATATACTATATCTAAGATACTTACAAGCAAGTTAGGTGAAAAAATTATAAGTGCACCCATAGTTTGAACTATATATGTAAAATACCGTCATATTTGTACGTACAAAAGGAGTATGTGAACTACCAAAAAAATAGTATATATACTGCCCAAATATTATATATATATATATATATATATATATATATATATATATATATATATATATATATATATATATAGAGAGAGAGAGAGAGAGAGAGATATAGATATCCTGTACAGCCGTATAGGAAACGAACCTAAAACCAGCACGGTAGGTTTACAAATTCTATAGGTGAACGAACACTGAAATATCTCTTACAAGTTAGTACAACACTCTTCACAGGCACCGTATTACTAGTTCCTACCTAGTTACGCTCAAGTTCTCACTTCTGTTTAATAGAAGCAAACATATCCTTGAGGGGGCGATTTGGAGCATCAGCTCGGGTGACAATCTCCATGACTTTGTAGGAGGACTCTTCCGGGCATAACAATGCTTCCACAGCCACTTCTGCGACCTGGTCTCTCGATATGGAGCCCTCGTAGAGAGTGTCCTGCAAATAGTTCACAGACAAACATCACATTCTTTACTTGTAAGAACAATTTCTTGATGACAAGGTATCCCAGTTGTTATCGAGCGGGTGAATTGCATCAAAGTACCTAAAAGTTGTAATGGTAACAATATGATTTGACAATCTACTGAAGACATTTTTTTTACTATATCCACAGGACAAACAATGAAATGATTTCAGCACTAACCCTGGAACTTCAGGATTATTTGAGGAATATGTAAACTACTAGTACATCTAGACTCTTTTCACAAAGGTAAAGCGTATTATATTTTGAAACGGAGGGAGTACATCCGAGTGAGACAGAGACAGAATGAAACACCTGAGATGCAATTTGATCCCCTTTAAGAGTGTACATGCTTACCTCTGGCTCTATGACTATACTCCCAGTTGGCGGCTGCTCTGTAAGCCCTCCGGGCCTTACAATGGTGTAATTTATTCCTGATCCCCTAATGTATTTCTCTGCCTGTAGCTTCGCAACGAGTACCAAGCCAAATAGGTTCAGCACAATGTAGGCTGGATTCAGAAGTTGACCCATCGCGGCTCCATTTACCAAAATGGAGCTTACGAGTATGAATCTTGTAACTCCTGCCTTCCGGCATGCTTCCACAAGACTCACTGTCCCTAAGTTGTCCACCTGCAATAGCATAATATTCACCTAGCTATCACTTGCAGTAGCAAAACTGAACAATGCCATGGACAAGCAATTCAGGCAACAAACTGAACTCGCAATTCGATTAATTCGCAGACAAACCTTCCAAGGAGCAAAGGGATCGAACGACCGCCGGAACCCCGTCGCGCAGATGACGGCGTCGACCCCGCGTACGGCCTCAACCAGTTTGTCGGCGCCCTCCGTCACGTCGGCCCTCACCTGCAGTTCAGCCGATACGCATCTCACAAGTCACAACACAAGCTACTGACAGAAGGACAGTAGCAATGTAACTAGTGAAGTGGAGATGAACTAACGAGCTGGAGGTTGGGGTCCTGGGGAAGGCTGCCGCGGGCTCTGCCCACGTCCGTCGTGCCGGCGACGACGCCGAAGCCCCTCTCCAGCAGCTTCTCCACGACCCGCTTGCCGGTTTTCCCCGTCGAGCCGGCCACGAACACGGTGGTCGTCTTCTTGGCGTCCGGAGCGCTCGCCGACGCGCCGTCCATCGTGGTGGCGGCCGGGCAGGTGAGGCGGAGCTTTCTGGTGGCGGGGGAGAGGCAGACGAGCACGGGAAGCAAGCGGGGACGGGCGGTGGTGGCGTGGAAAACACCGGCCATTGGTTATGTGTGGCCTGTGGTCTGTTCCTTTGAGATATCTCCAGTACCGTCTTGATTACCGTCTCTCTTCTTTCTGTACGTGAGAGCACCTGTAAAAGCAGCTCTAAGCATGTAAAAACGCGACTGTAAAACATGTTTACAGTCTACTAAAAACGTGTTTTACCGTCTCGTTTTGTCTTGCAGAATGAATCCCGTAAGCTGCACTTGTAAAACATTTATATTCCCTCCTCTTCCCGCAGTCTGGTCGGATGGAATGGATTAAACTAATACCATATGGCTAGCTACCATATGACTAGCTAGCTACGATTGATGGACGGTGGCCGCACTGTCCGCTTGCGTATGTGCGTTTTTGGCCGAAATTGATTGATCAACCAAGCTCTACGTGCGAGAGCTCCGAAATATCAATCAAACTCTACGCGCGAGAGCTGCCTGTTGCTTGCGTACGTGCGTTTCCGGACGAAATTGAATGATCAACCAACCTGTATTGCGAGCGCTGCTTGCTGCTTGCGTTTTCGGCCGGGATCGATTGATCAACCAAGCTGTACATGCGGGTGCTGCCTGCTGCTTGCGTACGTGCCTCCCTGGCCGCGTGCTGTGTCTGCTCGCGCCTGCTTGGTCTTGCAGTGGCGTGGCCGCTTCGCTGGAGCCCGACGCAAATGGCCAAATGTTGCTAAGCAGTGCCAATTTGACGGTTGGAGGGAGAGTGTACGGATGGCCACCGTCGCATGTGAGCGGCCGAGGAAGTGCTGCTCTGGGCTATAAACGCCGGCATGTAAATGTCCCTTGTAACGCTAAATGTATAGGCCGCAAGGTTGGATTTTCGGGTCACCGTAAATCGATTTACATGTCGAGCCATTCTACAGGTTCCGCTAGATCGACCAGACGGACGCGAAACTATATGTCACCGGAATTTTACAGCTTTTGGCTTGTTTATAGGCTCCGTTAGAGCCGTTTTAAGGTAGCTTCAAAAAGATGAACTAAAAAAGAAGTCCAAGCTACTGAATTCGCGATTTGCAGGTTAGTAACCATTTATGTAGACCGGAGACGGTAAAACGACACTGAACATTCGAAATTTTGTACTCCCGACAAGAATCAACAAAGAACACGACTCTGATCATACATAACTAGCGCGATTCGTACTTAATTACGTAGCAGTGATCCAAAAGACGTGCTTTACATAAACTAGGGTTGGAGCGTGGCCGTGACCTATACCAAAATCGAGCTCCTCATCAGCGGGAGCTTCAGGGCACGACGGCGTTGAGACGACGAGGAGCTCACGCCTCGAAGAGGTCTATGAGGTCCGCCACCTCCATCTTGACGACGGTGGCCACACGCACCTTGATGAGCGCGATGGCCCGGCGTCGTTGGGCCTGCTCGCGGAGGATCCCCACCTCGCGTGCAAGCTTGGACTCGCGCGTCATCATATCGAACGCTAGGCGCTCCTCGTCAGAGTCCTAAGCATAGTCGGCGGTGACGACTGATGACTACAAGTGCACATATAGTTTGTAGCTAGTTTCGAAATAAAGATATCGATCTCACAGGAAGAAGGAGTTTGAAGTCTAATAACTCTTGAATTAAATACTACAATAGAAATACTAAATAAAGTTCTAAGTAACAAGATAAAATGTGAGTATTGTATAAAAAGGTATTTTTGGATTTTTTTTATATAAGAGAACAATAAGTAAAGTAAACTAACTAAACACAGAAAATAAGTATCACGTATGTAAAAGAGATTTGGAACTGCAATAGAGAGGAAGCGTTCTCAGGGAGTAGCGGATATATCACTAGCATTATAAAGAGCTAAGGTAAAGATTATTATCATGAATATTCTCAACTATGTATGTGTGGGAGAAACTCCGTATTTGGACAAATAGGCAGCAACCACTGCTCACATCATCCTCATAACCACATCAGTCAGTAATCGACATCAATCGAATTACTACGCTATTAAGGGACATAATCTCGTAGGACGTATCTCATGGCATGGATAGTATTCCGTGAGTTTTCTCGGTTCCCAACTTGATACATAAGGGGTATCAACAGCTTTATAGTCACTATAAGTGCTAACACACCTCCGTCTACCAACAAGTACTTCCCTCCATCAAGTCCCTATGAGAGGCAAATATTGAGAAGTCGACTTCTCTCAACATCAAGATGAAGACAATCTAACACATGGTCACAACGATGAATATTATAATAAACTTTATCTTATTTCAATCTCATACTAGGGTTTCTCCGTCTCCCCAAGAACTAATGATCTACTCAGGCATGGAGGCAATCAACATCATGGCAATAACAATGAAATCTATCATAGATGAATATTACTTGTATAAATCTACAACGAGTACGGGAATTACAACAAGATCTAGACAAGATGTAGATGGGATGGATGGAGATGGTGGTGATGAAGGGAATATGCCCGAGAGGCAATAATAAAGTGGTTATTATCTTATTCCATGTTTATGATAAATGTTTATTTTACATGCTAGAATTGTATTGATCGGAAACATCAATACATGTGTGTTTAATAAACAAAAAGGGTTCCTAGTTATGCCTCTCTTATAGACTACCTTTTTGATTAACAGGATGATCAAGGTTTCCTGATCATGGACATTGGATGTTGTTAATAACAAGGTCACACCATTGGTGGAATGATGTGATGAACATTCATCCGAAGTATAGCATTACGATCAAAGTCATTATGTTTATATTGCTATAACATCATACGAAGTAATCTTTATCCTTAGACCATGAGATCATGTTAATTGCTAACACCGGAAGAGTATCTTGATAACATCAAACGTCACACCATAACAGGGTGACTATAAAGATGGGTTCAGTGCTACGAAGGTGTTATGTTGAGGCTCATGGATCAAGAGTGGGATTTGTCCATCCCGATGACGGATAGATATACTCTGGGCCCTCTCGGTGATATCACATTGAAATAGCTTGCAAGCAAGTGATGTGATCACTAGAATGTTATATCACGGGAACGAGAAAAGAGTGCATGTCAATAACGAGATAAAACTAGGTATGGAGATACCGATGATCAAATCTCGGACATGTAATATATCGTGGGACAAAGGGATTTAGTTACTAGCGTTAAAGGTTCTCACGATTATAGAAGTCATCGTTGAATGTGTAGGAGTCAGTATGGATCTCCGGGTCCTGCTGCTGATTATTGATCGGAGAGGGGTCTCGATCATGTCTGCATTATTCGCGAACCGTAGGGTGACACACTTAAGGGATACCGACACCATTTGGAGCAAATATGTTTCAGATAAAGATTTAAGAAAGCGCTAGAATTATTTCAATAGACACCGAAACTGTTTCGGGTGAAATTGCTGAAATTGGTTCTGCATGTAATATTGAAATGTTGCAGGGGTTTTATGTGAATGTTTGTTAATTAAAGTAATTAACAAAATTCTGAATAAAAATAATAAAAGAGTTTTATTAAATGAGAGAGCATTAAATTTAGAGAAATTTAATGCATTTAAAGTGGAGACTTTAAAAGAGAATGTGAAGGGGCATTTTAATGTGGAGGGGTTACCACCACATGAATGGAGGAGGTGAAGGGTCACCCCCTCCATGCGCCGGCCATGAAGGAGGGGCACCCTCATCCTCCTATAAAAGGCCACCCCCTCCTCACTTCTCACACACACCTCCTTGTGAAGGATCTCTCTCCCCCTCTAGTATTATTCCCCCATGGTCTCGGATTAGCGAGATACATGTTCCTGGTGGCTTTATCTGGAAAGGAGTTCTTTGCTTCATTGCTTTCTTTGGAGCGAGGGCGGAGGTTGTTGGGGTACGGACGTGTGTGCGATCACGGATGCACCGCTGCTGCGGTGCTGGACTTGTAGTCTTGGAGCTGGATCTAATGGACGTCTGGGCGGACCTGCTGGACTTCATCACGATCTTGAGATCGGCAAGTGTACGACTACATAAACCACGAGTTCCTACTCGTTAACAAAGCTCATTGTCTACGAGGGTAAGTTCTCATTGGATGTATGTCCACCTGTTGCTTTGTACCTAGTAGATAGATCTTGGCGTGTAGTTCACACCGTAGGAAATTTTTTGTTTTCTATGATGCGGACCCAACAGTGGTATCAGAGCCAGATCTATGCGTAGGTGCTTAGCACGGGTAGTACACATATGTTGATATGTGGGCGATGATGATCATGTTATTGCATCTTCTATGTATTTTGGATATTGGTGGCATAGTGGGATGAAGCGGCCCGGACCAACCTTACATGTCATTGTACATGAGACCGGTTCCACGACTAACATGCAACTTGTTTTGCATAAGTGGCTGGCGGATGTCTGTCTCTCCTACTATAGTCAATATCTGATTTACAACGAGTTGCTAATAACTTAGTTATCCTTGTTGTGGTTCATATTCGTAGGTAAGAACGGTTCTATCTCCGAAAGCCCTAAGCCACGTAAAACTTGCAATTGATAAATTAGAGGCGTCTAGTTTAGATCGTTGCTAGGCTAGTGTATTGATATGGTATTGTTGTAAGTAGATGTATGATAGATACTCTTACAACACACTCAACGTGTAAGTTCCATAGACCATGGCCTTACACACAAAGGAATGATAGAGATCATACCACGATGCAAGTGATAGAGATCAAATGCATGGACCATATCATCTCACTTTACACATTAGATGTTAGCATCTTATACTGCTAGTTTGGCGCTTTCTGTAGCATTGTAAGATGATCCCTCTTTTAGATATCAAGATAAAAATGTGTTCTTCCTTAAGTATGCACCGTTTTGTGGATCGTATTTCGAGACATCACGTGATGATCGGGTGTACTCGACTCTACGCTTTCATACAAACGGGTGTAAGAGTTTTACACATGCAGTACTAAGGTTCTTACTTGGCGAGCCTAGCATGTCTGAACATGGCCTTGGAACACGGACCGAAAGGTTAAGCATGAGTCATATAGTTGATATGATGCCCATATAGATGCTCGCCTTTGAAGCTACATCAACTCATGTGATGATCGGACTTGGTGTAGTGGATTTGGTTCATGTAATCACCAAAAAGGCACGAGGGATGTCGTTTTTGAGTGGGAGTTCATTTCTAGTTTGGATTAGTCGAACCAAATTTGTCATAAATTAAATCAAAGTGAATTTGCATAGTTTGTTGTAGTCATTGGCATTCGTTGTCTACCTTATGCTTAGTTTTTATTTGAGATAATAGAACTACAGAATTCTGGATATTTACTTTACGAACTGGTATCGTATTGTTTCGAATGTCAATTTAAAGTTTATAAGTCCTATTGCAAACTTTCAGCAAACTCTATTTACTCCATGAAGTTTAATAAGTAGTATTAAATAGAGAGTAAGAATTCCAATGTTAGTATCTAAAGTATCATGTTTGCCTCCATGATTATTGATATTCAAAAAGTTGTTTTAATATCAAGATTATATTGGAGCTGAAAGTTGTTTCAGAAACCATCATGTGTGAAAGATATTTTGATATCTGAAACAATGTTTTTTTGGTTGCATTATGATAGAGTATAATTTAGCAAAATACATGTTCTCATATTGTATGAGAATTTGTGAAGGATGGAGATGTTAGGCATCCGAATCTACCAAAAAGGTTTTGGGAACTGATATTATACTCGCGATTCTTCCTTATAGGCTATAGTAGCTTGATCATGAAAGTTGTCACGATAAGGATGAATAGAAGATGTAAGTAAAATGTTTACTACACTAATAGATTACTAAAGAATGGACTTTTGAAAGAACACCAAACATTTGATGATGGTGATCCACTTCAAAGTGCAAGTCCAAAGGTATTAGTATTTGACTATATACGCTTTGTACCATGTGTCATGTTGATGACACCACTATTGATGTTGATAGATTCTTTTAAAAGAAAAGGAATTGCTGAAAGAGAATCTATAAAATATTTGCTAGAAAATAAAAGGTTGGAGATGTCCAACTTAGGTATATAGAAGATATACATGTTATGGCTATATTCCTTGCTTGTTAAACAATGTGGTTCTTAGGTATTGGATACCGAATTGGTTGGTATGAAGTGTCATACAGGACAACGCAATTCATGAACTACAATGGCCTAAGTAACCAGCAAGAGAATGAGTGATGATGTTCATCGAAAACAAATAAAGTGTTATTGTGTTTTTCGTTGTCATCAAACCAAGCCTTCAAGGTTTGTTTAAATAATTGTTATTTTGTTCCGGTATCATGAGAACAATGGCTGTTCAAATAATTACCGTATTCCATAAAGGATGGATGAACTTTTACAAGTCTAGTTGGAGAAATCACATCCATAAACACTATTGCTAAAATGTCGCAAGACAAAAGATTGAAAGATCACTTATGAAGTGACATCACTGTTTAAATTATATTTGAAAGAAAACATGAAGAAACTCCATGTTGATGGATTTTTGGAGTCTTTGATTTTGATCAATTGACGCATGTGAGACTTTCCTCGAGATAATTGAAACTCCGTCCATAGGCCAGAGAGGAACGGATGACTAGCTTATTGGAAATTGTGCATGCTAATGTGCATAGTCCATTATGTGTAGCCATATGTGATGGATCTTTTTGCTTCATATGCTTTCTCTGAAAATTTGAGTGAATATATCTGTATATTTACTTAATAAGGAAGAAGTATGAAACATTTGAAAATTGTTCAAAGACTTTCAAGATGAAGTGGAAAATCATTGTAACAAGAAAATAAAGAGTTTATGATTCGATCATAAAGGAAGATATTTAAGTTACATGTTTAGCAAAAACACCTAAGACTTGAGGAATTGTTCCATGATTTGTGTTTCCCGATAAACCATAGGAGTATGGCATATTCGAGAGATAAAATCAAACCATGTTTGACATGGTAAGATCAAGGGTGTCATTTATAAAACTGCCATTATGTTTTAAGGAAGAGACTACCGCTTTTACACTGAAAAGAGCACCATCATGATCCATTGAAATGACACCATATGAGTTATGGTTTGGGATAAAACCCGAATTGTCTTTTCTTAAATTTTGGTATGCTATGCATAAGTAAAATGTTTACAACCAAAGTCGGATAAGCACGTCTTTGTAGGTTATCCCAAAGAATTTGTTGGGAATTTCTCCATAACACCGAGGACAAAAGAGTTTGTTACTTGGAACGTCAAGTTTCTTGAGAAGGAATTTTTCGTGAAAAGTTAAGTGGGAGGACAATAGAACTTTGATAAGGTTGTTGAACCTTAGCTATATGTGCTAAGTAGCGGCCTTGGAAAGTGTCGGTGGCGGCCACAATGCTCATGGCTCTCGTGATTACAAAAGGTGTGATCTCGGAGATTAGAGTTCCTATAGAACCGTGTGGGTCGGTAAGAATCAAATAGTAAGATTTGATAAGCAAGTCGTTATTGTTTTGACAATGATGAACCGACTACATGCAAAGAAGCGATGATGGGCACTGACTCCATAAAATGACTAGAAGTCATAGAATCCGTGATAGTATCCATACACGAGAAAACAAGTTTCTGAACTTGGAAGACCCTCCGGAAAGGCGTGAAGCCTATCACCGTGTTTGGATCTATAAAGAAATAAGACATGGATGTTTAACATCTATGAAATAGTCGACATGTCGGAAAGAAGTTTACGACAATGTTCAAGGAGTTGACTATGACAAGATTTGATCTTTCATAGCGATATATAGTCTTGACGGATTAATATAGCAACCACTACATATAATTTGGTATATGGTAGTTGAATAAACAAAACAAGGTTCTTCTAATAGAACGGTAACCTAGGACATGTACATTACATGGTCCGAAGGGTTTTGTTAATTCAAAGGGTGCTAAAAGGGCATGTAAACTTCAATAGTTGAAGTAAGCATAGCGGAGTTGGAATCTTCACCATGATGAAACTGTTAAAAGAGTTTAAATTCATCGGAGATGATGAAGATGCTTGCATTTGCAAGAAATTAAGTGGGAGCGCTGAGACATATTTCTAATACATTATGTAGAGGACATATTGTTGATTGGAAATGATGTATCTTGTATTGACACAAATTAAGAATTTCATTAAAATAAGATTTCGATGAAAGACTTGGGCAAACCCGGAATATTAGGCATCAATATCTATATGGATAGATTAAGGCGCTAATATGGTTGTGCCAGACATACAGATATGAGATATTGAAAGGGTTCAATATGGAAACAACAAGAAAGATTCTTGCTACATGGAAAGGATTGTATCAAAATTCAAGTGTTTCAACACTTGGTGAGTAAAATCACATGAAGATTTTGATCGATTATACCATGATATGTATATATCTAGAATGTCCTATGCTCTAAATGTTATGAGCATATACCAGAATGATTCATAAGATGATCATTGGACAATAGTAAAGATATTCTTATGAGCTTTGGAAGAACTAAGAATATATAATGTATAAGTGACAAATAGTTAAAGGTAGTTCATTGTAAAGTGTTACATTGATACTAGTTTTGTCACAAGATACAAATTAAATTTATCTTAATTTAGACTATGGGTGGCACAATGTAATGGAAAGGATGTTCCATGATGGATTTGGATGAGTTCCAAAGTTGAGACGTTGTGACGGATACTACAACAAAAGGCTAAGTATATGACTGCTATAGTAGCAGCAAAGGAGGGCATTTGTGTTAAGTAGTTTGTTATTAAACTAGGTGTGGTTCAAAGTGGGCTAATACTATGAAGATATATTGTGTGACAATAATATCAACATATTTTGAGCTGAACGAACTAAAGGTCTCACCAAAGGACCAAATCTATACAATGCCATCTCATTTGAGAATGAGTGATGTGTAGACACGCAGAGACATGCAAATACACACGGACTTGAAACTGTCAGATCCAGAGATTATGTTAACCACTAGCAATAGCGTATATGCAACATCAGAAAGCCATAGGTGTTCAATACGCAAAGTTTTTCAAACTAGATTATTGACTCTAGTGCAAGTGGGAGACTGAAGGGAATATGCCCGAGAGGCAATAATAAAGTGGTTATTATCTTATTCCATGTTTATGATAAATGTTTATTTTACATGCTAGAATTGTATTGATCGGAAACATCAATACATGTGTGTTTAATAAACAAAAAGGGTTCCTAGTTATGCCTCTCTTATAGACTACCTTTTTGATTAACAAGATGATCAAGGTTTTCTGATCATGGACGTTGGATGTTGTTAATAACAAGGTCACACCATTGGTGGAATGATGTGATGAACATTCATCCGAAGTATAGCATTACGATCAAAGTCATTATGTTTATATTGCTATAACATCATACGAAGTAATCTTTATCCTTAGACCATGAGATCATGTTAATTGCTAACACCGGAAGAGTATCTTGATAACATCAAACGTCACACCGTAACAGGGTGACTATAAAGGTGGGTTCAGTGCTATGAAGGTGTTATGTTGAGGCTCATGGATCAAGAGTGGGATTTTTCCATCCCGATGACGGATAGATATACTCTGGGCCCTCTCGGTGATATCACATTGAAATAGCTTGCAAGCAAGTGATGTGATCACTAGAATGTTATATCACGGGAACGAGAAAATAGTGCATGTCGGTAACGAGATCAAACTAGGTATGGAGATACCGATGATCGAATCTCGGACATGTAATATATATCGGGACAAAGGGATTTAGTTACTAGTGTTAAAGGTTCTCACGATCACAGAAGTCATCGTTGAATGTGTAGGAGTCAGTATGGATCTCCAGGTCCCGCTGCTGATTATTGATCGGAAAGGGATCTCGATCATGTCTGCATTATTCGCGAACCGTAGGGTGACACACTTAAGGGATACCGACACCATTTGGAGAAAATATGTTTCAGATAAAGATTTAAGAAAGCGCTGGAATTATTTCAATAGACACCGAAACTGTTTCGGGTGAAATTGCTGAAATTGGTTCTGCATGTAATATTGAAATGTCGCAGGGGTTTTATGTGAATGTTTGTTAATTAAAGTAATTAACAAAATTCTGAATAAAAATAATAAAAGAGTTTTATTAAATGAGAGAGCATTAAATTTGGAGAAATTTAATGCATTTAAAGTGGAGACTTTAAAAGAGAATGTGAAGGGGCATTTTAATGTGGAGGGGTTACCACCACATGAATGGAGGAGGTTAAGGGTCACCCCCTCCATGCACCGGCCATGAAGGAGGGGCACCCCCCTCCTCCTATAAAAGGCCACTCCCTCCTCACTTCTCACACACACCTCCTTGTGAAGGATCTCTCTCCCCCTCTAGTATTATTCCCCCATGGTCTCGGATTAGCGAGATACATGTTCCCGGTGGCTTTATCTGGAAAGGAGTTGCTGCTTCCATTGCTTTGCTGGAGCGAGGGACGGAGATTGTCGGGGTACCGGACGAGTGTGCGATCACGGATGCACCACTGCTTTGCGGTGCTGGACTTGGTGGTGCTGGAGCTGGATCTAATGGACGTGCTGGAGCCGGACCTGCTGGACTTCATCACGATCTTGAGATCGGCAAGTGTACGACTACATCAACCACGAGTTCCTACTCGTTAACAAAGCTCGTTGTCTACGAGGGTAAGTTTTCGTTGGATGTATGTCCACCCGTTGCTTTGTACCTAGTAGATAGATCTTGGCATGTAGTTCACACCATAGGAAAATTTTTGTTTTCTATGCTGCGGACCCAACAGGTGATGCAGTGGTTGATGATGAAGATCGATGCCTTAGCCTTTCGGATCTGCGCAGTGCAAAGATGGATCCCCGGTGGACGAGTTCCCCCTCAAGATGCCTTCCGGAGGTGAGATTTCAGCGATTTCTGGTTGTTCTGTATGTTGTCTCTCCGATCCAGTTGCACGGGGTGAAACTATTTGAGGAGGCGGTGGCGGCACCAACTATACGGCCAGAAAATATATTCCCGCTGTATAGTTGGTCGTTAAACCGTCTATATGCTTTAATCGCTTCAGGTTTTATTCTGGTGTTATTGATATTTCCCAAATAAGCGATTTACGTTGTTTTTTACTCCTTTTCTCCCCAATACAACTACTCCAAGAATTGTGTCCATTGTATCCATCACCTGTCCTGATCCTGGTGAAAATACACATAAAATATGCGTGTGATCACTGTAAAATACCAAGATCCTTTATCTATAGTGCAAAATAATAATATAAAACATGATGTAAATATGCACTCATCAACTTTCCCAAGCTTAGACTCTTGCTCGTCCCGAGCAAGTTAGCTTACTGGATGTGATCCTCATATTCATGAAGCTGAGTTGATAAAATAAATGAGGCACTTGCAGCATGTGTTTATCATATATGATACACATGAATAGTACCTTACTCAAACCATCTGAATAATATTAGCAGGCTTCCACACCTTAGAATTTAACAATTCACAAAAGATCACTCTCAATATGATGTAAAAGAATTCAGTTTAACCGAATGCGTTAGCGAGGTAGTGATACCTTTGATCCGGATTACGGATGTAGTATAGCTTCTTTTTCCCAAGTAGACCTAGGTTATCGAATCCTCGAGAAGCGAATGTGCAGTAAAGTTACTTTAACGGACCTTCGGGAGTTTTTAGAATTCCTTTTGTTTTTTTACCGGACCAATAGCTTGCGTCTTTTTGTTGTTGTCGATGATGGAGAGAGAGGCCTGTATGCGTTCGGTTTCACCAGAAGCTCATAAAACATCTGATGGAAATAAAAGATAGAAATAAAGTATGCATGTACTTGTTAGAGCAAGATAAATTATATGTGGGCAGTGCATCCATAATGTCTATTGCCTCCGCAACCGTTTGTAGCAATAACCTACTAGTCTCATCCATAGAAGAAAGAGAACTAATGATATGCATAGTGATTTCACCGTTAATCCCAAGAAAATCCCTCACATACAGCCGTACTACCCCTTCTATCACTGGGGTTCCCAACCTGCAGATCAGTAACATGCACAGTTGCTACATGGCTAGGCCGAAGCCCTTAGCCCAAGGAGAATTTCTCCCACATAGAGATGAGATCAACAATCACAAGCATTGTAATAAAAATCATAAGATTAATAGCAATAGTCTTACAATATCGCCAATCGGAGAAGAGATCTACTATTACAAGTGGTGGAATATGGCTATGGAGATAGAGAAGGGTTTGGAGATCTATAGGCGGCTGGTGATTTGTGGCAGAGACTTTTTGGCGAGGTCTGGCTTGTTTTCTCGTTGCCCGAGGCTTCTTTATATAGGGGTCCCTTCACGAAAGTTGTTCTGTTTAACCTAACGGTGGCGGTGCCAACTATATGACTGGAGCTATACGGCCAATTTTTTTGCTCCGGTCATATAGTTGGTCGTTAAAGCGTCTGCCTCCGTTGTACAGCTCCTGGTTTCTTATGGTTGTTGGAAATCTCGTATCTTTGACTTTAATGTAGTGATTCCCTCCTTTAAACGACATTATCTGCGTAGGAAAATATAAAAGAAAGGACTGCATACCCCTCTGAATATTAGAATTAGTGGCAGGGTTTAGAGAGATATTTCATCAAGAATAAGAGTAATATCCAGTTTAAATGTGGATATAGATGGCTATATTTCAGAGCCATCAACCTCCCCAAGCTTAAACTTGATCGTCCCCAATAAAGAAAACCAAAATCAAAAAGGAACTTAGTATTTAAACTGAAATAACAAGATGGGGATCTTACTCATGATTAGTAGTCTCATGTTTCCTCCACTTCACAAATCTAAAAAACTTCATCATAGATAGAGTAATGGCAAGCATATAATACGGGTTGCATTCATCCTTATAGTGCAGCAAAATTATTGTAAAAATGGATGATTCAAATGAGTAAACTTTATTCCATGTCAAGTAATTAACTCATAGGATTGCCTTTGAACGATAAAGTATAATTATGTAAATTAAGAGTGTGAGAGTTTTCATAAAAAGCATATACACTAGAGTATCTCAATTCTCCCACATAAATGAATCAAGACTTTGCAAGCACTATTTTTCTATTCATTGTCCTTCAAGAATTTTAGTTTTTAAGTAATTGAGAGCATGCCAAAAAAATATTAGTTTATCGGGCTGTGATGGACACTCATGGCATCACTAATGTTTTGTTCCTTTTGCATAATGATTTCTCATAATAGCTAGAGGAGTGATTCCATCATGAACACAGCTACCCGGGAGTGCCAAGAATCTTACCCACTATAGAATTGCTACTACAAGTGTTTAATCAACTCATAGCTAAAATCTAGGAGTTTCCTCCATGAATATCGTTCGTAGGCCAGCGGAGTTGTTGGCATCCCATGAAGTTTGACACGCATAAAGCTATATCATTCTTATGATTAACAAGTCAAACTTTGGCATGCTCACAAAAACTGCTAAACATTAATTCAATCGAACAAATCCTTTCAAAGAGAGATATTAAGTCAATCAACATTTTCAGTGGTGTTGAGTGTCTCTAGAAATAAGCCTTGAAGACTAAACACTACAACACCTAAGCCTTCAATTGTGAGACCTTTTCTTATTACAATTCTTTAGCAATTTTTAGGCAAGACTTGGTTAATTACGAGAGCTGAAACAAAACGTACCCAATTAAATACCCATGCAAACGAAAATCTTACTGCAATACAAAGACTCACTCCATCAATATAATATCTCAACATTTACTACTAACTAGCATGGGTTTCTCAAACTTCAAAAGTGGGGAGTCATAAGGCATACCTCTCATGTTTGGTTCCACTTCTCTCTTCCTTTTTTATTTGTTTCTTGGAAACTCAAAGTCGATCACTCTCCTACAAATATATGAAGACCTCGAGGCAGAAATAAAAGAAAATAAGGAAAAATGGAGAAATCTTTTTGTGGTTTTTAAGAGAGGGACTTTAAAAAATAGAAAATTGGCAGTAAAGCTCGGCTAGAAAATTTCGAAAGCAAATAGAAAGAACTAAAAATAATGTGTTGGGGAAACCAACACGAGTGCTTATAAAATCAAATAAAAACACAACCTCTAAATAAAAGCAAATAAACGCCAAGTAAAGATACATGAGGAAACTTCCCCAAGCTTAGGCTTTTGCAAGCCCTTCAAATCATTGTGGTGGCAGGAAAAAGTCGTTACTCCAGTTAACAAATTGAGTTGAGAGGTTACTTGTTGATTCTCGGAGGTTCAAAGAGAGGCTATGCATCCTCTCCATAGTCCCTCCAAGTCCTTGGAAATCTTGGTATGTGGCGAACCGGCTTTGTGGCTGCTCCGCTTGATAAGGAACTTCTTGCTCATCCTCTTGGTCCTCATCCTCTTCCGGAATCTCCTCCTCGAGTTGGTGTTGTTCAACCTGTGAATCATATAGCAAATGTCCTTCCTCGATAGAGAAAAGACCATTAGGCATATGAGCGGGGTAGAGACGCCCAGCTCCAGTAATATGCAGGTAATAAACACCACCTCTCATAGTAAGCATTCCATAGGCTCTCAAAGTGGAGAAACCAACACGTGTCTCACCTAGCACGGGTTGCATCTCACCTAGGTCGATGTCTAGGGCAGTGGCGAGCACGGAGATGACGCCTCCACCTGTGATTGTCCCTTGGCTTTGGGAGTCTTGGTGCTCCAAGTAGCGCACAAGGATGGCACCCAAGTTAAGTGACAAGCCGTAGTTGATGTAAGCAGCCTTTGTAAGGACTAGGATGTCCTCCTCGTTAAGTCTCGTGAACTCATTATGTGCCTGCAAGGTGTTAGCAATAACATAGAACAAATAGCGAATTGCATGATGTTGAATATTCTTCCCCTTGTTTACTCTACTAGTGAAACTCATTCCATTATAGTATTTTTCGGGGGTAGCTTCTAAGCCAGTAAAGGATGCGCGTAAGGCATGAATATCATTTTTTGGCAAATTAAAACATGCACACCATTCATCTAATGTTAAGGTGTAGTTGTTGTTCATCAGACGGAAAGAAATAGTCTGTCCTTGCCATTGTTTAATGGTGCTTTGCAACGAACTTAGAAATTCAATGGTTAAGTGATGACCCACAAGTATAGGGGGTGTATCGCAGTATTTTCGATAAGTAAGAGTTTCGAACCCAACGAGGAGCAGAAGGTGCTGGCTAGTGGTATGGATCAGGAATTCTCTGCAATTACTTAGCAAACGGATTTTTAGGGGTTTTTGATATAACAAGTAAACAAAGTATGAGTAAATAAAAGACAGTAGGAATAAATGCAGCAAGTGGCCCAATCCTTTATGCAGCAAAGGACAAGCCGGTTGTATTTCTATAGATGACCAAACGTTCTCGAGGACACATGGGAAGACTGTCAAGTGCTTTCGCTTCATATAGTCGATTAATCTTCTTTAGCTTGCTAATTGTTGTGTGGGTGAACCTGTGCTAATGTACCGCCCCATCCAAGACTAATACATACTTGTGATTATACCCCTTGCAAACATCCGTAAGTACAAGAAAGTAATTAAGGTAGAAAACTAACCATAGCTTTAAACTCTAAGACCCTTACGTCCCTTGTACAATGGTTTCCTAACGGGGGTTCAGGTTTCTGTCACTCTGGCAACCCCTACGATTAGTAGCCAAATACACAATGCATTCCCCTAGGCCCATATAGGTGAAGTGTCATGTAGTCGACGTTCACATGACACCACTAAAGGAAGTACACCACAACTTAAATAACAATCTATTGAATCTTTCTCAACGCAACTCCACTACTAACAACAAGACTTCTCCCATGTCCTCAAGAACAAAACGAACTACTCACAAGACATCATATGGAATATGATCAGATATGGAATAATGATGTATAACAATCGAAACATAGACAATAATTCAATGGTTCACTCAATGCCATCAACTACAAAGAGTAATCAACACCGGGAAAGTTTCCCCTGTGAACTATGCAAGATTCAACTCAATTGTTACAACAATATGGAGATGGTGATGAGGGTGCTGATGGTGATGATGGTGGTGATGATGATGATGATGATCTCGATGAAGTCGAGCTTGATGATGGTGTTGATGGCGACGATCTCCCCTCTCCGGGAAGGAATTCTGCTGCCTGCCGGAGAGATCTTTCTCTCTCGGTGTTTTCCGCCCCGCAGAGGCGGCGGAATCTTTCTGTGGTTGCTCCTCGTGTCTTAGGGTTTCGGGAGGATGATATACGCCAGAGGGGGGAGGCTGGAGTGGGCTAGGGCGGCCACACCACTCCCTGGCGCGGCCTAGGCCTGCCCGCACCATGGGGTGGTGTGGGACCCCTGTGGCCCACCTCCACTCCATCTTCTGGCATCCCGAGTCTTCTGGAAAAATAGAAATTTCCGTATATTTTCCCGGATTTTCTGATCTTCGCGAATTTTGCCTCCAAACAGCACCTTTTCCATCAGAATCCTGACTGCAGCGGTCCATGCTCCAAAAGTCATCAACCATGCAAAAATAGATGAAATAACATAATTATCACCTCTCAATACGAAATATATCAATGAATAATAGTGAATTAAGACATAGAATAGTGATGCAAAATGGACGTATCAACTCCCCCCAAGCTTAGACTTCGCTTGTCCCCAAGCGAAACTGAGCTCAATAAACATGACCTTAGGTTTATGGAGTGAAGAGTCGATAAAAGAATACGGACAAGAAGCATCACATTCATCAAATACATAGATCATAATAGAAGACAACACACTATTATATAACTCAACTTGCAATGAGTAAAGGAAACATAATAAAGATACATAAAGTGAATCATAATTGGTAATGGCAAACTTAGCTCTCGGTCGAAGAATAGTTGATAATTTGCTGGAGTTCACAAATAGCTGGTTTTCAAAGAAAGCTTTCAAAGTAGTAAACTTCAAGATAAGAGCAATGTGCAAAACAAGGAACATACGAAACATGAGTGAATAAATCATCAGATGAATGAATGAAACACAACAACTCAAAATACTTGCTGAGATAGAAGGGAATAGGTTTACTGACTCAACTACAAAGTAAAAGAAAGGGCCCTTCGCAGAGGGAAGCAGGGATTGCAAGTCTCATAAAGAGCTCCCAAAAATTATGATACTTACTAGCTTTCAACTCTCATTGCCCCTATCATAGGCATCTTTAGGTGATTAAGGTTAAAGTGACACAACTAAGAGGATATGCTTGACAAGTTATAAGTTGAAATCTCATGCCCCTTACTTATGAGTACCGATCCTCATGCTACTCAACTTCAGTCACGAGCAAGCTCTTGTCATTGTAAATACATGCGTATCATTGAGAACCGCCAACGGGGTACCCCTTGCACATGACACAGGAGCTATCCCATAATCAAAATGACAAGGCAAGCAGACAGTGAGCATCTCGGCGATCTTTTTATTTTCTATTTGCATAGGTTTTTATTGAGGATGCTTCATAGAATGCTCACTATAGTTATGCTGCAAGTTTCCACCATGATTAGGCATGGCTTAGGCTAGACCCGGTGTTTCTCTAACACATATAAACTCCATGATCTTACAAGTTCCACTTTTATTTCACACCGCCGGGATCCATAAGCAAAAGAACATGATATCAACTAGGTACAAGTACCAATGAAGTGTTGAAAGCGGTCCCCATGATACATGGTTCGGCTAGCTTCAACTCATAAAGCGCAAGCATATACGCAACAAAGAAGGACCCAATGGTTCAAGTTTATTAAATCCAAGAAAGTAAAGTGTGCCATCAAGTTCGTGAGAGCCTTAATCACTAATTTTCGCATAACAAGTTTAATTTGGGAGGTAGACAAAACATGAATTTACTTGGAATAGCAATGATGCTACTAGGTAGGTATGGTGGACACAAATGGCAAAGGTTTTGGTTTAAAGGAGGTGGATGCACGAGAAAAATTTGCTCTCAGTACAGGTTTTTGGCTAGCAAGGCTGGGTAGCAAGTACAAGAGTTGAAGGAAACAAACAAACATACAAATGATAAAGACAAACATGCAATCTTCCTTGGAAGCACAAAAGATATTAACTAGAGAATACTAAACTTATGAGAAAATCAAGAAAGAAAGATGATGAAATTATTTTTCTTTAGAGTACTTCTATCTTTTTCTTTCAACTCTCAAAAAGGTGTTGCTACTGACCAAGCCAGGTTTGCCAAAACCAACTAAATTAACTCAATGATCCCAAAGTGATACCAAAACTAACAACAAGATCAATCATATAACCACGAATTGAAAACTATCATAAGCTATGCAAAAGAGTGAATGATAGAACTTCTCATTAATATTCCATAACGGCAACTCACACCAAGGGATAGAAATCTAACGAGAGAGGGGACGCTTCCATAATGCAAACCATACTACAAAATAACTCCTCTATTCATGATATGACTCTACTAATAAGGTAAAAAGATAGAAGATAGTGATATGATACCGCGACACTCCCCCAAGCTTGGAACAAACCAAGGGGATGCCAAACCTGATGACGAATTACTCCTTAGGTGGTGGTGGTATCCTCTCGATGAGCTCTCTGATCAGTTTCCCCAAGTCCTCAATCTCGAAGGTGATATTATGAATAAGCTGCGAGTTTTTCTCAATGCGGCTCATGATCATGTCGGGTTGATAATTCTAGCTCTTGCTATTCTTTCCCCACTCTTACTCCTTGAAGTATTCTTTTCCTGCATGGCTAGAATGAGGCAAATCCCAATTGGAGGGTAATTTCTCCTTGGGCATATTCTGGTATTGATGCTCATGGATAAGGGTATGGAAAGGATTCCTGGTGCGTGGAGGAAGTGACCGTGGAGCCAAACTGTGACAAGGAGCTTTCCCTCCAGTCTGCATCCGTGCAGTCCTTCTAATCTTGGTAGGTTTCACCACTCCAATGCTTGCAATGGTGGTGCTGGTATACGGACGTTGGCCTTGCTCCTCTTCACCTTCACTCTTGATCTCCTTCTTCTTCCCGGGGTCTTGGAGGTCTTCCTCCATGGGCTCCTTCCCTTTATCCTTGGTGGACACCACTGTGCTTCTAAGCTCTCAAAGAGTATGTCCTGACAGAAATAGATCGAAACAAAAACACGACGAAAACACGATATCCGGACCTCGGGGGATCCGGGGGGTTATATATTACGCAGTTTCATATCAAAAGGAAGGTACTGGGAGAAAACGAGTCGGAGGCGGAGTCCTGGGTGGCCTCACCACCTGGTGGCGCGGCCAGGGGTGGGCCCGTGCCATGGGGTGGTGTGGGCCACCCCGGCTCCGGTTCCGTCCCTTTTTTGCTTCGAAACTTTCCTTATTGACTGAGAACTGCAAAAATATAGTTGGATTGTATTTTCGTGGAACTTTTCTTACCAGAACTGTTACCTATTTGAACACAGACTCTGCAGGTCTCTGAATTTGGTATCTAGTAGATTCTTTCGGGGTCATCTCTTGAATATCATCGATATCTTCATCTTCATATACTTATTACTTGAGTCATAAAACCTTTCTCTTCCTTATTACACCATTGTCTCCACTTCCTGGAAATTTCTTTCACACAAAACTCCACACAGTTCTCATTAGCAACATTAGTATATAAGAAGTGATAAAACCTTTTGAGTCCAACTTCAACTGAAAACCATCAAAACAAAAGCTACTATAGCAACTCCTTCCGAAAACCCAAAAAGAATTCAAAAAGTAAATCGAATAAAGAAGCAAATGCAAGATTGGCAAAATCTGTCAAAACAGACCAGCAGGTAAAGATCAATTTTTTTCTAAAATCTTCTGTTGCTCAAATCAAAAAGTGCAAAACTAACGAAAGTTAAATAACAACCTGGGGCAGAAGCACAAAACATTACAGCTGAATCCGACAGACAGAGGTCTCTCACGAATTTTTATGGTGAAGCACAAAAATCTGTTTCGGGACAACAACTTCCCCAAATCTTACTTCTCTCTCATTAGAGGTTGATCTTGACACAAAAACCAAACAAAACAGATAAGGAGCGGTTATTACCGAAGTAATAAAACAAACTAAAAGCAAAAACAAATTGGGTTCTCTCCCATAAAGCTCTTTCTTTATAGCCATTAAGACGGGCATGATAATTTTGAAGAAGCTCTGATAGGGATATGAATTAAGGTGAAAGAGAGCATTAAGAAGCAAAAAATACACACGTTTAAGTCTAACCCACTTCCTATGCAAGGGAATTTTGTAAACAAACAAGTTATTGAAACCAAAGGCAACTTGCATAAGAAGGCAAAAGAAGCGCAATATAAAAACTTTCAGCATAAAACGAGGAAACTTGATATTATTGAGATACATAAGAACACTTTTCCCTCTCTCATAGTAACTTTCAGTATCATGCATAAACTTAACAATATAGCTATCACAAGTACTATCATAGAAATGATCACTCATTCTAACAGAAAACACAGGAATACTAGCTCTCATAACACTACTTTGTGAAACAATATTAGAGATATCCTTACAAAGGATAGTGTGTCCCTCTTTTTCATATTTAGCAACAAAGTCTTTCACATTTGCTACAATAGGTTCATCAACCATTTGGTTATCAGGTTCAACAGCTTTACTAGTACTTTCATTAACTATACTAGCTATCATAGAATGTTCCTTTACCTTAACTAGAAAAGGCATTTTCTCAATATAAGGTTCAGGTAAAACATGATTAGTAGTATAAACTTCAGTATTTCTTGAAGGAAAACTCTTAGCAACATCTTTATAAGGTTCATGATACTTATTCCACTTATTTTTAGGCACTTCAATGTAGGAAGAAAAAGCCTTAAAATAAGAAGCAATAGCTTGAGAGTCTAGACCATAAGCATTTTTAATATTTTGAAAGTCATCAGTTCCCATAAAAGATTCAATGCATTCATAATCATAATTTATACCTGACTTTCTACCTTTGTCATTCTCCCAAGCTTCAGCATTGTCTTGAATACGGTCCAGAAGATCCCATTTAGCTTCTTCTTCCATGCGATTGAATGATCCACCACAAGAAGCATCCAACAAATCCTTGTCATGTAGAGGGAGCCTTGCATAAAGGTTGTTGATAATAATATTGTTGGGGATCTCATGAATGGGACATTTGAGCATTAGTAACTTCAATCTCCCCCAAGCTTGAGCTGTACTCTCTCCATCAAGAGGCCAAAAGTTGTATATTTGATTCCGATCTTTATGAATCTCACTAGGAGGATAAAACTTTGAATAAAAGAGAGGCACTATTTCCTCCCATTCCAGAGCTTGACCATTCTTCAGCAGCTTATACCATTCCTCAGCTCTTCCTTTCAGTGATAATGAGAATAACTTCTTCTTAACTTGATCTGTAGTAATACCTGCACACTTGAACACCCCACATAATTCGTCTATAAAGAGTAAATGATCACTGGGATGGACAGTTCCATCCCCAACATAGTAGTTATCCATAACACGATCAATAATTCTTGTAGGTATTTTGAAAACATCTTTCTCAGCAGGTGGTGGCTTATCTACTACCTTAGCAGTGGTAGTAGCATTACCAAATAAGAAACTCAGCGAATTATCCATAACGAAAATAAAGCAACTAGCAGAAGTAAACAATACTCACAGTAGAAGTTTCCTTTACCAGTTCCACTCTCCAATAGCGCTTCACTCCCCGGCAACAGCGCCAGAAAAAGTCTTGATGACCCACAAGTACAGGGGGTGTATCGCAGTATTTTCGATAAGTAAGAGTGTCGAACCCAACGAGGAGCAGAAGGTGCTGGCTAGTGGTATGGATCAGGAATTCTCTGCAACTACTTAGCAAACGGATTTTTAGGGGGTTTTGATATAGCAAGTAAACAAAGTACGAGTAAATAAAAGACAGTAGGAATAAATGCAGCAAGTGGCCCAATCCTTTATGCAGCAAAGGACAAGCCGGTTGTATTTCTATAGATGACCAAACATTCTCGAGGACACATGGGAAGACTGTCAAGTGCTTTCGCTTCATATAGTCGATTAATCTTCTTTAGCTTGCTAAGTGTTGTGTGGGTGAACCTGTGCTAATGTACCGCCCCATCCAAGACTAATACATACTTGTGATTATACCCCTTGCAAACATACGTAAGTACAAGAAAGTAATTAAGGTAGAAAACTAACCACAGCTTTAAACTCTAAGACCCTTACGTCCCTTGTACAATGGTTTCCTAACGGGGGTTCAGGTTTCTGTCACTCCGGCAACCCCTATGATTAGTAGCCAAATACACAATGCATTCCCCTAGGCCCATATAGGTGAAGTGTCATGTAGTCGATGTTCACATGACACCACTAGAAGAAGTACACCACAACTTAAATAACAATCTATTGAATCTTTCTCAACGCAACTCCACTACTAACAACTAGACTTCTCCCATGTCCTCAAGAACAAAACGAACTACTCACAAGACATCATATGGATCATGATCAGATATGGAATAATGATGTATAACAATCTAAACATAGACAATAATTCAATGGTTCACTCAATGGCATCAACTACAAAGAGTAATCAACACCGGGAAAGTTTCCCCTATGAACTATGCAAGATTCAACTCAATTGTTACAAAAATATGGAGATGGTGATGAGGGTGCTGATGGTGATGATGGTGGTGATGATGATGATGATGATCCCGATGAAGTCTAGCTTGATGATGGTGTTGATGGCGACGATATCCCCTCTCCAGGAAGGAATTCCCCAGGCAGAAATCTGTCTGCCGGAGAGATCTTTCTCTCTCGGTGTTTTCCGCCCCGCAAAGACGGCGGAATCTTTCTGTGGCCACTCCCCGAGTCTTAGGGTTTCGGGAGGATGATATACGCCTGTGGCCCACCTCCACTCCATCTTCTGGTATCCTGAGTCTTCTAGAAAAATAGAATTTTCCGTATATTTTCCCGGATTTTCTAATCTTCGCGAATTTTGCCTCCAAACAGCACCTTTTCCATCAGAATCCTGACTGCAGCGGTCCATGCTCCAAAAGTCATCAACCATGCAAAAATAGATGAAATAACATAAGTATCACCTCTCAATACGAAATATATCAATGAATAATAGTGAATTAATACATAGAATAGTGATGCAAAATGGACGTATCATTAAGCGGCGATAAGTAGGTACATCATTGTACACAAAGTTTGGCAGGCCAGCTCTATTTCAAATTAAATTGAAATTATCAGAAATACCGAGTTTTGGAGTAGAGATGAAGATCTCTTGAGGTTTTGAGAGAGTTTGGAGGTAGAATAAAGTAAAAGGATTGAAGTTTTGGAGTTGGAAGTACCTTCACGTGCATTTTTGTTGTAACATCCCAATTTCAGCAACTCTGATTAGTTGTCCAGAATGCAAAAATCAGGGGGAACAAAAACTTTTTCTTGTTTAGTGATGCAATGTTTGCTTTCTAGTTTTTTTATGCTTATGCACTGAGTATGTAGCAAATGATAGACTCCTTACCTAAACCTCAGTTGACAAAAGCTATTTACCAAAAACTGTCTTGGCTCATGTTTCATATTCTCAAATGTTCTGGCATTTCAAAAACCAGAGCCAAGAGGCTTATGTAACCAAAACTATTTCATTACCATCTATTGACAAAACTATGTAGAGCTACAATCTCCTTATGTTTTGAAGATAGAACCTTCAACTACTCTTACCTCTAGGTTTTCCAAAACCTTTTATAAAGCTTTTAAATTCTACTCTTGGTAGAGATACCAAGGACTCTTACCTTATTCAAACTCCAACCTTTCAAAATGCCCATCCTTATCTCAAGCTAAGCTTGATGGTAACCCTAGTAGTAGTTGATTACTTGTAAGATGAGTTGTCATGATCTGTTAAGATGATTTGCCTTGATATGCTGTCTAACTGGTTTGCTTAGGAACTAAAGTGAGCTACCCTAGGAGCTCATCCTATAGGATTAAACTAATCTAAGATTACAAAACCCTCAGCAATATTCCCAAGCGGGATCTGATCTCTAGTCACTAAGTAATCCTCTAAAACCGTTAACCAGATCACCTCTAATATTATCTCCTTCTAGAAGTATCCAAGTCAATGTAAACCAACCCCAAGCAGGGATCCTTTCTACTCAGTCTACACTTAAACATCATCCATTTGATGATGATTTGGAACCTTGCACCCTCTCAAAATCATCCCCTCTCATATCCTAGTCCAAATCTCCAACTCTGCCAAAAATGACTAAGTCTGGAAATCTGTTATCAATATCACATCTTTGAGTCTCCCTCATTCCCAATCCTTCTGCATTTTTGGTAATGCACTTGAACCATATTGTAGACCATCTTAAGGAATACCAAGTCCCACACTTTCCCTTGGTTAGATCATCCTCTAACCCACTTGTTCTTGATAGTTTTGCAGGCAAGAAAATAATAATTCATGTAAATCTTATCAACATGCCTACTTTGGGAGAAGCTCACACCTACATGTTATCTTATTTTCACCAACTCTTTGCATGATTGTGTTCTAATCATAAAGTTCTAGAAATACCTACTTCACTTGTTCTAATTGGATCCTTGTGCTTCAAAAACCCACAATGTTTTGAAGGCTATTTAATAACCTGCTTTGGCACCCTTATTTTATTCAAAATTTAGAATCAACCTTTGGAGAGCTCAACCCTGATCAACCTCGAACCTCTGTGCCATGGTGATATACCTAACCTGGCCTATATAGGCATATAGCTCGTGACCCAAGAAGAGTTTTGAGCTCCAAGATCCAAACATGTTTTGAAGGTATAAAAATAATAATGCCTAAGATCATATCTCTTGCTTTCCTTCCAAATCAAGTTGGTTTCTCAAAATCCAAGGTTGCAAAGGATAGATACACCTTGTGGACATCATCTACCCTGGATATAAAAATTTATCAAGTATTATCCATAATTCTTTTGGCCCAAAAATCATTAAATCCCTTTAATTAACAAAAACCTCAAAACTCCTTCTAATAAGGCAAGTTTGTTTTTCCCCAAAATACTTTGGCAACTCAAGGCACATTTGATGCCTATATATAATATCCTATCTTCCCACCTCAAAAATAAATATTTTTGAGATGCTTTATAAATTCTTTTTTCCCTTTTTCTTAAATGGCAGAACTGGAATAATAATCGTCTTAAATACTTTTAATCCTCAATAAACCATGGGAAAATTCCTCAAAGTATGGTTTCATATTTAGGACCATGTAACATCAAAAACCCATCATGTCCAATCCAAAAATCTCAAATGAACTCAACAAAACCCTTTCAACACTATTCGGAGAAATATTAAAATGGGGATCTACGAAGTTCTGAAAAATCCCAAATAATTCCTGGATATCTACCTTGACCTTATCTACCTACCAGTACCATCTTCAAACCTTGTCCTATGCAAAATTTTGAACTTCCTTCACAAGCACCATTTTGATCAAATAGTGCAAACAAATCAAAACATGAGGTAAAATGAAGCAAATCTTTATCAAAGTCTTACCACCACTCACCACAGCAACCATCACACCCCCCTTGGCCGTGGTGACCACTGTAGCAAGCCCCCTCCCTTGTCCTTAGCTAGTGAAGCATGTGAGGAGAGAAATAAGCCATATCTTGCAATATCTTAGGACTTAAATGCCACAACAGTTGTAGCATGCCTCACCCCCTCTCTGGTCAAACCATGGCCCCACTCCCCTCCCCTCTACACAACTGAAAGCTACCCTAGCTCTCCCTAGCCCCCTCTCCCTCCCCTCTTTTCTTTTCACCCGAGGTGAAAAAGGTGGAGCACCCAAGGCTCTTGGGATAGATACATGGCTCCCCCTCTGGTGTTTGGCACAACACCTCCTCTCCACCTCCACTGTCGACCAACCAGCAATCCCTCACCTCTCCATTGACCCCCCATAAACCAAGCTCACCATAGACCGTGTCCCCTTGTTTAAATAAACCGAGACCTCCCCGGCGCCCCCTTGCCCCTCATTTCCACTCCCCTCGCTCACCACACCCCTCCCCCAGGAGCCTGAGATCTCTCTCCCTCTCTGCTGCTCGGGAGAAGAAAAATCACTCGTCGGTGGTGTGAGCAAGCGTGGAGGTTTGCCAGGTCTCCGAAGCTCCCCTACCCCTCTACTCTGTCGGAATGTCTTCTCCTCGACCATATGTTTCTAATGCTGTGTTTCCCTTGCCCTAGGATGGCCCCTGGAAGAAGCTACAACGAAACCCCGACGGTGCGCCGCCCGCACAAACCTACGCGTTCCACTCCCGCACCGACCCTAGTCATGTCGCCCATCTCCCGACTCGCCATCGAGAGCCACGTCGCCTCCGCCCATCCCCGTAGCTGCCCGAGCGCCCTGGGTAATCCCCCGCCATCCCTGCCTCACTCTAGGGTTTCCGTCAGCTGCTGCCAAATGCGAGCTGGAAGATGAAGCTCGACCGTTGATAGTTACTTGATCGAACGACTTAGATGCCCCGATACCCCTTCACTTAATGTAGCCGCCATGGTGGGATTTCAAATCTGAGCCCATGCATGCCAGCAAGCTAGGCCACCTTCTCGCCCCTGGCCCAGTGGGGTCCCTGGAACCAGCCCAATTAGGATTTCTCTCTATAATGGTTTAATTGTTTTTCCCAGATCTGTTCAAATAGCTTCTAGGTTCAATCGATATGAAAATAAAGACTGCCATATTATGCCTAGATCTAAAATTCTTAGGGTCCCTGAACATTTCCTTAAACATGCAGTACCCCTAGCCAGTCCAAAGGCTGTCTACATTAATTATGATAAATCAAACTTTTAGATGTGTCCTTTTTACAAGATAAATCCTTCTGTAAGTTTTATAACTCCATTTCTTTTGAATCCTTTTTATTATGAAAGGTATGTGTAATACCCTGTTTGTCAACCCTGGCCCATCCCTTTATGCTTCCTAGTTTTTCCATAGTAAAAATAACAAAAACAGCCCAGATGTGACTTTAGAATTTTTTCTAGGTCAAACCAAAATGGGTATTGACCTAATTCCAGCTCCCAGTACACATGAATACCAATATCTATCAAAACCCAAGAGATCACTATTTACTGAGCATTTATTAAATTTTAATGAATTAAACACTTCTTTATATGGTAATAGCACCAAATAAATAATTCCAGAAGCTTTACAACTCCAAACATAGTGATTCAAATTTCTAATGGAAGGTATTTGTAATACCTATCATCTGTACTTGGTCTCATGTCATTTGGACCCATAAAATAAATCTGGTTAAAAAGATATTTTTTTCTGCAGAATGGACTTTGGGATTTTCCCAAGGGCATTCTGGTAATTATTTTGAAGTGATTCCAACTCTCAAAAATCACAAACTTAATTATACATTACATACTCTAAGCACAAATTTATTTGAGAAACAGATCTTTTATGGTGATTTATTAACCAAAACTAGAGTTATTTTCCACTAAAATAATCATAACTAAATAAAGAAAATGGATAAAATCATGAAACCACTTTTGTTGGCCTTGTTATTTCAATACCTATATGTTGATATAATTTTTATACATTAAATCACAAAAGCGAATCCACAAGAACAATTAAAGTATTTCCAAATACTACACTATCAATCTATAAAAACCTACTGAAGTGAATAATGTGTTGACTGCTTTTTTCCTGTACTATAATGATTCTTGTATGCTTTGTGTTGATTGTGGCTCTGTTTGCTTGCATGTATCCTCTTGACGATGATAGTTGCGGTTATATCGGAGGCAGAAGAAGATGGTTATTTATATTGGTTATTATGGTATTCTAAGAAGAAGTCTAGGGACATATATTGCCAGATTGTTGATCACAGGCAAGCCACCTTCTTGCTTATAAGCCTTGTCCTACTGTTTTACTTATGCATGTTTTATCTACTGTTTATGAAAACTGCACTGTTTTACTATATGTTGACTTATATATGGTAGTGGTTTGGCTCCTCCGAACTATTACACTTTTGTACTATTAAGTACAACCCCCTTGATGACATCTATTGTGCCCTAGTAGGATAGATGGTGCATAACACCATAACCCTTTGGAGACCATGTTTTAGCCGAAGCAAATCTATAGGATGGGAAGACCCGAAAAAGTTTTACAAAGAGTTTTATGATCAAACCTTGGCGGGGTTTGACCTACCAAGAGAAGTTTGAGAAAGAAAAAGGTTTTCGTTTTACAAACATGTTGAAGGAAAGAGGAGGTAAAATGTTTACAAAAACACACCCGGTTCTTTGCAGCTTTAGCTATAACAACTTAATCTGTGCAACCACATTACTCTGGAATGGGACAGGGCTAGGCTTGATGTTTGTTTACTCTGGTATAAGTTGCCTACAACTACTACAGAGGATTTAAAATCATGTAGGGTGGGCCTTCTCCTATAAAGGTTCATGTGAGACATCGACCTGGAGAAGGAACAAAGGGTCTACGGGCCTCCACGTGTTACTATGAGCCCCTCATTGAAAGCGCACACTTTGTGCAGTGCAAAAAGCGCTCTGGTTGGCTTGGGAACTATATAGGGCGTCCCGGTGTTGAGGGGAACAACCCTCATAGGGTAGGCACTTATATTGGAGTGGGCATCCTGAGAGTCTTGATCGGTTACTCGACTCACGATCGGTGTAGATCAGGGTAGGGTACCCGGATGGTGTGGGTAAAGTGTACAACCTCTACAGAGTGTAAATCTATTCGAATAGCCGTGTCCGCGGTTATGGACGGGTTGGACAAACTACTGTAGAGCGGTGCTGGTTTTGATTTCAAAAAGGACTTTGGAAAAGCAAGGCTTTTGGATATGTTTTGACCATGGGATGGTCGAAAAGGAGGAATGGGTTGACCATGGGATGGTCGGAAGGAAAGGAAAGGAGTTGGTCATGGGATGACCAGAAGGAGGAACTAATGGGTGACCCCATCCAATTAGTTTACAAGTTTTTAAAATGTTTCCAAAAAGGTTTATAAAAGTTTTTCAACAAAGATATGTAGATGCTATATCTACAAGAGAACTATTTGAGAAAAGAACCTCTCTTGGAGCTCTCCTACTACCACAGTCATACTGCATATTCTCTTGTTATTATCATTATCTTAAGGTGGTTTGCGAGTACATTCAAAGTACTCGTTGGCATTGTCCCTGGCTATTAACTTGGTCAGATCTCAAGAAGACGGTGACGATGACGACTATGCGAGCTAGGACGTTCTCCTAGTCAGTTGCCTGTAGGTTAAGGCATGAATCGGGCTCTATGCATGATGAAGTTCTACTGATGATGATTAATGTAGCCATAATGGCATGTAAAGTATGACATGTATCCGTTTAAGTAATGGATGTTTACTTTGATACTTGTCGATTATGTGCCACGACTAACTGATCATGGGATCGTGGTGTATGCATAACAGGAATTTTCAGAGGATTAATCTGGGGGCCCCACATTTGTGGTAGGACGCAACTATACAGGCGGAACTATATGGTCGGAACAAGGTATTCCAGCCATATAGTTGGCCTTTTGTCAAAATATTAGGGTTTCCTCCTGGCATGGCCGGAACAAAATGTTCCCACCGTATAGTTGGTCGTCATACTGCCTGTCCCTACGAAATAAATATACAACGACATCAATATCTATAAGACCGAAACTATACGGCCAGAATTTTTATTCCCACCGTATAGTTGGTCGTTAAACTCTCAGAACATTGGAAAAGAAATTGTACGAAGGCACTGATATCTATACGACCGGAGCTATACGGCTAGAATTTTTATTCCCGCTATATAGTTGGTCGTTAAACTCTCAGTACATATGAAAAGAAATTTGTCGATGGCAAAGATATCTATACGGCCAGAACTATATGGCCAGAATTTTTATTCCCGCCATATAGTTGGTCGTTAAACTCTCTGTGTGCATCAAAAATTTCTGTTTCTTCGAAAACTATTTCTTTTCCTGTAACTTAGTGATATACCTTGTTTTTGACACAAAATTGACAGTAAATATTGTCGACCAACAATAGCATGAATAAAGCAGAATTTTAAGTACTATCGAACTTCTTCTCCTCAAATGGAGTTTTCTAGCACTCTTTATTAAACATAAACTTTAGACTAAAACTAAAAACTTTACTCAAATCTTTATTTCACATGGGTTGCCTCCCATGAAGCACTCTTTTATAGTCAATAGCTTGACCTTGACGATACTCACTTGGGCCAGATGAGAGGAACACCCACTCCAAAGTAATTGGCATGAATATACTTGGAATAGAATAAGCTAGTAGGTAGGTATGGTGGACTCTTTGGAATAACTTGGTTTAGGGAGTTGGATGCATGAGTGGAACTCATACTTGGTTGTGGAGGCTAGCAAAAGACTGGGAGCGACAAACTAAGAGAGCAATAATGGCCATAATCATGCAGAGCGACAAAACATCATTGATCAAAGCATAAAGTGATACTACAAGTTGAAAACTAAAGGATCATAAAGGCTATGGTGACTTGAGATAATCATAACATGGTGTGAGCATGTTCCAAGTCAACCCAAATAAAGCATCAAAGGAGAATACCACTATATTATGCTTTAATATGCTAAAACAACGCATGATTCATCCAAGGCACATTAAGCAATCTCAATTGTTTATAATAAGTCATTCTACAACAAAGAATACTAAGCATAAAGCCAAAACAATATCAAGCATGGCATGACAAAGCATAGGCCACAGTCAAAAACGAGCTCTTTTTACCACATAAGCATGAACTTTCCTACTCTTTTCCAATCCAAACCAAACTATTTGCAAACCAATGTATGAAAGAGGGGGTCCAACCAATTTATTCAACAAACTAAGAAAACCAAAGCAAACTAAAAACCAAAACGAAAACAAAAAAGAAGACGCTCCAAGAACAATACAACTGTGCATGAAACAATAAAAATGAAGCGTTTGGAAGAAACCTGGAATTTTTATTGATGAAGAAGGGGATGCCTTGGGCATCCCCAAGCTTTGACGCTTATACTTCTTGGAGATTTCTTGGGGTGACATGTGTGGCATCCCCAAGCTTGAGCTTTAGTCCTTCCTTCATCTCATTACTCATTCCTTCCATACACCTAAAATTTTTCCTTCATACAAAACTTCACACAATCTTTATTAGCAACATTAGTGCACTCAAGATAAATAAGTCTTATGGTTCAGTTCTAACACCAAATAAACTTCCATTAGAACACTAGCTACTATATCACTTCCCTCAAAAAGCTCAATTCCCCAAAAGAACTCAAAAAGGAACCAACAAGAAGCAAATGCAGAAAATGGCAGAAATCTGTCAAAACAGACCAGCAGGTAAAGACGAACTTTTCGAAGACCTTCTGTTTCTCAAATCAAAAAGTGTTGAACTAACGAAAGTTAGATAACAACCTGGGTCAGAAGCACAAAAATTCACGCCTCAAAAAGATATTCAGAGATTTTACACGAATTTTTACGGTTAAGCACAGAAATCTGTTTCGGGACAGCAACTTTCCCAATCATTACTTCTCTCTCATTAGAGGTTACTCTTGGGACAAAAAGCAAATAAAAAGGATAAGGAGCGGTTATTACAGAAGTAATAACTTCCAAGACTCATCTAAAACTTTTGGGTTATCTCCCAATAAGTACTTTTCTTTAACGCCTTTAAGTTAGGCATAAGAAGCAAGAAAGAATCAAGTGTTCTCTAATGAAGAAGCATTAAAACCAAATTTCTTGCCCTTACCTCTCTTACTTTTATTCTTAACCTTGGGGAAAATATGATTGTTTGGTGGAGAAGAAAGGTGCATGGTCCACTTTCCCACATCTATTATTGCTCCAAGGAGTTCTAATAGGGACCTTCCAAGTGTAATTCGTCCTTTTCCTACACATTCAATAACAAGATAATCAGTAGAAATCATTTTCCCAAGGATCTTTGTAAACACTCCTTCAGCTATTCCAAGAGGTAATATGGTAGCATTATTAGCAAGAGATATTTCTTTTCCTCCTTTAGTAAGCCCCCAAGTATTCAAAGATTCATAAATATCCTTGGGCATAAGACAAAATTCAGACATGATATCACAGCGGGCTTGAAAAGTTTCAGTGTTTATCTCAATCTTTACTGTAGGGAGCCACTTTGATGGTTCAGAATTTATTGGAACATAATTGTGATGCTCCCTAAGCGTATGATAGCAATCTTTTAAGCTAGTAGTGCTAGTCTCAAGAGTGTTCGATCTAGCAAATATTCTTGCGAAGGAAATATCAGTTTGGCTAGGCAAGTTGTAAGTGAGGATCAATTTCTTTATAGCATTTATAGCATCATCCTCATTACATTGGAGGAAATCTCCTCTCATAATATCATCTAAAGCATATCTATAGCAAAGAGCAATTCCAAGGTAAAAACTGCTAAGGAACAAGCTTTGAGTCATTTTAGGCTCAGTTTTTTCATGTAGATCAGAGATTCTAGACCAAACTTCTTTAAAACTTTCCTCAATTACTTGTTTAAAAGTGAAAATCATTTCCTCAGGTGACATAGTGATTGGAGCAAGGCTAGACATGGTAGCAACTTAAGAAATGAACTAATTTTTTTGTGTTTTTGATAAAGAAACAAGCAAACAAAACAAAAAGAAACTAAGCAAAACAAAAATAACAAAGTAAAGAGATTGGTTATGAGGGACTCCCCTTGTGAAGATGTCCTTGACTCCACGGCAACGGTGCCAGAAAAATGCTTGATGGCTCAGTGTACGGCGCCAGAAAAGTGTTGGTGTGGTGTTGATGTAGAGCTCGTTGGGAACCCCAAGAGGAAGGTATGATGAGCATAGCAGCAAGTTTCCCTCAGTTATGAAACCAAGGTTTAATCGAACCAGTAGGTGCAAGGAAACACCCCAAAGGTGTTGCTAGCTGAGCCTTAGCAGGGCGCACTACTGGTGCTAGTAGCAACGTGGAGACCTACACAACACAACCACAGAACTTTGTCCCCAACTTGTGATGAGGTTGTCAATCTCATCGTGTTTGGCGGAAAACAAAGGATTAAACGTATTGAATGGAAAGAAGTAAAAGTTTGCAGAAAGTAAACACAAAGCAGTAAACAGTTTATAGATTGTATGTAAAGAAAAAGACAAGGACCGGGATCCATAGTTCACTAGAGGTGGCTCTCCTTAAGATAGAAAACATGCTGGGTGAACAAATTACAGCGGGGCAATTGACAAACATCGAGAAAGCAATACATGCATATACTAATCATCTTGAATCCTTTGAGATTCGATTGGGCATTAGAACATTATACATAGACCGCCATCCAACTACATCTATGACTAATAATCCACCTTCAAGTTATCATCCGAACCCCCTCCAGTATTAAGTTGCAAGCAACAAATTATTGCTTTATGAACTGCGTGTAGAGTAAACAATACGATTGTTCTATGAACAAAGGATTGTTGTTTTCTCCCTAGTAGCAACAGCACATCTAGTACCTTAGAGATTTTTGTCACTTCCCCAGATTACCAGAGGCATGAACCCACTATCGAGCATAAATACTAACTCTTGGAGTTGCTAGCATCTACTTGGCCAAGATAGCTACTAACAACGGAAAGCATGCAAGATCACAAATAACAAAGACATGATAGAATCAATAATCAATCTGAAATAGCATCTCAATATCCATCGGATCCCATAAACACAACATGCAGAATTACAAATAGATGATCTTGATCATGAACGGAGCTCACAAGATCTAGACATGAAAGCACAAAGGAGGAGAACCAACCATCTAGCTACTACATGGATCCGTAGTCCAAGGATGAACTACTCACGCATCACACCGGAGGCTTGCATGGTGATGAATAAGACCTCTAGGGTGAATTCCCCTCTCTGGCAGGGTGCCGGGAAGAGCTTCAGATCCCTCCCGATCTAGGAATGGAGATGACGGCGGCTACAAACTCTTTCGTGGATTTTTGATCGGGTACTTAGGGTTTTCGTCCTGAGGGCAATATATAGGCGGAAAGGGAGGCCGAGGGGGTGCCAGAGGCGGCCACACCACCCCCTGGTGCGGGCCAAGCTGGGCCGCACGGCCAGGTGGTGTGGTGGCCCCTGGCCCCTCTCCGTCTCGTATTCTGGCATCTGATGACTTCCGGAAAAATAGGCACTTTGGCTTTTGTCCCGTCCAATTCCGAGAATATTTATTTTCTGACTTTCCTGGAACCAAAAACAATGAAAAACAGGCACACTATGGCTCTTGTTAATAGGTTAGTCCAAGAAATCATATGAAAAGTACTCCAAAGTGTGGACAAAACACAAGAAAGTGGATAAAACCAAGCATGGAACATAAAAAATTATAGATACATTTGCAATGTATCAACGAGGTGAAACTATTTGAGGAGGCGGTGGCGGCGCCAACTATACGGCAGGAACTATACGGCCAGAAAATTGATTCCCGCCGTATAGTTGGTCGTTAAACCGTATGTATGCTTTGATCGCTTCGGGTTTTCTTCTAGTGTTATTGATATTTCCCAAATAAGCGATTTACGTTGTTTTTACTCCTTTTCTCCCCAATACAACTGCTCTACGAATTGTTTCTATTGTATCCATCATCTGTCCTGATCCCGGTGAAAATAGACATAAAATGTGCACGTGAACGCCGTAAAATACCAAGATCCTATATCTACAGTGCAAAATAATAATATAAAACATGATGCAAATATTCACTCATCAACAATGACGACAACATGCGGGAGGGAGGACTCCACTCATCGGGAGTGATGGAAATATGCCCTAGAGGCAATAATAAATGTATTATTTTTCATATTTCTGATTCATAATTAAGTTTATTGTTCTATGCTATGATTGTATTGGTTCCAGATAATGTGTATTTGGAGGAAAACCCTAATACATGTGTGGAATAATAAACACTAATAAGACATCCCTGGTCTTGCCTCTGAGACTAGTTCATGTATCAATGATAGTCCTGATTTTCTAACTATGGGCAAAACGACAAAGTTTTGTGGAGTTGCCAATGATATGTGAGATCAGAGTTGTTGGAGAACAATGACGATGGGTAGACACAACATGATATACCGTGAAAAGTATCGCCAATATTTGTTATCTGTAGTTTTTTATAAACAATGTATTGCCTTTACTATATCGCTAGACCACGAGACACATGTGAACTTGATATGGATGTGGTTGGATTCTTCAAACATTGCTCTAAATAATAGTAATTATAAAGTTGGTCTTTGCTCTTACCAGATGGTACGATAAGTATTCACATAGTGTGCTTGCAGGAATTGCTACTCCTGGCGATAGATAGATACACACTGGGCCCACTCATGTACTATGATGTTCGTCATCATCTAGCCGGACATGCGATCAAGTTGTTGATCACAAGAACATCGATGGTACGATACGAGTAAAGAGTAGGTAACAAGAATAACCTAGTGTTTTATCTCGGACAATGTAGTATCGACGAAGCAATGTGATATGTATCGGACATAATACTACGGTTCACACGATAAATATCTTCGTGTTATTTGCGGGGATTACTATGTGTATCAAGACGCTAATAGTAATCATTGTCATGGAAGGAGTTCTAGACATGTCCATAAATATCCAAACCCATAGAGTCACACACTTAAGACGTTATGGCATTTAGAGTGTGAGTGCGATTAAGATATTTGAATGAAGTAATACTGAAAGGATGTTTCGGTGTGTCTCGGAATATTCCCGAGGGTCCGAGATATCATCGAGAGTGGACGGAATTGTTTCAGACATGTTATGGAAGACATCGGGAGTATTTTAGGAAGGTTTTTGAATTAATTCAAATAAGTTCAGAATTTTTGAAAGCTTCAAAATAAATATTCATAATTAAAAGTAATTATCCCGGTGGATGCACCATGGGTTGGAGGGTCCGCATGGGCCCCACACACGCATGGAAGGGGAATCTTGGCCTAGTCGGCTAGGGCCTCCCCTAGGCCAAAGGGTGGGGAGAGGCGGTAGGGAAGGGGGAGTCCACCAGGGACTCGTACAACCTCCCTAGGTGAGTTGGGGGAGGAGGGAGAGTAGGATTCCATGGTCAAATCCAACTCCTCTCTCTCTCCGTGTGGAGGAAGGAAGGAGGAGTCCTACTAGGACTTGGAGTCCTACTTCTACTCTCTCTCAGAAGCTAACCGCACATATATACGGGGGCAAGGCCATGATGGCTCTGAAATATAGCCAGCTACGTCCACATTTAAACTGGATATTATTCATATTTTTGATGAAATATCTCTCTAAACCCTGCCACTAATGTCTAATATTCAACGGGATATGCAATCCTTTCTTTTTATATTTTTCCTACAAAGATAATGTCGTTTGAAGATGGGCATCACTACATTAAAGTCAAAGATACGAGATTTCCAACAACTAGAAGAAACTAGGAGCCGTGAAGCGGAGGTAGACGCTTTAACGACCAACTATACGACCGGAGCAAAATTCCGGCCGCATAGTTCCGGTCGTATAGTTGGTGCCGCCACCGTTAGGTCAAACAGAACAACTGTCATGAAGGGACCCCTATATAAAGAAGCCTCGGGCGACGAGAAAAGAGGCCAGCCTCGCCCAAAAGTCTCTGCCCCAGATCACCAGCCGCCTCTAGATCTCAGAACCCTTCTCCATCTCCATAGTCTCATGATTTTCATTACAATATTTGTGATTGTTGATCTCATCTCTATGTGTGAGTAATTCTCCTTGGGCTAAGGGCTTCGGCCTAGCCATGTAGCGTTTGTGCATGTTATTTATCATAGATGGGATCATGTATTAGTTTGTATGACATGATGATTATTGTATCCTCTCTTGCCTCAATCCAAGGACTTGTCAGGTACCCAAGACCCCGAGGGTTGAGCCAGGTATAGGGAGTATGAGTAATGACTGATCTGCAGGTTGGGAACCCTAGTAACCGAAGGGGTAGTACGGATGTATGTGAGGGATTTACTTGGGATTAACGGTGACATCACTATGCATATCATTAGTTCTCTTTCTTATATGGATGAGATTAGTAGGTTATTGCTATAAGCAGCTGCGGAGGCAATAGCAATTATGGATGCACTGCCCACATATAATTTATCTTGCTCTAACAACTATATGCATACTTTATCTTTATCTTTTATTCCCATCAGATGTTTTGCACAGCTACAGGTGAAACTGAATTCCCTAGGTCCTCTCTCTCTCCATCATCGACAACAACAAAAAGACGCAAACTCTTGGTCTGATAAAAACACAAAAGGAATTCTAAAACTCCTGAAGGTCCATTAAAGTAACTTCACTACGCATGTGCTTCCCGAGGATTCGATAAGCTAGGTCTACTAGCGAAAAAGAAGCTATACTACATCCGTAATTCAGATCGAAGGTATCAACCCTTTTTCTGGCGCCGTTGCCGTGGAAGCAATAGCTACCCTAGTGATGTTATTAGGAACCTTGCTAGTTTTAATTCTTGTTTTTTAATTTTGTTAGTTTGCTTTTAGTCTTTATTTGATAAACCAAAAAAATAGTTAGCCTTTAAATTCTTGCTTTTACAAATATAATTCTCTGTTTAAGAAAACCCAAAAACATAGGAAATATGGCTGAAAAGAACCTTGGGGAGTTTGCTACTCACAACAATGACTATTTGCATACTCCTATTACCCAGCCAGTAATTGTTGCTGGTGACTATGAAATTAATCCCCATTATTTAAGTTTGGTTCAACATAATAAATTTGGAGGCTCTACTATTGAAGACACAGGTATGCACTTGAATACTTTCACTAAAATATGTGATATGATGCGTATAAAAGACGTTGACCCTGACGCAGTCAAATTGTGTCTATTTCCTTTCTCTCTTAGAGGAAGAGCAAAAGAATGGTTGCTATCTTTTCCTAAAAATACTTTTACATCATGGGTGGAATGCACTTCTCTATTTATGACTAAATTTTTCTCACCTACAAAGACTATGCAACTTAGATCTAATATTACTGGTTTTAGACAGGAGGAGCTTGAGCCACTAGCGCTTGCATGGGAGAGGATGAAAGAATGCATGAGAAATTGTCCTAGTCATGGGATGGAAGACTAGTTAACCATCTATTTTATAATCATCTTAACCCTGTGTCTAAGTCTATGCTTGATATTGCATCTGGAGAAACATTTTTGGGTAAACATATTACCGAAGCAAAGCAGATGCTAGACAATATGCAAGACAACCATGCCCAATGGCATGTGGATAGATCAAATAAGAAGAAGGTGAACTCTGTCTCACCACAAGAAAATGAAGAACTCAATGCTAATTTGGATGAGCTCATACTAGCCGTAAAAGGTAAGGAAACCCAGGTAAGAGCTATCCATGAAACAAATATTGAAGAAATAGATTTTGTAGCTCGTAATGATTATAACCCTGCTTGGAAGAAGAATTAGAATCCTAATTTTTAGAAACATTATTCTAGTCCTGCAGGTAACTCTGATAATAATATGGGAACTACTAATGGTAGTCTTCAAGAAACACTAAAGTCTTGTATAGACTCACAAAATAAGCAAAACAATATTCTTGTTAAAATAACAGAGAACCATGATGCTATGCTTGGTAAATCATCTAACCAAGCTGTTAGTTTGAGAAATGATTTGCAGGCCCTCCAAAAAAGAAGGAGGATCGTTGAGGCACAGCTAGGTAAGATAACCGAGAGCCAAACTCTCATTCTAGCTAAATTTCTAGGGAAAGCTGAGCCTAATCCTATTGAAGACCTCAAAATAATGAGAATCCAAAGGGAGGAGCCTGAAGAACTTGATTATAGCAATGTTCCTTCACCAAGTTACACCGCTGAAGATCTCGTAAAAAGGATCAACGTTAAGATTCCGGTGAGTGAAGGTAGTGAGGAAGCCACGTACCGACACTTTGTTAATCAGGTAGCAATAAAGGTACGTGAGCTTGAGGAAGAATATAAGCAAATTACTGAAAAATTACCTATAAATCTAGATGACATATTTGAACCTACTATTAAAATTAAAATTGGGACCAATGAGATAGCTGCACTTTGTGATCTAGGTGCAAGCGTCTCAACAATTCCAAAGAGTATTTTTAACAAGTTAAAACTTGGCTCTTTTGAGATCACCGAGTTAAAATTGCATTTAGCAGATTCTACCTACAAATAAGTTGTAGGAATTAAGGAGAATACTTTAGTATACATTAAAGGTTGTCCTGCTCTCATTGATTTTTTTATTGTTGACATGCCTGAAGATGCTACTGCTCCTATTATATTAGGCCGTCCTTTCTTAAGAACTATTAAGGCTTTGATTAATCTACATGAAGGGAACATGAAGCTTCAATTGCCTTCGCGGGATCCTTTTGTTATTTATTTCCCCAGGAAAAAGAAATCCAAGCATGATGAAAAGGAGGCCATCACTTTGAAGGCCAACTACTTTGGAGTGGGTGTTCCACTCATCTGGCCTAAGTAAGCAATATTGAGGTCAAGCTATTGACCAAAAGAGCGCTTCATGGGAGGTAACCCATGTGAAATAAAGATTTGAGTAAAGCTCTTTAATTTTAGTTTAATTTTGTGTTTAATAAAGAGTTCTAGAAAACTCCAATTGAGGAGAAGAAGTTCGGTAGTACTAAAAATCATGATTTATTCATGTTGTTGTTGGTCGATAATATTTACTATCAATTTTCTGTCAAAAACAAGGTATATCACTAAGTTATAGAATTTTTTTTTGAAGAAACAGAATTTTTTGATGCATACAGAGAGTTTAACGACCAACTATACGGCGGGAATAAAAATTCTGGCCGTATAGATATCTTTGCCATCGACAATTTTTCTTTCATATGTACTAAGAGTTTAACGACCAACTATACGGCCAGAATGAATAAAAATTCTGGCCGTATAGCTCCGGTCGTATAGATATCGGTGCCTCCGTACAAATTCTTTTCTAATATACTGAGAGTGACCAACTATACGGCGGGAATAAATTTTTTGGCCATATAGTTCCGGTCGTATTGATATTGATGCCTTTGTATATTTTCTTTCCCATGGACAGACAGTTTGATGACCAACTATACGGCGGGAACATATTGTTCCGGCCGTATAGCTGCGCCGCCAGGAGAAAACCCTAATATTTTGACAGAAGGCCAACTATACGGCGGGAACGCATTGTTCTGGCCGTATAGTTGCGCCCGTATAGTTGCGTCCGACCACAAAATTGCACGGGAAGGTACCTCCAACTCCAAAGCTTCAATCCTTTTTCTCTCTTCTACCTCCAAACTCTCTCAAAACCTCAAGAGATCTTCATCTCTACTCAATTTCGTTCGATTTCCTCGCACACAAGTGATCTACGGTATGTTTATCCTCCGATCCTCTAATTACTTTTTACAAATTCATCTTTGATCTATTGTCATTATCAATCTAGGGTGAGATCTACTATGAACCAATTACCATGATTTTCTTGTCGACATTATTATTTTGAGGAGATTCTTTGGTGTGCTATGATGAGGAATATGTTGTACTTACTGTTGTTGGATCAAAAAGTTTTATTTTTGTCTTTCTTCAATGTTTTAGATGATGAACACAAGGATCCAAACTCGTGCTCATGCCACCGCTAGCGCTTCTTGGGTTGTCACTCAAGAACGCATGGGGATACGATTCAGGAACAAGCTCCAACGTGATCGCTTCAACAGGATCAAGAACCACGAAGTGAAGGCCACCAAGTGGGCTTACCCCATTGTATTGAACCAACTCAGTATTTCTAATGACTTCAATTTACTTTGCAATAGAGCTATCCTGCAAAACTTTGTGTACAATGATGTGCCTACTTATCGCCACTTAACTATTGAATTCCTAAGTTTGTTGTAAAGCACCATTAGACAATGGCAAGGAGAGGACACGATTTCTTTCCGACTTATGAACAAAAACTACACTTTAACATTAGATGAATGGTGCGCATGTTTTAATTTGCCAAACAATGGTGTTAATGCCTTATGCGCATCCTTTACTGGCCTAGACCCTTCCCCTGAGCAATATTATAATGGAATGAGTTTCACTACTAGAGTAAACAAGGGGAAGAATATTCAACATCCCGCAATTCGCTATTTGTTCTATGTTGTTGCTAACACCTTGCAAGCACGTAATGAGTTCACGAGACTCAAAAGGAGGACATCTTAGTCCTTTCAAAGGTTGCTTACATCAACTGCGGCTTGTCACTCAACTTGGGCGTCATCCTTATGCGCTACCTGGAGAACCAAGCCTCCCAAAGCCAAGGACCAATCACACGTGGAGGCGTCATCACCATACTTGCCACTGCCCTAGGCATCGATCTAGGTGATTTGCAACCCGTGCTAGGTTGAGCAACACCAACCCGAGGAGGATGTTCTAGAGGAGGATGAGGACCAAGAAAGGAGCAAGAAATTTCTTAACAAGAGGAGCAGCCACAAACCCGGTTCGCTACATACCAATACTTCCAAAAACTTGGAGGGACCGTGGAGAGGATGCATAGACTCTCTTTGAACCTCCGATGAACAACTAGTAACCTCTCAACTTATTTTGCGAACAGGAGTAACGACTTTTTCCCGCCACCACAATGATTTGAAGGGCTTGCAAAAGCCTAAGCTTGGGGAAGTTTTCTTATGTATCTTTATTTGGCGTTCGTTTGCTTTTATTTATTTTGAGGTTGTGTTTTTAAATCGAGTTCATAAGCACTCGTGTTGGTTTCCCCAACACTTTAGTTTTAGTTCTTTCTATTTACTTTCGAGATTTTCTAACCGAGCTTTGCTACCAATTTCCCATTCTTTAAACTCCCTCTCTTAAAAACCACAAAAAGATTTCTCCATTTTTCCTCATTTTCCCTCTTTCTTTTCTTTCCGCCCCGAGGTTTTCATGTATTTGCAGGAGAGTGATCAACTTAGAGTGTCCAAGAAACAAATAAAAAAGGAAGAGAGAAGTGGAACCAAAGATGAGAGGTATGCCTTATGACTCCCCACTTTTGAAGTTTGAGAAACCCATGCTAGTTAGTAGTAAATGTTGAGATATTATATTGATGGAGTGAGTCTTTGTATTGTAGTAAGATTTTCGTTTGCATGGGTATTTAATTGGGTACGTTTTGTTTCAGCTCTCGTAATTAACCAAGTCTTGCCTAAAAATTGCTAAACAATTGTAATAAGAAAAGGTCTCACAATTGAAGGCTTAGGTGTTGTAGTGTTTAGTCTTGAAGGCTTATTTCTAGAGACACTCAACACCACTGAAAATGTTGATTGACTTAATATCTCTCTTTGAAAGGATTTGTTTGATTGAATTAATGTTTAGCGGTTTTTTTGAGCATGCCAAAGTTTGACTTGTTAATCATAAGAATGATATAGCTTTATGCGTGTCAAACTTCATGGGATGCCAACAACTCCGCTGGCCTACGAACGATCTTCATGGAGGAAACTCCTAGATTTCGGCTATGAATTGATTAAACACTTGTAGTAGCAATTCTATAGTGGGTAAGATTCTTGGCACTCCCGGGTAGCTGTGTTCATGATGGAATCACTCCTCTAGCTATTATGAGAAATCATTATGCAAAAGGAACAAAACATTAGTGATGCCACGAGTGTCCATCACAACCCGATAAACTAAATAATCTTTTTTACTTAAAAACTGAAATTCTTCAAGGATAATGAATAGAAAAGTAGTGCTTGAAAAGTCTTGATTTATTGATGTGGGAGAATTGATATACTCTAGTGTATATGCTTTTCATGACAACTCTCACACTCTCAATTTACATGATTATACTTTATCGTTCAAAGGCAAGCCAATGAGTTGATTACATGACATGGATTAAAGTTACTCATTTGAATCATCCATGTTAACAAAAAATTTGCTGCACTATAAAGATGCATAAAACCCGTATGATATGCTTGTCGTTACTCTACCTATGCTGAAGTTTTTCAGATTTATGAAGTGGAGGAAACATGAGACTACCAATCATGAGTAAGATCACCATCTCGTTATTTCAGTTTAAATGCTGAGTTCCTTTTTGATTTTGGTTTTCTTGCTCAGGGACGATCAAGTTTAAGCTTGGGGAGGTTGATGGCTCTGAAATATAGCTATCTACGTCCATATTTAAACAGGATATTATTCATATTTTTGATGAAATATCTCTCTAAACCCTGCCACTAATGCCTAATATTCAAAGGGGTATATAATCCTTTCTTTTTATATTTTTCCTGCGCAGATAATGTCGTTTGACGATGGGAATCACTACATTAAAGTCAAAGATACGAGATTTCCAGCAACCAGAAGAAACCAGGAGCCATGAAGCAGAGGCATACGCTTTAACGACCAACTATACGGCTGGAGCAAAATTCCAGCCGTATAGTTCCGGTCGTATAGTTGGCGCCACCACCATTAGGTCAAACATAACAACTTTCGTGAAGGGACCCCTATATAAAGAAGCCTCGGGCGACGAGAAAAGAGGCTAGCCTCGCCCAAAAGTCTCTGCCCTAGATCACCAGCCGCCTCTAGATCTCAAAACCCTTCTCCATCTCTATAGCCATATTCCACCACTTGTAATAGTAGATCTCTTCTTCGATTGGTGATATTGTAAGACTATTGCTATCAATCTCATGATTTTCATTACAATGTTTGTGATTATTGATCTCATATCTATGTGTGAGTAATTCTCCTTGGGCTAAGGGCTTTGGCCTAGCCATGTAGCGTTTGTGCATGTTATTTATCATAGATGGGGTCATGTATTAGTTTATATGACATGATGATTATTGTATCCTCTCTTGTCTCAATCCAAGGACTTGTCAGGTACCCAAGACCCCGAGGGTTGAGCCAGGTATAGGGAGTATGAGTAATGACTGATCTGCAGGTTGGGAACCCAAAGGATGTAAGGGTAGTACGGCTGTATTGAGGGATTTACTTGGGATTAACGGTGACATCACTATGCATATCATTAGTTCTCTTTCTTCTATGGATGAGACTAGTAGGTTATTGCTATAAGCGGTTGCGGAGGCAATAGCAATTATGGATGCACTGCCCACATATAATTTATCTTGCTCTAATAATTACATGCATACTTTATCTTTATCTTTTATTCCCATCAGATGTTTTGCACAACTACATGTGAAACTGAATGCCCTAGGTCCTCTCTCTCTATCATCGACAACAACAAAAAGACGCAAACTCTTGGTCCAGTAAAAACACAAAAGGAATTCTAAACCTCCCGAAGGTCCGTTAAAGTAACTTCACTATGCATCTGCTTCCTGAGGATTCGATAACCTAGGTCTACTAGGGAAAAAGAAGCTATAGTACATCCATAATCCGGATCGAAGGTATCAGGCCAAAGGTAAGGACACACGTTTTTGGAGAACCACACATCAGTCTCGCCCAAGCCATCGGTGCCATCAGCCACTGCCGCCTTGGCATATTGGAGATCGTCTTCCTACGGTTCTTCGCATTACCGTCATCATCATGAGGAACCCTTCTTAATCACGCGAGAGTGCTGCTCGTCTACTACCTTCATGTAGATCTAATCTAGCTTGGATCCCAATAAAACAAAATTTGAAACAAGAAAAATTCCCATGTAGTACCTCAATCTCCTGACGTATGCTAGCAATACATGATCCGCCACCACCTGGATCATCAATAAGCTTAATGACTTCTTTGGCGTCAGTTTCAACAACTATCTTCTGGTAGCCTCTATTGAAGGGAATATGCCCGAGAGGCAATAATAAAGTGGTTATTATCTTATTCCTTGTTTATGATAAATATTTATTTTTTGCATGCTATAATTGTATTAATTGGAAATGTTAATACATGTGTGTTTAATAAACAAATAAAGGGTTCCTAGTTATGCCTCTCTTATAAACTAGCTCGTTGATTAACAAGATGATCAAGGTTTCCTGATCATGGACATTGGATGTTGTTAATAATGAGATCACAGCATTGGTGGAATGATGTGATGAACATTCATTCGAAGTATAGAATTACGATCAAAGTCATTATGTTTATATTGCTATAACATCATACAAAGTAAACTTAGTCCTTAGACCATGAGATCATGTTAATTGCTAACACTGGAAGAGTAACTTAATAACATCAAACGTCACACCGTAATAGGGTGACTACAAAGGTGAGTTCAGATACCCCGAAGGTGTTATGTTGAGGCTCATGTATCAAGAGTGGGATTTGTCCATCCCGATGACGGATATATATATATACTCTGGGCCCTCTCGGTGATATCACATTGAAATAGTTTGCAAGCAAGTGATGTGATCACTAGAATGTTATATCATGGGAACAAGAAAAGAGTGCATGTCGGGAACGAGATCAAACTAGGTATGGAGATACCGATGATAAAATATTGGACATGTAATATATCGCGAGACAAAGGGATTTAGTTACGACGTTAAAGGTTCACATGATCACTAGAGTCATCGTTGAATGTGTGGGAGTCAGTACGGATCTCCAAGTCCCGCTGCTGATTATTAATCAGATAAGGGTCTCGATCATGTCTGTATTATTCACGAACCGTAGGGTGACACACTTAAGGGATACCGACACCATTTGGAGCAAATATGTTTCAGATGAAAATTTAAGAAAGCGCTGGAATTATTTCGATGGAAACCGGAATTGTTTCGGTGAAATTGCAGAAACTGGTTCTGCATGTGATATTAAAATGTTGCAGGGGGTTTTATGTGAATGTTTTTAATTAATGTAATTAAAAAATTATGAATAAAATAAATAAAATAGTTTTATTAAATGAGAGATATGTTAATTTTGGTGGAAAATTAATGCATGTGTGAGTGGAATTTTGAGTGGAGGTCTTTTATGTGAGTGGGTGCTCCATCCACATGAATGAGGAAGAGGTGGGGGCACCCACCATGGCTGCCATGCCATGGCCCTTGGCTGGCCCCTCCTCCTATAAAAGGCACCCCTCTCACTCCATATTACTTACACCTCCTCATGAAGGATCTCTCTCCCCCTCTAGAAATTATTCCCCATGGTCTCGAATTATCGAGATACATGTTCCCGGTGACTTTATCTGGAAAGGAGTTGCTGCTTCCACTGCATCACTAGAGCGAGGATGCGGAGGTTTTCAGGGTACCAAACGTGTGTGCGATCACGGATGCACCGCTGCTTTGTGGTGCTGGACTTGCTGGTGTTAGACCTGGTGGACTCACTAGACTTCATCACGATCTTGAGATCGGCAAGTGTATGACTATATCAACCACAAAATCAGTTTCGTTAACAATGTTTTGTCGCTCTTCAAGGTTATGTTCTCTATGGATGTATATCCACCCGTTCATTGTATCTAGATAGATAGATTGGTGCTTAGATGTTCACATCATAGATTTTTTTGTTTTCTATGTTGCGAACCCAATAGTGGTATCAGAGCCTGATCTATGCATAGATGCTTTGCACGGGTAGAACACATATGAGTATGTGGGCGTTGATGATCATGTCATTGCATCTTATATGTATTTTGGATATTGGTGGCTTAGTAGGATGAAGCGATTTGGACTAACTTTACATGTCCTCACACATGAACATGTTCCACGCTTGACATGCAACTAGTTTTGCATAAGTGGCTAGCAGGTGTCTGTCTCTCCTACAATAGTCAATATCTGATTTACAAGGAGTTGCTAATAATTTGGTTATCATCGTTGTGGTTCCATGTTCGTAGGTATGAACGGTTCTATCTTCGAAATCCCTAAGCCATGTAAAACTTGCAATTGATAAATTAGAGACGTCTAGTTTAGATTGTTGCTGGAAAAGTGTCATGATATGGTAATGTTATAATTTGAAGTGTAGTTGATACTCTTGGAAATTATAGCATACCTAACGTGTAAATTCCATAGACCTTGGCCTTACACATAAAGGAATGATAAAGATCATACCACAATGCACATGATAGTGATCAAGTGCAAGAACCATATCATTTCACTCTATGGATATAATGTTTGTTTGCATCTTATATTGCTTGTATGGCGCTTTAGTAGCATTATAAGATGATCCCTCATTTAGATATCAAGATAAAATATGTTCTTCCTTAAGTACGCACCATTAAGAAAGTTCGTCGTTTCGAGACATCACGTGATGATTGGGTGTACTTGACTCTACGCTTTCATACAACGGGTGTAAGATAGTTTTACACACGCGAGTACTAAGGTTCTTACTTGGCGAGCCTAGCATGTACATACATGGCCTCGGAACACGAACCGAAAGGTTAAGCATGAGTCATATGGTAGAGATGATGACCATATAGATGCTCACCTTTGAAGCTACACCGACTCACGTGATGATCGGACTTGGTGTAGTGGATTTGGTTCATGTAATCACCAAAACAACTCGAGGGATGTTGGTTTTGAGTGGGAGTTCATTTGTAATTTGGATTAGTCGAACTCAATTTATCATAAACTAAAATTGAAATGAATTTGCATAATTTGTTGTAGTCATTGGCATCTGTTTACTACCTTGCGCTTAGTTTTAATTGAGATAATAGAACTATAGAATTATGGATATTTACTTTACGAACTGGTATCGTATTGTTTTAAGTGTCAATCTAAAGTATAGAAGTCGTATTCCAAACTTTCAGCAAACTCTATTTACTCAATGAAGTTTAGTAAGTAGTATTAAATCAAGAGTAACAATTCTAGTGTTAGTATCTAAAGTATCATGTTTGCCTCCATGATTCTTGATATTCAAAATTTGTTTTAATATCGAGGTTATCTAGGAGCCGAAAGAATTGTTTCAAAAACCATCATGTGTGAAAGATATTGAGATATCTGAAACAATGATTAGGTTGCAACATGATAGAGTATAATTTGGAAAAATACATGTTCTCATATTATATGAGAATTTGCGAAGGTTGGAGACGTTAGGCGTCCTTATCTCCAAGAAAGGTATTGGGAACTGATATTATACTCACGATTCGCCCTTATAAGCTGTAGTAGCTTGATCATGAAAGTTGTCATGATAAGGTTGAATAGAAGATGTAGGTAAAATATTTAGTACACTAATAGATTACTAAAGAATGGATTTTTTGAAAGAACGATAAACATTTGATGATGGTGATCAACTTCAAAGTGCAAGTCCAAAGGTATTAGTATTTGACTATACACGCTTTGGACTATGTGTCATATGTATGGCACCATTGTTGATGTTGATAGATTCTTTTTAAAAGAAAGGAAATGCTGAAAGAGAATCTATAAAACATTTGGCAGAAAAGAAAAGACTGGAAATGTCTAGCTAAGGTATATAGATGATATACATGTTATGGTTGTATTCTTTGCTTGTTAAACAATGTGGTTCTTGGGTATTGGATAACGAATTGGTTGGTATGAAATGTCATATAGAACAACGCAATTCATAAACTACAATTGCCTAATTAACTGGCAAAAGAATATGGGATGATGTTCATGGAAAACAAATAAAGTGTTATTGTGTTTCTCGTTGACATCAAAACTAGCCTTCAAGATTTGTTTTAAATAATTGTTATTTTGTTTCGGTATTATGACAACAATGGTTGTTCAAATAATTATCGTATTCCATAGAAGATGGCTGAACTTTTACAAGTCTAGTTGGAGAAATCACGTCCATAAAAACTAATGCTAAAATGTCGCAAGACTAATGATTGAAAGATCACTTATGAAGTGACATCGTTGTTTAAATTATATTGGAAACAAAACATGAAGAAACTCTATGTTGATGGATTTTTGGAGTCTTTGATTTTGATGAAATGACGCTTGTAAGACTTTCCTCGAGATAATTGAAACTCTGTTCATAGGCCAAAAGGGAACGAGTGACTAATTTATTGGAAATTGTGCATATTGATGTATATAGTCCATTATATGTAGCCATGTGTGGTGGATCTTTCGACTTTATATGCTTTCTCTGAAAATTTGAGTGAATATATCTGTATATTTACTTAATAAGGATGAAGTATGGAACATTTGAAAATTGTTTAAAGACTTTCAAGATGAAATGGAAAATCATTGTAACGAGAAAATAAAGAATTTATGATTCGATCAGAAAGCATGATATTTGAGTTACATGTTTAGCAAAACACCTAAGATTTGAGGAATTGTTCCATGGATTTGCATTTCCCGATAAACCATAGGACTATGGTATGTTCGAGAGATCAAATCAAACCTTGTTTCTCCTCTTCCAGCCTTCGCCGCAGCTCGGCTTCGTTCCGAGCTCCCGCCCATCTCGCGCGCAAAGTGTTCGGCATTTTGCTGGTTCGACCATGGACTCCGACAAGGAGGAGATGTTCGCCCTATTGCTGGAGGAAGAGATCGCTGTAGCCTTCGAAGATGAAGAGCACATGCAGATCCTCGCCTCGTTGGCCCAGCTGTACACGCAGACTACAGCACCGAAGTGTGGAGGCTCGGCGAAGGGTTACCAGAAGTGCAAAGCAAGGCAGCGGGTGGAGGGCTAATGCATGTTGTACACCGACTACTTCGCCGACAAGCCGATGCACGAAGAGGCCGTGTTTCGGCGTTGTTTTAGGATGAGCCGGAAACTCTTCCTCGACATCATGCATGCCATCCCAGAGTTTGACCCCTATTTCGTATGCAAGAAGGACTGTACCAGCATGGTAGGGTTTTTCTCACTACAGAAGTGCACAGTGGCGATGAGGTTGCTTGCATACGGAGCTTCGGGTGACAATGATGATGACTATCTCCGCATGGCCAAGTCCACCGCTATCGATTGCTTATATAGGTTCTGCAGGGTAGTGATTGCAGTGTTTGGAGAACGGTACTTGAGAACACCCAATGTTGAATACACTGCTCGGATCCTCGCAGTCAATGAAAGTAGAGGATTTCCTGGGATGCTTGGAAGCATCGACTGTATGCATTGGCAGCGGAAGAACTGTCCATTCGCTTGGCAAGGAATGTACAAATGCCACAAAGGAGGTTGTACTGTGATACTTGAGGCAGTTGCTACACATGATCTTTGGATTTGTCACTCCTTCTTTGGCATGGCAGGATCGAACAACGATATCAACGTCCTCCGGTCCTCAAATGTCTTTGCCAAGCTTGTTGAGGGTCATGCTCCTCCTGTGGACTTTGATATCAACGGGTACCACTACAACAAGGGATACTATGTTGCAGATGACATCTATGCAAGATGGCCAATATTTGTGAAGACTATCTCAAACCCGATGCTCTGCAAGCATGCTCAGTTTGCCAAGGAACAGGAAGTTTGCAAGAAGGACGTGGAGCGGGCATTTGGTGTGCTCCAACAAAGGTTTGCACTAGTCCGGTTTCCTGCTATGACCTGGTCGAAATATCAGATGTAGGAAGTGATGAAATGTTGTGTGACCTTGCACAACATGATCATTGGGGATGAGAGGAAGCATCCAGTGGATTTGCTCGAGTAGGAGCCATACTACATACAGGGACCTCTTACAGAGCCTGATCACCAGGTGTCGCCAACGTGGGTTGCCTTCATCGCCATGCGTCAGGAGATCCGAGATCCGGTAGTACATCAACAACTACAGGATGATCTCGTTGAGCACATATGGATACGCAAGGGCAACACGTAGATGCCGAGCATGATCTGATCGAACTATGTTGTATTTCAGTCTATGCCGAACTATGCCAAACTTTGTTGTGTTTAATTTCATGCCAAACTATGCCGAACATTGCTCTGTATTTATATTTATGCCGAACTATTTAAATTTGAGCCGAATTTAGACGAAAAATCGCCGATTTGGCCTCGTCTGAAAACCACACATGGGAACGCGAGTGGGAAAATAGCCGTCCATAATCCATCCGACGCTATTTAGCGCCGGATTTCGGCCCGGAAACGCTGGAGATCTCTTTCATTTCTATATTTCTTATCGTATTCTCCTCATGACACCTGGCCAGCGCGCCTATTCTTCTTGTCCATTTTTTGAGGGAATATTCTTCTATCTAGCAGCATATAAAGCGAACTTTAGCTATAGCAGCCGTCAAATCAGTCCGAAGTGGGCATCCCTTTCCGGCCGCCATCCCCCGTGAAAAGAAAAATAAATACTCCTTTAGTAAAAAAATACAGAGATCAGGGGGCAGCCCCTGGTCTACGACGGACAGCACCGGCTGTGTCGCTCTCCCCCTGGTTTGACAAAACAGGCAGCGAACCGCAGGCGCTGCGGCACGCGCCACCCCCACTGTACGACATCAACAGTCAACACACACACACTTCGTATCTTCGCTTAATCCCCTCCTTCATCCGCGACCAACGCGCAGCAGCAGAACTACCGCACCTTTGCAACGAGCAACTAATTTTCGACGATCTCGAGAGAGAGAGAGAGAGATGAACGCGGACTATGGCGCGTCGACGGAGCTCGCGGGGCCTCTTCAGCAGAGGAGGGCGCTGTACCAGCCCCGCCTCCCGCCGTGCCTCCAGGTGATCCATCCATCATCCACCTCATTAACCTCAACGTTTTTCCTGGATTCTGTTGCTAATTGGAAACTTAAGATGGTAGTTAGCTAATTGGAGTACTTCCCTGTAAGACGATGCTAGCGGTCAAGGGAACAGGGTAAAAAGTAGTAGTTCTAGCACGGTTGATGATCTCTTTGCTCTGTTTTATTTATTTATGTTCCCAAAGCCTGTCGCGCTAGGGGTGAAGAGAGAATCGATGTTCACCGAGTTTAATCCGGTATTATCTGTCCCTGCAGGGGGCGACGGTGAGGGTGGAGTACGGCGACGCGACCGCCACCATCGACCCCATCGGCGCGGACGCCGTCGCCCAGGCCTTCCCGCGCACCTACGGCCAGCGGCTCGTCACTTTCCTCGCGCCGGAGCCGGACGCCGGCGCCGACAAGGCAGTCGTCCAGGAACGCCCGCCGATCAGGTCCGTCAGATTAATTCAACGCCAGGCTCGATCCGTCCGATATAGTGTTCTGAGACGGTGCAGGGTCGTTTTGCTTTTGCACTTTGCAGGGTGGGTGTGGTGTTCTCCGGAAGGCAGTCGCCTGGAGGGCACAACGTCGTCTGGGGCCTCCACGATGCTCTCAGGGCTCACAATCCCCACAGCGTTCTCTACGGATTCATCGGTAATCCATCTTTTACTGTTGGATAATTAGTTCCGTGATTAATTCCATAATATTAAACATGATAATACCAGCTACTTCGTATATGTAACTCGAACATACTAGATCAGGCAACAGCTAAACATGTACTCGCATAACATGATTAATAACCAGACAGCAGCACGTCGCACGTACCGTTCGATTGCAGTAATCGCAGCAGTAGCCTTAGGGAAGATTGGTCGAAGCAGACGGCGGCGAAGACGACGATAGGCAACACCGCCCGACTTGGATGGAAGACGAGCCGTGATGCAGAACTTGAGCAGTCGCGCAGGACGCTTCCCAAAAACCTTATTCGCCCTCTCCCGTACAGGATCGCAAAGGCGAGTGGTTTCGGAGACCTGCTCTCCCGTCCGCCGGTGCACGCCGGCAAGCGGGATGGAGTAGACTACGATGGCGGCGCAAGCAGAGAGGTTGTCAAACCCTAGATTGGTTTTCCGGTGTGTGCGTGGTGAAAGCCGCACTGGAGTTTATATAGAGCGGCTCGGGAATCCCGTATAGGGCACGTCGTGGACCAAGCCAACGTGCGCACTGTTGGCACGTCTGTCAAAACCAGACAAGTTTACCCAAGCAACAAAAATAAAGCTCGGCTCGGCGAGATTTCCATGACCCGCGCAACCCAAGACGCAGCGCTGCCGTGGCGTGACGTGTGTGGCGGGCGGTAGCGGTGGTAGTAGTGGCGAGGCGTCTGGCGTCGTCGGAGGAGGAGCGCGCGTGTAGTTCTCCTCTTCTCACTCACTTTACTAAGTGGTGAACCACTCCACCTTATAAGGTGGTGTAACTCTCCTCCAACTTTCTATGTGGGACTAAACTTTAGCTCCCACTCCACTCATATGTGAGCTGCCACCAAATTGGGCCAAATCACATATGGGCTTCCACACACATGGGCTTTGAGATTTAGGAAAAATCTGAAATCTATATGGGCTTATTAATTTAGCCCATTATTTCTAGCAATCCCCCACCAAATCTCAAATGCCCATTTGAAGATTTGCCAATTCTCGCTACTTGTTTATATACCAGTGTTTCAGCAGAGACTGTTAAGTTGAACTTCTGTCTAGAACCTTGAGCTACGTCTATCAGCAACTTGAACAATGGACGAACCTTGAATTGCAAGTTTGGTGCTTTTAGATTTCACACAAAGTCATAACTAGTACCTGGATGCCAGTAGCCTACCCCGCGGGTGTAGCAATGCGTCATACTACTTGGTCTCTTCATGAGTTTATTAGAGATCACCCAAATCTCATAGATTGCGACGTTTAACAATCGGAACTCTTATATGTGTGTTCTTTCAAGAATGCTCTGTAGGACAGTATCTTTGCTAATCATAGCCAACAGAAACACATTAAGGCATGTTGCCAACCTGCCTTACAGCTTTGAGAGTTGTACATCTTCACATAGAGAGGGTTGTCTAATACTCTCCTCCGTCACACCACTAGCTTGTTTTTCCTGTCCTAATTCACGGGATCTCCGATCAAAAGGTTGGGTTACCACTCTTGTAACATCCATGGGTCTCAAACCCATCTCTCTCGATGTACTTTCTATCACGTTCGTGATAGTCCCTTTGTAAAGGGATCTCGCTGTGTTTTGTCGGTTTGAATATACGTATGATAATTACTCGAGTTTCTCAATTTCTGACGGACTTCAAACGCGTCTCTTGACGTGTCTTGATGACTTCGTTATCCTTAGAATTGTTCACTTTGACAATAACAGTTTGATTATCACAATTCAAGAGGATGGCCGGTATAGGTTTCTCAACCACCGTAAGTCCATCAAGAGTTCACGCAGCCATTCTGACTCTACAGTGGCTGTGTCTAAAGCAAAGTTCGCTTCCATAGTCGACCTTGTCAATATGGTTTGTTTGCAAGATCTCCATGATACCGCCACCTCCAAAGGTAAATACATACCCACCGGTGGCGTAGAGTTCATTTACATCCGAGATCCATTCAGCATCACTATATCCTTCGAGCACCGGATGCCCCGAATAGTGTATCCCATAACTCATTGTACCACATAGATAGCGATGACCCTTTCAAGTGCACACCAATGTTGATGCCGGGTTAGACATGAACCTACTCAACTTGCTCACAGAAAAGAGATGTCGGGTCTTGTCACGCTAGCTAAGTACATGAGTGAGCCAACGATTTGAGAGTATCTCAATTGTTCTTCGGCTCTTTCTTGTTTTTCCGTAATGTCACATCGGGATCATAAGGTGTCAGGGAAGACTTGCCATCAACGAAACCAAACGGCTCAAGATCTTCTCAACATAGAGTGATTCCACAAAGTAATCCCACTCGTGCTTAATCAACCGATATTCAGAATAACATCACTTCTCCCGGATCTTTCATATCAAAGCTCTTTAACAAAAGGACTTAACTTCATTTATCACATTCATGTTTGTACCAAAGATAAGGATATCATCCACGCATAAACATAATATAACACCTTCGCACCATGGCGATAGTAGAGACGACTTGTCGCCTCATTAACGACAAAGCCAGAAGTTAATGTTACGTCAAACTTCTCATGCCATTGCTTAGGTGCTTGCTTCAGCCATATAAAGATTTTAACAACTTGCACACCTTTCTCTCTTCACCTTTTACCACAAACCCATCAGCTGATCCATATAGATCTCCTCTTCTAACTCTCCATTGAGGAAAGTCGTCTTAACGTCTATTTGATGAACGATAAGACCATAAGAGGCGACCAGGATAGTAGTACTCGAATGGTGGTCGATCTAGCAACAGTGAATAGGTGTCAAAGTAATCTTCACCTTCTCTCCGGTGTAGCCTTTTGCTACAAGCCGAGCCTTGTACTTTTCAAGAGTACCATCAGCCTTAGCTTCTTCTTGAACACCCACTTGCAACCCACGTGCTTACATCCATGGGGTCGTTCGATAGTTCCTAAGTTCCATTAGAAAGAATCGAGTCCATCTCATTATGGATGACTTCTTTTCCAATCATCTGCATCGGAGATGCATATGAAGGGTTTCAAAGATAGTAAATCAAAAAATTCTACTAGCTTAACGGAGGGAAAGCCAAGATCTAATCTAGGAGATGCAAACAACGAGAGAGATTGGATTAGATCTTCATACCCTTGAAGATTCAAGACATGAACGCTCGTTTAACGTGGGTGATGTAGTCGTACTCGCTTCTCCTCCTCGCGATCCGATCCGATCTAGCACCACAAGTGGCGGTGCCTCCGTGAGATGCACACGCGGCACCTCGACGCCTCCTCCTTCCTGACCAGCAAGTATGGTGGAGAGATAGATTGGATCTACAAGACGGCGTGGTGTATATGGTGGAGAATTTCTGCCGCAGGCTTCGCCACAAACAATCGGGAGGAGAGAGGAAGGCGGCAGGCTACTAGGGCTTGGAGGAGATGTGTGTGGTGGGAGGCGACCAGCCCTCTATATATAGAGGGGTGGCGGCCAGCCCTAGCCCTCCTCCAAGCCTATCTCAAGTTTAAACGATTTAAACTTAACCCCTTATCTATAAATCCAATATATAGTTTAAACGATTTAAACTTATCCCTTATCTAGAAATCCTATCTCTAGTTTAAACGATTTAAACTCTAGGATCATTTGGGCTCTATGGGGCCTTGTGCCCTGGCCCAATGCGCCAGGACACCTCATAGGCCATGCCCTCCCGGAAGGTGGGACCACGTTGGCCCTTCCGAAGGTTCTAGAAGCTTAGACAATACCGATTAACTTGAACAATTAGAACTCCAAAACTGCCCTTTATATGAATCTTATTCTCCGGACCATTCGGAACCTCTCGTGATGTCCCGGATCCCATCCGAGACTCGAACAAAAAATTCATAAACCAATTATCCAATCTATCCTAGCCGAGACACGTTAAGTGTGTGACCTCGGTTCGAGAATATGCATATGATCTTCTATCAATAATCAACAGCGGGTGCAGGCACCCATATTGACTCCACACATTCATCGATGATCATATCGGATGAACCACGATGCCAGGATTCAATCAATCCTATATATATTCCTTCGTCTCGCGATATTTTACTTGCTCGAGATTCGATCATCGGTATCGTCATACCTAGTTCAATCTCGCTCACAGAAGTACTTTACTCGTAATCCGATATCACTTTGTGATTAACTCCTTAACCACATGCTTGCAAGCGGTGTTGATATCGACACGAAAGGGGCCCAAGCATATCTCTCCGACTTGGGAGGGACAAATCCCATCTCGATACATACAACCCAATGATACTTTCCGATCACCGAGAGACACCTTTATGATCACCCTCTCATAGGATGACGCTTGATGACCTCAAAGCTTTCTTCCGATACCGTGGAGTTGTATTATCTCATGGTCTAAGGAATACAATATTTGACATAAGAAAAGCTTCGCAAAGATGAACACGATGACACGATCTAATTGCTTCGCTTAGTTTGGGTCTGTCCACCATATCATTCTCCCAATGATATGATCTCATTATCAATTGACAACTCATGTCTATGGTTAGGAAACCTTAACCATCATTGATCAATGAGCTAGTCCATAGAGGCGCATTAGGAACACGGTGTTGTTCACAAACCACACAAGTATTAATGTTTCCGCTTAATACAATTCTAGCATGGAATATAAACTTTATCATGAACAAGAATTATAATAATAACATCTTTATTATTGCCTCTAGGGCATAATTCCAACAGTCTCCCACTTGCACTAGAGTCAATAATCTAGTTTACATTTGGCTACAATCACACCCATGGCAATCGAGGTGCTGATCATGTTTTACACGTGGAAGAGGTTTAGTCAATGGATCTGATATTCAGATCTCAGATGTACTTTGCTCGATCTTCAGATTCCATACGCTATATAATCTCGGATTATATGAAACTTATGTTGATATGCTTGGTCTTTGGATGATATCTTGGTTCCTTAGCGAGTGCTATGGCGCCAGTGTTGTCACACAATATCTCCAGTGGGTCCAATGCACTTGAACCACGCCAAGCTCGATGATGAAGTTTCGATCCAAACTCCTTCACTTGACGCTGCAAAGAGCCATGTATTCCGCTTTCATCGTAGATCCCGCGGCCACGCTTTGCTTGCACTTCTCCAGCTCAAAGCTCCTCCATTCAAAATATACACGTATACTGTCTTAGATTTAGAATCATCCTTGTCGGTGTCGAAACTTGAATAGACTTAACCTTTTACGACGTTCTGTTCATCAGCCCAATAGAGTTAGAACATTTCTTTAGTCCTATTTAGGTACCTTAGGATGTTCTTCACGGCTGTCCAAAGGTTCCACTCGGATCACTTTGATATCCTTTCGTCAAACTAAGAGCATTGGACACATCCGTCTAGTACACAAAGATGGCATACATGATGGAACCTATGGCCGAGGCATAAGGCACTTTGCTCATAGCTTCCCTATCATTTACCGTAGTGGACACGAGCCTTGCTCAATATCTTACGACAACATAGGCACTGAACCTTTCAATGCCTTATCCATTCGAACCTTTTCGTAACTTTGTCTAGGTATGTACTGCTTAAAGCTATCAGGCCTTTTGTCTATCTCTATAGATTTTGATGCCCAATATATAAGCAGCTTCACCTAGGTCTTTCATTAAAAACACTTGTTCAAATAACTCTTCACATCGTTAAGCATGTTGATGTCATTTCCAATAATCAATATGTCATCCACATATAGTACCGTAAACGTCACCGCTCCCACTCACTTTCTTGTAGATGCAAGCTTCAGAGCAATTTGGAACAAATCCAAAACTCTTGATCACTTGATCAAAACGAAGGTTCCAACTCCGAGATGCTTGCTTCATCCATAAATGGAACGCTGAAGTTTGCATACTTTATCAGCATCCTTAGGATCGACAAAACCTTCGTTGCATCATATACAACTCTTCATCAATGTTGCCATTGAGGAAAGCGATCTTGACATCCATTTGCCATATTTCATAATCATGAAACGCAGCAATTGCTAATAAAATCCGAATGGACTTAAACATCGCCACGGAGAGAAAGTCTCATCGTAGTCAACACCTTGAACTTGTCGAAAACCTTTCGCAACAAGCCGTGCTTTATAGGCGGTAACATTACCATCCGCGCCCATTTTCTTCTTGAAGATCCATTTGCACTCAACGGCCTTCCGGTCGCTAGGAGGGTCCACCAAAGTCCATACTTGGTTTTCGCCATGGATCCCAATTGGATTTCATGGCTTCTAGCCATTTCTCGAGTCTGGCTCATCATCGCTTCCTCATAGTTCGTAGGTTCGCTGTCTTCTACTAACAAGACAGTCAAGACAGGTTGCCGTACCACTCGGAGGGCACGCGACCTTGTCGACTGCGACGTTCAAGAGCAAAGATCGTCCAAGCTTCATGATCCTTGTCATTAGCTTCCTCTATTGTTGGTGCAGGCGGTACTGGAACAATTTCAGGTGTTGCGCTACTCTCCAATTCAAGAGAAGGTTCAATAACCTCGTAAAGCTCTACTTTCCTCCCACTCACTTCTTTCGAGAGAAACTCCTTCTCAAGAAAGGAACCGTTTTTGCATAAACACTTTGCCTTCTTCTGTGATAGAAGGTATACCCAATAGTTTCCTTAGGGTATCCTATGAAGACGCATTCGCTTTGGGTTCGAGCTTGTTCGGCATCAACTTCGACGAAGCTTCAGATCCCCAAACTTTAAGAAACGACAACTTAGGTTTAGCACCAAACCATAGTTCATACGGTGTCGTCTCAACGGATTTAGATGGAGCCCTATTTAAAGTGAATGCAGGTTTCTAATGCATAACCCCAAAATGATAACGGCAAATCAAGAAGAGACATCATCGATCGGACCATATCTAATAGGGTTCGATTCTGCTCGTACACACCATTGTCTGTGGTGTTCCGGTATGTGAGTTGCGAAACAATTCCGCTTGCTTTAAGATGCGTGAGAAAATCATAACTCAAATACTACTTCACGATCGGATCGTAGAAACTTAATCTTTTTGTTACGATGGTTCTCCACTTCATTCTGAAATTCCTTGAACTTTTCAAATGTTTCAGATTTATGTTTCATTAAATAGATATACCCATATCTACTTAAGTCATCGGTAAAAGTGAGAAAATAGCGATATCCACCGCGCGTCGAAATACTCATCGGTCCGCATACATCGGTATGTATGATTTCCAACAAGTCCGCTGTTTCGCTCCATCATACCGGAGAACGGGGTTTTGATCTTCTTGCCCATGAGGCATGGTTCGCATGTGTCAAATGATTCAAAATCAAGAGACTCCAAAAGTCCATCGGAATGGAGTTTCTTCATGCGCTTTACACCAATATGACCTAGACGACAGTGCCACAAATAAGTAGTATTATCACTATCTACTTTGCATCTCTTAGCCTCAATGTTATGGATGTGTGTTTCATCCCTTTCGAGATTTAGAAGAAATAAACCATTCACAAGAGGTGCATGACCATAAAAGATGTTACTCATATAAATAGAACAACCATTATTCTCCGATTTAAATGAATAACCGTCTTGCAATAAACACGATCCAGAAATAATGTTCATGCTCAACGCAGGCACATAATAACATTTATTAAGGTTTAAAACTAATCCGGAAGGTAAAACTAAGGAGAGCGTCGACGCCATCACATCAACTCTTGATCCGTTGCCAACGCCAAGATCGTCACCTCATCCCTCGCAAGCCGCTCATTCCGTAGCTCTGTTTGAGTTACAAATATTAGCAATTGAACCGTATCAAATACCCGGCACTACAACGAGGGCTAGTAAGGAAAACATCAATAACATGTATATCAAATATACCTTTGATGGTGCCAGCCTTCTTGTCCGCTAAGTACTTGGACAGTTAGGCGCTTCGTGACCCTTGTCCTTGCAATAGAAGCACCTGTCCGCTTAGGACCGGACTTGAGCTTCTTCGGCCAGGGCGATGCGCTTACCGCCGCCGCTTCTTGAAGGGCTTCTTTGCTCCTTACCTTTCTTAAAGGAGGGCTTGTTGACCATCAACACGTGATTATCCTTCTTGATGTCCACCTCCGCAGCCTTGACTGCGAAGAGCTCGGTGATCGTATCGATGGAACCAATCTGATTATGAGTCACTACAAAACTTTTGTAGCCGGGAGGAGTGATTGCAGAACCTGTCAATCTTGAGCTCCTCCGAATCTTGATCCGGTTGCTCAAGGCGTTGAGTGTAGCCCGACATCTTAATGGCGTGCTCACTAACTTGAACTCCCTTCCTCCATCTTGCGCTTAAAGAACTTCGGAGATCTCATATCTCTGGAGCGGCCCGAGTCTCAAACATGGTTTTCAACTCTTGAGAATCTCAAAGGGCCCGGATAGTTTTCAAAACGATTTTGAAGTTCGGTTCCATAGCAAACAACATGGTGCTCTTAATCACACCATAATCATCTTTGCGCCGATCGATAGACAGCTTTTCTCATCACCGGCGCAATCGCAGGGGGTTACCTAACGCTTTCTCAAGGACATAGTCCTTTTGTCCTCCGCAGAATGATTCTCGATTGCGGAACCAATTGGTGAAGTTAGACCCATTGTTTCTAAGCTTTTCTTTCTCAGCAAAACGTTGAAGTTGAAGTTGGACTTGGCCATGTGATCTACAGTATTTGCAAGTACAATTTAGACTATGTTCATGATAAATAGTTCAACTTAATCAAATTACTAGATGAACTCCCACTAAATTCAACATCCCTCAAGTTGTTTAGTGAACACGATCCAAATTCACCACACCTAATCCGATCATCACGAGAAGAGATGTGGTTTCAATGGTGGACAACGAAGTGTCGATCATATCATTCATATGACTCATGCTTAACCTTTCGGTTCTTGTGTTCCGAGGCCATGTCCGTACATGCTAGGCTCGTCAAGTTAGACCCAAGTATTTCCGGTGCAAAACTGGCTTGCACCCGTTGTATGTGAGTAGAGTCTATAGCACCGATCATCACGTGATGCTTGGACACGATTTAACTTTCGCAACGGTGCATATTTGGGGAGAACACAGTTTTTATCTTGATCTTTAAGTGAGGAATCATCTTACAATGCTACCGTCGCGATCTAAGCATAATAAGATACATAAAAGGATAAACATCACATGCATATAACTTTATGTGACATGGTATAGCCAATCTTCGCAAGAATGATCTCCATCTTGTGCGTTGCATGATCTCCATCACTCCACTATGATTGCCTCCACCACGAATAGCAACTACAACTATTGCTAACTACTTAGCGATAAAGTAAAGCTATTACATGGGTATAAGAAGTTGACTCAGGTCATACACAATTATGAAGACAACCATATGGCTCTTGCGGTTGTGTACTCATCGACATGCAAGTCGTGAAACATTACAAAACATGATCATCATACAATATACACATCACATCTTGGGCCATACCATATCACAGAAAACACCCCCTGCAAAAACAAGTTAGACGCCTCTACTTTGTTGTTGCATGTTTTACGTGGCTTATGGGAGTAGATGCTAAGAACTATTCTTACCTACGAAAGCCACAACGGTGATATTATGGTTGCCAAACTCGGTGTTAATCCCATGACTACTATAGTGAGAGAAACTGACATCCACCACCGCATGTGTGGTACAAGCCACACGTCAAGTCGGAGCGGTCTCGTAACGACGTCGCGTAAGGTTGGCCTGGACCGCTTCAATCTCACTATCCCGCCATAAGAAGAACACAAACAAGAGGCTTGCAACAGAACATCAACGCGCAACAACCATGTTGCGTTCTACTCGTGAAACACATCTACGCAGATCTAGCTCGATACCATCAAGGGTTTCGCAACATAGTAAATCAAAATTTTCTCGGAAGCTTAGCAGAGGGAAAGCCAAGATCTAATCTAGGAGATGCAAACAACGAGAGATTGGATTAGATCTTCATACCCTTGAAGATTCGCACGTGAACGTTCATTCCGGAACATGGGTGATGTAGTCGTACTCGCTTCTCTCCTCGCGATCCGATCCGATCTAGCACCACAAGTGGCGGTGCCTCCGTGAGATGCACACGGCGGCACCTCGACGTCTCCTCCTTCCTCGGACCAGCAAGTATGGTGGAGATAGATTGGATCTATAGCACGGCGTGGTGTATATGGTGGAGAATTTCTGCGCAGGCTTCGCCACAAACGGTCGGGAGGGAGAGAGGAAGGCGCAGGCTACTACTAGGGCTTGGAGGGAGATGTGTGTGGTGGGGAGGGGGCGCACCAGCCCTCTATATATAGAGGGGGTGGCGACGGCCAGCCCTAGCCCCTCCTCCAAGCCTATCTCAAGTTTAAACGATTTAAACTTATCCCCTTATCTAGAAATCCTATCTCTAGTTTAAACGATTTAAACTTATCCCCTTATCTAGAAATCCTATCTCTAGTTTAAACGATTTAAACTCTCTAGGATCAGCTGGGCTCTATGGGGCCTTGTGCCTGGCCCAATGCGCCAGACACTCCCTCATAGGCCCATGCCCTCCCGGAAGGTGGGACCACGTTGGCCCCTTCCGGAAGGTTCTAGAAGCTTCCGTACAATACCGATTAACCCTAACAATTAGAACTCCAAAACTGCAATCGCCTTTATATGAATCTTATTCTCCGGACCATTCCGAACCTCTCGTGATGTCCCGGATCCCATCCGAGACTCAACAAAAAATTCATAAACCAATTATCCAATCTATCCTAGCCGAGACACGTTATGTGTGACCGCGGTTCGAGAATATGCGACATGATCTTCTATCAATAATCAGCGGGTCTGGGCACCCATATTGACTCTACACATTCATCGATGATCATATCGGATGAACCACGATGCCAGGATTCAATCAATCCCATATATATATTCCCTTCGCGATATTTTACTTGCTCGAGATTCGATCGGTATCGTCATACCTAGTTCAATCTCGTTCACAAAGTACTTTACTCGTCCGTAATCCGATATCACTTTGTGATTAACTCCTTAACCACATGCTTGCAAGCGGTGTTGATATCGACACGAGTGGGCCCAAGCATATCTCCGACTTGGGAGGGACAAATCCCATCTCGATACATACAACCCAACAGATACTTTCCGATCACCTGAGAGACACCTTTATGATCACCCTCTCATAGGATGACGTTTGATGACCTCAAAGCTTTCTTCCGATACCAGGGAGTTGTATTATCTCATGGTCTAAGGAATACAATATTTGACATAAGAAAAAGCTTCGCAAAGATGAACACGATGACACGATCTAATTGCTTCGCTTAGTTTGGGTCTGTCCACCATATCATTCTCCCAATGATATGATCTCATTATCAATTGACAACTCATGTCTATGGTTAGGAAACCTTAACCATCATTGATCAATGAGCTAGTCCATAGAGGCGTACTAGGAACATGGTGTTGTTCACAAACCACACAAGTATTAATGTTTCCGCTTAATACAATTCTAGCATGGAATATAAACTTTATCATGAACAAGAATTATAATAATAACATCTTTATTATTGCCTCTAGGGCATAATTCCAACAGCATATGCCTCTGCAATGGAAGTGGGAGTATCATCCACAAGGTACACAATGAAATCATCTCCAAAGGATTTTGCAACCCTCTGTCTCTTACTCCTTGTAGGAGCTTCATTGTCATCCTTCTCTAGGACTTCTTCCTCACGTGGTTACTCAAAATTCTCACTAGATGCACTAGTTTCAGGAAGTATTTCAGAAGAAATTCTAGCAGTGCTATGCATGTCTTTCATAGGAAACATATTCTCAAAGAATGTTGCATCACGAGATTCCATTATAGTATCAACATGCATATCAGGAACCTCAGATTTAACTACTAAAAATCTGTAGCCTACACTCCGTGGAGCATATCCTAGAAAGATGCAATCCACTGTCTTTGGTCCAAGTTTGCGTTTCTTAGGAATCGGTATGTTGACCTTAGCCAAACACCCCCAAGTGCGCAAGTAAGAAAGTGATGGTTTTCTCCCAGCCCACTCCTCATAAGGGGTTTTATCTTTATTCTTGTTAGGAACTCTATTTAGGACATGACACATCGTCAACAAGGCCTCCCCACCATGCCTTAGATAAACCAGTGGCTAACATGGAATTCACCAAGTCAGTCAGCGTGCGGTTTTTCCTCTCGGTAACCCTGTTTGATTGAGGCGAGTAGGGAGGCGTCCTTTCATGAATAATGCCATGTTCCTCACAGAATTCATCGAAGATTTTGGAAAAATATTGACCACCACGATCCGACCTAAGACGTTTGATCTTTCTCTCTAGTTGATTTTCAACTTCGGCTTTATAAATTTTAAAGTAGTCTAAAGCTTCATCTTTTGTGCGCAACAAATAAACATAGCAGTATCTAGTCGCATCATCAATCAAAATCATGAAATATCTCTTTTCACCTTTTGTCAACACACCATTCATCTCACAAAGATCAGAATGTATGAGCTCCAGAGGTGTCAATTTTCTCTCCTCGGCTGCCTTGTGAGGCTTTCGAGGTTGCTTTGATTGCACACAACTATGGCACTTGGAACCTTTGGCAATAGTAAAATTCGGAATTAAACTCATATTGGACAACTTGGACATCAAACCAAAATTAATGTGACATAAACGAGAATGCCAAATATTGGTATCATCATTAACACCGCCACAAATATGGTTTACGGACTTATTACAAAAATCTGAAAGTGAAAAGCGGAACAACCCTCCACACTCATATCCTTTACCAATAAATTGTCCATGTCTCGACACAATGACTTTATTAGACTCAAAACAACCTTAAACCCATCTCTGCATAGAAGGGAGCCGCTAACGAGATTCTTGTTCATGGAAGGAACATCTTTGACGTTCTTCACCGCACGATCTTTCCCGAAGTGAACTTCAGATCCACCGTACAACACCATGAGCGAAGCATGTGACCCATTCCCCATTAGGACGGATGAATCGGCGACGATAAGAAGTGAACATAGAGATGTCAGCACACACATGAATATTAGCACCCGTATCAATCCACCAACATGGTGATTGAAAAACTGAAAGAACAGTAAATAGATTACCATACCCATCAGCATTGCTAGCAGTCACGACGTTGACAGTCTTCCCCTTTTTCCCTTTACGATCCGCACGCTCGGGTCCTTGAAAAAGTGCCCGAGCTCTCCACAGGTAAAGCAACCTAGCTCGGCTTTGTTCGGCTTCTTCTTCTTCTTAAAGGTTGTAGTCTTTTCAGGCTTGTTGAAGGAGGGCTTATAGTTCCCTTTGTTCTTGCCGAAGGTCCTCTTCTGCACCATGTTGGCGCTAGACTGACCCTCGCCTCCTTTCTCAGCAGTGTCCTTAGCCCGAGCCTTCTCCTCAACATCAAGAGACGCTATCAGGTTTTCAACCGATATCTCTTGTCTCTTATGCTTGAGAGTTGTGGCGAAATTCCTCCATGAAGAAGGCAACTTTGCAATGATGCACCCAGCCACAAACTTGTCAGGTAAGTTACACTTAAGGATTTCAAGCTCCTTGGCAAAGCACTGTATCTCATGAGCTTGTTCGACTACAGAACGATTGTTAACCATCCTGTAATCATGAAAGTTCTCCATGATGTACAGCTTCATCGCCAAAGATCTGTTAACCGAACTTAGCGTTCGGTGCCTCCTGTGAGCTCTTTGCCATCTTTGAAGTGCATGTACACATCAAACAACTTGTTGTCAAGAACACTCAGAACGCATCCCACAAAGGCAAGATTGGTTTCCTTGAACTTGTTCTGATCTTCTTCAGATATAGTTCTTTCAGGTAAACCCTCACTAGCCTCGAATACTTTCAGATTTTGCAGCCACATAGTGGTCTTATACTGCCACCTCTTAAAGTGAACACCGGTAAACTTTTCCGGCTTCATCGCATCGGCCAAGTGTCCCATGTTTATCTCGGAAAATTGCCTAGAATAAGGTTTTTGGAATGTTGGATAATTAGGCACAATTTCCGTGATTAATTCCATAATATTAAACATGATAATACCAGCTACTCGCACATGTAACTCGAACATACTAGATGTACTAAACAACAAGATGAACGAAGCGAACACAATGACTAAACATGTACTCATGAGAACATGATTAATAACCGCAAAGAACACGCACGCATCGATCGATTGCGAGAATCGCAGCAGTAGCCTTGGGAAGATTGGTCAAGGACGGGCGGCGAAAACGACGATAGGCAACACCGCCCGACTTGGATGGAAGAAGCCGTGATGCAGAACTTGAGCGATCGCAGGCGCTTCCCAAAAACCTTATTCGCCCTCTCCCGTACAGGATCGCAAAGGCGAGTGGTTTCGGAGACCTGCTCTCCCGTCCGCCGGTGCACGCCGGCAAGCGGGATGGAGTAGACTACGGTGGCGGCGCAAGTAGAGAGGTTGGCAAACCCTAGATTGGTTTTTCGGTGTGTGCGTGGTGGAAGCCGCACTGGAGTTTATATAGAGCGGCTCGGAAATCCCGCATAGGGCACGTCGTGGACCAAGCCCACGTTGCGCACGTTCGGGTTGGTTCTGAATATAGCGACCGAACAGGCTAACTGCTGACACGCGTCATCAAAACCGCTGGCGAGATACCATGGCGTCGCGATCGCGACGAGCGGCTTGCGGGCGGGCGTGTGAGCGGCGTCGTCGTCGGAGGAGGAGCGCGCGTGTAGTTCTCCTCTTTTCACTCACTTTACTAAGTGGTGAACCACTCCACCTTATAAGGTGGTGTAACTCTCCTCCAACTTTCCATGTGGGACTAAACTTTAGCTCCCACTCCACTCATATGTGAGCTGCCACCAAATTGGGCCAATCACACATGGGCTTCCACACACATGGGCTTTGAGATTTAGGAAAAATCTGAAATCTATATGGGCTTATTAATTTAGCCCATTATTTCTAACATTTACACCCAAAGTAAAGTCCCAACATCTTGATTCTTTTCTTTTCTGTTTATTTACATTACAGTAGTTTGTGGCGCTTGCGTGCAGGTGGGACTGAGGGGCTGTTCGCGAACAGGACACTGGAGATCACGAAAGATGTTCTTGCGGCATACAAGAACCAGGGTTGGCACCTTTATCCATTAACTAATTCTTGACGTACTTCTGTCTGTGGATCTTAATTCTTATTAAGGACGACTGACACACAAATCTTTGCCCGTTTAGGTGGTTTCGATTTGCTAGGCAGGAGTATCGATCAGATCCGAACGAGCAAGCAAGTGAGCGCTGCTATGGCCACGTGCCGCAGTCTTAACCTGGATGGCCTGGTCATTGTTGGAGGTAGTACTAATGCTACAAGAAACCAAGCCAATTAATCAGTTGAAACAGCTAGGTGGTTCTGTTAACTTTGCTCCTACTCTTTGTTACCAGGAGTGACTTCCAATTCAGACGCTGCACAGCTTGCAGAGACTCTTGTCCAGAATAACTGTAAGACCAAGGTACTGTAAGCTGTAGCATAAAATGGAGGTCATATTGTTCAGGTGCGCCAAGAGTCTCTCGAGAGATAACGTCTTTATTGAACAGGTCGTTGGCGTGCCTGTTTCACTGAATGGCGATCTAAAAAACCAGTTTGTTGAGACAACTGTTGGATTCGATACGGTGTGCAAGGTAAACCACCTGCAGCGACAAGCAACTCCGCAGACACTTAAAAAGGCACCACATACAGTTTACCATTATCAATTTGTCACTCCCCTCGTTATGTGTGGAGATTCATTTTTCAGGTGAATTCTCAGCTTATAAGCAATGTTTGCCTTGATGCAATCTCAGCTGGAAAGGTAACTGTAATGTCTGCCATTTAGGTTCAGAACCAAATTAGCTTAAAACCTGATTGCATATCACTCACATATCACTTGACTGGTATTATTTTCCCTACCAGTACTACTATTTTGTTCGTTTGATGGGCCGAAAAGCATCGCATGTTGCCTTCGAATGTGCACTCCAATCACACCCAAACATGGTACGCAACATCGAACTTGTCTGAATGTCTGCCAAACTCGACTATTCATAAGAAGAGCAATCATCTTCTTTTCCCAACTTCTCCATGCAGCTTATCATGGGAGAGGAGGTGGCACTGTCAAAGCTCACATTGATGGAATGTATAAACAAGATATGTGACGGAGTACAAGCTAGGGCAGAGTTAGGTTTGTGCAGTCCTTTTGTTTGCAAAATAAGTGGAAGAACACTTTATAGTTAATTTATAGGGCGTGCTTATACATATGTTAACCACACAAAATATTTTTTATATGTTCATAATCTGATCCCTGGTACCCTTTGTTCAGAAAAATACCATGGTGTGCTCCTTATTCCAGAAGGACTGATAGAAAGCATTCCAGAAATGTATGCGCTCATTCAGGTATAATGGTTCTGGCTACTAATAAGATGGACAATGTAAATTCAGTTCCACCTTACCAGTTTCTGTCCAACCATTCCAGGAAATCAGTATCCTTCACAACAGTAATATTCCTGTTGCGGAGATGCCATCAAAATTGTCTCCGTGGGCAGCTGCATTATTCCATTTCTTGCCACCCTTCATCAGAAGAGAGGTGCTGCATTTTAGCAAAAATTGTTTGCTTAATGTCTGTGACTTTTAACCGATTAGCATAAACTAAGTTCCAACTACTTCTGATTTTTCACTCAGCTTCTTCTCCACCAAGAATCTGACAACTCTGCTCAGCTGTCCCAGGTTTGTGAGCCAGGATGCTCTAAACTATAGCCGCCAAACCTTTTATCATGGAACTATTGGCATCAAAATGTCCTTTTTACAGATTGACACGGAACAACTGTTAGCGCACTTAGTAGAAGCAGAAATGATAAAAAGAACAGTGAGTTTTCACTACTGCTTCTTTTTTCTCTTGGCTTTAAATTTCTGGATCTGTTCCTGCTGATCGTGTTACTTGATTTTCAGAAAGAAGGGAGATACAAGGGAAAGAAGTTCAGTTCAGTCTGCCATTTCTTTGGATATCAAGCTCGAGGGTCCCTACCGTCAAACTTTGACTGTGACTATGCTTATGTAAGGGTTGTAAATTGTATGTTGATTTTTGTAATTACCTGATGACAATACTACGAATATAAGTTTTAGAAAAAAAGATACTCCCTCCGATCCAAATTAGTTGACTCAGATTTGCCTAGATTCGGATGTATCTAGACTTGTTTAAGTGCTAGATACATCCGAATCTAGACAAAACCAAACCAACTAATTTGGATCGGAGGGAGTATAATACTCACATTGAACAATGCAGGCCCTTGGCCACATCTCTCTACATATGATAGCAGCTGGTTTGACTGGCTACATGGCAACTGTGGCTAATCTGAAGGACCCTGTACACAAGTGGCGTTGTGCTGCTGCTCCACTAACGGTAAGATCTTGATTTATCCCTTCACTTTTCTTTTTAGACTTCAATAAAAGTTGCTCTTGACAAAAAAAATGGTTGTCCCATTTTTGTGTGAATATACAGCTTTATTGAGCTATATTTGTTCCCTGGCACTAACTGTTATAGAAATGAGGAATTGCTTCGATCATACTGTTATTCTAGATCTCTACTAAACTAGTCAACTCCTTCCACTTGTATTAATTTTGTCGTGTTTAAGTATTATCTGAACGAAGTACAGAAATACCCCCTCTGTTCCACAATATAAGCTTTTTTTAGCAAGCTAAACAGTATGCTAAAAGGCTTATATTGTGGAACAGAGGGAGTATTACTATATGTTTTCATAGTCCTTACTGACCCAGTAATACTTTGTGCTGTCATTACCAGGCAATGATGAGTGTCAAGAGGCACTTACGTGGCCCTGGAGCAATACCTACAGGAAAGCCTGCAATTCATCCTTCTCCTATCGATCTGAAAGGGAAGGCATACGAGTAAGTCTACGTGGTTTGTTTCGTTATTTTTTAAAGGAATGCAAAAGCCTCCTGGCCTCTGCATCCTCGTATGTACACATCCATCACTTATTGCAAAAGCAATGTCAGGAAGCATAGAAGATTGACCTTATTTTTCACCTTAGAATGTATACAGTTAACTGAATTTTGTCCTGTATGACTGATCAGGTTGCTGCGAGGTAAAGCTTCGAGCTTTCTCCTCGACGACTTCTACAGGACACCTGGAGGTATTCAATATGAAGGACCCGGTTCAGATGCAAAGCCCATCACGCTGACCATCGAAGACCAGGACTACATGGGCGACATCGAGATGCTAAAACTGTATCTTGACAAGGTTCATGACTGAAAAACCCTGTTGCATTTCGTTTTGCTTGTTGTCGCATGTGTTCTAACGGTGCCAAGCCTACCAATCAATTTACTTCCAGGTGAGGACGATTGTGAAGCCTGGTTGCTCGAGGGATACCCTCAAGGCAGCGATAAGCTCAATGATCTCGGTGACGGACGTGCTGACAGTGATGTCCCACCCTCTCAATGCTGAACTGCCTCTCTACCATTTCAACTGAGCGTGAATCACTGCATGAGGATTGTTGTGAGCCCAGTTTTGTTTCTTCTACAGGAGGCTTGCTTCTTGAGCTATACTGTTTTCCTTTCTGCTCCTTTTCTGAAGGACAGGCATGTGAAAGTATTGTAGTTTATGTCAGTAAATTGAAATAAAAGTAGCAGTTGGTCCTTGTGCTTACTAGATATGTTTGTGATGAGCAACCGGTACATTTGAACTGAAGTAATGGGAACTTCAATTTGAAGAAACCTGAACTTGCACCGGGTAAAGCTGGGTAATGAAGAAAAGTGAACTTGGGGGATCTGAGACATCTCCAGGAAGTTGTACGGATTTTCCCGATAATCATTTCTGTGTAAAGTTTTGCAGAGTTTGATTCTGCAGAAACAGAAATTTTGCTTTTGTTTGAAATTTGGATCTGGACAATGATGATCACTGACTGTGTTTTGACACGTGTGTTGTGAGGATCTCAAAGCCTTTCTTTGAGATCATTGTGGAGTGCATGGACATACTAAGCTTATCGCTGGACACACCGCTATGTTCTGAAAAATAGAGGAGGATGAGCGAATTTGGCGGAGAGCCGTTGGGGCGACTCCTGGGCGATTCTGGTCCAACTCGCCGGTAGCCAGCGACGAGGATCAATCGTCTTCGGATGCCGATGAGGATTTCTCTGTCCTCTCGCCGGTGGACGCTACATCGGATTTGGGGGCTTATTTGCTCAATAATTCGGTCTCTGCTGCAAGGGAGTTGGAGAATGTCTCCTTGTCGTCTCTACAGAGAAAGGAGGTGAAGAAGAAGATGTGTGGGAGGGCAATGAGGGAGCTTCATGTTGATTCTGTTGATCGTTACGTTCATCAGGTGCGTTCTCTTTCATCGTCTAAGGTTAATTCGGATGCTTGTTTTTCATCTGCGGTATTATCACCGTCAACCTTCCTACTCGAATGTTTCGATGCGAAGGAGTGGACTATGGTCCAGAGGAAGAAAAGATCCAAGGAAGAAATTGTTTGATCCTAATCAAAGTGGTCGGGGAAATCGATCTATGGGGATCTCCTCTCATTTTTTTGAAGATCGTTAGGATTTGAATCCCTTAATTTCAGCTGGAGCCTATCATGGGATTAATGAGGGCCCTGATTTGCTGTCGAGTGGGACTAAACTAGCAAATACTGATGGCGTTTTGGGCCACAGGCTAGAGGCCCAGAAATCTAAAAACCCTAATAGATTCACTTCGGGAGGGCTACGGCGGCTGCTTGGTTTCACCTGGCAGAAGTTCTCTCGTCAGGCCGCGATCTTGCCTGATCGCAAGATGGCGTATGCTGGCGGAGGAGGTTTTCCCCAACGGGGTCGAGGTCAGGGTAATGGTGGAGGTCGTGGTGATGGTCGCCAAGACAACAACCAGGCCGTTTCAATAATTTTCATCATGGTGGTCCTAGTGGATCTGCTGGGAACGGGTCTGATGCTCAACCGCAAGGTAATTCTCAAAGTGATGGTACTGTTCGTGAGTATCAAACCTTTGGTGGCCGCGGTAATGGGGGCAATGGTGCTAATGCTCCTAGGTTTGATGGTGGCTATGGGGATTTCAACACTGGTTCTGGCTTTAATCGTGGATATGCTCGACGGGGCTATGGTGGAGGTGCGGCTCGTTCGAGAGGAAGGACTAACTTCCGTAACAATAATCGTGGTTTTTTTCATGTTGGTGGCTCGTCGAATCTTAGTAATCAATCGGATCTTGCATCCTTTCAAGAGCAATTCGTGAAGAATGCCGTTGCTGCGATTGCTAAGGAATTTGCTGAGCAGGCTATGAACTTGGCTGCCTCTGGGACTTCCAAAGTTGCTACTACCAGTCATCATGTCGGTGGCCAAACATGTGGTGATGTGCTGCTTCAGCCTGCCGCGGCACAGATTCTGTCTGCCGTGACGCCTGGGCAGCCTGCCGTAGCGCCAGGGCAGTCTGTCGCTACCCCTCGGCAGCCTGCCGTGGCTCCCGGGCAGCCTGCCGCTGCACCTCGGCAACCTGTCGCGGCAGCACGGCAGCAACCGGCCACAATGCGACAAGTTCCCTCGGCTAATATTGGTGGCAATGTTCGGTCTTTTGAAGCTAGGCAAGCTCTTGGTGATACTGGTTCCGATGATGGGCAGGCCCGGGAAAGCTAAAAAACAAAAGGGACCAAAATGCTTTCGATGCGGTCATCCGGGTCATCATCTGAATGATTGCAATACTGATTTGTGCGATGTATGCCGATCAATGGATCATTCATCTAATTTGTGTCCTATTCTTTCTGCACCTAAACCAACCATGCAGATGTATGGCTTTGCTCATGAAAGATTGATGTTTTTTGAGGCACCGTTGACTGGGAACATTGGTCTAAGTGTGGAGAATACTAGGTTGAGCAGAGTAACTATTTTTGATGGGACAATGACAATACCTGAGATTGTTTCTCAGCTACAATGGATTGTTCCAGACGAGAAATATGTCTGGAATGTTCGACAAGTTGGTGATAATGTCTTTCAAGTAACCTTTCCTAGCAAGAAGGATCTCATTACTGCTCAGCGTTTTGGTACCTATAAGGTTAGAAACAACACCTGTTCAATGAGTTTTGAACCATGGAAATCAGAGGTACAACCGGCCTGGTCTTTGGATAAGGTTTGGATATTAGTTCATGACCTACCCTCAGTGGCTCTTGACGATTACCTAACCCTTTGGACTATTGAAACTCTTTTTGGCAAAACTCTTGATATTGATCTGGCTTATACCAGAGAGAATGGAGTATTGAGAGTTTTGGTTGCTTGCATGGATTCTAGCTTCATTCCTCAACGGATGGATATCCTGATCAAAGAAAACTGTTATAAGCTTCGGTTCCAAGTGGAGGGGGGGACCTTTGCCACCTCCTTTGGAGGATGCTCCAATGGACGAGGACAATATGGAGGATGGTGACCATAATGCTGAGGATATGCAAGGAGGATCTGATGCTACCTTTAATGGTGATGTGAATTTTCCTAATGGGGGTTTTATTGAGGAGAATACTGAGATGCAGCATGATGCTACAGCTGCTCCACCACATCAGCAAGCCGATCTGGGAATTAAAATATGTTTTGGTTCTTTGGAATTTCCGGCTAGTAAAAATGAATAGCTTGTTCGGTCGGAGCCTACTATGCACTTGGCAACATGTAGGACAGGTATTTTGCATACTCAAAATACAAATACGAATGTCTGTTCTTCTCTACATAATTATAACTCCCCTTTTTTCATTCAGATCGGGTTATGGATGATGTGGGTGTTCATTCTGTTGTGGTCAAAGGTGTGGATGATAATCAAACCTCTGATCATATTTTTGGTGCGGATGAAATTTCAATGTCGGCCAAGGAGAGTGCTACTCCTTGTACTCCTAAAGGTATATTTTTGAAATAGTATAAGAATTTTTGAAAAATTCTTGTACTATTTCATCGCTGGTCCTTTGTCAAACTTGTCGTCGCTGCCAGGGACAGATGACGTTCCTATGACACTTGCTGAGGATCATCCGTGCCAGTCACCTTGCAAGGTTGCCCTGGAATCGAGGCTGTCTGTCAGTAAGCAGCTGTCCGCTGAGGTGAATCGGTGGACTGTTTTGCCAAGACAGCAGGTACAACTTCAGGCAGCGGCTGAGCCTTGGACACCTAAAGCTTCACCAGGTTTGGGTGTTGATCAGAGAAACCTAACCGAGGATGAAGTGGCGGCTTTCGGTGGGCTGCAATCACCGGTGGGTCTCCGTTCGAGCGGGAGGGTGCAGGCTCAACCTCTTGCGGATGCAACCCAGTTGGAGAGGGCGATGATGCTCACTCAACGCCGCAATGAACTACAGAACCAAGATACGACCCCTCTCAAAAAAACCTCAGTTCTATCTTTTTCTAGTGAGGAGATTATTAATAGGGCTAAACTGTTGGGTGCGAGTCTTGGGAATGATAGTACTGAGGAAGTTAGATCAGCAAAGTCTATTGTTGATACCGAATTTGAACGCTCGTTTATCATGCTAAAAAGGAATGAGACATCAATTGAAACAAATGATATGGTTTCACATGTCTCAGAATTATGTTAGTATTTAGATTTGGATGTTGTTCAGGTAGTGATGAATACAATGAGTATGTTGCTCAGGAGGTAAATAAAATTACACGAACACGACGTCGTAAGTCTTATGATAAGACAAATCTGAGAAGAAGCACTAGGGTTAAATTTAAAACAAATAGATCTTAATGGCTGGGTTACACGACATGACTTGGAATTGTGAGGGTTTTAAAGACCCGGGGAAACACCTTTTTATACACGAATCTATTAGAGATCACCGTCTTGATTTTCTTGCATTGCTTGAAACACGTAGATCTAATTTTTCTGTGCCCTTCCTAAAGCATTTGGCTGCTAGGAGGGATTTCAATTGGTTTTGCCTTCCACCACATGGTCAGTCTGGAGGGATCCTTGTTGGTGTTAACACAGAAACTCTGAATGTTACAAATATGGTGACCGGTGATTTCTGTGTTAAACTTCGAATATGGTCTAAACATGATGGTTTTGATTAGGTATTCCTACGGCTGTATGGGGCTGCGCAAGATGCTAACAAACCTGAATTTTTATCTGAACTTGTGCGCATGTGTGATGACTGATGACCCACAAGTATAGGGGGTGTATCGCAGTATTTTCGAGGGAAGTGAAACCCAATTTATTGATTCGACACAAGGGGAGCCAAACAATATTTATAAGCCTTAACAACTGAGTTGTCAATTCAGCTGTACCTTAAAATAATCTTGCTCACAGCAGTTTATCAGTAGCAACAGTTTTGTAGCAGGAATAGTAAAGTAATAGCAGTAGTAAAGCAAAGACAGTAGTAACAAAAGCAGTAAACAGTGAGATTCGAGTGCGGTAGGCATAGATATGGATGGACGGGCGTTGCATGGACAAGATAATTCACATAGCAATCAGAACATAGGGCAATTGCAGATAAATAAGATAAAGCATCCAAGTACTAGACAATCCTAGGCATGTGTTCCATATATAGTCATACGTGCTCGCAATGAGAACTTGCACAACATCTTTTGTCCCGCCAAATTGCTTGCGGGGCCTCTAGGGAACTACTGGCAATTAAGGTGCTACTTTTAATAGAGCACCGGGGCAAAGCATTAACACTCCGTGAACACATGTGATCCTCACATCAAAGTCATTCCCTTCCGGTTATCCCGATTTCTATCACTTCGGGGCCATTGGTTCCGGACAACAACGTGTGTATACAACTTGCAGAGAAGACCAAAAACAATACTATCATAATGAATCAATAACATGTTCAGATCTTAAATTATGGCACTCAAACCCTAGTGACAAGCATTAAGCACAACAAGTCGCAACAGTCATAAAGCACTAATAGAAGATACTAGGCACCATGCCCTAATAATCTGATGCCATTACATGAACGATCTCATCCAATCCCTACCATCCCCATAGCCTACAACGGGGGATTACTCACTCATAGATGGGGGAAACATGGATGGTCGATGGAGAAGCGATGGTGATGATGATGGCGATGATCTCCTCCAATTCCCCGTCCCGGCAGGGTGCCAGAACGGAGTTTCTGGTGCTGTTTCGTGGAATCTGGTGGTGGCGGCGGAGCGGAACTCCTTCTGGAAAAACGTCGAACCCCCCAAAGTTTTTAGGTCAGAAGGCTCCTTATAGGTGAAGAGAGAGGCCGAGGGGGTGCCTAGGGACACCACACCATGCCCTGGCGCGACCAGGCCCAGCTCGCGCCTAGGGGGTGTGTGGCCAGCCCGTGGCCCTCCTCCGTCTCGTATTCTGGCTCCTGGAGTCTTCTGGAAAAATAGGCACTTTGGCTTTTGTCCCGTCCAATTCCGAGGATATTCATTTTCTGACTTTCCTAGAACCAAAAACAGCAGAAAACAGGCAGCTGCACTGTGGCTCTTGTTAATAGGTTAGTCCAAGAAATCATATGAAAAGTACTCCAAAGTGTGGACAAAACACAAGAAAGTGGATAAAACCAAGCATGGAGCATCAAAAATTATAGATACATTTGCAATGTATCAACATCCCCAAGCTTAACTCCTGCTCGTCCTCGAGTAGGTAAGTGATAAAAAGAAAGAATAATTTTTGAGGTGACATGCACCATCAAAGACTTGATCAAAGTATTTGTAAAACATTCAAAGCTGGGATCATAGTACTTCAATCATAACATGAAAGACAAAGTTCTAGCAATAAGACAAAGAAACTATGATGCAACATGAAAAGACACAAACAAAAGATTCATGAATAACAATGCCTTGCAAGACGTTTGTTTGTTTCACATAAAGAAAACATAGCATAGTGGCATTCAACTTGTCCCTCAAAGAGTAGCAAACATAAATGCATAGGAGACCTTCAAAGTTCACAAGAGTGACTAGATACAAATAGTTTAAAATAAGCAATATCAAGGTATGCATCAATCAACAAGTCTTGGGACAATGCACATAGAACTAAGAATGGCCACTATGCTCTCAAGAAAGTGCTCATAGAATGTGTGGAGACTCAACAAGGAAATGAAAAGGTTTTGAATAGTTTGAAAGGCTTCCAAATGCTGAAAGTATGGTACTCATTAGCTTTGAGCTCTCATTGCCCCTATCATAAGCATCTTTAATGTGGTTAAGGTGAAAGTGAGGTCCAATCTGAGTTATATGCTTGACAGACTATAAACTGAAAATCCCAAGTCCCTTGAGTACGAGGGCCACTCCTCATGCTACTCAACTTTAGTTACCAGTAAGTTCTTGTCATCGTAAGTATGTGTGTATCATTAAGAACCGCCAACGGGGTACCCCTTGACCGATGATACGGAAGAATCCCCATATCAAAATGACAAGGCAAGCAGACAATGAGTATCTCAGCAATCTTCTTATTTACCATGGGAAATGGTGCTTTTTCTCTCTCTTTCCTCTTTTCATAAATCTCTCTTTTTCTTTTCTTTTTCTCAATAGCTATCTTTCTCTTTTTTTATAAGAAGAATGCTTCATAGATATCATTATGGTTACGCTACAGGTTTCCACCATGTCAGCATGGATTAGACTAGCGGCCCAGGCGTTTCTCTAACACACATACATAACTCCATGGACTTACAAGCTCCCCTTTTATTTCACACCGACGACATCCGCACACAAAAGAGCAAGGTATCAACTGGGTATATATTTACAAGTGTTGAAAGTGTTGCCCGTGACAACACGGTTCTGCTAATCCCCAGCCTATAATTAGCAAGCATATAACTTTCATGGAGAGTTAATGGTTCAGGTTTATTAAGTGCAGGAAATAAAGTGTGCCATCAAGTTCGTGAGAGCTTTACTAACTAACTTTCTCAAAACAAGCAAACATTTTATTCGGAAGAAAACAAGGCATATTGAATATGCACGGAAGTAGCAAATGTTGCTAATAGGTAGGTATGGTGGACACTTTGGCAATATTTGGTTTAAGGGAGTTGGAAACATGAGTAAAACACTCAGTGTAAGTGAAGGCTAGCAATAGTAAGGGAGCGACAAACGAGAGAGCAATAATGGCCATAATCATGCAGAGCGAGAAAACATCATTGATCAAAGCATAAAGTGACACTACAAGTTGAAAACTAAAGGATCATAAAGGCTTAAGGTGACTTGAGATATTCATAACATGGTGTGAGCATGCGCCAAGTCAACCCAAATAAAGCATCAAAGGAGAATACCACTATACTTATGCTTTAATATGCTAAAACAACGCATGATTCATCCAATGCACATTAAGCAATCTCAATTGTTTATAACAAGTCATGCTACAGCAAAGAATACTAAGCATAAAGCCAAAACAATATCAAGCATGACATGACAAAGCATAGGCCACAATCAAAAACAAGCTCTCTTTACCACTTAAGCATGATCTTTCCTACTCTTTTCCAATCCAAACCAAACTATTTGAAAACCAATGTATGAAAGAGGGGGTCCAACCAATTTATTCAGAAAACTAAGCAAACCAAGCAAACGAAAAACCAAAATGAAAACCAAAAAGAAGACGCTCCAAGAACAACACAACTGTGCATGAAACAATAAAAATGAAGCGTTTGGAAGAAACCTGAGATTTTTATTGATGAAGAAGGGGATGCCTTGGGCATCCCCAAGCTTTGACGCTTGTACTTCTTGGATATTTCTTGGGGTGACACGCTTGGCAACCCCAAGCTTGAGCTTTAGTCCATCCTTCATCTCATTACTAATTCCTTCCATACACCTGAAATTTTTCCTTCATACAAAACTTCATATAATCTTTATTGGCAATATTAGTGCACTCAAGATAAATAAGTCTTAAGGTTCAGTTCTAATACAAAATAAACTTCCATTAAAACACTAGCTACTGTAGTACTTCCCTCAAAAAGCTCAATTCCCCAAAAGAACTCAAAAAGGAACCAACAAGAAGCAAATGCAGAAAATGGCAGAAATCTGTCAAAACAGACCAGCAGGTAAAGACGAATTTTTCGAAGACCTTCTGTTGCTTAAATCAAAAAGTGTTGAACTAACGAAAGTTAGATAACAACCTGGGGCAGAAGCACAAAAATTCACGCCTCAAAAATATGTTCAGAGATTTTACACGAATTTTTACGGTGAAGCACAGAAATCTGTTTCGGGACAGCAACTTTCCCAATCATTACTTCTCTCTCATTAGAGGTTACTCTTGGCACAAAAAGCAAATAAAAAGGATAAGGAGCGGTTATTACTGAAGTAATAACTTCCAAGACTTATCTAAAACTTTTGGGTTATCTCCCAATAAGTACTTTTCTTTAACGCCTTTAAGTTAGGCATAAGCAAAAACTAAAATGGATAGAATGGAAGTAAGCGGAGATAATCATGGTGAAAACATTGTTTTGTTCAATGAAATCCTTTTGTTAACAAGATTGATCAGGTCTTGTTACCAAAATAATTTCATATGAGACAAAACTTTGTATTCCACTAATGATTATGTTACCTCAACCTTGATAGCAATGGTCCCAATCATAATAGTTTCAAATTTTTCTCTTGGTATAGGACAATATATTTCTCCAACTTGAATGCCTTCAACATGTTCAATTGAATTAAAACCATAAGTCCTTTCAATCTACTTGGGGAAATAGACAGTATGTTCCTTGTCATTAACATTGAAGGTCACCTTCCCTTGATTACAATAAATAACAGGTCCTGCAGTATTTAAGAAAAGGTCTCCCAAGAATAATAGACATATTATCATCTTCAGGCATTTCAAGCACAACAAAGTCAGTTAATATCAAGCAATTATGAGCCACTTGAACAGGTACATCCTCACATATACCCACAGGAATAGTGGTGGATTTATCAGCCATTTGCAAAGATATATCAGTTGGTATTAATTTTTCTAGCTGAAGCCTCTTATAGAGAGAGAAAGGCATAACACTAACTCCAGCTCCCAAATCACACAAAGCACCTCTAACATAACTATTCTTAATAGAGCAAGGGATAGTTGGAATCCCTGGGTCTCCAAGTTTCTTAGGAACCTTACCATTGAAGGAATAATTATCAAGTAAAGTAGAAATTTCTTCATTAGGGATCTTACTTTTATTCGAGACAATATCCTTCATATACTTTGAGTAAGGGGGCAATTTAATAACATCAGTCAAAGGAATTTGCAGGAATAAAGGTTTCATCCACTCACAAAACTTATTATAATGTTCATCCTCCTTTGACTTGTGTTTCTTATCAGGGAATGGCATAGGTTTTTGGACCCAAGGCTCTCTTTCACTACCATGTTTCTTAGCAATAAAATCTTCTTTGGTGTATTTAGTATTCTTAGTGTGGTTTTCAGGTTCTTCTTCAACTTTTTCTTCATTAGGAACTTCATTTTCTTCATTACCACTTTCAGTTTCAGCATCAGAGATAGATATACTATTAGGATCTATAACAGGTTCAGAGGGTTCTACAACAATTTTATGTTTCTTTTTCCTTTTCTTACGAGTAGAACCACTATTTTCAGCTTGTTGAGAATCCTGCTAAATTCTTTTGGGATGCCCCTCAGGATATAGAGGATCCTGGGTAGCAGCACCACTTCTAGTTCTAATTTTATAAGCATGTTTTTCTTTAGCAGCATTAACTAGCAAGTCGTTTTGCACTTTAACGAGTTGATCTATTTTAGTTTGAACCATTTGAAAGTGTTTAACAATCATTTTAACATCATTAGAGGTTCTTTCCACAATATATTTCAACTCAACAATAGCTCTAGTGTTTTCCATTAGATGATTTTGCACCCTTTTATTAAAGTTATCTTGCTTAACAATAAAGATATCGAATTCTTCTAAGCATTGATTAGGAGGTTTAGAGTAAGGGATATCACCTTCATCGAAGTGTTGGAGAGAGTGTACCTCAATAGTGGATGAGTAGGGAATAGACTTACATAATTCTTCTATAGGAGGTAAATTCTTGACATCTGCAGCTTTAATTCCCTTCTCCTTAAGACATTTCTTAGCTTCCTTCATCACTTCATCATTTAATTTAATAACTCCCCTCTTCTTTGATGTTGGAATAGGCACAGGAATAGATGGTTCATGTACAATTACTTCAGGTATAGCTTGTTTAGGAGGAGTCCAATCTTCATAATTCTTGCTTATTTTATCCATTAATTCCTTAGCTCCCTTAGGAACCCTCTTCCTGAAAACACAATCAGCACAACTATCTAGGTATGTCCTAGATTCCTCGGTTAGTCCATTATAAAATATATCAAGAAGCTCATTCTTAGGTAATGGACTTCCAGCCTGTGCATGAATCAAAGCACAAAACCTTGCCCAAGATTCGGGCAATACCTCTTTTTCTCCCTGTTTAAAATCAAAAAGTTCCTGCAAAATAGCATGTCTAGCACTAGGAGGAAAATATTTCTGCAGGAAAGTACCAATCAAGCACTCAGGGCTATCAATAGATCCAGGAGGTAAATTATTAAACCAAGTTTGAGCTTCTCCTTTCAGTGAAAAGGGAAAAATCTTAGCAATAAAGTAAGTACGCATCTTAATATCATCACAAAACAAGCCACTCATGGTAGAAAGTTCATTCATATGTGCTACCGCACTTTCATTCTTAGTCCCACAAAAAGGTTCTTTATCGACAATAGCTATGTAAGATAGATCGAGAGAGAAATCATAATATTCATCTATAATGTTTATGGGAGAAGCAGCATACTTAGCATCAGGAGACAATTTGGGTCTAATAGTACGCCTCTCAAGGAGACTCTTAGCAGCGCTCCTATCATGGGTGTTTTTTTACATTCTTTAATAAACTCATCGGTCATCTCAACATAACCATCTTCAATATCATAACTCTCACTAGACTCAGGTGAGCTAACAAGTGTGGTAGTGTCTTCATTAGGAGTTTTGGTATTTCCAGCTATAGTTCTAGCAATCGTAGCATCTAGGAAAGGACCTAATGAACCACTCTTATCAAGCACAGTAGAAGCAGCATCATAAGCATCAGAAGTTTCAGATTCAGAAGTAGTAGCAGTGTGTGTAGCATGTGTATGTGGTGGTGTAAGGAACTTACTCAAAACAGACGGTGAATCAAGAGCAACAGAGGTGTTCGTAACTGCACTCTTCTTGTAGTGGATGGTAAAATAGGAACCTTGCCATCACGAGACTTACCCATGATGGATGGATAGCAATAACAATAGAGAATCCAAGTGAGCTTGATAAATAAAGCTATGCTCCGGCAACGGCGCCAAAAATAGTCTTGATGACCCACAAGTATATGGTGTGTATCGGTGTATTTTCGAGGGAAGTGAAACCAAATTTATTGATTCGACACAAGGGGAGCCAAAGAATATTTATAAGCCTTAACAACTGAGTTGTCAATTCAGTACACTGAAACAATCTTGCTCACAGCAGTTTTATCAAGAGTAACAGCTTTGTAGCAGGAATAGTAAAGTAACAAAGTAGTAAAGCAAAGACGGAGTAACAAAAGCAAGAAATGGGATTCGAAAAGCGGTAGGCATAGGGATGGATGGACGAGCGTTGCATGGACAAGACAATTCACATAGCAATCAGAACATAGGGCAATTGCAGATAAATAAGATAAAGCATCCAAGTACTAGACAATCCTAGGCATGTGTTCCATATATAGTCATACGTGCTCGCAATGAGAACTTGCACAACATCTTTTGTCCTGCCAGCCCGCTTGCGCTGGGCATCTAGGGAACTATCGGCAATTACGGTGCTCCTTTTAATAGAGCACCAGAGCAAAGCATTAACACTCCGTGAACACATGTGATCCTCACATCAAAGCCATTCCCTTCCGGTTATCCCGATTTCTGTCACTTCGGGGCCTTTGGTTCCGGACAACAACGTGTGTATACAACTTGCAGATAAGACCAAAAACAATACTATCATAATGAATCAATAACATGTTCAGATCTGAAATCATGGCACTCGGGCCCTAGTGACAAGCATTAAGCACAACAAGTCGCAACAAAGTCATAAAGCACTAATAGAAGATACTAGGCACCATGCCCTAACAATTTGATGCCATTACATGAACGATCTCATCCAATCCCTACCAACCCTATAGCCTACAGCGGGGGATTACTCACTCATAGATGGGGGAAACATGGATGGTCGATGGAGAAGCGATGGTGATGATGATGGTGTCGTCGGATTGATGACAAGTACGCCATGAGGGGGTCCTCGAGGCGTGCGAAAGAGAGGGGGGTGAGACGTATGGTATTCCGGGATGGTGAGCACACAAGTTTACCCAGGTTCGAATCCGCCGGCTTTGGACGGATCCTACTCCTGCTAGCAATCCAGTAATACGGCAGAGCCGGAATATGGGTTACAAGGGTTTCGCCTGTGCTAGTTGAGGGTCTAAAGTATTGGGATGTTATCTGGTGCCCTAAAGGCTCTCCCTAGGACGACTTATATAGATATCCGGCCTAGGGTATACAGGAGAGATCTATCCGGCTACGACTAAGATTCTGTTACAGAGTACATCTTGAACTACAAGTAACATTATGGGCCTAAGTCGGTAAGTCTCCTGGGCCTTCCCGTAGCCGGATTGGACTCCGTCTTCTCTCCCTGACTGGGCCGCCCGTGAAGCAAAGCTCCATCCCGAAGTGGGCCACCCTGGTCAGTGAGGAACTATGAGGATACCCGAAAAGTATATCCCCAACAGCATCCCTCGTAGGCCTCCAAGATCCAAAGTCGGATTTTATCATCGTCTAGCTTGATCTTCGGCTTGTAGAATCATGAAGGGTTCCTGAAACTTCACAACAAAAAATACGATCCGGGTCTTAAAAAGTAAGTCGGACCTTTCAATTAGTTACTCGGATTTTCCATCTCGCTTTTAAACTAAGCCGAAACTTGATCTCTAACGCCACCTGACACAAGCATGGTCAAGTCACGTTATCTCGCAGACGCCCACAAGACGACACAGGGTCCGCGGTTCGCAGAACCGAGGCGTCGTTTCTATGCGTGCGTGGAGATCGAGGCAACGCAATCATCGCACGGGCCCTTCCTAGTTCTTTCCACGACGCGTGGCGGTTACACTATAGTGTTTGCACGAATCTTAGTGCAGGTAGGTGGATATAAGGGGTTCGGATTTCTTCTTCTCCTTTCCACCAGTCCCTTGACGTTCCTTTCCTCCCAATCCTCCTGAACGCACAGAGCCTCCTCGTTATCCCTCCACAAAGCTCCCAGCGCCGCCCCTTTAAGGTCACCCTTCCACCGGAGAAAATGGCTTCATCTTCTTCCTCCAGTTTGGCGGCGGCAGCGGCGGCGGCGAAGGCGGAAGCAGCAGCAGAGAAAGAAAGCTACAGGGGAATCTGGATCCCCTGCGCTCTCGATGAAGCAGGCCTCAAGAACATGGAGAAGGAGGGGCTCCTCACCGCTGGCAACTGGCGGAGCGGCTCCGGCGAGACCGACCTCAATCCGCATGAGGGCGAGCGCGTCCACTTCGGCACCCATCTGGACCGAGGTTTGTCCTCTCCTCCCTCGGAGTTCTTCTCCGAGGTGATTGACCACTATGGAGTTCAACTCCACAATCTTCCTCCCAACTCTATTCTAGAGATGAGCGCATATGCTGCGCTTTGCGAGGGCTTTCTCGGCATTAGGCCGAGTTTGCTTCTTTTCCGGTTTTACTTTCATGTTCGGAGGAATTCCATCACTGCCGGTGTTCCTTACATCACCGGCACCATTAGTTTTTCTCTTAGACAAGACCGGGCATATCCCAAAATTTCTGCCAGTGACTCGGTCAAACAATGGCCAGCCACTTTTTTCTACCATCGGGATATTCCGGCTCCCGGCAAAGCTACTGCTTTGCCGACTTTTGTCGACGGAGCCGCCATGGCCCAACCTTCCTGGGACGAGGCTGCTCCGGCTCTCACAGATGATCTGATCCTCGCTAAGAGGCGGATCAAATATTTGATCAAGCACAATGGTCTGAAAGGATCCGACTTGGTCCAGTGCTAGGTCTCACGCTGGATCCAGCCACTTCAGTACCACGGGGATAGACTGATGCATTCTGTCACGTCTTCCCTGACCGATTCCCTCCGCATCAGCCCCAAAGCCTACACCACTCAAGGCTACATAAACCAAATCAAGTGGCTGATCAAGGAGCGGATCGAGAGTTGGATTCCAGAGGTTTCTCTGGACATGTACACGGCGGAAAACCCCGTGGTGCCGGTAAGCTCTTATCATCACATCTTTTATGTGTTTCTATCTTCGAGTTACATTGCAATGCTGATACATTTTCTTGTTTTCAGCTTGCTGACATCCCCGAGTCGGAACTTGCTTCGCTTGAAGGATACCCTCCGAAGTTCTCTCAGGAGGTGGAAGTGGTTCCACTGCCGGATCTTGCGCTCAAGAAGCGCAAAGTCTGGACGAAGAAGATTGCCACAAAGGAGGTGCCAGTCATGAAGAGGTAACCTTCTATCACAACTTTTCCGCCTTTGTTGTTTACTCAAGTTTCTTTCCGAGATGTAATGTTTCCGACTTTACTACTCTCTCAGAGCAAAATCAATCATCAAGGGCAAGGGGAAGGGGACTTCTTCGAAGCCCTTGCGCCAGACGAAGCTTACAATAGCTTCCCCTGTCGTGGCTCCTCCGACTCTGGTCCCTCAACCTTCTGCAACTCCGGCGATCATCCCTTCTCTGGTGATTGCAGAAGATCCGCCTCGCCGAGCCGACGATCCTGGTCGCATACTAACGCCACCACCAAAGGCCAGCTCAAGATAAGGGTGAACCCTCTTCGGGTAATGATCCCTCAGCTGAAGTCTTCGCCAACAACCTCCTCAACAATCCGGGTCTTGCCAAATTTGGCCTGACCCAGAAATCTGCAGAGGAGATCCAGCGGCTGGCCAGGTAAGTCCTGGACAAAAGCCATTTATCCCCCGAAGAGGAGGCGCAAGAAGCAGAGGACGTCAAGTTTTCCGACCTTCTTACTCAAGTCCGCCTTCGTGACGAGAGGATCAGGACTGGCGAGCTTCCAACAGCTCCAGTGATCCCTCTTACTCTCACCGAGAAGGTGGCAGCTGAAGTGAACGCGGGTTTAGACAAACTTACCCGCGAGCAATATGTAAGTCAGAATTCCAACTCTTGTTTTTACATTATGTTATATCATATCCTCTAGCCCCCAAGCATGAAGTAGGATATATAATCCGAGTTTATGCTTTCGTTAGGATGCCAAAGAACGAACTAGTGTAGCCCCCAAGGCTTGTGCTGATATTTAGTAAAAATATTAGCCCGAGTCTTAAGTAGCTTTCTGACTTTGGGTATTCTGACTTACAGAAAGTATGTTCCTATAACCAGGAATTATTGTCCAATGTCTGTAATAAGCGGAGAGAGATCAAAGCTCTCCGGCTTAAAAATGATGAGCTCAAGGTAGCCAAGGATGAAGCTGAAGGTAAACATTTCGAAATTCAAACCTTGCCTTTTGCTTTTTAATGTCGAATTTTTCTGAACTGTTGTTCTTTTTTGACTTATAGCGTTGGTGAAACAATCCATCACTATGATTGAAGAGGCCGAGAACCTCAAGACCTTGGTGGTGGAGAACAAAGGACTTCACCAAGAGCTGGAAAAGCTCAAGGTGGATCATGAAACGAGCATAGCTCAAGTCCTGGAATCCTCCTCCATGGCCACTGAAGAGCGCGATCGCAAGATTGCCGCTCAAGATAAAGTTATCTCGGACCTCAAGAATGAGGTTGACAGAGAGAAAGATATCTCCCAAGCACTCCGGGCTGAACTCCAGAGTCTCCGGGAGGAGAAAGCCAAGATTGACGACGTCATTCTTGGTAAGTTCCATCTATCTGACTTATCATTTCCTCGACTTTTATCAATGTCGGTTTTTCCTTATCTTCATTTTGTGTATAGGTCCTCTGAACTTGACAGACTCCTCCTCGTCCGAGCCCCGCACTCACCGGCTTACCCAAGTCGGTGATCTTCTTCATGACTACCGCCAATCCCTTGAGGATATTGGCGAGTCTCTCAGGATTCCGGACATGCCAAGCATGTCGGACTTCCAGGTGCGGGAGAAGGCCAAGGAGATGCTGCAGCTCGTTCGGGACTGGAACATGTCCTACGCACGGACTGCCGCGCAGAATGCCCTCTCCATGGTCATGAGCCACCATGGAAACATGGAAATATGGCAAGTGACTAAAGGGTACTTCAAGGTAGACGAAGACGGCCAGGAGCAGGACCTTCAAGCCATCATGCACTCCTGCGCCGGATATGGGTGCCACGTAGCTGATCTGACCAGCTACGAGATCCCCTTCTTCACCCGCATGGATACTCCGCCACCTCCTCCAGAAGATGCCGAAGAAGTTTTCGACGATGAACGGACCACCTCGGATCCGGACATCTCGGAACGATATCAAGGCGGAGTGACCAGCGAGCCAGTAGATCCTTCATCTCCTCATGCATCATAGACCACAAACTTATGTATTATTCTGTGAAAGAACATGATGCATTTTATAATTATGAAGTACTATGGCTTTTGATAGTGCTAAGTTTTTTATCTATTCACCTCACCATCACCATCATCTCCACTTCTACTTGATCTTGGTGGATCACCACAAAAACCTACACCACCCCTTGTATGAACTAGTTAGAACCCTAATCTACACCTCACCCTTCTTTAAACCCTCTCTCCCTAATCTTCCTCTCTAACCCTAACCCCACCTTATCACCTCACCATGCCGAGGCACCTACCCCTGGCTCTAACTACCCCCTCCAACCCTAACCAACCCTAACCCGAGCCCTCCTAAACCCTAGCCGAGGCTAACCCTAGCCACACCCGAGCCTCCCCTCTCCATTCCCTCTCTTTCTCCCTGCCATGCTGGCCCCACACCGAGCTACCCCTCGCCCTGGCCCACCTGGCAACCCCTACCCCTGCCCTGCCCTGGCCGCCCATGTCGAGCACGTGAAGGAGAGGCAAAAAGGTGGTCGAGCCACCTTTCCACCCCGATTCCCCCACGACACCTCTCCTCTCCCTCTCGGATTTATCTCCCTTCCCACGCCTCCTCTGCATCCCTAGATCCCCAGGGCCTCGCCCCTACTTCCTTCCTTCTTCCCCTGCCACCGTTCTTCTCTAGCTCCGGCCACCACCTCGGCTTCCACCTCCATCCTCTGGATCAGGCGGTGGGCGTGGTTGTGCAGGTGTCGAGGAAGCCCGCCGCATCCCCCTGCATCACCCTGTCCACGTCACCGAGGAGGAGACCTGCCGGGCCAGAAGACTTCGGACGCCATCGAAACCCTAGCTCCGGCCGGCGTCTGCATCATCGTCGATCCGCCGCTTCCCGGCCCGAACCGACCCCACCGACGCACTCCCGGTGAGCTAGCCTCCCTCCCTGACACCCTCTTCCTCTCTGTCATAGTCAGACCTCACCAGACGATGCGCCGAGCACCCTCGGTGCAGCGGCAGGTGCTGGCGTCTGCCCGTCTCTGTGCCGCGCCACGCCTCACCTAAACCCCCTAAACCCTCCTAACACCAACACCAAGCCTACCGCAGCGATAGCCGCCGCCGCACGCACGCACGAGGTCGCGGGTTCGATCCCTGCACCGCGCGCTGCCTCTGTCGAGCACCGATCCGTCGTCAGAGAATAGAGAAGATCCACAGTACAGTTTGGTAGCTTTGCATATACCCTCCACAACCTTTTTGCCTCAACCCGCGGTACCCCAGGTCCCACCAAGCAGCCACTCGTTGTTTTTGCAAAAAGACACCCCAGCTTCCAGGTCCTCAACCCGTGGTCCCCCTCCGTGCCACGCGGCCAGCCCATCCCCTCTCGCTGATGCGTGGTCCCGCATGAAGGCCGTCCACCGAGCATGGTCATGCGGCAAACTTCTCATGTGAGAAACCCGTAGAGTCGTTAACGTTGGGCCTGTCCAGTCATCGCCGGTCCCACCCTTTAGTGACCTGGGCTAGTTCTGTCTAGGTGTGAAGATCCTGACGTTTTTCTGTTTAAACAAAATGATTCAGTAAATGTTTAAATACAAATTCAAACCCGTTTTTAAATAACTTTTAAATTATAAATCCAAATAATACAAATGATATATGTTTTGGAATCAGAAAATTGTGAGGAATTCAAATATGCCATTCAAAATATCTTTTGGGCAACTTAAATTTCGACATTGTTTAAAATTACAATAAAATGCCCTTTTCTTAATAAATTAATAACTTTAAATCTATAACTCCAAATTTGACAAATAATATGTCTAAATCGATCAGCATGATGAGACCGTCCTAACTATGCATTCCTTGTTCTGAATTGCAGCATGCATCATACAAATATAAAGTACAGCAAGTGTTATGAGAGCAAAACATGACTAAAACTTAATAAAATGCTTTATTCTTGTACCCCACACCTCACCCATGCCATGCTACTTTATTGCCATGTAAATTATGCATCATTCATCATGGCATGTTTGTTTGCTTGTCGCATTTTAATTCTTATGCTTGTGCACTTTATTTATGTTGGCCCTTGTTTGTTTGGTTCTTCTTCGAATAGACGCCGAGCAGGGGATATATCAGGAATCCCAGGAGCACTACCCAGATCCGACTCTCGCTTCAACTGAGCTGTCAGGCAAGCACTACCACATGCTTGCATACATATAGTACCTATTGCCTCTATCTTATTCTTGCATCATTGAGTCGCGATTGCATTAAATTGAATCCCAAGCACTGCATAGCCTTTACTTTTAAACCCCACCGAAGCTTGTTCCTCCATCCCATGAGCCATTACTACAGGAGTTGTTTGAGCCATGCGGGTCGTAGAACAGCATGTGTAGGGTATGTGAGTGTCTGATGGATAACGAGGTACCTAAACAACTTAACCAGAGTAGTAATGGGATAACTAATGAAAGTGGCACCGGTGAGCAATATCTGCTATTTGGTTCTTCATGCTCACTTGTGTCCCGTAGGACCCCGAGTACTTGATTCCTGTTCCTTGACTATTCGCACTATCCACATCCGGGAGGCCTTATGGACCCCCCTGAGCCAGAGCTTGATTCATTCTTATTTCTTGGGGCCACAAAGTAGTTTGAGGCTTTATTACTATCTTGTACGTATGCCATGTTTTACTGCTTTATTTAAGATTGTGCGTGGAGCACCTGTACTATTTTGGATCGTGACACGTTTTCGCTGTATCGACAAGCCCAGTCACACTTTCGGGTTCCCAGTCGTTTACCGCCATCCACAAACCACGGTCCGCTCGAGCCGGCCAACTTTATTGCGGGTAGCTTAGTGGGGTGGCCCCCTGAAATATTTCTGAATCCTGTGATCGCTTTGTCGTGAATGCCTCGTTGGGTTTTGATTTGGTTTTTCCGAGGTTGATCAAGTGTGTGTTGCTATTTGTGCACCCCTGCAGGGTAAATCTTTCTGAAAGCCGTGTCCGTGGTTATGGACGACTTGGAGCACAATTTCTCGATCATAGACAAGTATAACTAAAGTACCGCTTTTAATTTGACTAAGTACCTGACTAGTAAATAGTGCAATACTCATGCAATGGTTAATAAAACTGCCAACGGATGGGTTGTTCGTCCGCTTTCTCGTTGGTAAACGAGAAGGAGGATGGATCTGTTAATTATACTGTTATAATTGTTGTTACTAATTAACAGACATCCGTCTATCATTGGTTAGGCGGATGGTTAGCGAGTATCTATAGACTTGTTAGTTATTATCTTTTGCTGCAATTGCGTCACCCCAGGTATATGTCCCCTTTAGAGGCATAAAGACTTGCTGAGTACCCCTAGGGTCTCACACGATAAATTGTTTGATTCAGATGAACAGGTGTACTCGGAAGATGGATACTGGGTGGAGGAGACGGATGATATTGGCAACGATCACTCAGTGTAGAGATTCCGGGAACGGGGATCCGTGAGATCTGTGGGCGGGATGTGTTTATTTATATGGCATCTTATGCCGATTTGCTTCTTATCCGTACTCGGACCTTGTTTTTCCGCTTCCGCCTGATATTCTGATGTTTGATGTATGAGGAGCTATCCTAAACTATTATCTCTATCTAGGATATTTGGATCTTGCCGTATGGCGTTGCAATATTTCTATTTCTTTTAGATGGAATGGCTCTATGAACAGTTGTATGGTGGCTTGCATACATACTCACTTGTGTATGTAGTTGATCCCTTCGCCTGCCGATTCCGCCGCTCGTTCTTGTCCCGATGTTCTGAAAGTGGTTAGGACGGCCGAAAGGTCTACCTGTGAGTGGCCCCTGGGCCCCACCGTACTATTTTAACCATTTTCGCTCATCCAGGCATGCAACTAAGAGCTTAATTCACCGAGGTAGTTACAGTAGGGATAGGTGTGGTTAATGCGGCATCGATGAGTTTACGTGCACCTTTAGTGATCACGTGTCCATCCACCGATGCTTCTTTTTTCAGTTCGTCTGGGATAAGTGCTCCATCCGAGTATTCTTTGTATTCCTCAGCAATCACCTTCTCTGTCAGAGGATCTTTTGTCGGGGTCTTGTTTTTCTTGTTCTTCTTCTTTGCCTTCTTGGCAGCGCCGGTAGCAAAGACGGCTTTGGGTCCGTTTCCCGGAGTCAAGCTCTGATCGGTACTTTTAGACATTTGGACTTCGGGATTATCTCCGACGTCCATGTCATCCTGCACTTTGGGAGAGTGTTCCCCGGATCCTTCATCCATGGCTTCTCCTTCTTCTGCAGCTTTGGAGTTGTACTCCTCTTCATATTCCGCAGAGAACTTTCGGAAATCTGCCGACGTCATGGATTCATCCGAGGATGCGGGTACGTCGGCGTTTGTTCCAATTGCCTCCAAAGACCGAGTCGTTGTTTTCTCCAAAGATCGCAGAGCCGGATCCAGATCCCACGATCCGGGCGGTGACGATGCTTCCCGAGGTACCGCGGCTTTGGTTAAGGTCACCATATAGAAACTTTTGATGGTCCATTCCTTAGAAAGGCTCATTCTGTTCGCATCATCGAGCCGAATCAGTGTCGTTGATATGCTCCTCCCGGATTTCGACTTCCACGGGTGGGTAGATCTGGGATTCGGCTCCTTCGGGAGATCCACTCCAGATTTGACGTTGACCGCTAGGTCTTCTTCAGATTCAGGTTTCTCCACTATCTCCGCAACTGGTGCGGGCTGGGTGGGATTAGGGTTTTCTGAGATCCGGAATTCTGCCGCCTCCGTGGACAAAGGGGACCCAGAAAATTCTTCTGCCTCTATCATCACCGCTGGGGTGGATTGGGCATGTTCAGCGAAACCGATGTAAACATCGATCTCGCTAAAAGACATGATTGTGTAGGCAGTCACGGCCTCCTTTGCCGGAATCCAAGTCTTGTCGAGAACGATGAGAGGGACATCGCTGGCATAGAGGATGCGACCGACGGCGATGGTCTCACCGATTCTGATTCTTGCAGATTCCGCTCGGAACGCAGATCCAAAGCTCACTTGCCCCACGTTGGGCGCCAACTGTCGTCGGATTGATGACAAGTACGCCATGAGGGGGTCCTCGAGGCGTGCAAAAGGGAGGGGGTGAGACGTACGGTATTCTGGGACGGTGAGCACACAAGTTTACCCAGGTTCGAATCCGCCAGCTTTGGACGGATCCTACTCCTGCTAGCAATCCAATAATACGGCAGAGCCGGAATATGGGTTACAAGGGTTTCGCATGTGCGAGTTGAGGGTCTAAAGTATTGGGATGTTATCTGGTGCCCTAAAGGCTCTCCCTAGGACGGCTTATATAGATATCCGGCCTAGGGTTTACAGGAGAGATCTATCCGGCTACGACTAAGAGTCTGCTACAGAGTACATCTTGAACTACAAGTAACATTATGGGCCTAAGTCAGTAAGTCTTCTGGGCCTTCCAGTAGCCGGATTGGACTCCGTCTTCTCTCCCTGACTGGGCCGCCCGTGAAGCAAAGCTCTAACTCGAAGTGGGCCACCCTGGTCAGTGAGGAACTGTGAGGATACCCGGAAATTATATCCCCAACAGATGGCGGTGATCTCCTCCAATTCCCCGTCCCGGCAGGGTGCCAGAACGGAGTTTCTGGTGCTGTTTCGTGGAATCTGGTGGTGGCAGCGGAGCAGAACTCCTTCTGGAAAAACGTCGACCCCTCCCCGAAGTTTTTAGGTCAGAAGGCTCCTTATAGGCGAAGAGAGAGGCCGAGGGGGTGCCTGGGGCCACCACACCATGCCTCAAGGCGCTGCCAGCCCAGCGCCTGGAGGTGTGGCCAGCCCTTGGCCCTCCTCCGCCTCAGATTCTGCTCTGAGTCTTCGAAAATAGGCACTTTGGCTTTTGTCCCGTCCAATTCCAAGAATATTCATTTTCGACTTTCCGGAACCAAAACAGCAGAACAGCAGCTAGCACTGTGGCTCTTGTTAATAGGTTAGTCCAAGAAATCATATGAAAAGTACTCCAAAGTGTGGACAAAACACAAGAAAGTGGATAAAACCAAGCATGGAGCATAAAAAATTATAGATACATTTGCAATGTATCAATGACCCACAAGTATAGGGGGTGTATCGCAGTATTTTCGAGGGAAGTGAAACCTAATTTATTGATTCGACACAAGGGGATCCAAAGAATATTTATAAGCCTTAACAACTGAGTTGTCAATTCAGCTGCACCTGGAAACAATCTTGCTCATAGCAGTTTATCAGTAGCAACCGTTTTGTAGTAGCAATAGTAAAGTAACAGTAGTAGTAAAGTAAAGACAAGATAGAATAATAGCAAAGAAATGAGGATTCGAAAAGTGTAGGCATAGGGATGGATGGACGGGCGTTGCATGCACAAGACAATTCACATAGCAATCAGAACATAGGGAAATTACAGATAAATAAGATAAAGCATCCAAGTACTAGATAATCCTAGGCATGTGTTCCATATATAGTCATACGTGCTCGCAATGAGAACTTGCACAACATCTTTTGTCCTGCCAGCCCGTTTGTAGTGGGGCCTCAAGGGAACTACTGGCAATTAAGGTGCTCCTTTTAATAGAGCACTGGAGCAAAGCATTAACACTCCGTGAACACATGTGATCCTGATATCAAAGCCATTCCCTCCGGTTATCCCGATTTCTCTCACTTCGGGGCCATTGGTTCCGCATAATAACGTGTGTATACAACTTGCAGGTAAGACCATAAACAATACTATCATAATGAATCAATAACATGTTCAGATCTGAAATCATGGCACTCGGGCCCTAGTGACAAGCATTAAGCATAACAAGTCGCAACAAAGTCATAAAGCACTAATAGAAGATACTAGGCACCATGCCCTAATAATCTGATGCCATTACATGAACGATCTCATCCAATCCCTACCATCCCCATAGCCTACAGCGGGGGATTACTCACTCATAGATGGGGGAAACATGGATGGTCGATGGAGAAGCGATGGTGATGATGATGGCTATGATCTCCTCCAATTCCCGTCCGGCAGGTGCCGTGACGGAGTTTAAGTTTCGTGGAATCTGGTGGTGGCGGCGGAGTGAAACTCCTTCTGGAAAAACGTCAAACCCCCCAGAGTTTTTAGGTCAGAAGGCAACTTATAGGCGAAGAGGGAGACCGAGGAGGAGTCTGGGGCGGCCATACCATCCCCTGGCGCGACCTGAGCTAGCCCATGCGGCCAGGTGGTGTGGCCTGGGCCTAGCCCCCCTCCTTCTCGTATTCTGGCTCCGGGAGTCTTCTGGTGAATTAGGATTTTCGGCATATTTTCCGGGATTTTTCCTGATAGTTGATTTTTTGCACAAAAAGTAGACACCAAGGCAATTCTGCTGAAAACAGCGTCAGTCCATGTTAGTTGCATCCAAATCACACAAGTTTAGAGGAGAAACAATAGCAAAAGTGTTCAGGAAAGTAGGTACATTTTGGACGTATCAACTCCCCCCAAGCTTAGCTTATTGCTTGTCCTCAAGCAATTCAGTTGAAAACTAAGTGCGATAAAAGAACTTTCACGAACACATTTGCTTCATATGATGTATATATTCTCAGCATGTGATCAACTACTTAGACAATTAATAATAAAGAGTATGCAACTAAGTTTACTTAATAGGCATTGCAAGCTATGAAGAGATTCCAACTCAAAAATAATAAGTAGCATGAAGCATAAACATAAGCAACATTACAATGCTCATAACAAGGTATGATAGAGTGGTATCTCGCTTGCCTTTGATTATGAATGCCAAGGCACCTCTGAAACTCAGGTGAAGACTAGAATTAAAGATATCAAAGATACAAGCATCAAAGTCATAGCACAAATAATCAAGTAATGAGACAGGCACAAAGAATGACAACTATGCTCTCAAGAAGGTGCTCAAAGAATAAGTGAAGACTCAACAAGTAAAAGAAAAGGTTTTGAATAATTTGAAAGGCTTCCAAATGCTGAAAGTATGGTACTCATTAGATTTGAGCTCTCATTGCCCCTATCATAAGCATCTTTAATATGGTTAAGGTGAAAGTGAGGTCCAATCTGAGTTATATGCTTGACAGACTATAAACTGAAAATCCCATATCCCTTGAGTATGAGGGTCGCTCCTCATGCTACTCAACTTTAGTTACCGGTAAGTTCTTGTCATCGTAAATACGTGCGTATCATAGAGAACCGCCAATGGGGTACCCCTTGCCTGATAATACGAAAGAATCCCCATATCAAAATGACAAGGCAAGCAAACAATGAGTATCTCAGCAATCTTCTTATTTACCATGGGAAAATGGTGCTTTTTCTCTCTTTTCTCTTTTCATAAATCTCTTTTTTTTCTTTTCTTTTTCTCAATAGCTTTCTTTCTCTTTTTTTTTATAAGAAGAATGCTTCATAGATATCATTATGGTTACGCTGCAGGTTTCCACCATGACGGCATGGATTAGACTGGCGGCCCAGGCGTTTCTCTAACACACATACATAACTCCATGGACTTACAAGCTCCCCTTTTATTTCACACCGACGACATCCGAAAACAAAAGAGCATGGTATCAACTGGGTATATATTTACAAGTGTTGAAAGCGTTCCCGTGACAAAGACAGTTCGCTAATCCCCCATTTATAATTTGCAAGCATATAACTTTCATGGACAGTCACAATGGTTCAGGTTTATTAAGTGCAGAAAATAAAGTGTGCCATCAAGTTCGTGAGAGCTTTACTAACTAACTTTCTCATAACAAGCAAACATTTTATTCGGAAGAAAACAAGGCATATTGAATATGCACGGAAATAACAAATGATGCTAATAGGTAGGTATGGTGGACACTTTGGCAATGTTTGGTTTTAGGGAGTTGGAAATATGAGTAGAATACTCAGTGAAAGTGAAGGCTAGCAATAGTGAGGGAGCGACAAACGAGAGAGCAATAGCTGTCATAATCATGCTTGCAACAAAACAGGACTAATCATGGCATGAAAGTGATTCAAGATCCTCAAGGCAAAATAATTCATCGAGGCTTAACTGATTATTTCAGTCATATGCATGCGTGAGCATGTGCCAAGTCAATTCAAATGAAACATTCAGAGGAGGATACCACGGTGTCATACCAAGTTATGAATAGAGTAATGCAAGCAAACATTCATATGACATGCTACAAACTATTAGCAAGCTGAGACTAATCATATGAAAGCAAGAACTACTAAGCATCCAAAGATAACATACACCCTACACGAACAGACTAAGCATGCCCACAATGATGAGTATATGTACAAAAATGAAAAAAAATAGAGTTCGTTACCAGCCTCTTACCACACCTCAAGTTGTCATTAATCCTCATTATTTCTCTTCACTTGTGTGGCTTGAATAATAATATTAAACCAATATCCACTGAGGATTGCTGAACCCTGCAACAAACTCACAAAGCAGAAGAAGAACAACAAATATTTTTGGTGTTTTCGATTTTTTAAAGCAAGAACCAAAAAGGAAAAACAAGCAAAGCAAAATCTTTTTGGTTTTTTCGAATAGTTCAAACAAAGCAAAAAGGGAAAAGCAAACCAAGGCAAAAAGAAGAAGAAGCAAACCAAAGAGAAACAACAGAAATATTTTTGGTCTTTTTGTGTTTTTGGAAAGAAAGAGCAAAGAAAGAGCAAAAACTAAAAAGAGAACGAAACATGAATATACAAAGTACCAACACAACATGATAAGGAGATGAGTGCGATGTCGGCGTACCTCCCCCCAAGCTTAGGCTTTTGGCCTAAGTGGGTATCAATCCCAAGCTGGCCAGGATGAAGTGTCACCGTGGTACGACGAGGAGGTACCCTCATCCTGGTGCGAGCTCGAGTACGTCCCCCCGTAGTGCAAGGAGTAATCGTAGGAGGGCGCATCCTCCTGATGCTGCTCGTGGAACCCCGGCAAGCGAAGCTGCTCGTCCACCTCCTCCTTAGAGCGCGACCACGGTCTCCTGTGAACACTAAACAAAGAAGACTGTGGCAAAGGGATCTCCCTCTCATCCCCATCAGTAAACAACATCCTATATACTAGACTGTCCAAATCAGAAGCAGCAGTGACAAAGTGATGAGTTTTCATAGCAACAAGGTCAAGCCTTTGTGGTGCCAATACAGTATCATTGGGGTCCACTGAAAGTCCTAATGCATTGACCATACGCGAGGCAATGATGCCCCCATAGATAGGCCCCCTAGCAGCTAGGCGGTGAGCAATAAGCGAGCCAAGATTGTATCGAGTATCATTGTTAAGCGCAGCAGCAAGGAAAGCTAAATGATAGTTGGAGATATTACTTGTGTTCTCCCTACCAAGTACGCTAGTAGCAAGATAATATGCAAAGTATCTAAGAGAAGGGAGTTGGATGTTTCTTATCTTTCCGCGTTGCGCCACGCGGTCATCATCATTGGTCACCCCTCTGTAAAGCTCCAGCAAATCAATGGGTTGCCCTTGAATTTTCTTCATGGTCCATGTCATGCTTACACCTACAATACTGCAAAATCTTTCCAATGGCATGGTAAAGGGCAGATTATAAATTTTGAAAGAGACAGTTGACTGATAGGGCGTGTTAGTAAACGTGAAGCTCTCAACAAAGGTTTTGGTGAGCATAGCGTATTGCTCACTCTCATCTTGCATACATGAGGTCAAACCAACCCTATCAATCAGTAGCAAGAAATCATCAAGAATCCCTGTAGCTTGTAAGAAAGTAAAACAAGGAAAAGTAGATGGGTGAGCATCCCCATCATCCCTTTCATTACCAATACGAGTTGCAATGAGATCTTCGTTGTATGATGGCCTAAACTGAGAGGCTGATCTTGAGGGCCTCGACCTCCTAGGTGCATCCCTCTCAAATATCTCTCCAAAGGTATGGTTGTTCATGCTTGGTATTCTGAAATTTAAACACCTATTAAACAAGTGATTGCAAAGTGAATAAAATGAAGGATTCTACTCATAGGGACTTGTAAGAGGCCTAAACATGCATCAAAACTATATCTCTAAGCATCAAACAAACTTACAAGCTTTCATAACCTGTCACCTACAGCAACAAAATACTCAAGATATAATCCACTAAACACAAATCTACTTGGACAAGGGGAGGAGTCACATACCAGAGAACTAGTGCTCCAAATTTCAGCAACAAAGATGGGCTGAGCAAGGAGATCGAAAAAATCGAGAGCAAGCACAGAAAGAACACGATTTTGAGCAATGAACTGGAGCTTACTCGGGAGAGAGAAGAGAGTGGCAGGTGAGAGAGTTAGTGGAGGGCCAGGGTGGCCCACACCATGGCATGGCGCCACCTAGGGCAGGCCGCGCCACTAGGTGGTGAGCCTGCCTGGTGGGTCCCCCTGGTACCCACCAGGCACTCCTCTGCCCTTTTTTCACGTAAAAATTTAATATGAATTTTCTGGAATTTTTCGAGACACTTTATTTTGGGGCATTTTTCAGGTATAGAAGAATGATTTTCTGACAGACAGATTTTTTTGGAATGATGCAATGACAAAACAAGGCTAAAACTACAGGAGTTCTAAGACACTCTAACATGCAAGCAACTATCAACAAAAAGGAGAACTAAACGAAAGCAAAAACTAAAATGGATAGAATATAAGTAAGCGGAGATAATCATAGTGAAGACATTGTTTTGTTCAATGAAATCCTTTTGTTAACAAGCATGATCGGGTCTTGTTACCAAAACAATTCCATATGAGACAAAACTTTGTATTCCACTAATGATTATGTTACCTCAACCTTGAAGCAATGGTCCCAATCATAATAGTTTCAAATTTTTCTCTTGGTATAGGACAATATATTTATCCAACTTGAATGCCCCCAACATGTTCAATTGAATTCAAACCATAAGTCCTTTCAATCTTCTTGGGGAAATAGACAGTAAGTTCCTTGTCATTAACATTGAAAGTCACCTTTCCTTTATTACAATTAATAACAGCTCCTGCAGTATTAACAAAAGGTCTTCCAAGAATAATGGACATATTATCATCTTCATGCATTTCAAGCCCAACAAAATCAGTTAATATCAAGCAATTATGAGCCACTTGAACAGGTACATCCTCACATATACCAACAGGAATAGTGGTAGATTTATCAGCCATTTGCAAAGATATATCAGTTGGTATCAGTTTTTCAAGTTGAAGCCTCTTATAGAGAGAGAGAAAGGCATAACACAAACTCCAGCTCCTAAATCACACAAAGCAGTTCTAACATAACTGTTCTTAATAGAGCAAGGGATAGTTGGAATCCCTGGGGCTCCAAGTTTCTTAGGAACCTTACCATTAAAGGAATAATTAGCAAGAAAAGTGGAAATTTCTTCATTAGGGATCTTCCTTTTATTCGAGACAATATCCTTCATATACTTTGAGTAGGGAGGCAATTTAATAGCGTCAGTCAAAGGAATTTGCAGGAATAAAGGTTTCATCCACTCACAAAACTTATTATAGTGTTCATCTTCTTTTGACTTGTGTTTCTTATCAGGGAAAGGCATAGGTCTTTGGACCCAAGGTTCTCTTTCACTACCATGTTTCTTAGCAACAAAATATTCTTTAGTGTATTTAGTATTCTTAGTGTGCTTTTCAGGTTCTTCTTCAACTTTTTATTCATTTGGAGCTTCATTTTATTCATTACCACTTTCAGTTTCAGCATTAGAGATAGATATACTATTAGAATCTATAGTAGGTTCAGAGGGTTCTACAACAGTTTTATGTTTCTTTTTCCTTTTCTTACGAGTAGAGCCACTATTTTCAGCTTGTTGAGAATCCTGCTCAATTCTTTTGGGATGCCCCTCAGGATATAGAGGATCCTGGGTAGCAGCACCACTTCTAGTTCTAATTTCATAAGCATGTTTTTCTTTAGCAGCACTAACTAGCAAGTCTTTTTGCACTTTAATGAGTTGATCTATTTGAGTTTGAACCATTTGAAAGTGTTTAACAATCATTTTAACATCATTAGAGGTTCTTTCCACAATATCTTTCAACTCAACAATAGCTCTAGTGTTTTCCATTAGATGATTTTGCACCCTTTTATTAAAATTATCCTGCTTAACAATAAAGATATCAAATTCTTCTAAGCATTGATCAGGAGGTTTAGAGTAAGGGATATCACCTTCATCAAAGTGTTGGAGAGAGTGTACCTCGATAGTGGATGAGTAGGGAACAGGCTCACATAATTCTTCTATAGGAGGTAAATTCTTGACGTCTGCAGCTTTAATTCCCTTCTCCTTAAGACATTTCTTAGCTTCCTTCATCACTTCATCATTTAATTCAATAACTCCCCTCTTCTTTGATGTAGGAATAGGCACTGGTATAGTAGGTTCAGGTACAATTACTTCAGGTATAGCTTGTTCAGGAGGAGTCCAATCTTCATAGTTCTTACTTATTTTAGCCATTAATTCCTCAGCTTCCTTAGGAGTCCTATTCCTGAAAACACAATCAACACAACTATCTAGGTATGTCCTAGATTCTTAGGTTAGTCCATTATAAAATATATCAAGAAGCTCATTCTTTGGTAATGGACTTCCAGCCTGTGCATGAATCAAATCACAAAACCTTGCCCAAGATTCGGGCAATATCTCTTTTTCTCCCTGTTTAAAATCAAAAAGTTCCTACAAAATAGCATGTCTACCACTAGGAGGAAAATATTTCTACAGGAAAATACTAATCAAGCACTCAGGGCTATCAATAGATCCAGGAGGTAAATTACTAAACCAAGTTTTAGCTTCTCCTTTCAGTGAAAAGGGGAAAATCTTAGCAACAAAGTAAGTACACATCTTAATATCATTAGAAAACAAGCCACTCATGGTAGAAAGTTCATTCATATGTGCTACCGCACTTTTATTCTTAGTCCCACAAAAAGGTTCTTTCTCAACAATAGCTATGTAGGATAGACCGAGATAGAAATCATAATATTTATCTTTAATGTTTATGGGAGAAGCAGCAAACTTAGCAATAGGAGACATTTTGGGTCTAATAGTATGCCTCTCAAGGATACTCTTAACAGCACTCCTATCATGGGTGTTTTTACATTCTTTAATAAATTCATCGGTCATCTCAACATAACCGTCTTTAATATCATAGCTCTCACTAGACGCAGGTGAACTAACAGGTGTAGTAGTGTCTTCATTAGGAGTTTCAGTATTTCCAGCTATAGTTCTAGCAATCGTAGCATCTAGGAAAGGACCTAATGAACCACTCTTATCAAGCACAGTAGAAGCATTGTGAGATCCAGGCACATGGCTTAATAGGATTAATAGGATACCCATATCAACAAGTTGTAACTTCTTTTCCGGAAGCTCATTCAAAAAGAACTCTAAGGTTAAGTGGGTAACCGGGTGCGCACAAGTGAGGAAAAAGTGCGTAGAAAAGACTAGTGTTTATCTATGGGGCCAGTCTAGATATCCTATTAAGCTGCCAGGAGTGACACCCCCCGGGCCCAAGAGTGGACGGGGTGTTACAAGTGGTATCAGAGCCGACCCTTGCGATTACACGGGTGTGTGCGGGTTAGTGGCAGGACATGTGGAGCATGGCGCGTGTGGCCCGGAGTGGACACGGCATGGCACATGTGCCGGCACTGGACGCACAGATGCGTGCCAAGAGGGAACGTTCCTGGGGTGTGCTTGATCGATGAGGACATCGATCTTCTAAAGGGTGGGTGTATGTGAGATCCAGGCACATGGCTTAATAGGATTGATAGGGTACCCATATCAACAAGTTGCGACTTGTTTTCCGGAAGCTCATTCAAAAAGAACTCTAAGGTTAAGCGTGCTTGGCCTAGAGCAATTCTAGGATGGGTGACCGACCGGGAAGTGGGTAACTGGGTGCGCACGAGTGAGGACAAAGTGCACAGAAAAGACTAGTGTTTATCTGTGGGGCCAGTCTAGATATCCTATTAAGCTGCTAGGAGTGACACCCCCCGGGCCCAGGAGTGGATGGTGTGTTACAAGTAGCACATTAAGCATCAGAAGTTTCAGATTCAGCAGTAGTTGCAGTGTGTGTAGCATGTGTATGTGGTGGTGTAACGAGCTTACTCATAACAGATGGTGAATCAAGAGCAACAGAGGTGTTCAGAACCGTACCTCTTCTTGTAGTGGATGGTAAAATAGGAACCTTGCCATCACGAGACTTACCCATGATGGATGGATAGCAGCGAACAATAGAGAATCCAAGTGAACTTAATAAATAAAGCTATGCTCCCCGACAATGGCGCCAGAAAATAGTCTTGATAACCCAAAAGTATAGGGGGTGTATCGCAGTATTTTTGAGGGAAGTGAAACCCAATTTATTGATTCGACACAAGGGGAGCCAAAGAATATTTATAAGCCTTAACAACTGAGTTGTCAATTCAGCTGCACCTGGAAACAATCTTGCTCACAACAGTTTATCAGTAGCAATAGTTTTGTAGTAGCAATAGTAAAGTAACAGCAGTAGTAAAGTAAAGACAGCAGTAACAATAGCAGTAAACAGTAGGATTCGAGTGTGGTAGGCATAGGGATGGATGGACGGGCGTTGCATGGACAAGACAATTCACATAGCAATCAGAACATAGGGTAATTACAGATAAATAAGATAAAGCATCCAAGTACTAGATAATCCTAGGCATGTGTTCCATATATAGTCATACGTGCTCGCAATAAGAACTTGCACAACATCTTTTGTCCTACCAGCCTGTTTGCTGAGGCCAAGGAACTATCGGCAATTAAGATGCTCCTTTTAATAGAGCACCGGAGCAAAGCATTAACACTCCGTGAACACATGTGATCCTCACATCAAAGCCATTCCCTTCCGGTTATCCCGATTTCTCTCACTTCGGGGCCATTGGTTCCGGACAATAACATGTGTATATAACTTGCAGGTAAGACCATAAACAATACTATCATAATGAATCAATAACATGTTCAGATCTGAAATCATGGCACTCGGGCCCTAGTGACAAGCATTAAGCATAACAAGTCGCAACAAAGTCATAAAGCACTAATAGAAGATACTAGGCACCATGCCCTAATGTAACACCCTCAAATCGGCCCTATGCAAGTTTTAGCCCTTTCCGCCAAACCCGCATAGAAACGATTCAAGGACGCCCACCAGGCACTTTCGTGCGGGTGGAAAACAAAGTAATACCACTACAAAACAGTCCTAGATGGGATCCATAGAACATATATATATATATATACAGCACGACTCCAAGAGTCAAGAATACAGATATACACTACAAAGATCCAAATCACCTTGAAAACGATACAGCGTCTGAGTACGGACAAGATGCAAATTGGGCTAAGAGCCCCGAAGAATAACCAATGGCGTCCATAACCCTGCCCAGGCCAAGCTGGAAGGGTAACCCTGCTAACGATGTCGATCCCAAACCTGCTAAACAAAAGGGGTGCCGACAAAGGCGAAGGAAAAAGAGGAGCGTCAGTACGGAGGACAGTACACGGCGAGGCTAGAATTCGGCGACTCTCGCCTACATAGGTATGGTGGACTGAAGCGGCAGCGCAGCATGCACTAAACAACCTATTAGAGACTAAGTACAACTGGCAGTTATCAGAGAGGGATAAGAAAGACCTATCCGGATCCAACCTGAAGCTAACACCAGACAAACCCATCCTGGTATTTCCCCCTCGAGACCAAACGAGGAAGTCAGACCGAGGAACTCACACCGTTGGCAATTTTACTCATTCCGTTATAGTTGTAGCACTTACTAATCAGATATAGATAGCATGGGTCATCCTGATAGCATAAGTAGTGGGCAGTTTTAATCACCATTCCGTTGTAGTTGGAACATTTACTAGTCAGATATAATTGTCCTGAGGAATCCCAAAACCCAGCAGTTGTTGGCACTTTTATCACATTCCATTGGAGTTGCAAAACTTACTAGGCAGATATAACAAACATCCCAGATCCAGCAGTGGTTGGCATTTTTAATATCCATTCCGTTATAGTGAAGCTAATTACTAGTCATATATATTAAGTCAAATTTATAGCACTACTTTAGTTATGCTTGTCTATGATCGAGATACTGTGCTCCAAGTCGTCCATAACCACGGACACGACTTTCAGAAAGTTTTACCCTGCAGGGGTGCACAAATAGCAACACACACTCGATCAACCTCGGAAAAACCAACTCAAAACCCAACAAGGCATTCACGACAAAGCAATCACAGGATTCATAAATATTTCAGGGGGCCACCCCACTAAGCTACCCGCAACGAAGTTGGCCGGCTCCGGAACGGACCCAGGGTTTGCGACGACGGCTGTAAACGACTGGGAACCCGAAAGTGTGACTGGGCTTGTCGATACCGTGAAAACATGGCGCGATCCAAAACAGTACAGGTGCTCCACGCACAATCTTAAATAAAGCAGTAAAGCATGGCATAAGTACAGGATAGTAATAAAGCCCCAAACTACTTTGTGGCCCCAAGAAATAGAAATGAATCAAGCTCTGGCTCAGGGGGGTCCATAAGGCCTCCCGGATGTGGATAGTGCGAAAAATCAAGGAACAGGTATCAAGTACTCGGGGTCTACGGGACACAAGTGAGCGTGGAAGAACCAAATAACATCTATTGCCCACCGATGCCTCTGCATTAGTTATATCTAGCATTTTAATAGTTATATTTAAAGTCATGATCATCTCCACCAATAAGCATCTCCACCAATAAACATCTGCCAGCATTTCAACAACTATGGTACTCGACAACACAAGATCGCACCTGAGCAAGCAACTACGACTTGCAACGCCAGCTATCTACCAAACAACGGTAATAGGAGGTGTCCAAGGCAATATAGAGGCTGCACGGGATATAACTGGGTACGGAAACTAAAGCATCGTGACACGGATAGCAATAGATCAACAGGAGGAAATAAAGACTATAAATGCAAAATAGGTAGAAGGGGGAGAGATGCTCGCTTGGGAAACACTATCGGAGGTTCATATCCGGAGAACTTGTCGATACTCGCATCCACTCATCGGTCTAATCCGCGAAGAAGCAAACACTAGCAGAAACACCGGATGCAATATTTAATACGACGGCAGAAGATCCGACATGATTATGATATGATGCATGGCATGGCAAGATGCGATGCAATTAGGCAATATTAAGCGGACCCGTGGTCCCGTCAAATGATTATATGGTTCAAGTTTTTTAGAAACCCCGCAATTTAAATGTTGTATTAACAATGCAAAACATGGCATCGGTTCGCTACTCAAATTAAATGGAGTCCGGAATAAGACAACAATATCCCGCATATAGACTCCATATTTAATCATGCGGTGAATCGGCATAATGCCCCCAAACCATAGACAGGTATGCATGCATGAACAATTTAATATGCAACAGTTGATAATGTCATATTATAAAAATAGGGGCTTAGGGTCACACATCTGGTTCGGAAGATCTTGGGTTCTGGGGTCCGGGTCTGGGTCTCAGGGTTGACGGGGACAGCGAGGATCAGATACAAGATAGAGAACTTGGTTTCCACGCAGTCGATCTTGTCGTCGATGGTGAACTTGAGCGGATCGGATACCGGGGTCTTCGGATCCGGGAAGTAGATCTTGTCGCATGGTGCCCGGGTAGGTGAACTTGGCGGGTTGGGACGATCTTGTCGTAGTCCTCGGGTGACGGTGTCGGTCTTGGGTCTCGGCGCCAGAAGATCTTGATATTCTGGGAAGGAGATCTTGTCGGTTCCATGTCAAAGGTCTTGGCGCTCCGGATCGGTCTTGGGGATCGAGTAGAAGATCTTGGCGTGCCGTGAAATCTTTGGATCTCGGCAATCGGGTACGGTTGGTCTTGGCATCTGCGAGGTAGGTCTTGTCGGTTGTTCTTCGAATGGCACCGTTCTCATTCTTCGGATCATCGCCATCAAAGTCATGTTAACACGCAAGGATATATCTTCACACGGTCGTCATCGCCATGCCACCACACCAACATATCCCCTGTACCGCCACACTTCACATCCAGGAGTCACTCGTGGCACTCGTAGCAGAATCGGAGCCCCTGAACATCACGTGGCATCAACAGCACAAACACAGGCAGACCAAGGACTGGAGTCAGACAAAAGCTCAGGAGAAGACCACCGTCAGGACGCGCGCGGGACGACGAGGCATAACAGGAAGGCGCTGGTGCTTGCAGGGAACTGGCCGACGGTACCGGCAGAGGCGATCTTGCAGAGGAGTAGAAGACTGGCGAGGAAGTAGAGGGCAGTGGGGCTTGCTATGGTGAGGCGGAGGTCGAGGCGCCGGAAGGCGAGGTGGCCGCGGCGGGCTCGGGTAGGAAGCTGGAGGCGGGGACGCGCCTCGGCGAGGTGGAAGACGGGGTCGTCGGTGGGGCTTGACGCGGCGGTGGCGAGGTCCTAGCGGGGCACAGGGTGGGGCTCGAGACGACAAGGTGATGGAGGGGCGGAGCGGTCGCTGGGGTCGGGGATCCTGCCGACAGCGGGCGGAGAGGAGGACGAGATGCAGGAGGGCGCGGAGCCACGGTCCTGGCGGTGGCAGAGGAGCGAGTGGTCGCTGGCGAGAGAGGGGACGCAGTCGGCGGGCAGCGATGACGGCCGGACGCGGCAAGGGGCTCGAGGATGACCACGGGCGGAGCGGCAGACATGGCTAGAATCCGGCCGGGCTCCGGTGGCGGCCTGTGGAGGGAGGCACCGGCGGCTCGAGGATGGGGTCGGTGCCGCGGGGTAGCAGAGGGCGTCGCAGATGGCGTCGCTGGCGGCGGCGAGGTGCTGTGGGGAGGAGGACTCGATGGGGTAGGTGGAGACGGAGGGCGCGGTTTGTGGCGGGGCTGTCGGTGGGGATGGAGCAGCGGGTGGTTGGCGGGCTTTCGGTCACATCGCCAGCAGGGCGGCTGAGGCGAAGGGGGGCGTGCCCGTGGTTGCTGCGTGGGATCGGGTGAGGAGCTGGTCGGGTTGCTGCTGCGTATGCTCCACGCGGCGAAGCATGACGAGCGGCTGCGCGTGTGGCTGGCGGGGTGGTCGGGGCGACCAGGTGGGTGGGAGCGAAGCGGATTGGCTGGGTTGCGTGGGCATCAAGGCATGCAGGCTGGGTCAGTGGTAGGTAGGTGTTAGGCAGATTTTTAGGTTAGGGTTGGTTTAGAGGGTTAGATGGTTTTGGACCGGGTAGTAGTTGGCCTGGCCTAACGGCTGGGCTGCCTCCCCAGTCCGAAAAAATAGTTTTATTATTTATTTTTATTTTAAAGTCTTTTTGTAAACTATTTTTAGAAAAAACAAAATACCCGGAAGAGGCCTGGTGTTTCGATTTGAAATAAAGGCGGGGTATTTAGAAAACAAAAATAGAATTTTCAAAAATAGTTTCAGACAAACAGATGCATGATGATGACGATGCTCAAATGCAATGTGGCATGATGACATGAGCATGCGTTCATGATGATGCAATGCACAAAAACACCGCGATTTTCTAGTAGTGGTTTTAGCGGGATGCCACAATTCGACACCACTAACAATGGATCTCGCCCTCGAGATCCGCCTCATGGTACCGAGAAGAAGGTCGGCGATTTGAATCTTCTCGCTTCATGTAGATCCTCGCGACACCACTAACAAGAGGTCGTGGCCCGTGATCATCGAGAGAACACTCCGGGAATAAAGGGTGAAGGTAGATGTATCAACAAATAAAGCCACCTCTAGCTTCCGTGGACGGAGTAAAATTGTTGGATCCACCGATTCAATATACAAAAGAGAATGATAAGAGTAGTCGGATGGTGATCAGTCCATCGCGCACCCAAACCATTACTCTGCATATGAATAGGAGAATTATGCAACCAACTCTCGGAATCAGACTGAAGATCTCGACAATCGAGGTTCAGAACAAAGGAGTAATGCAGAATCTGCATCGGATCTGGCGTAGCTGATGTTGTCGCGCCGAAAAACACCGGAAGGCACAACCAAGTAACAAAGAATGGTACCACAGAAGACGGATTCCTCAGATAGCACGAAGACCGGATGTAGAAGCACCGTTGCCAAAGGAGGAAGCGAAACCCTGAAGGTACGACGGAAACCCAACCACGAGAATTCCTGGACTTGAACAAAGGTAAGAGAGCAGATTCAAAACACGCAGAGGTAAGAGGAGAATAGCAGAGGGTAAGGAGTAAAATCAGACCTAATCAGATCTATCCCACCGATTTTGCAAAATAGTTTTGACACTCTACATCGGCCGTTAGCTAGGTTATCCTACAGGCTGGACTTGTGGGGTATCGCAACTGCTGAGCTCTGATACCACTCAGAACACCTCAATCGCCCTATGCAAGTTTTAGCCCTTTCCGCCAAACCCGCATAGAAACGATTCAAGGACGCCCACCAGGCACTTTCGTGCGGGTGGAAAACGAAGTAATACCACTACACAACAGTCCTCGATGGGACCCACAGAACAGATATATATATACAACATGACACCAAGAGTCAAGAATACAGATATACACTACAAAGATCCAAATCACCTTGAAAACGATACAGCGTCCGAGTACGGACAAGATGCAAATTGGGCTAAGAGCCCTGAAGAATAACCAATGGCGTCCATAACCCTGCCCAGGCCAAGCCGGAAGGGTAACCCTGCTAACGACGTCGATCTCAAACCTGCTAAAACAAAAGGGGTGCCGACAAAGGTGAAGGAAAAAAGAGGAGCGTCAGTACTAAGGCCAGTACACGGCGAGGCTAGAATTCGGCGGCTCTCGCCTACATAAGTATGGTGGACTGAAGCGGCAGCGCAGCATGCACTAAACAACCTATAGAGACTCAGTACAACTAGTGGTTATCAGAGAGGGATAAGAAAGACCTATCCGGATCCAACCTGAAGCTAACACCAGACAAACCCATCCTGGTATTTCCCCCTCGAGACCAAACGAGGAAGTCGGACCGAGGAACTCACACCGTTGGCAATTTTACTCATTCCGTTATAGTTGTAGCACTTACTAATCAGATATAGATAGCATGAGTCGTCCTGATAGCATAAGTAGTGGGCAGTTTTAATCACCATTCCGTTGTAGTTGGAACATTTACTAGTCAGATATAATTGTCCTGAGGAATCCCAAAACCCAGTAGTTGTTGGCACTTTTATCACATTCCATTGGAGTTGCAAAACTTACTAGGCAGATATAACAAACATCCCAGATCCAGCAGTGGTTGGCATTTTTAATATCCATTCCGTTATAGTGAAGCTGATTACTAGTCATATATATTAAGTCAAATTTATAGCACTACTTTAGTTATGTTTGTCTATGATCGAGATACTGTGCTCCAAGTCGTCCATAACCGGCTGCGAACACGGCTTTCAGAAAGTTTTACCCTGCAGGGGTGCACAAATAGCAACACACACTCGATCAACCTCGGAAAAACCAACTCAAAACCCAACGAGGCATTCACGACAAAGCAATCACAGGATTCATAAATATTTCAGGGGGCCACCCCACTAAGCTACCCACAACGAAGTTGGCCGGCTCCGGAACGGACCCAGGGTTTGCGACGACGGCTGTAAACGATTGGGAACCCGAAAGTGTGACTGGGCTTGTCGATACCGCAAAAACGTGGCGCGATCCAAAACAGTACAGGTGCTCCACGCACAATCTTAAATAAAGCAGTAAAGCATGGCATAAGTACAGGATAGTAATAAAGCCCCAAACTACTTTGTGGCCCCAAGAAATAGAAATGAATCAAGCTCGCTGTGGGGGTCCATAAGGCCTCCCGGATGTGGATAGTGCAAAAAATCAAGGAACAGGTATCAAGTACTCGGGGTCCTACGGGACACAAGTGAGCGTGGAAGAACCAAATAACATCTATTGCCCACCGATGCCTCTGCATTAGTTATATCTAGCATTTTAATAGTTGTATTTAAAGTCATGATCATCTCCACCAATAAGTATCTCCACCAATAAACATCTGCCAGCATTTCAACATCTGTGGTACTCGACAACACAAGATCGCACCTGAGCAAGCAACTACGACTCGCAAGGCCAGTTATCTACCAAACAACGGTAATAGGAGGTGTCCAAGGCAATATAGAGGCTGCACGGGATATAACTGGGGTACGGAAACTAAAGCATCGTGACACGGATATCAATAGATCAACAGGAGGAAATAAAGACTATAAATGCAAAATAGGTAGAAGGGGGAGAGATGCTCGCCTGGGAAACACTGCCGGAGGTTCATATTCGGAGAACTTGTCGATACTCGCATCCACTCATCGGTCTAATCCGCGAAGAAGCAAACACTAGCAGAAACACCGGATGCAATATTTAATACGACGACAGAAGATCCGACATGATTATGATATGATGCATGGCATGGCAAGATGCGGTGCAATTAGGCAATATTAAGCGGAACCGTGGTCCCGTCAAATGATTATATGGTTCAAGTTGTTTAGAACCCCCGCAGTTTAAATGTTGTATTAACAATGCAAAGCATGGCATTGGTTCACTACTCAAATTAAATGGAGTCTGGAATAAGACAACAATATCCCGCATATAGACTCCATATTTAATCATGCGGTGAATCGGCATAATGCCCCCAAACCATAGACAGGTATGCTTGCATGAACAATTTAATATGCAACAGTTGATAATGTCATATTATAAAAATAGGGGCTTAGGGTCACACATCTGGTTTGGAAGATCTTGGGTTCCGGGGGTCCGGGTCTAGGTCTCAGGGTTGACGGGGACAGCGAGGATCAGATACAAGATAGAGAACTTGGTTTCCACGCGGTCGATCTTGTCGTCAATGGCGAACTTGAGCGGATCGGATACCGGGGTCTTCGGATCCGGGAAGTAGATCTTGTCGCACGGTGCCCGGGTAGGCGAACTTGGTGGGTTGGGACGATCTTGTCGTAGTCCTCGGGTGACGGTGTCGGTCTTGGGTCTCGGCGCCGGAAGATCTTGATATTCTGGGAAGGAGATCTTGTTGGTTCCATGTCGAAGGTCTTGGCGCTCCGGATCGGTCTTGGGGATCGAGTAGAAGATCTTGGTGTGCCATGAAATCTTCGGGTCTCGGCAATCGAGTACGATTGGTCTTGGCATCTGCGAGGTAGGTCTTGTCGGTTGTTCTTCAAGTGGCACCGTGCTCATTCTTCAGAACATCGCCATCAAAGCCGTGTTAACAGGCAAGGATGTATCTTCACACGGTCGTCATCGCCATGCCACCACACCAACATATCCCCTGTACCGCCACACTTCACATCCAGGAGTCACTCGTGGCACTCGTAGCAGAATCAGAGCCCCTGAACATCACGTGGCATCAACAGCACAAACACAGGCAGACCAAGGATTGGAGTCAGACAAAAGCTCAGGAGAATACCACCGTCAGGACGCGCGCGGGACGACGAGGCATAACAGGAAGGCGTTGGTGCTTGCGGGGAACTGGCCAACGGTACCGGCAGAGGAGAGCTTGCAGAGGAGTAGAAGACTGGCGAGGAAGTAGAGGGCAGCGGGGCTTGCTACGGTGAGGCGGAGGTCGAGGCGCCGAAAGGCGAGGTGGCCGCGGCGGGCTCGGGGAGGAAGCTAGAGGCGGGGACACGCTCCTGGCGGCAGGGGGTGGAGCCCAACGGGGTCGTCGGTGGGGCTTGACGCGGCGGTGGCGAGGTCCTAGCGGGGCACGGGGTGGGGCTCAAGACGGCAAGGTGATGGAGGGGCAGAGCGGTCGCTGGGGTCTGGGATCCTGCCGACGGCGGGAGGAGAGGAGGGCGAGATGCAGGAGGGCACGGAGCCACGGGCCTGGCGGCGGCGGAGGAGCGAGTGGTCGCTGGCAAGAGAGGGGACGCGGTCGGTGGGAAGCGACAACGACCGGACGTGGCGAGGGGCTCGAGGAGGACCACGGGTGGAGCGGCAGACATGGCTAGAATCCGGACGGGGTCGGCGCCGCGGGGTAGCAGAGGGCGTCGCAGATGGCGTCGCTGGGGGCGGCGAGGTGCTGTGGGAAGGAGGAATCAATGGGGGTAGGTGGAGAAGGAGGGCGCGGTTGGTGGTGGGGCTGTCGGTGGTGGGGAGGTGGGGCCAGCGGGGTGGTTGGCGTGCGCTCGGTCGACATCGCCAGGGGCGGCCGAGGCGCGTGGGGGCGCGTGCCCGTGGTTGCGTGCTGCGTGGGATCGGGTGTGAGGGAGCGGTCGGTCTTGTTGGCGGGGTGGTCGGGGCAACCAGGTGGGCGGGAGCGAAGCAGATTGGCGCGAGGTTGCGTGTGGGGCACTGCGTGCGACGCAGGGCTGGGTCAGGTGGCGGGGTAGGTAGGTGTTAGGCAGACTTTTAGGTTAGGGTTGGCTTAGAGGGTTAGATGGTTTTGGACCGGGTAGTAGGTGGTCTGGCCTAACGGCGGGTTGCCTCCCCAGTCCGAAAAAATAGTTTTATTATTTATTTTTATTGTAAAGTCTTTTTGTAAACTATTTTTAGACAAAACAAAATACTCGGAAGAGGCCCGGTGTTTCGATTTGAAATAAAGGCGGGGTATTTAGAAAACAAAAATAGACTTTTCGAAAATAGTTTTAGACAAACAGATGCATGATGATGACGATGCTCAAATGCAATGTGGCATGATGACATGAGCATGCGGTCATGATGATACAATGCACAAAAACACCGCGATTTTCTAGTAGTGGTTTTAGCGGGATGCCACACCTAACAATCTGATGCCATTACATGAACGATCTCATCCAATCCCTACCATCCCCATAGCCTACAGCGGGGGATTACTCACTCATAGATGGGGGAAACATGGATGGTCGATGGAGAAGCGATGGTGATGATGATGGCGATGATCTCCTCCAATTCCCGTCGTGAGGTGCGAACGGAGTTTCGGTGCTTCGTTAGTGGAATCTGGTGGTGGCGGCAGAGCGGAACTCCTTCTGGAAAAACTTCAAACACCCCAGAGTTTTTAGGTCAGAAGGTAACTTATAGGCGAAGAGAGAGACCGAGGGGGAGTCTGGGGCGGCTAGACCACCCCCTGGCGCGACCTGGGCTAGCCCGCGCGGCCAGGTGGTGTGGCCTGGGTCCAGCCCCTCCGTCAGATTCGCTCGTGAGTCTTCTGGTGAAATAGGATTTTTGGCATATTTTCCAGGATTTTTCCTGATAGTTGATTTTCTGCACAAAAAGTAGACACCAAGGCAATTCTGCTGAAAACAGCGTCAGTCCGTGTTAGTTGCATCCAAATCACACAAGTTTAGAGGAGAAACAATAGCAAAAGTGTTCGGGAAAGTAGATACGTTTTGGACGTATCAATGTGTGAATCAGAATCTCTGCCCATGTTGTTAGGAGGAGATTTTAATATTATGCGCAAACAAGAAGACAAGAGTACTAAATTTTTTAATCCTCGATGGCTGATACATCCATTTTATATCACTATTCTATGTCACAATTCACTGTTATTCATTGATATATTTTGTATTGAGGGGTGATACTTATGTTATTTCATCTGTTTTTGCATGGTTGATGACTTTTGGAGCATGGAGCGCTGCAGTCAGGATTCTGATGGAAAAGGTGCTGTTTGGAGGCAAAATTCACGAAGATCAGAAAATCTGAGAAAATACATGGAAAATCCTATTTTTCCAGAAGACGAAGGAAGCCAGAAAGGGGGCTGGAGATGGGCCATAGGGGGCCCGCACCACCCCCTGGCGCGGGCTAGCCTAGGCCGCACCACCAGGTGGTGTGGCCGCCCTGGTCTACCCCTGGAACTCCCCTCTGGCGTATATTATCCTCCCGAAACCCTAAGACTCGGGGAGCGACCACAGAAAGATTCGACCGCCTCTACGGGGTGGAAAACACCAAGAGAGAAAGATCTCTCCGGTAGACAGATTTCTGCCGAGGGAATTCCTTCCCGGACAGGGGAGATCGTCGCCATCAACACCGTCATCAAGCTGGACTTCATCGGGATCATCATCATCACCACCATTATCACCATCAGCACCCTCATCACCATCTCCATATTGTTGTAACAATTGAGTTGAATCTTGCATAGTTCATAGGGGAAACTTTTTCGGTGTTGATTACTCTTTGTAGTTGATGCTATTGAGTGAACCATTGAATTATTATTTATGTTCAGATTGTTATACATCATTATTCCATCTCTGATCATGATCCATATGATGTCTTGTGAGTAGTTCGTTTTGTTCTTGAGGACATGGGAAAAGTCATGTTGTTAGTAGTGGAGTTGTGTTGAGAAAGATTCAGTAGTGGAGTGATTAGTCCCACCCAAACTGCTTTTATGCCTGGACGACATATCCTTGAGGGAGTTGTTGTTTTGCATGAAACTATACACGAACTTCATCGAAAGAAGTTAGATGGAGTGCTTTTCAAAATTGATTTTGAAAAGGCGTATGATAAAGTGAAATGGCCTTTTTTACAACAAGTCCTGCGAATGAAAGGTTTTGGTCCTAAATGGTGTGACTGGATCAAACAATTTGTTCTAGGGGGTAGTGTCGGGATTAGAGTGAATGATGACATTGGTCATTATTTTCAGACTCGAAAAGGTCTGAGACAAGGGGATCCCCTGTCTCCAATTCTTTTCAATATCATAGCTGATATGTTGGCTATTCTTATTGGCCGAGCTAAGGCTGATGGTCAAGTTGGTTGCCTTGTACCCCATCTTGTGGATAGGGGTGTGTTCATTTTGCAATATGCGGATGATACCATATTGTTTATGGAGCATGATCATCAGAAGGCCGTGAATATGAAGCTTATATTATCCATTTTTGAACAGTTGTTGGGGCTCAAAATAAATTTACATAAGAGTGAAATTTTCTGTTTTGGCAAAGCTAAGGAAGTGGAACATGAGTACAAGCAGATCTTTGGCTGTGAATCTGGCTCCCTTCCTTTCAGGTATTTGGGAGTACCTATCCATTATAGAAAACTAAGAAACGCGGAGTGGAGCCCGGTTGAAAGTAGATTTGTTTCTAAGCTTGGTTGCTGGAAAGGAAAATTACTTTTGTATGGGGATCGGCTAATCTTAATTAACTCAGTTCTAACTAGCCTACCGATGTTTATGCTCTCTTTCTCAGTGATCCCCAAAGGAGTTCGTAAGAGATTGGATTTCTTTAGATCTAGATTCTTTTGACAAAGTGATGATGCAAAAAAAAATATAGATTATCAAAATGGAACATTGTGTCTCGACCCAAAGACCAAGAGGGGCTAGGAATTGAAGTGTTAGAAATAAAGAATAAATGCTTGCTTTGTAAATGGCTGTTCAAATTGCTTACCGAGGATGGAATGTGGCAACAGATTCTGCATAATAAATATTTGCAAGGTAAAACCTTGGCTCAGGTGGAACCTAAACCCACTGATTCTCCTTTTTGGAAAGGACTCATGAGTGTGAAGGATATGTTCTTCACTAATGGCTTTTTCAAAATTGGAAATGGAAAGAATGTGCGCTTTTGGGAGGATGTCTGGCTAGGTAACGTGTCTTTAGCCGCCCAATATCCGAGCTTATATAACATTGTACAAAGAAAAAATGTCTTGGTTGCGGATGTCCTTCGCCAAGCTCCTCTAAATATTTGTTTTAGACGAAGTTTGACAGGAAATAAGTGGACCATGTGGTTAGACTTATGCTGCAAACTAATGACAGTACAACTGAATGTGATTCGGATCTTTTTACTTGGAAGCTAACTTCTACCGGGGTTTTTACTGTAAAATCTCTTTATCGGGATCAATTGAATGGTCATACTAGATTTTCACAATCTTATTTGTGGAAGATAAAAATTCCGTTAAAGGTGAAGATCTTTATGTGGTTCCTTAATAATAGAGTTCTTTTAACTATAGATAACCTAGCCAAAAAAAGTAGGATGGATGCAAAAAAGTGTTGTTTTTGTGATTCTGCTGAGACGGTTGAGCACCTTTTTATTTCATGCCCATTTGCTTGAATTATTTGGCGCATAATTTACTTTACTTATAATTTGCCTCCACCTTCCAATAATACGAATATGTTTAGAAATTGGCTGAATGGAGTGGACAAGAAGGACAAAGCTCGTTTACGCATTGGCGTGTCGGCTATATGTTGGTCCATATGGAAGTCGCGAAATAACATTGTGTTTAACAATCAATCGAGTACTAATTTTTTACAGGTTATACGGATGGCGGCTCACTGGATCCAATTATGGTCCTACCTTCTACCGGAGGATCAACGGGAGTCTATGGTCACTGGATGTTCCAGGCTCCTGAGGTTGCTCAGGACTGCTTTTTCCGGGCTACTGGGTGGCGTCATTCTAGTGAACTCCGAGATGGATAGATATTTCTGGTTTATTCTTTTTTGGTGGTTGATTTATGTCTCAACCTTAGTCGATCCTGGCTTGTAAGACTATTTATATATTTTTTCTGAATTTTTGCAATAAAAGGTGTGCATCGCTCGATGCAGAGGCCGGGGTTTTCCCCTTTTCGAAAAAAAACTAAGCTTATCGCTATCTTTTTTGAAAGATTAAATTCCGCATTTTACTCCTGTTTCACTCTTTTGACAAAAAATACCCTAATTTAGCAAATTTTCATCCTAATTAACTATTTAGCACCACCTATGCCAATTTTTACCCTTTTTAAAGTTTTATATGCATTTTGACATGTGGGTCCGGACCATCAGGTACATGTGGTGGCCCGCCAACCTCTCGGGGAACATGATATCTGTTTGTTCCTCCAGAGATCATCGAAGCGCGCCATGAAAATAGAATCGCATCCCACGTATGATTATTGCTCTGTTTTTTCTCCATGCTGATTGGATTGGTCTAGCTTCATTTCGACAAATACGATCCATTATGATACAATGACCTTGCCTTGGCTAACTTCTAATCTGAAGGGATTGAACTGGATTGAAGTGCACTGAATGATTCGTGAGCTGCTGCAAGGCGCTGATTGTGTATATGCCATTATTTTTTCTCTATATATCTCACGTTGAATCATCTATACAGATTTTATTTTATTGCGATTGGCATGATATTAACTATAGATTTAAGTTTGATAAAAATCAAGCATTCTCAAGCCATGTGGGAGTATATGTCTATGACTAGTGGGCCCAAGAAGAAAAAGATTAAACATGACCAGTTTAAAGAAAATGAGTAATTAGCCAAGGCCCGCCTGGGAAAAACCAAACGAAACATAGTTAGAGCATCTCCAATTTGTTGGATGCACAAAAATCCGTCGGTGCACAAAAATAGCTATTATTGAGCGCGCCGAGGCAAATTCGTGCTCCAGTAGACGTCCAAAAATAGGTTGCGCACAAATAATTTAGGACACGCACACAAAAAGCCTAATCCTTCGCTGCAAATTTGGTGTGCTGGCCCGCGTTGCCTAACCGCCGAACTGAAACTTCCGCGTGCAGACTCCTTCATCCTGCCGCCAGCGAAATCCCGGCCATGGAGGGATATTCCGTCACTCCTCCAACCCCTTCTCCTTCGCCCCCAAATCTGCCGACGCAGCAGTTTCATCGCCGCTTGTAGCATCCCCCATCGCCGCCGCTGCAACCAGACTTAACGCCATCATCGTCTACGGCTAGATGTTTGCGCCACCACGACCGACGAATCCGCATGTTGTCGTCCACCGCCCGCCTTGAAGCTAAGGAATGCCGTGCCCAAGCGGATGACATCTACTGCGGTTCCTGACCAGAAGAAGGGAAAGATCGATGTGGATCCACACGACAAACCTATAGCAGGGCATGCGACCGGCCAATTCCAGCCACCGCAACCTCTACTACAGCCACCCCAGCCGCGAGGGACTGTGGAGGAGGTAGCGTCGTCTGCTGCACCCAACATGTTCGACCCAATGACGACAAGGCACATAATTTCTTTTTTAATGTTTTGAATTATATAGATGAATATAAATGATAAAATTTAATGTAGTTTGATGTGTGTTAACTTTGATGTAGTGTAGTATGGATGATGAAATGTCTATGTCAACTATGAATGTTGTTGGTCATCATATTCACAAGAGTATTGGTCTCAAGAATATGAAACTGAACAACATGGTGATAAAGTTGACATGGAGAATGATGGTGAGGGTGAGGGTTTCAGTGATGCACTGAAGGGGCGGGCGGCCCACTACACCATGGAGTAAGGCATTTTACTATGCAACACATGGTGCAAGTGAAGCCATAGTTTGCACTATATTTCCGAAATACCTTCATATTTGGTACGTAAAATAAGAGTATGTAAAAAACTTGTACATACTACCTCAAAAGTAGTATATCTACTACCAAATAGTCTTATAATACTTCATACTACATGTATATACTTTTCGGTATGACATATACTACCTAGATGGTGTGAAATATACGTGGGTGTAGTTACACCCGGGAGTAGGAGTAGTATGAACATGTCCTATATATATATATATATATTTATAGTTCGTTATACATGCAGGTTTTACTAAATTTCGTACGTGCTGAAGAAAAACCAAAGGAAACTGGCAAAATGGGCCGCGTTGGAAGTTATTTGTCCGTCCTGGACCTTTCCTAGGCTGCGCAAGGAGACGCGCTGACCCTGACCGGGCGGGTGAGCCGTGCGTGAACCTTCTCCTTCATCTCTGTGGCAGCCGATCCAACCAGTAGGAACCGAACTTTCCCCTAAAAAAAAGTAGGAACCGGACGACGAACGGAACAAGGGACCAGGCGGGACCGGGACCGCCGCCGACGCCGTTCTCCATGTGCACTGCTACAGTCCTCCCGAGCGGGCGAGCGGTGGATCCCTTCCTCGGCTCCTGACTACCCCCGCCGCCAGCTCTGCACGCTGGTTTGTACTGTCCCTGCCCTAGACGGCTAGACACATCGATCCATCTCAAATTCTCTATTTTCCAGTTTCTCACGATCTCACCCCGACTAGGGCTAGGCAGGGTACCGTCTGGCAGTGGTTGAGAACTAGAGATGGATAAGAAGGGGAAGAAACCTGCAGCTACAAAGCGGGGAGGTATAATTTTTGATTTTGTAGTCACTGTCGAAGGAAGTTTGAATTTATAAATTGTGAGCTAGGTAGAATGGGCAAATAGTTTGATCATCGCTTTAATGAGGCATCTTCAGAGGTTCTTAAAAAAATTTGTCTTGATCCAATAGACTCATTTGCTAAATTCAATGTGAATAAGCTTGCTCGTCTTACGAAGATTTATCATTAGAGATTTCTCTGATTATGAGCGTGAGCATATACAAGATACCCTTTAGCTATTCAAGAGAATTGAAGATTTCAGAGTTTGTCCTGATATTGCAAAGTTTCATAATCGGTAAATATCTTGCTATTACCATTGTACTAATAGAATGATTATCCTATTACCATTTTATTGAAACAATTTTGATTCTTTGCATCAATTCTTTTTAATGCTTTAGAGTTCATTCGACCTTAATTTTTTTTCGTCCTTCGCCACTGTATGTACGGTGTACCAATCTGGACCACAGGTCAAATTGCGTATTAACTAGTATATACTATAATCTTAAGCGTGAGCATCACCCTGTGCTCTGAAGCCACTTGCAGCGTTCCTTGAGGCCGTCTGACGCTGTCATGTGGGCCTGCCTATATTGTTCACATATGTGCGTGGAACGTTAGTTTAGATAACTATCGGGTTGCTCGCGACTCGCTGCTCGCCGGCACGTCATTTCACATCTTTTGACCAGAGCACGCGTGTGTCTATCGACGGGTAGTACATGTGTGGAGGGCCGCGGGCCAGAATCAAATGATCAATCTAATCTAATCCAGGAGCACACGACCGGGACAAAAATAACACGCGTCTCAGCATCAAGCTTAAGTTTATCGCAGAAACGACATAATGTTTCCAGATCGTGCCCTGAAGCAACTTTGTTTCACGGGGACGATCGTACGACGAGACCCACCGCCGCCGTGGTGATGTCAGGCTCCCGCTCGGAATCCAGACTGAATCAGCCGATGTTACTACTCCAATGGCGGGCGCCGATTTCAATTAGCTGCCAATGGCGGGCGCCGATTTCAATTCAAGGTACAGTTATGATTATTTGTCACTGTCGTGATCCCTAACGCGATTCCGTGAATTGCATCTGGGTCGGGCTCCTGGGCGGTCGCCGTCTTCCTCCGACAAAAGTGGGCGGTCTGCGTTGAAATTCAAGCGCAAACCTGCTCCGGTTCTGCCTCTCGGTTGCAAAAATAAAACAGTGTATTCGGCTTTATCAGCTTCTATGAAAGTTGGGATCGAGGCCAGAATATCACTTTAGAGCACGGGTTTCATAGAGCCCTTTTTGAATTTTTTAAAAATCATAAAATATATTTGAAAAGATATCTAAGTGTAGCCAACAATCTGAAATACAAGTCTGCAAATTTTTAATTACAAATACTTCATATTTTAGATGCAGCAAAAAACAAATATGACAAATTTTGCGCAAATGGAGACACATTCAAAATTGCACCGTTCACGTCCAGATATGACATTTTATCTTTTTTCTAAGACTGGAATACAAAGTATTTTTACATAATTTTTTGCATGCACATATTATATATCATCATCTACATCCTGCATTTTTTAACGATTTTATTGAATCTGAACTTTTCAAAAATAAAATCCTCCACAGAGAACGTCCTCCAAATCAACTCTCTCGGGGCAAGGCCCCTTTAGTCAGAACAAAAAACAGTGTAGTCTTTTTTTATAGTGTCTACGGAACTGTGCTAAATGGTGACAAGGGGCTATATACTATAGGCTTAAGCCTGGTGGTCTAGAGCTGATGCGAGGTCATCTGCTGCGCGCATACGTCTGTGGCCCTTTTTTTGTGTGTGGCCCACTCGTCAGTTGGACTTGTTACATGTACACGGCGGCGGCAACGAAGATGGCGAGCGTGCGATTCGATTGAATGCTACTACTATCTAGCTTAGCTACAAGTAGGAGACCGCGCCGCGGAGGCCCCTTGCGTCAAAGGGCAGGAGCACGAGCAGGAACAGCACGGCCATGATGGCAACGGGCACGAGCAGAACAACAGCGGCGACGACGAAAGCAGAGGAGGAAGCAACAAGGGCAACACCAGCACCACCGCCGCCTCCGCACCGACGTACCCACCTCCTCCATCGCTCTCGCCGTTGCTTGGCGACTGCCGTCCTAACGGGGAAGTACCTACCGTTGCCAAAAGAGGTGGAAATTGCAGCGTGGACGGACATGGTGGCGTCGCACCGGAGCAGGACGGCGTCCGCATCTAAGTCCCTGCAATGCCGCTAGCTTGGAGATCCACACGACCGGACGATCCGACGTACGACTTGGAGCGATGGCGTAGATCAGGAGCGAGGAAGATTGTTTGTGAGACGAGCGCGAGTTTTCCTATGGTGTTGTACTGGAGTTGGATTGGTTGTTAGCTTCGCGGCGAGAGTTATATATACCCTGTCACTCTCTTTCTGTTGGATACAAGGGGGAAGAACTAGCAGTACGGCGAGGTGACAACTTGGGACTCGCATATTTGGCCATTGGTACCATCAAAGTAAAATATTTATTTGCTCATAAAAAGTAAAAAACCCATGCTTTGTCTAGCTTAGAACATAAGTATGATTTTTCTAAATTCATGGTAAGATTAATTTGAAGTATTTTGCCAATATAGAAACAAACAGATCCATATAAATTATTCTACTCTTTAATCTTGGTCGCATGCAGCTGCTCTCGGGCCATTTGCCGCGCATGCTATAGCTGCTGGTGGGCACATGACGTTAGGTGTTGCTGCCTACGGGTCAGGGAGGCCGGTCTTCGCGTGCCCGCTGCAACTAGCCTTCCTCTCTTTCCCTCAAAAGAACTAGCATTCCTCCCTCATTCCAACACGATCCCGTGTCCACCACCTCTCTCTCTAACCCCATCGCCCCCACGCCATTCTCTCTGCCTCTCTCTCTTCGCTTCAGAGCCTACCACCGGCATCTCCAATCACCGGCTACAACGGAGGGTGGCTATGCCCCTTCTCTCCCTAGACCTGACATGTGCCCGCGTTACTGAGTAGCGAGTCTATACCTAATGTGGTGGAATGGTTTGTTCCTAAATCCCCAATGCGGTGGTGGGCTCGGGTCGCACGGTACCCACGTTGCTGCAGCCATCAGCAATCGTCGCCTGGCGCATCACAAACCATTGCATGTGAAAAAAAACCACCGACAATGCCAACGCAACGACTGCTCTTTTAGATGTACATCCTGGTTGCATCACAAATCAAAGCACATGATTTTGTACCAAAACAGGCCACGAGGTGCGACAACGGCAGGCAGGAGGCGCGGCGAAGCGCGCTTGTTGTCTAGTATTGCTAACATGCAGCTTCGCTCGGGGCATTTGCCGCGCGCTATTTGGCTGGCTGTGGACCCAAGGGGCTCCTGTGGCTGTTCGTGGGGCTATGAAAATCAGTGGTGGGTTGGGAGGCCGTTCCTTGCGTGTGGTCTCTCTGGTCTCAGTCCCCTTCTTCCTCCCATGGTGTCTCTCTTCTTCCTCCCGCACACGGCTCGCACGCCAATCTGCGCGCCGCCACGCCTAGGCCAAGGGACGTCGGGCCCATCACCTACCCCATCACCGTGCCCCATCTACCACACCACCCACGACCCCCTTCCTAGATCTAGGCGGAGTTGATGTGCATGTGGGAGGAGGTCGACGCTGTATGGAGGCTAGCGGGCCGACGAAGTAGGACCAGCCGGAGAGATCGGCTTTTCTATGGCGCCCGGGACGAACAACTCGGCTTCTCCCCTGCCGGATTTGGGCAGGGAGGCTCCCTGGCTCTCGTGGCACCATCCCTTGCCTCGGGTCACGGCTCATGAGCGGGGCTGTCTGGGGAGGACGGAACCAGCGCCCACAAGTCCAAGGTTGGAGTGAAACGCGGTGGCAGCATCGCTGGAGCGGAGTGGCCATTGCTAGAGTAGAGCGCCGTAGCGGGGCTAGGGTGGAGGCGCCCATCTGGGCTTGGAGGGCCCCGATCTGCCTCCATCTTACTGCACACCACCAATACATGCAGGTTGATCTTTGTACTAGAGGAAATCGTTGATATGTCCTATCTTGGTCTCATGTTTTCATTCAGTAATAATTAGAAATAGTCTGCTTGCAATCCAGTTATCCGTGTTAGATCCAAGAGAAGACATTACAGATAAGGCTTTATTGTGTTTTTGGGACATCCCAGTTTTCTTACTTACTGGAAATTTCTAGCCAATGTGTAGACGCTTATAAAACAGACCGCATAATTATAGATATGTATTCTCTCTTATTTTTTCACTTAAGAAATTTGGAACCCATGCTCTTCAATCAACATGGTGTTAATCAGCAGCTAAACATAATTATAGATAAACAATATAAATATGATTTAATCAGATTGTGCTATTTGATGTCCCTGCTATACGTAGTGAAAGGCAGTCAAGTACATGCTATGATAGCGGTATTTAAATGTAGCAACAGATCTGCCTGAAGTATGACAGCTGGATGCGTTATAATTTCTTTATCATGATTTTCTTTGAAAACATTGATATTCCCCCAACAAATTTTTCTGTAAAAGTGGTATTTACGCTCTGTTTAGCAGCCCTATATGCAGCAGTTACCATAGAATTGTGTCTAGGATTGGTCAAACAGGGAAGTCATCACCTACTAATGTCAGATACTAGAATTGCAAGATTTGTTTTAGGCAAGCAAATCCACTTTGAATCAATGCTTTTAAGATGTTTAACCAAAACAATTGTGGGGCTGTTTAGTGAATGGTCCATATCAGATAACTATGATGGAGAATTTAGTCTATACTAACACAAAGGTATTTTATTACTATGCTCAAGGTAACTACAAGTATATTCCTAGATTTTTGTAAAGGAAAACAATTTCACTTTCATCCATATAATTTTCATATGGAAATATTGCATTGACAATGCTATGTCTGTAATCAATAATTGTGTACATTCTTAATTTGAGTCTTTTTTTACCTTTTTCGTGGAAATATTGCACAAGTGAATATTTAAAAATAAAGCATGCCGACGTGAGCATAGATTGTTACTAAATAAGCAACGACCCAATAATGCAATTTTCTCAAAAGAGTAGTATGTTTCTGAATTATAGTTTTGCTTCTGCTTCCAAGCTTTGAGGAGTCAAAAACCACATTGGGAACTCAGCTAATAATTGACATCTACATGCTATGAAATACACTCGCCAAGAGTAACTCCATGTTTTGGACGATTAACTTCTATGTTTATATAAAGGAAGAACTTACTTAGATGATTATCTACATTATTTTCTTTGACAAACTACACAGGTGATATTACACGTTCTCTATCACAAATTATTGTTTTGTAGTGTTCGTCCAGATCTTAACTGCGCATGGAGAAGGGCGGTGATGATGTATACCTAGCGAGCTCCATTAGGTCCAGTGGCGCCAATCTCCTTTGTGCTCCCATTCCTCAGTGTGTTACGTGACATCGCCGACTAGATCTGCAGTAACAGTGGTACTTCATGGCCCCCCAACAACCTCTCGTATTGCAAGGTATCACTCGTGTTACGCTGACTTCCTCCCTCCTTTTCAATGCCAAAAAAATATGCCATTTTTTGGAGGATAAGACATTATATTTCTCATCATATCTTGATCACTTCACAACTTTACCTTATCCATAGTGTAATTCATATTGATGTGCTGAGTGGAGAGGGGGTAGTTTGTAAGATGCGCATTGTGCATGATCCAGGATGCTTCACCCATTAGAAAATCCCAGCCGACGCCTAATTTTTTAAATATGTAAATTTGCATTCTATTTTTCTTTGACTCTCCACCGCTGTTTACTTAATCTATATGTCTAAAAAAACTAAAAGGGTAAAACAATTTTTATCTCAGTTGTGATGTTATATTTAAATATTGAGTCTATTAATAACTTTCTGAAGGTTTGATCTGACCTGGACATGCTTTCCCTATGCTAAACCTATTTAGCTAGATCTGTATTTCTAGATCCAGAAAAAACTCATATAGGTCCATCATAGATAAAGTTATCTTCATCTCGCTTAGTTAGTTTCTTCTACTTGCACTTATCCCAGTTTAAAATTTTGGTCAGACTTCAGACTCAACAAGTTGCTTCTCTGGCATCATGATACCATTGCTTTTAATTTATTTACTACCGCAATTCTTTGGTTGATTTTTTACATAAAATTCAAAGATATTTGATTTCAAACTTAGAGAATACTATTCTAATCCCTACATTTTTCAGGAAACATTCCACCTCTTCTAGCTGCGCGCCTTCTACTAGTTTGAGAACCCACCGCAGATTACTTGGTGGTGCCAATAGGTTTGCTACTTTTTGAGGGCTGGTGCCCTGGATTTATTTGTGGCGATGGGTTCTTCGAGCGCCGCATCTGTGAAGTTAGTTATTTCGTTCCATGTTGTTGTAGTAATTTCATGGCAGCTATGTCCACCAGGTTAGTGCATTTTTCTTTGTGAATTTCAAATCTATATGGTTATAACATGTATGTGTTACGTTTCACCTAGGCTTGTATCTTCCGTTTATTTGTAGTTGGTGAAATAAGCCCCAATCCCTTTTCCACAAGTCATGGAATATCTGGCTCAACCAAGAAATTTACTTCAAGATTACAAAGAGCTACATGTGAGAACTTTGTGTCCAATAGCTATCTTCATACATGCTCCACAGCCTCCTAGCCGACGCCATCTTCTCTAGGCCATCGCGCATGTAGCGATCATGGTAGCAAGTTTTTTTAGATCCTACTTGATTTCTTGGTTATTCAGTAGTTCATTATTTTCTTAGGTGGTTGGCAATAACACCAATCGAATATGACTAAGATCATTGTCTATATCAAACCGTCTTGCAAATAGTTTAGGTTATTAGCACAAAACACCTCCCAAATTTTGTGTCTCTGTCAGTCGGGTCTTGGATTTTTCAGCTCTCCGGGAGAATTTAGCAGTTGGTCCTGGGTGTTATATATTTTCCCTGATATCTATTGTATCGTGGTTTTGCATTTTTGCAAGCCAGTGGTGTCTTAGTGCTCATGTGAATTGTTACCTCGTGGCCCAATACAACCAGCTCTTTGTTTTGAGTTCTGTTTGGTACTTGCTACCATGGAAGTGATATGTTGTCTTGTAGTATATGCTTTATTTGTTTCACAATTATGCTCTTTATTTGTGGTGGTTGTAGAATCGAGATTTTTGAAAAAAAATTACTACTAATATCTGTAGGACTAAAACATGAAAAATGATGTATAAAGTTGTCTCGAAAAGTACTTTATAGCTTCAGTTTTGGTGGTCCTAGATTCATCATAGCATAGATATTGTTCATTGAAAGCATACGTAATTGTTATCTTCCTAGCTCTTGATACTAAAGTCAATAATAGCTCTAAGCTGTAAGCTAGAAGACCTAGGAGCTCTCTCAGGCCCTCTGTTTGATGTGGTGTAGCTGCCACGTGGGCCCTTAGTAGTCGGTTAGTTTCCGTGTCTAGTTTCGGTGCCACCAGCCCTCATCCCCTCTTGGCATATTTTCTCTCATTTTCTTTTCGAGCCTCCTTTGCACCGCCAGGGTTTCCAACTGCTGACCACCCACCTCGGGCCGCCACTGGGCATCTTCTCGCCAGCCATGCTTCCTTTGCCATTGTCCACCTACCCCCTATCTGGCACTCTAGCCATGTACCATCGACTCCATTGCTCTGATGCATGCCAGCCCGCACTGATCCCTGTGCGCGACGACGACAATTGACAATGACTAGAACAATGACCGGACATGCGTGTACGGTGTCATGACGGGAGGCAGCTGCTCCTCTCATATCCTACCTTATGTCCCTACCTCCATTGATCCACCACGGATCTTAGTCGTGGTTGATTACACCAACATCACACTCTGTTCTTTAGCAACAGCGTCAGTCGCCGCTATTAACCCAACCTGTACCTTCTAACCCAACCTGTACCTTCTAGGTTCTTGCATCTGTGGTTAATTTTTCATATAGAGCGGGGGGACCTTATTTTCATGGATTCTTATTCCATTTTCCTTTCATGGTAATTTCTAGCAATGAACCAACATGTATGTTTGTTCGTATTAGAGAGACAAATATAATCAATGATTTTTTCTGATTATGAGAGAGAGATAATCTTCATGTGTAGTGTGTTCAAAATTTGGAAGAATGCATTGAGATCCAAGAAATGCTCAATGCTATATTTTTGGTGATCCAGTTTTAGGTTGTGATCCATAAGCATAATCTAATTGTCTTCATTTATCTTTCCTTATTCCTGGGAGTAAATTAAATAAAAATGATCATTCATATTAACTAGACATAGGCATTATCGATCCAGGTATTCAACTTCCTTACATACAGATAAAAACTTGTGGTACCTATACTCACAGTTTTTCTATTATGTTATATCTCCTATGTTTAACATGATTTAGTACGCGAAAGAATGTTGATTTCTAAATATGTGTTTGGTAGGCCATATAGGCTTGTATGCGTTTCTGCTAGCTATTTTACACTGGATATTTTTTCCATGTGATCTTGGTGGTACTCAGGAGGGTGCTGATGATGATGGCGTACGTGCTGGTACTCAAGGAGTAGCAGCCTCTGTCTTCTCCCATTGCATACTCACCAATGATCTGGAGCTGCCCCTTGATAGCACATCTGTGAGCTCGTGGTATCCTCTCCAGTGAATCGTGGACCTTCTTTTTCGCCCTGTACAGTCTTTTATTGGTGTGATGATGGTTTTTCCTGTCGATGCTCACCGAAAGGTTTAGGCTAGACCGGGCAAGCATGATGTTAATTACTATATCACAATCATTATTGTTGATTAACTATGTTTAATCAAGTGGTGTTTAATCTACCAAATGAGAAAAGGTTGCAATATCTGAGGAGGAACTGAATCCATATAACATATATCTACACTGAGCAGTAAATAGTAAGGTACCATAAACCCGGTAAAACCGATTGCGTGTATGTTAGTGTTATGAATCTCGATTTTATACACTAGCTGCTATAATCTAATATCCCTGACTGATTACTATATTATAATCACATCGGTTAATTGGATGTTCTGATGGAGTTTTGGTTTTCAACTGTAAGAAACTAAGTTAAGTGGTGTTAATTCTTCTTTCAAGGTAGGTTCATGCAGAAATATTTTTTGGCAAAGGAAACACTCCCTCTGTCCAGAAATAAGTGACTTATATTTTTCTAGATTAACATGTGTCTATGTACTAAAACATGTCTAGATGCATCCGAAACTATCAAATGGAAGTCACTTATTTCTGGACGTAGGGAGTATATGAAATAGCATAAAATAGAGGAGATTTAGAGAAAAATCTTATGAAAATTGGTGGGTACGTCTATAATACTTCAATAAAAGTGGAAGATTATGCTTTCATGCTTCATCTCATTCAGGCAGATTTGTTGATTTTTAACACCCCTGGGAGAGATTATTTTACTGATAGACAATAATATAACAATTTTCTCATGATGGTCAATTTAATATTCTTTTTCGGTCTGTTAGTGCTTTTTTGGGGGTTTATGCACTTTTGTTTTATGAGCTCTAATTCATTATATGAATTTAAGCGTGAGTTCTGATTAGTTTTGCTTGCTCCAAGAAGGCTCACAGTGAATTTTGAAATTTAGTTTTTTTGCATTTTGATACGTTGTTAACATATCCATAATTTTTGACGTTCCATGCTTGGTTTTATCTACTTTCTTATGTTTTATTCCAACTTTGGAGTATTTTTTATACACTTTCCTGGACTAACCTATTAACAAGATGCCACAGTGCTAGTTGCCTGTTTTCTGCTGTTTTTCGTTCTAGGAAAGTCAGAAAATCAATATTCTCGGAATTAGACCGGACAAAAGCCAAGTCGATATTTTACCGGAAGACTCACGGAGCCAGAAGACGAGACAGAGATGGGCCACAGGGTGGCCACACCATATGGTGGCGCGGGCTAGCCCTGGCCGCGCCACCAGGTGGTGTGGGCCCCCTGGCCACCCATTGACCTTGCCTCTTCGCCTATAAGATGCCTCCTGATACGAAAACCCTAAATCATCAGACCTTCACCCACGAATTTGCAGCCACCAAAGCCATGTTTTTGCCTCCCCCATGGATCCCATCTCCATTGGAGAGGGCTCCCAATAAGCCATGAAGGAAGGGGGCTAAGGGGCGGTGCTCCCCTGTGATACCAGCGGCGGGGAAGGAGTCCTCCGCGCCGCCGCCTCTTCACCATCTTCACCGCCATCTCCATCAACTCCACCGCCATCTCCATCGCCGTTGCTGAATCCCATAATGATGAAGGAGTAGTTCTTTCTCGAGGCTAAGGATTCTACCGGTAGCTATGTGTTTATCTCTCTCTCTCTATGCATGATCTTATTGAGATCATGAGCTTGTAATCTATAGATCTACCTTGCTACTCAAGTGCTTTAATAGATCTCTGCTCTCCTCATGTGTGTGAAGTTGACAGTGTGCACACCATGGTGGCACTTAGGCTAGAGATTACAAATACTTGTTATGAGTTATATTTGGAGTTTGATGTCTTTATGAAATTGTGGTGTTTGTTTGAACCATCTAGTGCTCAAGGTGACAGTGTGGGGTTATCTAGATGGGGAAGGCTTACTTTGAGGAGTGTTGTTATAGTCCTACCATGGATTAGAGTGTCCAACCGGAGATTAGTTAAGAGTAGTATCATAAAGAGAAGATATTTATATGAGAGTGTTCACTAGTGAAAGTATGATCCCTAGGCCTTGTTTCTAAACATTGAAACACCATTTGCAACTAGATCTGTTACATATTTGCTTGCTTCCATCTTTTTGCCTTTAGTCTCTTCCACGTCATCAAGCTATTTTCTGGTACCGTTGTCTTATATCCATACCACTTGCATTTTACTATCGCTTCGCCGAACTAGTGCACCTATACACCTGACAAGTGTATTGGGTGTGTTGGGGACACAAGAGACTTCTTGTATCTTGATTGCAGGGTTGCTTGAGAGGGGATACCTTTGACCACTTCATCCCTGAGTTCGATAAACCTTGGGTGATCCACTTAAGGAAAAACTTGCTGTTGTTCTACAAACCTCTACACTTGGAGGCCCAACAACTGTCTACAAGAATAGAAGTATGTAGACATCAAGCTATTTTCTCATACCGTTGTCGGAAACGAAGAAAAGAACTCCCATCGCCAACACCATACCGTAAAAGCTATTTTCAGCGCCGCTGCGGAGGTAAGGTAAAAGGTACTCACATCCTCCGGTGTGAGTGCTCGAAGTTATTTCCTTTAGATTCTGCAATTTTGTCTTTTTGTTTCTTGTTTTCACTAGTTAGGCTTAATGGAAAACAACAAAAAAATTAGAGAGGTTTATAGTATTTATCTTGAGTTAGGATATGAAGTGTTTGAAGAGAAAATTAAAAAACCTATGGAACTTTATTTGCATGCTAATAGCAATGTTGTTAGTATGAATTCTCTGGACACCATTATTGCTAATGCTACGGAAAAGTCCAAGCTTGGGGAATCTAGTTTTTATGAAAATGATCTTTTTAGTTCCCCAGCTTTGGAAGATAGCTATTCTATTGCTTATGATGATACCAAACCTCCAATATATGATGATTACAATGATGAATATGATATTTTCAGTCCACCTACTATTGAGGAGAAAATTAATGATTACAATATGCCTCCTATATTTGATGATTATGGTGATGAGAATAATAATGATAGCTATTTTGTTGAATTTGCTCCCACCACAATTAATAAGAATGACTATGCTTATGTGGAGAGTAATAATTATTTTATGCATGTGGCTCGTGATAAGAATGTTTTATGTGATAGTTATATTGTTAATTTTATTCATGATGCTACTGAAAGTTATTATGAGAGAGGGAAACATGGTTTTATGTATCTCAACAATATTATTAAGTTTCCCCTCTTTATATTGAAAGTCTTGAAGTTGCACTTGTTTTGCTTTTCTATGCTTGTTGCTTTGTGCTTTCATGACTTGTTTCTTTACAATATTCCTATGCATAGGAAGTGGGTTAGACTTAAATATGTTTTGAATTGCTTCTTGATGCTCTCTTTTACTTCAATTCATATTTCTTATGTGAGTATCTTCTCAAACTATCAAGCCTAACTTAAAGGTGTTAAAGAAAAATACTTATTGGGAGATAACCCAAAAGTTTTAGTTGAGTCTTGAAAGTTATTACCTCTGTAATAACTTCTCTTTATCCTTTTTGTTTGATCTTTGTGCCAAGAATAACATCTAATGAGAGGGAAGTAAGATTTGGGAAGTGTTGTCCCGAAACAGATTTTTATGCTTCACTGTAAAAATTCGTGAAAAATATCTGTACGTCGGCTTGAGATGTAATTTTTTGTGCTTCTGTCCCAGGTTGTTATACAACTTTCATTAGTTCAACACTTTTAGATTTGAGCAACAGAAGATCTTCGAAAAAGTTGGTTTTTACCTGCTGGTCTGTTTTGACAGATTTCTGCCATTGTTTGCATTGCCACTTAATCTCTTTGTCTTTGAGTTCTCTTTGATCATTTGAACTTTTTAAAAGAAGTTCTACAGTAGCTTGTGTTTTAATGGAAGTTTTACTTGTGTTGGAACTGAACCAAAAGACTTATTATGTTGAGTACACTAATGTTGCTAATGAAGATTGTGTGAAGTTTGTATGAAGGAAATTTTTAAGTGTAGGGAAGAATAATGTGATAAGATGAAGTATGGACAAAAGCTCAAGCTTGGGGATGCCATCCGTGTCACCCCAAGAAATATCCAAGAAGTACAAGCGTCAAAGCTTGGGGATGCCTAAGGCATCACCTTCTTCATCAATAAAAATCTTAGGTTTCTTCCAAACACTTCATTTTTATTGTTTATGCATAGTTGTGTTGTTCTTGGAGCGTCTTCGTTTTTGTTTTTAGTTTTTGTTTTCTGAGTTTGCTTAGTTTTTTTTAATAAATTGGTTGGACCCCCTCATTCATGTATTAGTTTTCAAATAAGATTGGTTGTTTGGATTGGAAAAGAGTAGGAAAGTTCATGCTTAAGTGGTAAAGAGGAGCTTGTTTTTGACTATGGCCTATGCTTTGTCATGTCATGCTTGATATTGTTTTAGCTTTATGCTTAGTGACTTTTGTTGTAGCATGACATGTTATAAACAATTGAGATTGCTTAATGTGCCTTGAAAGAATCATGCGTTGATTTAGCATATTAAAGCATAGTATTGTAGTATTCTCCTTTGATGCTTTATTTGGTTTGACTTGACACATGCTCACACCATGTTAAGACTATCCCAAGTCACCATAGCCTTTATGATCCTTTAGTTTTCGACTTGTAATATCACTTTATGCTTTGATTAATGATGTTTTGTCGCTCTGCATGATTATGGCCATTATTGCTCTCTTAGTTTGTCGCTCCCAGTCTTTTGCTAGCCTCCACAACCAAGTATGAGTTCTACTCATGCATCCAACTCCCTAAACCAAGTTACTCCAAAGAGTCCACCATACCTACCTATTAGCATATGCTATTCCAAGTACATTCATGTTTTTATTTACCTTCCAAATTAAACTTGTTATGAGAAAACTAGTGATTAAAGCTCTCAGAAACTTGATGGCACACTTTAGTTTTCTTGCCCTTAATAAATTTGAACCATTGTGTCGTCTATGTTGTATATGCTTGCACTTATTTGTTGGGGATTAGCAGAACCATGCTATCACGGGGAACGCTTTCAACATTGCACGGGTACTTTGTACCTAGTTGATATCATGCTCTTTTATCTATGGATGTCATCGGTGTGAAATGAAAGGGGAGCTTGTAAGTCCATGGAGTTATGTATATGTGTTAGAGAAACGCCTAGGCCGCTGGTCTAATCCATGCTGACATGGTGGAAACCTGCAGCATAACCATAATGAGCTATCTATGAAGCATTCTTCTTATAAAAAAAGAGTCCTATATTGAGAAAAAAGAGAAAAAAAGAGATTATAAAAAGAGGAAAGAGAGAAAAAAGCACCATATTCCCATGGTAAATAAGAAGATCGTTGAGATGCTCGTTGTCTGCTTGCCTTGTCATTTTGATATGAGGATTCTTCCGTATCACCGGGCAAGGGGTACTCCGTTGGCGGTTCTCTATGATACACATGTACTTATGATGACAAGAACTTACCGGTGACTAAACTTGAGTAGCATGAGGAGCGGCCCTCGTATTCAAGGGACATGAGATTTCTAACTTATACTTCATCAAGCATATACACCATAGTTTGTTCACTTTAACCTTAATCACTTCAAGATGCTTATGATAGGGGCAATGAGAGCTGAAAGCTATTAAGTACCATAATTTTTGGAAGCTCTTTATGAGACTTGAATTCCTACTTCCTTCTATGTAGGCCCTTCTTCCACTTATATATTGAGTCTCCACCTTCTAACTTTATGCACCTACTTTGAGAGCATAGTGGCCATTCTTAGTTCTATGTGCATTGTCCCAAGACTTGTTGATTGATGCATAACTTTGATATTGCTTGTTTTAAACTATTTGTATCTAGTCACTCTTATGAACTTTGAAGGTGTCCTATGCATTTATGTTTGCTACTCTGTGAGGGACAAGCTGAATGCCACTATGCTATGTTTTCTTTATGTGAAACAAACAAACATCTTGCAAAGCATTGTTATTCATGAATCTTTTGTTTGTGCTTTTCGTGTTGCAACTTAGTTGCTATGCCTTATTGTTAGAACTTTATCTTTCATGCTATGTTGAAGTACTATGATCCCAGCTTTCAAATGTTTTATAAATACTTTGATCAAGTTTATGATGGTGCATGTCACCTCAAAAATCATTCTTTGTTTTTATCACTTACCTACTCGAGGATGAGCAGGAGTTAAGCTTGGGGATGTTGATACGTTGCTAACGTATCCATAATTTTTGATGTTCCATGCTTGGTTTTATCTACTTTCTTATGTTTTGTTCCAACTTTGGAGTACTTTTTATACACTTTCCTGGAATAACCTATTAACAAGATGCCATAGTGCCAGTTGCCTGTTTTCTGCTGTTTTTTGTTCCAGGAAAGTCAGAAAATTAATATTCTCGGAATTGGACCGGACAAAAGCCAAAGTCGATATTTTACCGGAAGACTCACGGAGCCAGAAGACGAGACGGAGATGGGCCACAGGGTGGCCACACCATATGGTGGCGCGGGCTAGCCCTGGTCGCGCCACCAGGTGGTGTGGGTCCCCTGGCCGCCCACCGACCTTGCCTCTTCGCCTATAAGATGCCTCCCGATGCGAAAACCCTAAATCATCAGACCTCCACCCACGAATTTGTAGCCACCAAAGCCACGTTTTTGCCTCCCCCATGGATCCCATCTCCATTGGAGAGGGCTCCCAATAAGCCATGAAGGAAGGGGGCTAAGGGGCGGTGCTCCCCTATGATACCGGCGGCGGTGAAGGAGTCCTCTGCGCTGCCGCCGGCAGCGCCGCCGCCTCTTCACCATCTTCACCGCCATCTCCATCGCTGTTGCTGATTACCATGATGATGAGGGAGTAGTTCTTTCTCGAGGCTAAGGGTTCTACCGGTAGCTATGTGTTTATCCTCTCTCTATGCATGATCTTATTGAGATCATGAGCTTGTAATCTATAGATCTACCTTGCTACTCAAGTGCTTTAATAGATCTCTGCTCTCCCCAGGTGTGTGAAGTTGACAGTATGCACACCATGGTGGCACTTAGGCTAGAGATTACAAATACTTGTTATGAGTTATATTTGGAGTTGGATGTCTTTATGAAATTGTGGTGTTTGTTTGAACCATCTAGTGCTCAAGGTGACAGTGTGGGGTTATCTAGATAGGAAAGGCTTACTTTGAGGAGTGCTATTATAGCCCTACCATGGATTAGAGTGTCCAACCAGAGAGTAGTTAAGAGTAGTATCATAAAGAGAAGATATTTATATGAAAGTGTTCACTAGTGAAAGTATGATCCCTAGGCCTTGTTTCTAAACATTGAAACACTGTTTGCAACTAGATCTGTTACATGTTTGCTTGCTTCCATCTTTTTGCCTTTAGTCTCTTCAACGCCATCAACCTATTTTCTGGCACCGTTGTCTTATATCCATACCACTTGTATTTTACTATCGCTTCGCCGAACTAGTGCACCTATACACCTGACAAGTGTATTGGGTGTGTTGGAGACACAGGAGACTTCTTGTATCTTGATTGCAGGGTTGCTTGAGAGGGGATACCTTTGACCACTTCCTCCCTGAGTTTGATAAACCTTGGGTGATCCACTTAAGGGAAAACTTACTGCTGTTCTACAAACCTCTGCACTTGGAGGCCCAACAACTGTCTACAAAAATAGAAGTGTGTAGACATCACATTTTCATTCATGACAAGATGGACCGCTATCTATCTGAATTACAGATCTAGGAGCATCATCATGTGTAGTACATTGAATAGATAGTTAAGTACTCCGTCTGTCCCAAAATAAATGATGTGGTTTTGTTTAGATACACATGTACCTAGACACATTTTAGTGTGTGTATACATGCACATCTAGACAAAACCATGTCACTTATTTTAGGACAGAGGGAGTAGATGAGATGATATGAGAGCCATACAAAGTTACATATGCAAGTGATTATTTGAAGCTTTATGTTAGAGTTAATACAATAAGAGCAAGCATATATGGATAACAAGGTTCTTTTACTCTGCCTTCCTTTCTCCCTATTGAAGCAATTATTGATTCCTCTACATGGGGGATTATTTCTTCCTGTTGAAGCAATTATAGATTCATGTGCATTAGGATAGAGGGGGCATTACCTACAACATGATTGTGTTTATTGTGCTTTGTTATTAGGTATTTGGGAACCTACATACGAACTAGATCTTAATTGTGTGATTGCAGTGTACAACTCAATGTGAGCTGGTATGTCACATTCTCACTTTCACTCACATTTTAGTGAATATTTGATATTTGATGTACTTCCTCCGTTCACTAATGTAATACCTTTTAGATATTTCAAATTAGACTAGATACACTCCAAAATAAGACACTAAAACATGTCTACATACGCATGTTTTAAAAAAAATGCTAGAATGTCTTACATAAGTGAATGGAGGGAGTAATGAAAAATGAGCAGAGACATTCTCTTCTCTTAATATTTGAAGAATTAGCGCCTTCCAGAGTAAACTAGAGATTTTATGTTTACATGATCTCTTCTATCAAGCTTTCTTTTCTCAATGTTCATGTTGATAGTACTCCCTCCGCCCGGAAATAAGTGACTAGGATTTCTTTAGATTTGCATGTATCTAAACAAACGCATCTAGATACATGTGAATCTAGAGAAATCCAAGTCATTTATTTCCGGACGGAGGGAGTACGGTTTCTCTACTGCAGAATTCTTCTCTTGCTGCTACTTCTTGGACTTTTGAGTTCTTTGGGTGTTGAGAAGTAAATGAAAACATAAAAGGACGCTAATGCTAACATGAGTGTTGCTGGTGTGGCACGTGATTTTGTTGGTTTTATATATGTAGTAAGTACATAGTTTTTGCATTGGCATATATTTCTTAGCTAATAAAATGATTGATGTCTATTACTGCTCAGTAATATGCAAGTAATGGTTGTATCTGCAGAATAGAACAACATGCAGTACTATGTTGACAATTTAGTGATGAGTTGGATGTGGTCCTACTTTGCCGTTGTATATATAACAAAATTACATTAAGAGATTTGTATTATTTTTTATGGTTCTATTGTATACAGTATGATTGGATAATTTCCTTGTTGTTATTGATCGCATGGGAGTTTTGCTGTACACAAATATGCAGTTTCTTGGTATCTGATTTGGGTGAATAAACCTATACATACCATAAATAGTTTGTCACTCACCGAATAGATCGTCAATGCGATTATGCTCAAATTTTATCTGTTTGAAGCAAAACACACTATAAGCTATTGGGTGTCGATCACTAAATTTCTCTTGAAAACACCTGTTGTCCCACCATTCCAAACATGTCGTGCGATAATCCTAGGCAGGCAGCACGACGAAGCACGCTTATCTGTCTAGTAATACTATAAAAGGTGTAAAAGTTGGCACAACTTTTGCTAAATGGGGTAATTAGGATAAAAATTTGCTAAATAGGTTAATTAATGTCAAAAAAGTAAAACTAGGGGGGGTACAAACTGGAATATACTCTTTTTGAAGCGGAGAAGCTTATCACTGTCTGCCGTGTTGAATGATGACGCATGTGTCTAAGTTCATGTGACTTTGAGACGAAACATTTGGATTTGTGATTGTAGTTTGTGGTATTATCTGTTGATATGTGAGAGCAAATTATGAGAGGTCTATGTGACTTGAATAAACATATACATATCGCCAACTATATTAAGGATCATTTTCTGGACTTTGTCGCAATCATAGAGTCTGGTAGACGAGATTTCCAGTTGCATATTCTAGACCACTTGTCTGGTGGAATTGAATTCATCTGGAAATGGATACCTCTGCGCGGCAGGTCTGGGGGGTTCTACTTGGTGTCTGGGCTTCTTCTTTGGAATTATTAGACTACTCGGTAGGAAAATTTCACATTAAATTCCACCTCTGAAATAAATCCGATCATTTCATATGGAGTCTAGTTGCCGTGTATGGGACCCCCCAGGATGAGCACAAGGCTGCTTTCCTAAGGGAATTGGTCAATCTTCCCAAAGACAATCCGCACCCTATTCTTATAGGAGGGGATTTTAATATCCTAAGGTTCAGGTAAGAAAAGAACAATGACCGGTTTGATGAATACTGACCTTTCTTATTCAATGTTGTCATCGACAGCTTGAATCTTAGAGAGGTGAGTATGACCGGAAGGTAATACACATGGGCTAATAATAGACCAGTACCTACATACGAGAAATTGGATCGGGTACTAATGGATGCCAAGTGGGAAACAAAGTACCCGATGGTGTCAGTACGCGTAATGGAACGTATCGAGAAACTCTCTGATCATGCCCCACTTCTCCTTGTCACTGGCTCTGATAAGCTACATGGAAAGAAACCACCATTCAAATTTGAATTGGGTTGGAGGCTTTAAGGATATGGTCAAAGTAGTCTGGAACAGGCCTGTGGTTGGGAGCTTGGCTATCCTAAGGTGGAATAATAAAATCCGTGCTCTATGGAAACACCTTCAAGGAAGGGCAAGCAATATAAGTGGTCTATATAAAAAAAGAAAAGAAAAGACTCTCTGAATTAATTGACACACTTGAATCTCTCGCAGAATCTAAGGTGCTATTACAGCATGAGCTTGACTTGAAAAACCAAGTGAATGAACAAATAACCCGACTATTACGAGAAGAAGAAATCAAGTGGTATAAAAAATCAAAAGCATGATTCATATTGGAAGGTGATAGTAATGCAAGATACTTCCACATGGTGGCTAATGGCCGTCATAGGAAGAAGTATATACATACGCTTCATCTGATGAATGCACAATTTAGGGCTAAAATGAAATGAAGAAATACATAACAAAATATTATAAAACCCTGTTCGGACCACCAGAGGAAGCAAATATTTCTCTAGATGAGTCTCAAACAGGAGATATCCCTTAGGTATCCGACAAAGAGAATGCTTTCTTGATGGCTCCCTTCACAGAAGAGGAAACAAGAAATGCAATCTTTGAGATGGAACATAATAAAGCCCCTGGGCCAGATGGATTACCAGCGGAGTTTACCAAACTTTTTGGGATATTATCAAAGCTGATATGCTTGAGTTGTTCAGTGAGTTTCATAAGGGACAACTTGAACTGTTCAAAGTAAACTTTGGTGAAATTATTCTATTGCCTAAGGTTAAGGATGCGGAACGGATTCAGCAATATAGACCGATCTATCTCCTTAATGTTAGCTTCAAAATATTCGCCAAGGTGGCGACCATTATCCTAAATTCGGTAGCAGACAATGTGGTAAAGCCAACGCAAGCAAGGACGTTACATACTCGATGGAGTAGTGACCCTTCATGAAATAGTACACGAGCTGCACCGGAAAAACATGAACGGCGTGATTTTTAAAATTGATTTTGAGAAGACCTACGATAAAGTCAAATGGCCTTTTATTTTTCAAGTTCTTAAAATGAAAGGCTTCTTCCCGGAGTGGCATGCTCTAATCCGAAACTTTGTACAAGGGGTAGTGTTGCCATAAAAGTCAACGATGACATTGGTACCTATTTACAAACAAAGAAAGGACTATGTCAAGGTGATCCACTTTCCCCGATGTTATTTAATATCATGGTTGATATGTTGGCCATTTTGATAGAGCAAGCCAAGAGTGATGGACAAATCGCTGGTATTGTACCACATCTAGTTGATGGGGGTCTTTCAATACTGTAATATGCTGACGACACAATTTTTTTATGGAACATGACCTCAAAAGGTCAAAGAACCCGAAATTAATACTATCAGCGTTTGAGCAACTATCGGGACTAAAAATAAATTTTTATAGAAGTGATTGTTCTACTTTGGAGAAGCAAAAGAATCAATGAATCAGTATGCCGAATTATTTGGATACGAACAAGGACAATTTCCAATGACGTACTTGGGAATCAAGAAAAGAAATCTGGTGATACATGACACTCCATATTGGTCACTGAAAGGTCATAGTTTTTGATCTGTGACCTTTCTGTGACCAAATACAGTTGATCAAAAGCTGAGCGTCACTAGTTAAACACAACGGCCTTTTTTCTGAATTAGTCATAGACGTCTATGACCAATATAGATGGTCACAGATTCTATGACCAACTGTCTTGGTCATAGACTGTCTACCCTGTCCACATCAGATCCTACGTGGCCGATTCTACGTGGCAAATCCGTGACCAAATCAAATGGTCGTCGATCAGATTTAGCCCGGTCCAGTTAGGTGTTTCATATGGGCCAAGCCCAACAATTCTGCCGTTTTTATATGACATTCTTGGCTATTTTCAGTCCATTTCGTTTTGGGCTTTAACCTTTATGATTCATTTTTTGGTTGGGCCATAGCCTTTTTACATGGCCTGCTTAGCTATTTTCAATCAATTTATATTTGGACCTTGGTCTTTTTAGAGCCCAAAATGTTCTGCCTTTTTACAGATAGAAATGCACTAGGCCCCACATGTCAGTCCTTTACCCACTGATTCCACCAATTAGTTACACATTTTGAGTAAATAAATAATATATAATCAAGATAATGATCAAACCACATGACTAAATTGTCTAATAATAAGCTCACCACTTTATCCTGACGCGTACCACACAAAAAATACCAATACAAAACCCCAACATCTGGGTTAACAACCAACATAGAGATAGCAAAAAGCTAGTATCTACACAAGGTGGTTACTATGTCGTAGCGCGTGCTCCAGCAAGCTTGGACGCATAGGAGCAAAATCGACAGAAAGGATCACAAACAACAAGCAGAGCACTACTTGGCCATGCCTCGTCGGCCTACGGTACCGTCTGCCTCCAGTCGCTCCTTTCCTGGCTGGTCTACCGCTGTTTGCTGCTACAACCTCTTCTAACGTCTGAAAAGAAAACAACTTAACATAAACATTGATATATCCATAAACATTCACATCTGAAAACGAAGCAGCTCCTCTCACATCTGCCATGCAGTACCTGGTTGTGGTGCCACTTTTGTCCAATTTCCGCATCAGAAGGACTCTAGAGCTTGCATTTAATGCCTGCATATATTCAGTAGAAATGAATATTTTGAGCAGATAAACATGATATCAGATTAACAGTCAATCTGAATTAACCCCTCTTGTTTTTGCTACAGCCCTTGGTTAATTACGAAACAACAATCCTAGCTCAGGCCACATCAAAAATAGAAGCAAATAAGATTTTAAGAAAAAAATCAAATCATGAAAATCAGAGGATGTGGTATTAATGTAAAAGAATTGCATGCTTAATGCTTATTCTAATCTAGCATATGGCAGGAAAGCAATCATATCATAGACTATTTATGCGGAGAGAGAATACTACAGTTCTCTAGTGCGTACACATCAGAACAATCACAGAGAATAGCCAACCTTCGGATAGTTCATAACTTGTATGTAGTGCTAGAAAAAAACTTCATGTGCAATTCTTCATATTATGATGTTCCTTTTTTATCTCATTAAATACTGATAGATGAGAAACCTGATGCCCAACCGAACTAATGTATGCTACATGGGCTCCATAGAGCTCCGACACAAATTTATAAACCCACATGTTACAACTTCCAAAATATTAAGGCAATCAACATAAATTATAATCTTTTCCCAAAGAGAAGATGTTATGCAAGGCAAAGCAAATGTTATATAAAGTTTAAATTAGAGCCGGATGTTATATCTACCAACATATTGTTTTCTCAAAGAATACCTCTATCATATTATGAGACAACAACTAGGTATAAAAACATAAATGATGATATCCACTTTCTGGAAGGAGGAGCAGTAGCAACATAAAAGAACAACCTATGGAAAAAAGTCCCGCAAGAGTGAATTCTTGGTCGCCTGCAAGATGGAGATCAATTAGCAAAGTGAGAGTGGAAGGCAAGCACAAACTAACAGAGAGATACAAGTGAGAACAGTAAAATAATAAACTAATAGAAATATTTAAGGTGAACATCAGGTGCGCATATTAGAATGGAAATGGCTATACTACAAAAGTCATTTATAAGGAAAGACTAAATCATCTAACTAGAGAACAGTAATTGATATGTGCACATCTTTCACAAACCATGAAGCAAGAAGATAAAGATGTAGTGCTACAAGCCATGAAGTCCTACAACAGAAGAATTCAATACAGGAATAGGCAAGAACAAGTGAGAATTTTTTTGCATCCTGCTGAAGCCAGGCATGTTGATTAAAACACAAGTATAAGGCTTACAAGCAACACTAGAATAGCAAGGTGTCATGAGAAAAACCAGATGCCATCACACATTCAACACAGATCAGTCCCTAGAAGAGGCGTATGCATGAGAGAATCGAGCTATATACATATTGTATACCTATATGGTTATACATGGACAAGTAGTAACACAAGCAGATGGATCACAAATTAACATCACACCCTAACCAGAACTTACAGAAATATACATGCTAATAAGGGCGTACCCAGGGAGAAATTCACATGGTGTCCACTTTGTAAATGACACAAATTTCTCACTTAGGGAGAGGGTGTCACACACTATGTCGTAGATGAAAAATAGAGTAGTAAGAAAATACTCTTGCACCCGGTGTCCTTGGCACCCTGGAAGCTCAACTAGGTACAACCCTGATGCTAAACACTATAAACAGTAACCTTAATAAACGGAAGTATTTGTTTCAATCCTTATATTTTTCTGAATTGTTTGACTGGTCACTTATCTTCTATTATTTTTCAACATCTCAGGTTATACTTCATGTCAAACTGAATTTATTTACAAAATATTACATGAAGAGGTTCTCCTCCTCCCCGGCGAACTCAATTTATTTACACCCATTGCTGTACATATGTGTCAGGAACACAGGGGGCATGCATAACACTATGGGGATGAAATGAAAAGGTTGGGGAGAATGCATATTACCCTAATTCGCGCGGTCTGGTACTGGAGATGCGCGACCTCACGATGCATCTGACGCACATGTGCCTCCTTCTTGTTCTGCAGTAGTAGCTTCATCCGTGCCATGGCCATCTCCTTGTCCCGCAGCAGCTCCTCCAAGATCCGGTCATGGCCATATTCTTCTTCCACAGCAGTAGTAGCTCCTCCAAGACCCGGCCGAACTGGGCAGTGAGCAAACCCTAGAGGAGCAGATTGAAGAGGCAGCTGTGAAATTGGAAATTTTCTGCGAGAAACCTAATGAGGAGGATGATTTGGAGGGAAGAAGTACCTCGTTTCAGGGAAGGAGACCGCCAGTATGCATCCAGCCATCTGTGCCGGAGGGGCCTCACGGATCAGGTCGTCGGGAGGCGCTAGATGTCAAGGACACCGGTGGCAGGAAGTTGGTGGCGGTGGCGGACGCAGCGACCATATGCAGGGAACCAGCGTCATCTGGGGCGCTGGCGTCGCCATGGAAATGCCCTCTAGCTTTAGGGGTGGACGACGAAGGCTAGATGGGGAAGGGGCTATATGGCGGAGGCTGGATAGGGAAGGGGCTCTGTGGCGGAGGCTGGATGCGGAAGGGGATCTGTGGCGGCAACGAGCAGGCGATGTGGTCGGCGGCGGGTTGGGAGGAATCTAGGTCACGACTTCATGAGGAGGGAGGTGTCGGGGTGGAATGGATCTTGGTCGGCAGGATGTGGATATTAGGGTTCCCTCTCGACAATGATCTGGAGTTGTGGAGGTTTCACAAAACTACCCTTGCACACCTCTAGGGCAAGACTACGAATTGAAGGATGTTTTGGTCAGTTCATGTACAAAATGTAGGGGAAATAGAGGCGGGAGAAATTTGTGCTATGAGGGATGTTGGATGGTGGCCATATGAATGGTTGAAATCTGTTGATCTGTGGGTAGCCTAGTTTTCTCTTTTGATTGGCTGACTCTTCAAATTGCAGTTTTGACCATAGTTTGAAACGGTCATAAGAAATTCAAAAACGGTCCAAACAAGTTAAATCCTTCGCGTGCTGTCTATTATGTAACATAGTTACAAGAAAAAATACCAAACTTGGTATATTGATTGCATCTCGAAAAAACCTTCACAAAAATGACCTATCATGTTCGAGGTTTCATGGCTTTTAGGCCAAACGACCAATGTTATGGCCAGAATCTTGGCATATTTTGTAATAATATGCCCATATTGTGCATGCATGTGCATCATGGGATGACGAATAATGTTGCAGGAGGAAGTTTTCCCATTCGTCGCACGCAAAAGCTATTTTCCATTTTCTGAGTGTAAAAAACGGGGCGTTTTGTAACCAACCACCAAATGATAGTTTCAAAATGGTACCACCATATTTTTCAAAAATACTAGACCACCTTACATGTACAATGTCCCAACCGAGGTATCTGAAACCTTTCCTTCCATCCCTCGTGAAAAAGAGAAATTGTTGCCGAATCGGTTGGAAGCGGGTCCGATTTGAACTACATGTATATGATCTAATGTAGGGGTTCGTAGCATGGAAAACAAAAATTTTCTATCGCATACAAACAAACAAGCCAAGATCTATCTACTAGATTGCAGCAACGAGTCGATGGAATAACTCACCCTCGAAGATTCCAAAGTGTTTAACGAGAGCAGATTCTCGTGGGTGATGTAGTCGTACTCTTTCCGATCTCAAGATCGCGTGAGCGATCCTTCCAGCTGCGTTCCATGAGCGCTCCGCAATCGGTCACATCGCTCGGTACTCGACGAAGACCTTCCTCTCCCTTGTTCCAAAGAAAATGGAGGTTGTAGCACTCTCCTCGTGATTCCGGACAACGCGTGGTACCTAAGTAGAGGGAAATCCCAGGCTTCGCCTTAAGCCGGTGCGAGTATGGTGGAGCTTATGAGAGAGGCTATTAGTGGTCTAGTAATTAGACACACCAATTAGAGGGCTCTAAACCAATTAGAAGGCTCTAAACCGAAATAGCTCTAAACCGGGGTTTAGATCTAGGGTTTAGTTTAGAGGATAGGAACTTGTGTGTGTAAGGAGGGGAGCCCTGCCCCTCCTTATATAGGTGGGAGGGCTGGCCGGCCAAGGGGAGGAGTTCCTCCCCAAGTCGGCCTTGGGAGGTGCGCCGGCCAAGGGGAGGAATTCCCCTCCAACTCGGCCTCCACCAATCCTCCTCTTTTCCCACTTCCCAAAATTGCCGTTTGACTTTCAAACTAGCCGTTTGACTTTTCAATTTAGGATTTAAATAAACCCTTTATTTTGGACAGCAAGAACACCTAGTACATGATGCAATCATTCCAATATGTAATGACACATTCATGTACCCTTCCCTCCGAGTGCCGGACATTACGGGACCTTCTAGAATGTTCACGATGAAAACACGGAACCATTCCCCAACTCAAACGGACTTTCCTTATATGAATCTTATTCTCGGACCATTCCGGATCACCTCGTGATATCCCGGATCCCATCCGAGACTCGAACAACATTCGGTCTCTTTCTCATAATACCATAACTACTCAAACAACGTCGAATCCTTAAGTGTGTCTCCTACGGTTCGTGAATTATGCGGACATGATCGAGACACTTCTCAACAATAACCAATAGAGGAATCTGGAAATTCATATGGCTCCACATATTTCTACGATTACTTTGATCGAATGAACCACTTACATACGATACCAATTTCCCTTTGTCTCACGATATGTTACTTATCCGAGGTTATGATCGTCGGTATCTCGCATACCTAGTTCATCCTCGATCGATAAGTACTCTTTTCTCGTTCCCGTGATATGTGATCCCTTGTGACCAAGTCACATGCTTGCAAGCTAATTGGATGACATTTCACCTAGAGGGCCCAGAGAATATCTATCCGTCATGTGGATGGACAAATCCCACTCTTGATCCATGTGTTTCAACCAATACTTTCCAACACTCAATGCCACCTTTATAGCCACCCTGTTACGGTGTGGTGTTTGATGACATCAAAGCATCCATCCAAAGAAAGGTGATATGCATGATCTCATGGTCGAAGGAATTAGGTTACTATGTATCGTAAAGCATATAGCAATTGAACTATTGAAATGACTTGATCTTTATGCTACGCTTATCTATAGGAGTATGTCCACCATATCATTCTCCTAACGATATGATCTTGTTGTTGATAACATCTCAATGTTCATGATAGGGAAACCACAATCATCAATCAACCAACAAGCTAGCGAAGTATAGAGGCTATACTAGGGACTTCAAATTAAGTTTACAAATCACACAAGTATTAATGGTTTCCTTGTTAATACTATTATAGCATGAATGTAAACATTTATCATAAACACAAAGATATATAATAATAACTACATTTATTATTGCCTCTAGGGCATATCTCCAACAGTCTCCCACTTGCACTAGAGTCATCTAATCTAGATTACATGGTAATATACCGAACACCCATGGCAGTTTGGTGTTGGTCATGTTTTGCCCTCGGGAGAGGTTTAGTCAACGGATCCGCCACATTCAGATCTGTGTGTACTTTGCAAATCTTTATATCCTCATCCTGGATATGTTCTCGAATAGCGTGGAAACGCAGCTTGATATGCTTGACTTCTTGTGTGACCTTGGTTCTTGCGCATTGGCTATGGCGCCCATGTTATCACAGAGATAGACATTGGGTCCAGCGACTAGGAACCACACCCAGCTCGTAATGAACTCTTTCATCCATATCGCTTCTTGTGAAGCCTCGGCAGCCATGTATTCTGATTGATTGAAGATCTCGCCACAACGCTTTGCTTTTGCACTCCTCCAGCTAATCGCTGCACCATTCAAAATAAATACGTATCCAGTTGTGATTTAGAATCATCCGGATCGGTGTTCCAACTAGCATCGGTGTAACCATTAATAACGAAATGTTCATCACCTCCATAAGAAAGAACCATATCCTTAGTTCTTCTCAAGTACTTAAGGATGTTTTGATCATTGTCCAATGATCCACTCCTGGATCACTTTGATATCTGCTAGTTAAACTAACAAAGATATGCAATGTCGGGTCTAGTACATAGCATGGCATACATTAGAGATCCTATGGCTGATGCATAGGAGTCTTACTCATCCTTTCTCTATCTTACGCCGATGTTGGACTTTGAGTTTTACTCAAGGTCGATTAGCAACATGGGCAAGAACCCTTTCTTGCTATCTTCCATTCCAAACCTCTTTAGAACTTTGTCCAAATATGTACTTTGTGACAATGATATTTGGCGTTTCGATCTATCTCTATAAATCTTTATGCCTAATATGTAAGCTGCTTCGCCAAGATCCTTCATTGAAAAACTATTATTCAAATACTCTTTGACACTATTAAGAAGGTCTACATCATTCCCAATCAACAATATGTCATCCACATACAGTATTAACTATGCTACTGAGCTCCCACTCTCTTTCTTGTAAATACAAGCTTCTCCATAAGTTTGTATAAAACCAAAACTTTTGATTACCTTATCAAAACGTTGATTCCAACTTCGGATGCTTGCTTCAATCCATAGATGGACCGTTGAAGCTTGCATACCTTGTTAGCATCTTTAGGATCGACAAAACCTTTGGGTTGTATCATATACAACTCTTCATCAATGTCACCATTGAGGAATGCTGTTTTGACATCCATCTGCCATATCTCATAATCATAATATGCAGCGATTGCTAACATAATCCTCACAGACTTTTAGTCATTGTCGGTGAGAAAGTCTCATCGTAGTCAACTCCTTGAATTTGTCGAAACCCTTTTGCACAAGTCGAGCTTTATAGATGAACATTACCATCAAAGATCTGCTTTCTTCTTGAAAATCCATTTGTTTTCGACCTTCCGCCATCCGGTAAGTCCACCAAAGTCCATACTTGGTTTTCGACATGGATCCAATCTCGGATTTCATGGCTTCTTGCCATTTATTGGAACTGGGCTCATCATCGCTTCCTCATATGTCTCGGGGTCATCGGTGTTGTCCACCAACATGACATTCATAACGGAATCATACCAACTGGAGTGGTACGAGTTCTCGTTGACCTCCGCGGGCTCAGAAAGCAACTTCAACCGAAGTTTCATGATCACCATCATTAGCTTCCTCTCTTTTGGTGCAGCACCACAGAACTTCTTCCGGTCTGCGCTACTCAATTTCGAGAGAAGGTTCGACAACCTCGCCGAGTTCTACTTTCCTTCCAGTCACTTCTTTCGAGAGAAATTCTTCTCTAGAAAGGATCCATTCTTGGCAACGAAGATTTTGCCTTCGGATCTATGATAGAAGGTATACCCAATAGTTTCCTTCGGTATCCTATGAAGACGATTTTCCGCTTTGGGTTCAAGCTTGTCCCTGTAACTTCTTTACATAGGCTTCAGATCCCCAAACTTTAAGGAACGACAATTTAGGTTTCTTCCCAAACCATAATTCATATGGTGTCGTTTCAACGGATTTAGACGGTGCCCTATTTAAAGTGAATGCGGCGTTTCTAATGCATAACCCCAAAATGATAGTGGTAAATCTGTAAGTGACATCATAGAACGAACCATACCTAAGAGAGTTCGACACGACGTTCGACACACCATTACGCTGTGGTGTTCCCGGCGGTGTCAACTGCGAAAGTATTCCACATTTCTTCAAATGCTCGCCAAACTCGTAACTTAGATATTCACCTCCACGATCAGAACGTAGAAATTTAATCTTCTTGTTACGTTGATTCTCTACCTCACTTTGAAACTCCTTAAACTTCTCGAAAGTTTCGGACTTATGTTTCATGAAATAGATATACCCATATCTACTCAAATCATCCGTGAAGGTAAGAACATAACGATAACCATCACGATGCTACACTCATTGGACCACATACATCGGTATGTATGATTTCCAATAAGTCGTAGTTCGCTCCATCATACCAGAAAATGGAGTCTTAGTCATTTTACCCATCAGACATGCCTCGCATCTTTCAAGTGATTCAAAATCAAGTGATTCAAGAAGTCCATCGGAATGGAGTTTCTTCATACGTTTCACTCCAATGTGACCAAGATGACAGTGCCACATATAGGTCGAGTTATCGCTTGATTTCAATCGTTTAGCTTCAATGTTGTTGATATGTGTATTTCCACTATCGAGATTCAATATGAATAGACCATCTATCAAAGGTGCATGTGCATAAAACATATTACTCATATAAATCGAACAACCATTATTCTCGGATTTAAACAAGTAACTGTCTCGCAATAAACAAGATCATGATATAATGTTCATGCTTAACGCACCAAATAACAATTATTTAAGTATAAAACTAATCCCGATGGTAGATGAAGAGGTAGCGTCGACCGCGATCACATCAACCTTTGATCCGCTTCACGCGCATCGTCACCTCGTTCTTCACTAGCTTCCGCTTATTCTCGCAGCTCTGTTTCGAGTTACAAATATGATCAACCGAACCAAGATCAAATACCTGTGCACTACTACTTAATACTAGTGAGATACACATCAATAACATGTATATCAGATATACCTTTCTTCTTGATGTTGCTTCTTCAAATCCGCCAAGTACTTTGGGCAATTCCGCCCAAAGGACCTACTCCCTTGCAAGAAAAGCACTCAAGATCGGACTTGAGTCTAGCCTTGGTCCTCTTCGTCGCGTGGCAGCTTTCTTACCACCCTTCTTGAAGTGTCCCTTTGCTTAGACTTGCCTTCCTTGAATTTGGTGGTCTTATTGACCATCAACACTTGGTGCTCTTTCTTGATCTCCACTTCGCAGATTTTAACATAGCAAATAGTTCGCAACTCTTTGTTCATGTTACGCATGTTGTAGTTCATCACAAAGTTCTTGTAACTTGGTGGTAGTGATTGAGGATGCGGTAAACCCCAAAGTATTAGGAATCACTATACCCAAACTTTGGAGTTTATTTGCGTGCCTGCACATCTTAAGCACATGCTCACCACGGAGCTACCCTCTTCCATCTTGCGCTTAAAGAACTTTTGAAGCTTCATAACTTTCAATTGCCGCATGAGTCTCAAAGATTAATTTGAGATCCTCGACAATATCATATGGATCGACTCTTCAAACCTTTTCTCAAGTCTGATTCTAAACCATACAAGATAGCACACTGAACTATGGAGTACCGATTCTTCCGAGCGAGGTAAACATTCTTTACTTCATCGGTAGCATCACCGCAGTGGGTCACCTAGCGGTGCATCCAAAGACATAGGTCAAATTACCACCGTGAGGACAATCCTCAAATTGCGGAACCAATCCGAAGTTGCTTCCATTGTTTTTCAACTTTTCTTTCTCTAGGAACGCATTAAAATTGATGGTAGGGCTGCCATTGATCTACAACATATTTGCAATAGTTTAGACTAAGTTTATGACAAATTGAGTTCAAATTAATTAATGAAATTAAACTAGGTGAACTCCCACTCAAAACAACATCCCTCACATTGTTTTAGTGATCACACGAACCAAATCCACTACATCAACACCGATCATCACGAGAGTTGATATAGTTTCAATGGCGAACAATCATCATGTTCATCATATCTACTATATGATTCATGCTTTACCTTTCGGCGATCCGTGTTCCTGAGGCCATGTCGGTACATGCTAGGCTCGTCAAGATCAAACCTTAGCTACCGCATAAGCAAATCTGGCTTGCTTACGTTGTATTCACCCGCGGAATCAAAGACACCCGATCATCACGTGGTGCTTCGAAGCAGCAAGCTTTGGCAACGGTGCATACTAAGGGTGAACACTTTAGAACTTGAAATTTATGTGCATGAGGGATCATCTTATAATGCTACCGCTGTCTACTAAGCAATACAAGATGCATAAAGGATTAACATCACATGCAATTCATAATATGTGATATGATATGGCCTTTTCTTTGTGCTTCCGATCTCCATCTTCAAGCACGAACATGATCTCTATCATCACCGCATAGCATCAAGGTCAATGATGCTTCTTCATGGTTGTCGCCCACCAGCTTCAACTATTACAACTATTTTGAATAGACACGCAGGTCTTAACAGAAATTAAAGACAACCATATATTCGCCGTTGCCAACTTACAATAAGGAACATTGCATACATCAAATATAATCACAATCATGGCCATATCACATCATCGACACCCCCGCAAAACAAAGTTAGACGCCTCTACTTTCTTTGCATATTTTACGTGGTTTGGGGCTTTCAATAAGTGTCGCTCTAACTTACGAACAAGAACCACAACATTGATACTAGCATTGTTGATCACCCGTTGTAAATTGGATCTTTACTATGCTAGGAGAAACAGCACAAGAAGCCACTTATGCAAAACGAGTTGCATGTCAAGCGTGGAGCAAGTCTCATGAACGATGTCATGTAAGGTTAGCCCGCCGCTTCATCCCAACATACCGCAAGATGCAAAGTACACAAAAGCAATCTACAATAAAGCATCAACGCCCACAATGATTATTGTGTTCTACTCGTGCAACAGATCTACATATAGACACGGCTCGATACCATCAGAGGGGTTCGTAGCATGGAAAACAAAAATTTTCTATCGCATAACAAACAAGCCAAGATCTATCTACTAGATTGCAGCAACGAGTCGATGGAATAACTCACCTCGAAGATTCCAAAGTGTTTAACGAGAGCAGATTCTCGTGGGTGATGTAGTCATTCTTTCCGATCTCAAGATCGCAGAGACGATCCTTCCAGCGTTCCTCAAGGCGCCCCAGCAATGGGTCACATCGCTCGGACTGACGAAGACCTTCCTCTCCTTGTTCCAAAGAAAATGGAGGTTGTAGCACTCTCTCGCGATTCCTAAGAAGACAACGGCGTGGTACCTAAGTAGAGGGAAATCCTGAGGCTTCGCCTTAAGCCGGTGCAGTATGGTGGAGCTTATGAGAGAGGCTATTAGTGGTCTAGTAATTAGACACACCAATTAGAGGGCTCTAAACCAATTAGAAGGCTCTAAATCGAAATAGCTCTAAACCGGGTTTAGATCTAGGGTTGAGTTTAGAGGATAGGAACTTGTGTGTGTAAGGAGGGGAGCCCTGCCCCTCCTTATATAGGTGGGAGGGCTGGCCGGCCAAGGGGAGGAGTTCCTCCCCAAGTCGGCCTTGGGAGGTCCGCCGGCCAAGGGGAGGAATTCCTCCAACTCGGCCTCCACCAATCCTCCTCTTTCCCACTTCCCAAAATTGCGCTTGACTTTCAAACTAGCCGCTTGACTTTTCAATTTAGGATTTAAATAAACCCTTTATTTTGGACAGCAAGAACACCTAGTACATGATGCAATCATTCCAATATGTAATGACACATTCATGTACCCTTCCCTCCGAGTGCCGGACATTCCGGGACCTTCTAGAATGTTCCCATGAAAACACCTAACCATTCCCCAACTCCAAACGGACTTTCCTTATATGAATCTTATTCTCCGGACCATTCCGGATCACCTCGTGATATCCCGGATCCCATCCGAGACTCGAACAACATTCGGTCTCTTTCTCATAATACCATAACTACTCAAACAACGTCGAATCCTTATGTGTCTCCACGGTTCGTGAATTATGCGGACATGATCGAGACACTTCTCGAACAATAACCAATAGAGGAATCTGGAAATTCATATGGTTCTACATATTTCTACGATTACTTTGCGATCGAATGAACCACTTACATACGATACCAATTTCCCTTTGTCTCACGATATGTTACTTATCCGAGGTTATGATCGTCGGTATCTCGCATACCTAGTTCATCCTCGCATCGATAAGTACTCTTTTCGCTCCCTGATATGTGATCCCTTGTGACCAAGTCACATGCTTGCAAGCTAATTGGATGACATTTCACCGAGAGGGCCCAGAGAATATCTATCCGTCATGTGGATGGACAAATCCCACTCTTGATCCATGTGTTTCAACCAATACTTTCCGAACACTCAATGCCACCTTTATAGCCACCCTGTTACGGTGTGGTGTTTGATGACATCAAAGCATCCATCCAGTAAAGGTGATATGCATGATCTCATGGTCGAAGGAATTAGGTTACTATGTATCAGAAAGCATATAGCAATTGAACTATTGAAATGACTTGATCTTTATGCTACGCTTATCTATAGGAGTATGTCCACCATATCATTCTCCTAACGATATGATCTTGTTGTTGATAACATCTCAATGTTCATGATAGGGAAACCACAATCATCAATCAACCAACAAGCTAGCGAAGTATAGAGGCTATACTAGGGACTTCAAATTAAGTTTACAAATCACACAAGTATTAATGGTTTCCTTGTTAATACTATTATAGCATGAATGTAAACATTTATCATAAACACAAAGATATATAATAATAACTACATTTATTATTGCCTCTAGGGCATATCTCCAACATCTAATACTTGTGATTTTTTGAAAAAATTATTTTTAGACTCATAATATGTTGTTTTATCAGAGATCCAATGAAATTTAAGCGAGGCTCTGCCGCTAGCTAAGAACCTTCATGTCTGTCGTTTTGATCATAGTTTGAAACAGGCATAAGAAATTCAAAAACGGTCCAAACAAGTTAAATCCTTCGCGTACTGTCATATTATATAACATAGTTACAAGGAAAAATACCAAACTTGGCATATTGATTGTATCTCGAAAAAACCTTCACAGAAATGACCTATCATGTTCGAGGTTTCATGGCTTTTAGGGCAAACGACCAATGTTATGGCCAGAATCTTGGCATGTTTTGTGATAATGTGCCCATATTGTGCATGCATATGCATCATGGGATGACGAACAATGTTGCAGGAGGAATTTTTTACATTCATCGCACAGAAAAGCTATTTTTCCATTTTCTAAGTGTAAAAAATGGAGCGTTTTGTGAAGCAACCACCAAATAATAGTTTCAAAATGGTACCATCATATTTTTCAAAAATACTAGAACACCTTACATGTATAATATCCCAATCGAGGTATCTGAAATCTTTCTTTCCATCCCTCGTGAAAAAGACAAATTGCTGTCGAATCGGTTAGAAGCGGGTCCGATTTGAACTACAGGTACATGATCTAATGCTCGTGATTTAAAAAAAATCATTTTTAGACTCACAATATATTGTTTTATCAGACATCCAATGAAAGTTAAGCGAGGCTCATCCCTTAGCTAAGAACCTTCATGCCCGCCGTTTTGACCATAGTTTAAAACAGGCATAAAAAATTTCAAAAACGGTCCAAACAAGATGAATCCTTTGCGTGGCGGCATATTATGTGACATAGTTGTAAGGAAAAATACCAAACTTGCTATACTGTAAATATCTCAAAAAAAAACTTCTCAGAAATGATCTATCATGTTCGAGGTTTCATGGCTTTTAGGTCAAAAGACCAATATTAATGCCAGAATCATTGCATAGTTTGAGATAATGTGCCCATATTTTGCACCCATGTGCATATTGGGATGGTGAACAATGTTGTAGGAGGAAGTTTTCCTTTATACCATACAGAAAAGCCATTTTCTATTTTCCGAGTGGCAAAAACAATGCGTTTTATTAAGCAACTACCAAGTGACAGTTTCTAAATGGTACCACCCCATTTTTCAAAAATACTAGACCACCTTACATGGCCAATGTCTCAACTAGGGTATCTAAAACCTTTCCATGCATCCCTCGTGAAAAAGACAAATTCCTGCTGAATCGGTAGGAAGTGGGTTAGATTTGAACTAGAGGTACTTGATCTAATGCTCATGATTTTTTTCAAAAATCATTTTTAGACTCACAATATGCTGTTTTATCAGAGATCCAATGCAAGTTCAGCGAGGCTCCTATAATTTATTTTGTAGATAGATTCACTTCCGCCGTTTGACCATGTTTTGATAGATTCACTTTATTTTGTGAAGCAAGTACCAAAATGACGGTGCAGAATAACACTCCTATAATTTACGCTCAAACTAGACAACATTTCATTGAAAATTGATTTTGGAATCATCTCGATCTGAAGTCATATACAAAATTGAAAGTAAAATTACATTTATATAATTTTTCAAAAAGAAATTAAGCTCTCTCTATTTATATGGGCTCTAACCTATCAAATCCCATGAATTTTACACTAAAAAGCTACTTATAATGGTCCATGGACCGACCCAACCGATGGGAAGTCTCAGCGAAAAAAAAGGCTCGCCTCCATGCCCTAAGGCCGAGGCCCAGTAAACGGTTCACATAATAAATAGGTTATGCAGAGTTAATTTGACACGAAGTGGTTGGTGGTCTAGTGGTTCGGTGGTGCGGTTGCAGGGGAGAGGACCCGGGTTCGAACCCCAGGTGAGCTTATTTTTGCCGTATATTCAGGCGCGATGCTGCTGTATGGCCGGTCCCGCATGTCAGTATATCCAGTTTGTATGGTCTATATGACAGGTGGGTCCCACACGTCAAATACTGGCCAAGTCAGCGAGAATGACACATGTACCCGACACATATACGGACACGTCAGCAATGTTGACACTTGGAAAAGACACGTAGATGGAATTGCCGATGTGGCGGCCTTGTCATTTTAAGGCATTACGAATCAATGGTCATGACCATTTAAATTGGTCGTATTCTGCTAAATAAAAGGCTCCAAACCATTTTCTGTCCATCTATGACCATTTCGTGTTAGAACACTATGATCTTTTTGACAAAATTGGTCGTTATTTTTTAAGGTTTAGACCCTCCAAAATTCCCTGTGACCAAGTGGTTCAGAATGGTCATAGATCTATGACCAAAAAATGCATGGTCGTTAAAAAAAAGTCACTAGTGAGCAGATTTCTTGTAGTGAATCCCGTTTCATTATCGGAGACTCACTAATGCGGAATGGAAAGCAGAACGACTGCATAAACGTCTAAGCAGCTGGAAAGGAAAACTCCTGTCAGTTGGTGAAAGACTAGTTCAGATTAATTATGTCCTCACCAATATGGTCGTGTATATGCTATCCTTTTTCTAGGTGCCAAAAGGAGTTTTACAGCGGTTAGAGAATTACCGCTCGAGATTCTTTTAGCAAGGAGATTCAGAAAAGAAAAAATATAGACTGGCAAAATGGAATGTAGTATGTCGTCTAAAAGATCAAGGGGGGCTTGGGATCCATGATCTCGAGGCCAAAAAATACTGCACTACTGGGAAAATGACTGTCTAAGCTATTAACCGAGGAGGGTGTATGGCAAACCCCCTTGAGAAGGAAATACATAGGCCCAAAAGCGTTACCATAGATATGTTGGAAACCAGGGGATTCACACTTTTGGACTGGTCTAATGCATGTGAAGAATTCCTTCTTCCATCTTGGATCTTTCCTTATTAAGGATGGTTCGGAGATTAGATTCTGGAAGGACTCCTGGTTAGTGAATTTACCTCTCATGGAACAATATCCGGCTTTATACAGTATATCACGTAACAAGAGTGATACAATCGCTGAGGTGTTAAGTACATCTCCTTCTAATCTGACTTTTAGACGGGACCTTGTTGGTGCACTCTTGCCTCTCGGCACGCTCTACAAGGGCGGTTAGCATGTGTACAACTAACAGATAATCATGATGAGTTCCGTTGGAATTTAACAAAGAATAAGATATCCTCAGTCGATTCCATGTATAAAGCATTACTATATTCAAATGCACCTGTACATAAAAACAAACACATCTGGAAGATGAAGATTCTATTGAAGATTAAATTTTTCGCTTGGTATCTCTATCGTGGTGTGATTTTGATAAAAGATAATCTAGTTAGACGCAACTGGCAAGGAAGTATAAAATATTGTTTCTACCATCACGACGAAACTATCAAACATTTGTTCTTTGAGTGCCAGTTCGCGTGGTCTATATGGTCAGTTATCCAAGTAGCCTCAAGCTCAGTAGCCAATATTTTTGAAAACTGGTTGCATGGTATAGATAACAGGAACATGATACAAATAACAGTGGGAGCGATTGCATTATTATGGTCGCTGTGGCTGTGTAAAAATAATAAGCTTTTTGATGCTAAAATGTCTTCCCCATGCATGTAATTTATCACTGTGCATACTTACTTCGAGAGTGGTCTACTCTATAAAAACCGGAACACTGCGTTCTTTATATGGAGGTGTATTTGCGCTTGGAGTAAGTGGCGAAAGAAGTTTTTACCCATCATGAGTGGCAACATAGTTTGCGGATTGAACCTCCTCCACCATAGACATCTCTTATAGTTTTACTAGGATTTGCCTATGAGATTGTTCACCTCTACCCCTATTCTTTTCTTTCGAATGTGTTCATCTTAGCTATGCAGAGGCCAGGTGGCTCTCTTTGATTGTATCATCTTGACGTAAACATTCGTCGTTTATAAAAAAAAAATGTGAGAGCAAATGAAAGGTTTAGAAACAGGGGGAAAACACAGAGATGGGGAATTTGGTATTGTCAAGGTGTTCACTGTTTCTTCTTCGTCACAAGTTTCTACACTAACTACAATCGGATCGCTAGTGCTCGAACCCCAATATACATCTTCGTGCAGCTGATTCACTGAAACCTCATCAGCGGCTACTCCAGCATCCGTTTCTGCTTCCAGTAATAATCCTTCCTCGGAACAACCTGCGTCGTAATCGTAGGCCGTCTTTCCGGACGGCGCCGTGGCCACCGGCACTCCAGCGCCAGCGCCTCGAGCTTCTTCTACTCCTAGCTCTGCTTCTAATGCTTCAGTCCAAGACCATCCGTCGGACGTCGTGTCCTCAGTGTAAGAAATTCAAATTCCAACACTCAGCCCATGCGGCCACCGGCAAACTGGGACCTTCACTGCAGGGCTGCTCGGTCGTCGTCTCTGCCGCCGTGGCTTCCGGAAGTTTAGGATGGCGGTTCAATACATTGATCCAGCCGTCGTCCGTCTCCCAGCCCCACAAGACCGAGTAGGATGCGGCCAGCGCCTTCATCCTCTCGTCCGCCCAATCCTGTGGCAACTCGTCGGCGTCCGACTCCCACATTGCGGTGTCCAATGTGCTCTTGGGAGAAACCCACTTGCCCTGGACGTCGCCACCGCAGCCGGCGAACGCCAAGAACGGGTGCTCCAGGAGCTGCACCGCCGTCCACCGCTCGCCGGCGCTCCGCCTGAGGCACTTGTCCAGGAAATCCTTGGCCTCTGTCGACATCCGCTCGGGCGCCTCCGGCACGGCGTCCGTGTACCCAATCAGGCGCACCGCGGCGATCACGTCTCCCACGCCGTTCCACGGGGCGCGGCCGGTGGTCATCTCGATGACGGTGCACCCCAGCGCCCACACGTCGGCGGCCGGGCCCTGATCCTCCCCGCGCATCACCTCGGGCGCCATGAACGCCGGCGTCCCACCGATGATCGGGTCGGCGGAGCCCACGCTCCTCGCGCACCCGAAGTCCGCGAGCATGGCACAGCCGTCGGCCCCGATCACCACGTTCCTCCCCTTGACGTCGCCGTGCACCATGGACTCCCCGTGGAGGTACGCGAGGCCCCTGGCCACGTCGGCCGCGTAGGCTCGGACAGCGCCTTCCTGGAGGCTGCCCCCGTTCCTATCCACCTCGTCGGTGAGTGACCCGCCGGGCGCGAACTCGAGGAAGAGCTGGTACTCCCCGCCGGCGGCGGCGCGGGAGCCGAGGCAGGGGAGCACGTGGGGCGAGCAGAGCGAGGCGAGGATGCCCTCCTCCCGCCGCAGCTGCGCCTGCGCGGAGGCGGCCCCAGCCGACTTCACCGCGAGCAGCGATTGCTCGTCTTCGCCGTCCGCCGCGAAGAGCGACACCACGGCGCCCGATGCTCCCTGCCCCAGCGTGCGGAGCCTCGTCAGCCGCAATCCGCTGATCCCCACTGCGTAGTCCGCCATCTGCAATTCTTTCTTGCGCCTTGCGTGGTCGCTGATCGATGATCGGATAATTCTCAGATTGTGTTGTTGTTGTTGTTGATGGGAGATCCGGCCGGCGTCGGAGCGGGTATTTATGGGGGCGGGAGTGGCAAGTTCGGCGCGAGATCTTGCGTGCGGGTCTCGGTGTCGTTGGCGGGAAAGCACGTGAAGTTTTGCGATGCCGCGCGGGGTCGGGGTTGTCCTCGTGTTTGGGAGAGAAGAGACCTGGGCCCCTCACGGTGGATCCCGCGTGCGGAAACCAGTCGACGGGCGGTGGAATTGGAACACCTGGTGTGGGGCACGCCAACGAGGAGAGCAAATAGGAAAACGAGGGCTAAACAGGGGCCAAGGAACCAATGGAAAAGGAATCGTGCTGATTTGTAAAGGAAAGCTTTTACACGAAATACAACAACCTTTTTTTTTCTGAAAACGCAAAAGGTTTCCTTTTGGATTCATATATAGTTAGAAAAAAAAGGAGTTCAATTTTTTTTCGAAATTCCACCGATCTATTAATAATCATCAACAAGAGACCCAAAAGTAAGAAAAATTACAAGTAGATCACTGGACCACCTAGCGACGACTACATACACTAGCACGAGCCGAAGACACGCCGCCGTCCTCGCCCCCCATCACTGGAGCCGGGCAAACCTTGTCGTAGTAGAGATTGTTATAGTAGACGAGCGGGAAGTCGTCGTGCTAAGACCCCAAAGGACCAACGCACTAGAGCATCAACCATCGCCGAAGATAACAAACGTAGATCAGAAGAGACTGACCTCAAATCACACCAACAAATACGAAAGATGACCGGATCGCAAAAGACCCGCCAGACACATGACTCCATGCACCCTCCGTTGGTGCGTCGCCCTCCGTTGATGCTAGACGCACCAACGGAGCGAGGATAGGACGGGAGGACTTTATTCTGACTTCATGACGTAGCCAGACACTGAAAATAGTCTAAGAAAAATACGAAGACCTCCCGCCGGCGAGGGGCCGTGGTCCGTCACGCCTCCAAGGCCCTAAGGCCACCGGAGACTGGACGAACTGGTGGCGTCGCCTGCGGAGGGAGGGAACCCTAGATGGGTTTTAGCAGCCGCCTTGGAGAGCCTCCATCTCAGCCTCACCCGTACTGGTTCAAAAACACTTTAAAAAGGGAGTTCAATTTACAAGCATAAGAAAAATCAAACACCTAAATTACTATTCTAAGAAAAGGCTGACACACCCAACGCTCAAGAAAATGACTACGAGGACGAAATATAATCTGAGTGCTTCTCCAAGAAGACACAGAGTGGGCTTCTCCGCTAAATAGAACCCTTGCCGATAAAAGCTGTAGTACTTGTGCATCATCGATATTAAGAGTCTGCGAGCCACAACCAAGACGTGTTCCGCCTGAATCTGGCAAGCCAAAAATGACTCAGCTGGGAGCATTGCTGCCCCAACCTCATCTAAATTGGGGGTAAGCCATCAACGTAGCGTCTACCTCCCAACAATCCCAATAGACGTGCAAGCATGTATTCTTCACCAGCCCACCATCAAGCACAGAGACCAACCCACCACTGCTTATCCGGAGGCTTGCTCGCGCCGTCCAAGAAAGATCCCTGTCGAGAAAGCCACCACGATACCACTCAAGAGGTCTGCACTCCATTTGCACCACAAAAGGCCTCCTATATGGCCCACACCGAGATCCATGACGAAGAACTACGGCCTGAATTAGAGAGTCACGTTCCCAAGACGATGTCTCTATGGAAGGTGCGGCGTCAAATACGTCATCGATAGCCAATCTAGCAAGCCAAATCTTAGGTTTTCACTCGGAACAAGAGATCCTGGGCGAGGGAGGTACCGATACTCCTGATGACTCAGTTCCCTCATGCGTTGGAGTCACCGACCCCGAAAGGCAAGGCTTTCTCCATCAAAGCATGGTATATCAACACCACAACCGAGCACTGTATGTTCTTCTCCTAGAGTTCCCACGCTGGTCCTTTCCACTCAATACTCTAGTCGTGATAGGGCACCCCACTGAAAACATGTCCAGCACACAAGATCGGTGGTAGTCAGGTCGACAAATGGACAAGCCGCCTACGAGGGGCACCACCAAGCTGCAAGGCACACCAAGGGCCGCCACGGGAGGAGTCGGCGGCAGGTATACGCGCAGCCACCTCAGAGATGGATTACAATCACCCAACACCGCTCACCTTGCCGCCAGCACCACGCTGACGCCTTGAGCCACCACGCCAATATGTATTGAGCTCAGCTCATGTAATGACCCAGGGATTATATAATAGGAAAGGGTAGAAATATGATTTGATGTTTTGCACAACATGCATATAAAAAATTTAGGGTGAGTTTGAAAATTTCAAAACCTTGTTTGAACTTAGTTCTAGTGAGGTTGTTTTGTAACCAAATGGTCACTAGGATTTGAAACCCTATTCAACTATGAATTGAAAAGATTTGAATGAGTTCAAAATTAAGGTTTGACCTAAGTCAAACTTGAATTCTAATTCAAATCCTACACTCATACAAGTCACAAGGATATAAACTGAAACATCACACAGATTTCAAATAACTAAATTCAAAAAATAATTACAAGTAATATGAAATAATTTGATCTTTATTCATTCACAACATGAGTGCATGATCAAGTTACAATAGATACAAAAAGGAAGAATGAAGCCCTAAATACAAACTACAAGAACCTAATCTAAACCTAGTTATCTATCATCTTATCCTTGCTGCCACCTGAGTGTTTTCAAACCTGTGAAACACAAACATCAATGAAAAAGAAATTGTCAGACATAAAATGTTGTTTTTTCCCTAAGGAAAAACCATTTGCTATAAAAATCCTATGATCAAGAGTCTAGGAACTAGTCCTTAACTCTGAGCTTGAGTATTAGCAACCAAAGAAACAAAGCAAAAAAGGGTGAAGTAAAATCTTCATAGTAAACAACCTTGAATCCAACATACCAGATAGTAGCTAAGATCACTAGCAGTTCATAGTGAATTTCTAAAACTTAATAGTAGAGTCAAAACCTCTGGGTAGTCATCTACCCTGAATTTCTAAATAGAAGAAGTTGAAAATCTAAACCAATAGAAATTACAGGAATCTTAATACATAACTTTACCATAATACAAGATCCCAGGCTCAGGATTCTATCAAGAACAAGTAAATCCCAGAAATTTAAATCATAAGCTATGAAACATATAAACCAATAGAAGTAACAGTAAGCATAATACAAGATCAAAGACCAAAGGATATACCCAGGCTTTAGATTCTGTCATGAACCCAAGAACATGATATATGATAAAAGTAAACCAATCAACCTTCATAGTTAGTAATACTAAGAACAATCACCCAATTGGAATTGCAAGGGATCATGGATGAAATCCACACAAAAATCACTATTAATAAAAATGAATATACACTTGTCATGTCCAAAACTATGACATGAAAAAATATAAACCGACATGCCTGATTAGGCAGATGCAGATACCAACCTCTGCATATAAGAACAAAAGGCCCATATGCCAAATTTGGCAAACACACATAGGTTAACAACAACATGGGCTTAACCACCAAAAATCCATGCCACATGCACATAGGTTATCACACAAATACGATTTTACACATACTCAAGAAGGTGATTCACCTAAATGAATGCTTAAGGTGTCAATCTCATAGTGATTCCAGAGCACTATAAATAGTTGGGGATCTCACACCCTAGAGCTCATAACTCACCACTCGAGGTTGGACTAAAAACACACTCTTAGAGTTTAGAGAGAGATCTGAGAGAGAGAAAGGAAGAAAAGGAGGAAGAACTCAAGAACAGGAGGAGAAGGACCACAATAGCAGCCACAGATCTTCAGCAAGCACATTTTGGAAACTACAAAGGTTGTTAGCCATAAACCCTAGAATAGGAAGCATAGAGTCCATAGGAATCCAGAGAGAGTGAAATATGAATTGAATGCACCTAGTAAATTAGGAGGGCTGCACACTATGCATCTTCACTAAGTGAAGAACACCCCTTGCACAACTGCACCCTAATACTGGCACAACCATAGCCACGAGCTAGAGGAAGAAGAAGAACAATAAACAACAAGTAACCAACCCAATAACATAACACTAATTCACTCTCTCACTCCTCATCTCTAGATATAATCCTAGGACATGCCTAAGGATGAGAAGGGAGATAAACAACAAGCATTCTAAATTAAACACCTGCATGAAACAAAAAAATTCTTAGCCTAACATACTTACATAATTAAACTTGAGTCAAAAGCTCAAGTAATAGGAGTGAACTAAAACAACTACTACTAAATTACTATGAGTGAAACACCTAATTGCTAGCAGTAAAAAAATACTCTAACAAGCAAGAGCTAATAGACTAACACATTAGAAAAGCTAAACATCAGCGGCTACTAACTGACTACAACAAGCACAACCGTACCATATCACCTAAATTAGTATATGCAAGTAGCAGTAGCAGACACTTAATGAAATAAACACATTTTAACTGAAACAAGTGAAACTGATCAAATTTTAGTAAGCCTAAAAGATCTAATCCTAAGAACAGTTGACCATGTCAAATTCTAGAAACCAACTAACACCTAGAAAAGCCTAGAAGTATCTAGAACCTACTTGAAACCCTAGAAAATCCCAATACAATAGCAATATTGAAGCACAAACCCTAGAATCAAGAAATAGTTTAGAACCAGAGGAAAAATAGAAGGGAGAGAAAGGGCGAGCTGAGCTCACGCTGACTGAGAAGAGGAAGAAGAATAGTAGAGGCGGCGGCTGGTAGCACAGGGTAGTACCCTAATAACCCACAAGTATAGGGGATCGTGTGTAGCCTTTTCGATAAGTAAGAGTGTCGAACCCAACGAGGAGCTAAAGGTAGGATAAATGTTCTCTCAAGTTCTATCAACCACCAATACAACTCTACGCACACTAAACGTTTGCATTATCTAGGAAATAAAACTAGAGCAACAATACGAGTAATAGAGATAGCTTTGCATGATAATAAATAACAAGAAAGTAAAGCTAGTTGCTGCAGCAATAAAATACACTAAACTAACAGAACCATGAGTGTGGAATACTGGCGGTAATTATGGTGGCTTTGTCCAAGTTTAAATAGCGAATAGATCGGGTTCATTGTCTTTGATGCAATTTTCTATGTGGGAGAGGCTAAATATACATGCGCTTCACTACTTGGAATTACATGTACTATATGATTGGATTGTTAGCAAACATCCGTAAGTAATAATCAATGCATTAAGGTTTCCCCAACCATAGCCTTAAGTTTAATGGTCTTCTTACTCCCATACGTGCAACGTGCCGGTTCGCGTCCTCAGGTTTCTGTCACTCCGGCAGAACTCCCCCTTTCTTTTACACATACTACAAACCCTATGATGTTTAATCCATGCGCGTACAAATATAATGGACACTAAAGGACTGTACCATATCAACATAGAACTCTAATGAACCAAAGACGTTCAACCATTCAATCTAAGAACAAAGAAACTACACAAACATGACATAGATCATAGGATTATAACTTATAGCATCAAACACCATGTTTACATAGGATGGTACAGAGGTGTGTGGGAGGATGAACCACTGCATACTAGGAGGATTAGGTGATGGAGATGATGGTGAAGAAGGCGGCGGCGGTGCCGGCGGCGGTGCGGGGGACTCCTTCCCCGCCGCCGGTATCATGGGGGAGCACCGCCCCTTAGCCCCTTCCTTCATGGCTTCTTAGGAGCCCTCCCCCATGGAGATGGGATCCATGGGGAGGCAAAAAAATGGCTTTGGCAGCTGCAAATTCGTGGGTGGAGGTGTCTTAGGCGAATTAGGTTTCCTCCCTTTATATAGCTTCTCGGATTCCCGTCACCCCATCTTGGGCTGCAGTAAATCGGGCCTAGAAGGCTCGTCCAGACTTGGAATCAGCTAAATTTTATGTCCAGAACATTTTTCACGAAATTTCCAACAACTTTGTAGTTGAAGAGTTTTCCGTTTGATGCCGTCTTCGACCCGAAACGTGACCATCTTCAAAAAGAGTTCTGAGACAGATTTCTGGAAAAATCTCAATTTGACTCCAACAAGGTTTCCACTTGTATTCTTGGTAATTCCTACACATCAAAGTGTAAAACAAGAACATTCTGAACTTTTGCAACTATTAATAGGTTAGTACAAATAAATCATAAACTTTATACAAAAAGGAGTGTCAAAAGGATATTATTAGCATAAAACCATCAAAAATTATAGATACGTTATGGATGTATCAACATCCCCAAGCTTAGTTCCTGCTCGTCCTCGAGTAGGTAACAATCAAAACAATATAATTTTTGAGGTGACATGCAGACAACACAATCTTGATCATCATTATTGTAAAAGCATTGATAGCTGGGATTAAGGTACTCTAAACATGAATCATGAAAGATAGAGTTCTAACAATAAGATATAGCAACTATGTTGTAACATGAAAAGGTACAAACAAAAGATCATGAATAACAATGCATTGAAAGACATTTGTTTGTTTCACATATAGAAAACATAATAAGAGTGGTATTCACCTTGTCCCTTATGGTGTAGCAAAACATAAATGCATAGGACACCTTCAAAGTTCATAAGGGTGACTAGATACAAATAGTTTAAGAACAAGCAATATCAAAGTTATGCATCAATCAACAAGTCTTGGGACAATGCACATTAAACTAAGAATGGCCACTATGATGTCTCAATAGGTGCCTAAATATAGAAGATGGAGACTCAACATAAAAGTAAAAGAAAGGCCTTCATAGAAGGAAGCAGGGATTCAAGTCTCATAAAGAGCTTCCAAAAATAATGTTATTTATTAGCTTTCAGCTCTCATTGCCCCTATCATAAGCATCTTGAAGTGATTAAGGTTAAAGTGAACAAACTATGGAGTATATGCTTGACAAAGTATAAGTTGGCAATCTCATGTCCCTTGGATACTAGGGTCGCTCCTCATGCTACTCAAGTTTAGTTACCGATAAGTTCTTGTCATAGTAAGTACATGTGTATCATAGAGAACCGCCAACTGGGTACCCCTTGCCCGATGATATGGAAGAATCCCCATATCAAAACGACAAGGCAAGCAGACAACGACATCTCAGCAATCTTCTTATTTACCATGGGAAAATGGTACTTTTTTCTCTCTTTCCTCTTTTCTCATCTCTTTTTTTCTCAATCTCTATCTCTTTTTTTTATAAGAAGAATGCTTCATAGATTGCTCAGTATGGTTACGCTGCAGGTTTCCACCATGATTAGGCATGGATTAGACCAGCGGCCTAGGCGTTTCTCTAACACACATACATAACTCCATGGACTTACAATCTCCCCTTTCATTTCACACCGACGACATCCATAAACAAAAGAACATGATATCAACTGGGTACAATGTACAAGTGCAATGTTGAAAGCGTTCCCCATGACAACATGGTTCTGCTAATCCCCAACATATAAGTGCAAGCATATATAACATAGATGACATAATGGTTCAAGTTTATTAGGGGCAAGAAAAGTAAAGTGTGCCATCAAGTTCGTGAGAGCTTTAATCACTAGTTTTCTCATAAAAAGTTTAATTCGGAAGGTAGATAAAAGCATGAATATACTCGGAATAGCAAATGCTAATAGGTAGATATGGTGGACTCTTTGGGATAACTTGGTTTTATTTAGAGTTGGATGCATGAGTGGAACTCATACTTGGTTATGTTGGCTAGCAAAAAACTAGGAGCGACCAACTAAAAGGGCAATAATGGCCATAATCATGCAAAGCGACAAAACATCATTAATTAAAGCATAAAGTGATATTACAAGTCGAAAACTAAAGAATCATAAAGACTATGGTGACTTGGGATAGTCTTAACATGGTGTGAGCATGCGCCAAGTCAACCCAAATAAAGCATCAAAGGAGAATACCACACTATTTTGCTTTAATATGCTAAAACAACGCATGATTCTTTCAAGGCACATTAAGCAATCTCAATTGTTTATAACATGTCACGCTACAGCAAAAATCACTAAGCATAAAGCCAAAACAATATCAAGCATGACATGACAAAGTATCGACTAGAGTCAAAAATGAGCTCCTTTTACCACTTAAGCATGAACTTTTCCTACTCTTTTCCAATCCAAACCACACCTATTTGAAAACTAATGTATGAAAGAGGGGGTCCAACCAATTTATTCAATCAAACTAAGCAAACCAAGAAAACAAAAACCAAAAATGAAAACGAAGACTCTCCAAGAACAACACAACTGTGCATGAAACAATAAAAATGAAGTGTTTGGAAGAACCTGAGATTTTTATTGATGAAGAAGGGGATGCCTTGGGCATACCCAAGCTTTGACGCTTGTACTTCTTGGATATTTCTTGGGGTGACACGGGGTGGCATCCCCAAGCTTGATCTTTGCTCCATTCTTCATCTCATTACATCATTCTTTCCTTAATACGTGAAATATTTCCTTCATACAAAACTTCACATAATCTTCATTAGCAACATTAGTATACTTAAGATAATAAGTCTCTGGGTTCAGTTTCAACACCAATACAACTTCCATTAAAACACAAGCTACTGTAGCACTTCCCTTAAAAAGCTCAATTCCCCAAAGAGAACCCAAAAACGAATCAATAAGAAGCAAATGCAAATAATGGCAGAAATATGTTAAAACATACCAGCAAATAGAAACCAATTTTTTCGAAGACCTTCTGTTGCTAAAATAGAGAAGTGTTGAACTAACGAAAGTTGGATTACAACCTGGGGCAGAAGCACAAAACATTACATCTCAAACCAACGTACAAAGATTTTACACGATTCTTTACCGTGAAGCATAAAAATCTGTTTCGAGACAGCAACTTTCCCAAGTCTTACTTCTCTCTCATTAGAGGTTATTCTTGGCACAAAAACCACACAAAACGGATAAGGAGAGGTTATTACTGAAACAATAACTTCCAAGAATCAACAAAAGAAAAACTTACTAAAAACAAAAATAATTTGGGTTATCTCCCAATAGTGCTTTTGTTTAACGCCTTTCAGCTAGGCATAGGAGCTAGATTCAAGTATTTTTTAATGAATACGCATTAAGATCAGTACCAGAAATATCTTTCTTTTCCAGGGCTTCATGCATTCCTACAAGTTTTTAACTAAAAAGCTTCCATGGGGAGATTTGTTTTGGTTTCATAGGCATGAACACAAGTGTTCAAGGTCGACCCCCACTTAACCATTACTCATCTTTCCAATCACTTTCCTTTTTGAAAACGTTTTTAGGAAGAAGTACAACTTTTTTTTGTAATTCGCATTCCCTATCCATACTAAGATAGAGAACAAGTTAAAACTGAAAGTAAAAACTACTTAGAGATAAAGCAAACAAGTGCACACAAGAATATTCACCCAGACGCTATTGCTCTCCGGCAACAGCGCCAGAAAAGGTCTTGATAACCCACAAGTATAGGGGATCGTGTGTAGGATTTTTGATAAGTAGGAGTGTCAAACCCAACGAGGAGCTAAAGGTAGGATAAATGTTCTCTCAAGTTCTATCAACCACTGATACAACTCTACACACACTAAACGTTTGCATTATCTAGAAAATAAAACTAGAGCAACAATACGAGTAATAGAGATAGCTTTGCCTGATAATAAATAACAAGAAAGTAAAGCTAGTTGCTGCAGCAATAAAATACAGTAAACTAACATAACCATGAGTGTGGAATACTGGTGGTAATTGTGGTGGATTTGTCCAAGTTTAAATAGCGAATAGATCGGGTTCATTGTCTTCGATGCAGTTTTCTATGTGGAAGAGGCTGAATATACATGTGCTTCACTACTTGGAATTACATGTACTATATGATTGGATTGTTAGCAAACATCCATAAGTACTAATCAATGCATTAAGGTTTCCCCAACCATAGCCTTAAGTTTAATGGTCCTCTTACTCCCATACGTGCAACGTTCAAGGCCTCGTGTTTCTCACTCCGGCAAAACTCCCCCTTCCTTTTACACATACTACAAACCCTATGATGTTTAATCCATGCGCGCACAAATATAATGGACACTAAAGGACTGTACCATATCAACATACAACTCTAATGAACTAAAGACGTTCAACCATTCAATCTAAGAACAAAGAAACTACACAAACATGACATAGATCATAGGATTATAACTTATAGCATCAAACACCATGTTTACATTGGACGGTACAGAGGTGTGTGGGAGGATGAACCACTGCATGCTAGGAGGATTAGGTGATGCAGATGGCGGAGAAGATGGTGAATAAGGCGGGGGCGGTGCCGGCGGCGGCACGGGGGACTCCTTCCCCGCCGCTGGTATCATGGGGGAGCACCGCCCCTTAGCCCCTTCCTTCATGGTTTCTTGGGAGCCCTCCCCCATGGATATGGGATCCATGGGGGAGGCAAAAACGTGGGTTTGGCGGCTGCAAATTCGTGGGTGGAGGTGTCTTGGGAGAATTAGGTTTCCTCCCTTTATATAGCTTCTCGGATTCCCGTCACCCCATCTTGGGCTGCAGTAAATCGAGCCTAGAAGGCCCGCCCGGACTCGAAATCAGCTCAATTTTATGTCCAGAACATTTGTCGTGAAATTTCCAACAACTTTGTAGTTGTCCAGAAAATCGTCATCGTTGCTGAGGTAAGAATCCATATCTCCCTAGATGTCTTCTCCTTCATCATCTTCTTCCTTGGCGGCAAGCTGAGCTTCCCGCTCCTTGACGGTCTTCTCGAGGTCGGCCACCTTCTTGCGAAGACGGGCGATGGTGCGATCCTTCTTTGCACGCTGGCGGCGGAGAGACTGGCGATCTTGGACGAGCAGTGTGAAAGTCTGGGCCTTCTGGTCGGCAATTGCACGGTTCTGATTGGCTAACTCTCTGGCATTGTCCAGTTCCTGCTGTCGGTCATGAAGCAAGAAGTCAAGGTTCTCCACTTGGCGCCTCAACTCTGGGTGACTTGGAATCTCCATCGGCATTCCCATGAAGTCACGTCTTGCATAGTGGACAAAACGGGTTCCTTGAATCTTGTTGACGCTGAGGGCACATAGACGTGCGAGAGATTCATGCATTGCCCTGGCTAATCCATCTAGCCAGTTGTTCTCTCTCACAGAGAACTGAATTCTCCCGGAAGTTGGTGCTTCAATGCTCCCTCGAAGATCTGCGGTGACTAGCCATTGTAGGTCTCCTCCTGGGGGTCCTGGAAGTTGAGCTCCAAGAAACTCCGGATGTGGGCGTCCCAAAAATTCTGACAGTGAATCCAGATCCCTCTCGAAGATCAGCTGACCTCCGTTTCCCAACTGGTAAAACTTGCTAAACTGAGTCTCCATCTACAAGAATTTAGGATGAGGAAATTAGTGAAGTGATCAAGTGTGTCAAATTTTAAGTAGTAATGTAAGAATTTTGAGGAACATGTATTTTTGAGAAAGAATGAGTTCACAAGGGTAAGAGAGGAAATAGTTTTTCGTAAATACTCACTTTGGTTTTGAAGCTAAGTTTTTGGGTTTGGACGTCCATTCTAACTAGGGTCTCCTATAGTCAGGATGGCTCTGATACCAACTTGTCAACACCCGGGTTTTTAATCCCAGATGCCCGTTATGCCATACCTCGCAATCCCAGGATTACCATTTTTGCGAGACATAACGGATTGGATATCATAGTACATCATCCATTACAAACCATACATAAGGTTTTACACAAATAAGGATCTCATGATCCAATCTTTAATACAACAAGCAGCGGAAATAAACGATAGCGTAGCGGTGGGGTCCATCTTCAGGAGCACAGGCAATGCTGACGAAGGCAGATAGTCCTAGTTATCATAGCCGTCCTGCTGACCATCATCTTGATAATCTCCTTCGTAGTCTGGCCATGATAATAGCCAGGGACAAAAGCCATGAGTACTCTTTAAGTACTCGCAAACTACTACTAGCAAGGGTTATACTTCTAAGTTAAAGTGCTGAATTGAAAGAATAACTATCAAGTTAAGTTTGAAACCTAAGCTGAGTTCTGAAACAAGAAAAGATAAAATAAAAGTCTAGAATCACTTAAGTTGGGAAGCTATTTTCATCTACACAACCCTGTTGTGGTCAAGTCAAGGTTCATCATTCATTTCAAGTTATTTAGAAAACATCGACAATGAAACAAGATGGCCATTCCAACTGTCCATAATCATGGACGGCTATTTGAATAGTTTGACACTCTGCAGAGGTGGTACACTTTCACCACAAGATTCGATACATCTGTCAGGAATAACCCTGAATCATCATACTTGGTATGCAGATAATCAAACATAACCTTCCCTTTACACACCCTAGTACAAGCACCTCTCCTATGAGCATGGCCTCCCAACCATGACCATCAGTCATCTTGGGCACTGCATAGGGGGACATCATTGAGAGGTAGCCTCAGCTCAAACCTCTCCCGTGAGGGAACTAATACTAATGCATATAAATTTCCAGCTAAGCCTTACCCAATTCAGGTAATGTGGTTATGACGGTAAATTTGGAATGGTATCGCATCCGAATCCAACCATCAGTTTTATCAAAAGGGTTAAGGCTCATGCCTCATCATTTTCCTCATCATAAACCAATTGTGTTTCTCAACACATGTCAAAACATCTCAATAGAATGACTCATCATTCCAAGGTTTTCATAACTCATTTTCACCAAGTGTTCCCATCTAAAAATGACTCAAGTTTGATCTATTCTAAAACACTAGGTTAAGAGTGTTCACTAAGGTGGAAAGGTGGGATCAATCTCATGCCATAGAATGACCTCTAAGGGTTTCTAATTAGGTTAAGTTTTATACTCTTTATGCTACCTTCAAAATTAATTAAAGAACTTTGTGTAAACTAAGGGGGTGTGATCAAAGTATGCTTAAGGCATCTTTACTAAACTATCTAGTTTTATTCTAGCTTGCTACAATAGCTTACTAAAGCATGTTTGCAAGGGTTAGCTTGCCACTAATAGCTTGCCTTGGTTGGTGCAGTGGTTGAAGTTTTCTTCTTCTTCTTCTTCTTCTTCTTGGTAGAACTCCTCCTCCTCGAAGGCTTGGTCGGTACTAGCGTCTAGAAATACATAGGGAGTGCACAATCACCAAGCAATACTTAATTTAGGCTAAGTAGTATTCTAAACCACACAAGTGATGATCTACTATCATCCCAAACATCACAAGTTTTAATTCAATAGTTTCAACCTTTTTATTTTGGAAAAGTAATTTCTACTCATTGAAATATTAACTACACTTTAATATTCACCACCAAATATGGGATCATGTGGACACATGTCCTCACCACATATTCTAACATGTGGGAATGAGATTTAAAGGTTGGATCAATATTACTTTGGTTTAAGTTTATTATTTAATGATTTAAAGTGACTAGAAATGCCTATATAGCATTATTTTGGTACTAGTCCAAAGTCACTGCCTGTAAACCTTAATATTATTACATATTTGGATAGATATGATGAAATGTGATTTTTGAGAGTTGGAATCAACTCAAAAGCTAACTTGGTTGATTTTACAAAAATGTTTCAAGTTGCAAAAGCTTCTGTCTTCTTATTTTTATTAGGAGAAATCTATAACTCTAAATGAATTAAATCCAACGGGCTTGGATAGAGCATTTCAATACCTTTCAGACAAAATTAGTTTCATGTAATTTGGATTTGTCAAACTCCTAGAATTGAATTTTGAAACACTGGACATAAACTATATTCTAACTAAAAAGAAAAACCTAGATTTGAATCTACGGGCTTGCGCGGGAAAGGAAATGGGCCGGCCCAGTGGCGCTGCGCGGCACAGGGCTCAGCTGATAGGGGGTCCCACTGGTCAGCGGCACTTAAAACGACGATACTGCACGCTGTGGGTCGATGATTAGAGGCTAGATCTACGACTGAGGGTCGTCGTCACGACGAACAGGTCATCGGCAAGCTCGAACCCTAGCGGCTCGGTGGGGGTCTCTTGAGGCGTGCAGGGCTCCAGAGGTTGGGGATGCGGCGACGAAGTGGAAAGGCAGCGAGCGATGCGTGGTCGTGGCGGAGCTTGGGGTGGCGGAATCAACGGCACCCTTCTTCTCCAGGCGGCGACTCGGCTCCAATTCGCGAGCTGTTGCTCCACTTGCTCCGGTGAGGTGGTTGAGGTTCGAGAGGTGAGGGAGTGGAATGGTGTGAGTCTTTGGTGCTGGGAGGCTCCTTTTATAGGCTCGACAGTGAGACCGAAGGGATGGGCGGTCGACGGTGGCGACATGGCTCTGATGAGCTAGGGGCATGGCTGGGGATGGCGATCGATGGGCGGTCCCTGGCGGTGCTCTAAGCGCTTCAATGCGGCCGAGGGGCGGTGGCGTCGGTCGGGGTGAGGTGGCGCTGAGAGGCAGGCGGCGGTGTCCACAGCGGCGGTGGCTGTGGGGCTTTGGGAAGCGACAGGGGTGTCTGGGTGTTCTCTAGGTCGGCGGAGGCGGAGGTGCGGGCTGGTGTCGGCGGCTTGTGCCTGCTGAGGACAGGCGCTCTGTGGCGGCGTCGGCATGGTCCGTGGCACTGGGTGCGGTTTCTCCTCGGTGGTCCACACTGCTCTTGGCTCGGGCAAGGGATGAGAGGCGGTGCGTTGGCTACCTCCTAGACATGGCGAGGGAAGGGGGAGTGGTCTGCTGCGGCGGTTGCAAGGTTGGCCGGCAAGGGTGGTGCTCGGCATGGCATGGCATTGCCACTAGGGCGTAGGGGATGGGCTGCAATTGGCATGGTTTGATCAAAGGGGGACTGGGGGATTAAATGGAGATCAAATGGGGGCAAAACCCTGTTCCAAACAGTGAGCTAGGATTAGAGTTATGATTACGCGCCAAGTGTTTGATGAAATGGCATAAGAGAAAAAGTTTTGAATTTTGAGTTCAAAATTTTTGGGTGATCTCCACTATTGCTAGGTAGTCTCTGGTTGCAAGGGTTTTGAAAATGGAGCTCAAATACATGGTTTTTGAAATAGGGGTGATCTATGTATATGCATTAGATTCAATTTTGAACTGCCATTTAAAATAGTTTCCAGAATGTTTTTAGAAGATCAAAAGGTGGGCCTTGGTACCTCATTATGTGTACTAGCAAGGGGTGTAAAGATCCATAATTTTTTCTGTTAAGAAATGAGTACTAGGAATAGCCAAAGTAGGCATGAGAGTTAAATTTGTCCAAATGACCATTCCTTCATTTTAATTCTTTTTGATTTGATTTCTTTTAGGAAAAGTTTGGGAAGGATGTAGATGATGTTTAAATCACCTAAGAAACATTTTAGAAGCAAAGGATCACACAATCATGGCAATTCAAAACAACTCCTATTTTAAATGCACACATATATGAATGCTTTCATTTTAAATTTGGAAAAGTTTTTGTTAATCCTAAATTTGGATGATTTGATCTTTGATACTCTTGGATTGAAGTTTTGGGATGTTACAAACCTTCCCCCCTTAAATAAAATCTCGTCCCGAGATTTACAAGAAAACTAGGAACTAAAGAGATTTGGGAACTCTATCCTAATGTAATCCTCGCGCTCCCAAGTGGATTCCTCCTCGGTATGGTTGCTCCACTGAATCTTGAGAAACTTGATACTCCTGGTCCTGGTGGTTCTATAGGCTTCTTCTAAGATACGAATGGGCACTTCCCGATAGGTCAGGTCGTTCTTGATTTCCACTGCTCTGTGATCGATATTCTTGAAAACTTCAGTCTTCTCAGGCACTTCCAAGCATTTGCGAAGTAACAAGATATGGAACACATTGTGGATGGATGACATCTCTTCAGGCAGTTCCAGTTGAAACGATACTTCTCCTCGGTGGTTCAGAATCTTGAAAGGTCCGATATATCTGGGAGCTAACTTTCCCTTCAGACTAAAGCGTTGAGTTCCCTTCAATGGTGAAACCTTGAGATATACGAAATCTCCGACATTGAAAGTCAGGTCTCTTCTTCTCTTGTCAGCATAACTCTCCTGTCTGGATTAGGCGGTCTTGAGGTGCTCATGAACTTTGTGAACTTTCTCTTCTGCTTCTCGGAGAATGTCGGGTCCAAAGATCTGACTCTCTCCTACTTGCGACCAATTCAAAGGGGTACGACACTTTCTTCCATATAGGAATTCAAAGGGTGCCATCTGCAAACTAGCTTGATAACTATTGTTATATGAGAATTCTGTGAAGGGCAGGCAGTCTTCCCATTTTGATCCGTATTCCAACACACAAGCTCTAAGCATATCCTCCAAGATCTGGTTGACTCTCTCTGTCTGTCCATCTGTTTGCGGGTGATAAGCAGTACTGAAATTCAACTTGGTTCCTAAACCTTCCTGAACTTTCTGCCAAAATCTTGAAGTAAACTGGGTTCCTCGATCTGATATGATGGTCTTGGGGGTTCCATGCAGACTAACAATTCTAGCAATGTACAACTCTGCTAGCTTTGCACTTTGGTAGGTTGTCTTGACGGGTATGAAGTGGGCTACCTTGGATAGTCTATCAACTATGACCCAGATTGAGTCATTTCCCCTACTAGAAGTAGGTAAACCGGTGATAAAGTCCATTCCGACGGAATCCCATTTCCATTCTGGAATCTGCAATGGTTGCAACAACTCGCAGGTCTCTCGATGCTCGCTTGACTCTTTGACAAATGTCACATTTGGCGATGTAGCTCGATCTCTCTGTTCATCTTGTGCCACCAAAATTGCTCTTTCAAACTCGATACATCTTTGTTCCTCCGGGTGGATAGAATAAAGAGTATCATGAGCTTCCTTCATGATAATTTCCTTTAGCTCGAATCTGCGGTACACAGATACGCCCCTTGTACCACATTACACCTTCTTCGTCTTTCGTGAATCTGTACCTTGCTCGTACAATACGACGTTTGATCCCGTCGATACTTTCATTCCCCTTCTAGGCTTCCTTGATTTGGCTAATCAACATGGGTTGAAGTTCAATGCTAGCTAAGAATCCTTTGCTAACTAACTCAGTCCTGAACTGCTCCAACTCCGCATACAAACTTGGTTGCTTCTCTTGGATCATGGTGTTAAGCCTACACGGCAATCTGCTAAGAGCATCCGCTACCACGTTGGCTTTGCCGGGGTGATAGTGGATGTCAAGGTCATAATCCTTGATTAACTCTATCCATCTTCTTTGCCTCATATTCAACTCCTTCTGGGTGAAGATATACTTCAAGCTCTTATGATCTGAGTAAATCTCACAGCGATTACCCATCAAATAATGACGCCAGGTCTTCAACGCTAGAACCACAGCTGCTAGCTCAAGATCATGGGTCGGATAGTTCTGCTCATGCTGCTTCAGTTGTCGAGCCAGATATGCGATGACTTTGCCTTCTTGCATCAATACACATCCTAGACCAATCTTGGATGCATCACAATATACATCAAACGGCTTCTTGATGTCTGGCATGATCAAAATTGGGGCTGATATCAATCTCTTCTTCAGCTCCTGGAAACTGACTTCACACTTGTTTGTCCATTCAAACTTCTTGTCCTTCTTCAATAATTGGGTCATTGGTCGGGCTATGCTCGAGAATCCTTCTACGAATTTGCGGTAATATCCCGCTAATCCGAGAAATGAACGAACTTGGGTTTGATTTGTTGGGGCTTCCCATTCTTCGACATCTTTGATCTTGCTGGGATCAACAGAGACTCCTCCGGCAGACACAATATGTCCTTGGAATCCTACTTCTTTCAGCCAAAACTCACACTTGCTGAACTTGGCATATAACTGATGCTCTCTCAGGGTTTCTAGGATGATTCTCAGATGTTGCTCATGCTCTTCTTCTGACTTGGAGTAGATAAGGATGTCGTCGATAAACACAATTACAAACTTATCTAAGAAATTCATAAAGATCTTATTCATGAGATTCATGAAATAAGCAGGGGCATTGGTTAATACAAAAGACATAACCGTATACTCGTATAAACCATAGCGAGTAGTAAAGGCAGTCTTCGGAATATCCGTTGCACGAATCTTAAGCTGGTGATAACCAGTCCTAAGATCAATCTTTGAGAATACCTGAGCTCCAGTCAACTGATCAAATAGATCCTCTATCTTTGGCAAGGGGTACTTGTTCTTGATGGTGACATCATTCAACTTTCTGTAGTCTGTACACAGACGGTTGCCTCCATCTTTCTTGTCGACGAATAACACGGGTGATCTCCATGGCGATGCACTTGGCTGAATCAAGCCGGTTGCTAACATGGCATCCAACTGCTTCTTCAGTTCTACTAACTCTGAGGGGTTCATGGTATAGGGTCTCTGGGCTATAGGTCCGGTTCCGGAGATTAGTTCGATAATGAACTCTATATCCCTATCCGGGGGCATACCTGGCAATTCATCTGGGAATACGTCGGGGTATTCACAGACTACTCTGACTTGGTCAATGGTAGGCAGGGCTACACTCTTGTTGCATTTGAATTGACGGGGTAAGGTTTCAGAGATATGTTCTACTGTTATTCCGGAACTACTGGTCATGGTGATGGCTTTCTTAGCACAGTCTATCAGTCCTTCATGCCTTGACATCCAGTCCATACCTAGTACTACTTCCAAACCTTTGGTTCCAAGTACAATTAGGTTGGCATAAAAATCTATCCCATGTATTCTGATAGGTACAGCTTTGCAAATTTTTCTAGCTTTTGTAGTTGAACCGGGGATTTGAACTATCATGACATGCTTCCGGTTGGTTGGGCGAATCTTACTAGTGCATACAAATTCTTTGGTGACAAATGAATGCGATGCTCCAGAATCAAACAATACTCTTGCTAAAACTGAGTTGACAGAAAACATACCCAAAGACTACATCCGGTGCTTCCGGCTTCTTCTGCGTTCATGTGGAAGAGACGACCGTTCTTGATTGTCAGCGGGTTCCTGGGAAAATCTCCTGCCTGGTTGAACACGACGTTGCTGTTGAGTGGCATTCTGGGGCATTGGCCGCAGTCTTCTTGGGACACTCATTGGAGTAGTGACCCTTCACTCCACACTCAAAACAAGTGATCTGGGACTTGTCCTTGACTGCAACAGGTACATCATTGCTGCCAGTTCTAGGGGCAGTGTTGTTGTTGTTGCTCTTGGGAGGGGCACGGTTGAAGTTGTTGGCGTTGCCGGAGTTGTGATTGTTTCCTCCGGTCTTCACATTTCCTCCGCTGCGGTTGGGGTAGCTTGGGCGAGAATTTGGGGGTCGGTTGTTCCTTGGTGCATATCCTGGTGAGGGGTTGGGACGGTACTTCTGGTGACTACTGGATCCAGACTGCTGCATCATACGACGCTATGGTTGTCGTTTGCTTCGTTAATCTTCCTTCCATCTGAATGGCGAGTCGACTAGCTCTTCAAGATCCCGGAAACGGATGTTGACGAGACACCGTGATCTCATCATGTAGTCTGTTTAAGAATCTCTTTCTTCTTGGCCTCAGTGTTGATTTCATCCGGTGCATATCTGGCAAGTGACAAGAATTTGTCACGGTACTCTACTACAGTTAATCTTCCTTGCTTCAGTTCACGGAATTCATCTCTCATCCTGTTGATAAGACCTTGCGGCACGTGGGTGCGGCTGAACTTGACCTTGAATGCTTCCCAGGTCATCACCTGGCCATGGTTCATGTTGCGGATGCTATTCCACCAAGCTCTTGCATCTCCCGCCAGATAGTGAGTGGCGAAGAGAACTTTCTCATTCTCATCAACTCCTGCAACCTCTAGGTTGTTTTCCATGGTCTGTAACGAGTCATCAGCATCTAATGGGTTTTCAGATTGGTTGAAGGTTGGGGGATTGGTGTTCTGAAAGTTTTTGAGTTTAGATCCATGGTGATTCTGATTTCCATGTCCTTGGTTGTTGAGAGCCATTTGGGCGATCTGCTGCAATGTTGCTAAGTTGGCTTGACGTTCGGCCCTGCTTGCTTCACGGTCCGCGATGAGATTTTGCAAGATCTGCAGCATTGGGTCCTGCGATGAGCTGCTCCCTCCTTGGTTTCCACGAGTCATCTGAAGATTGGGATAGATATAGGGGTAAGAGGGAAATTCTAAGGTTCATGGTTTTGGGTTTTCAAAGCTACAACTTTGAGTTAGACTCTGGTTTTTCAACTAACTTCATTCTCATTCATGCAAGCAAGCACACGATACAACACACACCACAACAATCAAAGGGGAAAACAGATGGTTTGAAGAACCATTCTGCAAACTACGATACAAAGAGATGATACATCTCATGCTACAATAGTTCTCTAGTGCATCTACTCATCGTCGATGAAGTCGGAGTATTCATCATCAGTGTAGAAGTCCACATCATCCTCTGCCAGAAAATCGTCATCGTTGCTGAGGTAAGAATCCATATCTCCCTAGATGTCTTCTCCTTCATCATCTTCTTCCTTGGCGGCAAGCTGAGCTTCCTGCTCCTTGACGGTCTTCTCGAGGTCGGCCACCTTCTTGCAAAGACGGGCTATGGTGCGATCCTTCTTTGCACGCTGGCGACGGAGAGACTGGCGATCTTGGACGAGCAGTGTGAAAGTCTGGGCTTTCTGGTCGGCAATTGCACGGTTCTAATTGGCTAACTCTCTGGCATTGTCCAGTTCCTGCTGTCGGTCATGAAGCAAGAAGTCAAGGTTCTCCACTTGGTGCCTCAACTCTGGGTGACTTGGAATCTCCATCGGCATTCCCATGAAGTCACGTCTTGCATAGTGGGCAAAACGGGTTCCTTGAATCTTGTTGACGCTGAGGGCACATAGACGTGCGAGAGATTCATGCATTGCCCTGGCTAATCCATCTAGCCAGTTGTTCTCTCTCACAGAGAACTGAATTCTCCCGGAAGTTGGTGCTTCAATGCTCCCTCGAAGATCTGCGGTGACTAGCCATTGTAGGTCTCCTCCTGGGGGTCCTGGAAGTTGAGCTCCAAGAAACTCCGGATGTGGGCATCCCAAAAATTCTGACAGTGAATCCAGATCCCTCTCGAAGATCAGCTGACCTCCGTTTCCCAACTGGTAAAACTTGCTAAACGAGTCTCCATCTACAAGAATTTAGGATGAGGAAATTAGTGAAGTGATCAAGTGTGTCAAATTTTAAGTAGTAATGTAAGAATTTTGAGGAACATGTATTTTTGAGAAAGAATGAGTTCACAAGGGTAAGAGAGGAAATAGTTTTTCGTAAATACTCACTTTGGTTTTGAAGCTAAGTTTTTGGGTTTGGACGTCCATTCTAACTAGGGTCTCCTATAGTCAGGATGGCTCTGATACCAACTTGTCAACACCCGGGTTTTTAATCCCAGATGCCCGTTATGCCATACCTCGCAATCCTGTGATTACCATTTTGCGAGACATAACGGATTGGATATCATAGTACATCATCCATTACAAACCATACATAAGGTTTTACACAAATAAGGATCTCATGATCCAGTCTTTAATACAACAAGCAGCGGAAATAAACGATAGCGTAGCGGTGGGGTCCATCTTCAGAGCACAGTAATGCCGACGAAGGCAGATAGTCCTAGTTATCATAGCCGTCCTGCTGACCATCATCTTGATAATCTCCTTCGTAGTCTGGCCATGATAATAGCCAGGGACAAAAGCCATGAGTACTCTTTAAGTACTCGCAAACTACTACTAGCAAGGGTTATACTTCTAAGTTAAAGTGCTGAATTGAAAGAATAACTATCAAGTTAAGTTTGAAACCTAAGCTGAGTTCTGAAACAAGAAAAGATAAAATAAAAGTCTAGAATCACTTAAGTTGGGAAGCTATTTTCATCTACACAACCCTGTTGTGGTCAAGTCAAGGTTCATCATTCATTTCAAGTTATTTAGAAAACATCTGACAATGAAACATTATGGCCATTCCAACTGTCCATAACCGCGGACGCGGCTATTTGAATAGTTTGACACTCTGCAGAGGTGATACACTTTCACCACAAGATTCGATACATCTGTCAGGAATAACCCTGAATCATCATACTTGGTATGCAAATAATCAAACATAACCTTCCCTTTACACACCCTAGTACAAGCACCTCTCCTATGAGCATGGCCTCCCAACCATGACCATCACCATCTTGGGCCTTCGTGCATAGGTGGACATCATTGAGAGGTAGCCTCAGCTCAAACCTCTCCCGTGAGGGAACTAATACTAATGCATATAAATTTCCAGCTAAGCCTTACCCAATTCAGGTAATGTGGTTGTACGGTAAATTTGGAATGGTATCGCATCCGAATCCAACCATCAGTTTTATCAAAAGGGTTAAGGCTCATGCCTCATCATTTTCCTCATCATAAACCAATTGTGTTTCTCAACACATGTCAAAACATCTCAATAGAATGACTCATCATTCCAAGGTTTTCATAACTCATTTTCACCAAGTGTTCCCATCTAAAAATGACTCAAGTTTGATCTATTCTAAAACACTAGGTTAAGAGTGTTCACTAAGGTGGAAAGGTGGGATCAATCTCATGCCATAGAATGACCTCTAAGGGTTTCTAATTAGGTTAAGTTTTATACTCTTTATGCTACCTTCAAAATTAATTAAAGAACTTTGTGTAAACTAAGGGGGTGTGATCAAAGTATGCTTAAGGCATCTTTACTAAACTATCTAGTTTTATTCTAGCTTGCTACAATAGCTCACTAAAGCATGTTTGCAAGGGTTAGCTTTCCACTAATAGCTTGCCTTGGTTGGTGACGTGGTTGAAGTTTTCTTCTTCTTCTTCTTCTTCTTCTTCTTCTTGGTAGAACTCCTCCTCCTCGAAGGCTTGGTCGGTACTAGCGTCTAGAAATACATAGGGAGTGCACAATCACCAAGCAATACTTAATTTAGGCTAAGTAGTATTCTAAACCACACAAGTGATGATCTACTATCATCCCAAACATCACAAGTTTTAATTCAATAGTTTCAACCTTTTTATTTTGGAGAAGTAATTTCTACTCATTGAAATATTAACTACACTTTAATATTCACCACCAAATATGGGATCATGTGGACACATGTCCTCACCACATATTCTAACATGTGGGAATGAGATTTAAAGGTTGGATCAATATTACTTTGGTTTAAGTTTATTATTTAATGATTTAAAGTGACTAGAAATGCCTATATAGCATTATTTTGGTACTAGTCCAAAGTCACTACCTGTAAACCTTAATATTATTACATATTTGGATAGATATGATGAAATGTGATTTTTGAGAGTGGGAATCAACTCAAAAGCTAACTTGGTTGATTTTACAAAAATGTTTCAAGTTGCAAAAGCTTCTGTCTTCTTATTTTTATTAGGATAAATCTATAACTCTAAATGAATTAAATCCAACGGTCTTGGATAGAGCATTTCAATACCTTTCAGATAAAATTAGTTTCATGTAATTTGGATTTATCAAACTCCCAGAATTGAATTTTGAAACACTGGACAGAAACTATATTCTAACTAAAAAGAAAAACCTAGATTTGAATCTACGGGCTTGCGCGGGAAAGGAAATGGGCCGGCCCAGTGGCGCTGCACGGCACAGGGCTCAGCTGACAGGGGGGTCCCACTGGTCAGCGGCACTTAAATGCTTGACGCTACCGTGGTCCGTGCGATTAGAGGCTAGATCTACGGCTGAGGGTCGTCGTCGACGACGGACGGGTCGCCGGCGAGCTCGAACCCTAGAGGCTCGGTGGGGGTCTACTGGGGGCGTACCAGGGCTCCAGCAGGGTCGGCGATGCGGGCGAACAAAGTGGAAGACGACGGCGAGGCGATGCGTGGTCGCGGCGGAGCTTGGGGTGGCCGGAATCAACGGCACCCTTCTTCTCCAGAGGCGGCGACTCCGGCTCCAATTCCGGCGAGCTGTTGCTCCAATTCCGGGGTGGTTGAGGTTCAGAGAGGTGAGGGGAGTGGAATGGTGTGAGTCTTTGGTGCTGGGGAGGGCTCCTTTTATAGGCTCGACGGTGAGACCGAGCGGGATGGGCGGTCGACGGTGGCGACATGGCTACGGTGAGCTAGCGGCATGGCTGGGGATGGCGATCGATGGGCGGTCCCCTAGCGGTGCTCCAGCGCTTCAATGCGGCCGTAGGGGCGGTGGCATGCGGTCAGGGTGAGGTGGCGCTCTGAGAGGCAGAGGCGGCGGTGTCCATGGCGAGCGGTGGCTGTGGGGCTTTGGGAAGCGAACGGGGGTGTCTGGGGTGTTCTCTAGGTCGAGGCGGAGTGGTAGGCGCGGGCTGGTGTCGAGCGGCGGCTTGTGCACGCGGGGACAGTGCGCGCTCTGCGGGCGGCGTCAGCATGGTCCGGTGGCACTGGGTGCGGTTTCTCCTCGGTGGTCCACGACTGCTCTTGGCTCGGGCAAGGGATAGAGAGGGGCGGTGCGGCGTTGGCTACCTCCTAGACATGGCGAGGGAAGGGGGAGTGGTCTGCTGCGGCGGTTGCAAGGTTGGCCGGCAAGGGTGGTGCTCGGCATGGCATGGCATTGCCACTAGGGCGTAGGGGATGGGCTACAATTGGCATGGTTTGATCAAAGGGGGACTGGGGGATTAAATGGAGATCAAATGGGTGCAAAACCCTGTTCCAAACAGTGAGCTAGGATTAGAGTTATGATTCTGCCTGCCAAGTGTTCAGTGAAATGGCCGCAAGAGAAAAAGTTTTGAATTTTGAGTTCAATTTTTTTGGGTGATCTCCACTATTGCTAGGTAGTCTCTGGTTGCAAGGGTTTTGAAAATGGAGCTCAAATACATGGTTTTTGAAATAGGGGTGATCTATGTATATGCATTAGATTCAATTTTGAACTGCCATTTAAAATAGTTTCCAGAATGTTTTTAGAAGATCAAAAGGTGGGCCTTGGGACCTCATTATGTGTACTAGCAAGGGGTGTAAAGATCCATAATTTTTTCTGTTAAGAAATGAGTACTAGGAATAGCCAAAGTAGGCATGAGAGTTAAATTTGTCCAAATGACCATTCCTTCATTTTAATTCTTTTTGATTTGATTTCTTTTAGGAAAAGTTTGGGAAGGATGTAGATGATGTTTAAATCACCTAAGAAACATTTTAGAAGCAAAGGATCACACAATCATGTCAATTCAAAACAACTCCTATTTTAAATGCACACATATATGAATGCTTTCATTTTAAATTTGGAAAAGTTTTTGTTAATCCTAAATTTGGATGATTTGATCTTTGATACTCTTGGATTAAAGTTTTGGGATGTTACAGAAATCTCCATTAACAAAGAAATCAAAATAGTAAAATTCAAACACAACACATGGAGGGTATATATTGCAAATATTTGCATTAGAGAATCACATATTTGTATCTGAAGCATTGACTTTATCAAACAATGACTATGAATTCCAGAACTCGAGGTCCAGGGTCAAGTAAATCCTTCGAACTTCACTATCTCGTAGTTACTAGGCAAGTTCATTCTTGCATCACCTTTTTGAGATCGATCTTGCAACCCAGTTGCAAGTGAATTCTTACATGTCCTTTGGCTTGAAAATGTTTTCAAAATATTATTATTACAAGCATTTAAATGCAGTACCGTTTTCGGAATGAAATAAATAAATCATTGGAGATGGAACCATGGATGTATACATGGTTGAAATATGAGGTGGTGGACATTCCATTGTACCGGAAAGGTTAGGATTAATAACAACAACAATCAACCATTCTTGCTCCGTACAATACCGCGATAAACACATATCTTGTTATGGGATGAGCGAGTCAGAAGTACCTTCTTCCTTTCGTTTGTCCTCGTATATCTAGTCGGGCTATGAACCAAAGTGGTGATCAGTGGGTGGGATCCCGTGATGTCCCTATATTGTGTCTCAGGGTAACGAATGGGTATATTAGAATGGATGGTAATTGAACGTAGGTCCCCTGACCGAAATTCATTACAATGGGTGGGTGGTAGGGTCGCGGAGGGGGACTCGGTCTGACTCGGTGAAACTTGGTAACAAGACGCCATACCTAAGTAAGTATGGGAAGAGTAATAAGGCCAAGGACATTTATGGGAAAATTAGCGCACCTCTCGAGAGTATATTAATATGGCATGTTACTACCTATTATGGAAAGGATTACGATCGCAATGTGGAAAGAAACTCCATGAAAGTTCAGACAACCTGTGAAGACTGACAACTTTGGAATTTATGAAAATTTAAAACTTACCTTTTCCAAAAACCATTTTGAAAACCTGCACAAGTGTTGAATCTTTGATCAACGACTTTCAAATAGACATCAGACAACCACCATAGAACTTGCTGAGTACGCTCATACTCAATCTATCCTCTTAAACCCCTTGCTTAGGTTGTGAGAAGAATCGAAGACTGACACAAAGAGTAGAATCAGCAACATGGTATCAGATTAATAGAAATAAGGCATAATGTAGATATAGGATCCACGAATGCACGTAGGTAGATGAGCTAGCAATATTATAGCTTTATTAATAAGTCGCTAGCTCCAATGGTTTTAAGATTAGTATTACCATTGATTAGGAAGCTATTCCTTCTGCATTTGAATTTTCATCATGTTGTGAACTCTCATTGGACCGAGGAGGATCTTGAAGCTTTTGTACACTTTTGGCTCTTGGTATGAATAAATAAAGTTATTGGACCCACAATGTTTCTGTTGTACCACTCTGAGGGATGTGATATTTACGGATGAGGACTTTCACGAGTGTCATGTCAATGACTTGTACACTACAACATGCAGTGGTGCACCGGGTCACCGAAGCTCAACCTGGCTAGATCAGAAACACCCTAGGCGCGGGGGTGGCACTATTGGAGGCTACCTTACCGCAACATCACCGGGTGCCTAGCACTGCCTTGCAGCCAACGCCATCGCTGTCATTGCAACACCACCCCAAAACAGGGGCTAGATGGTGAGGGTCCAGCCCGCCATCGCCTGGCCATCCGCTCGTGCCGCTAGGTGCAACCATGTCGGCCTACAACCATGAGACCAAGAGCCGCGGGCCTGTTGAGGCCCATATGGGCCGCGAGCATGTCGAGAGCTCTCTAAGATCACAGGGATGCCTCAATCACAGGGAGAGTCACATCTCCACAACTTCCACCAAGTTGCATGCCTCGCTAGAGTCATATATCGCCTCACCGCTGGAACACCGCCAGCCCACGCACCACCGCTGCAAGAAGAGAACACTGCCACCACGTGAGGGAGAAGGCCCCGGCGCTGCCATTGATGCTCGAGCTTTGTCTGACAGGACTTCTAGAAGCGACGGAGGTGGGATGGGAGGAGGGTCTCTAGGCCGGTGGCGTGCTGCCCTCTGTGTCGCCTAGGGTTGGGCCATGCATGTGTTAAGCTTCCCTTGCTTATCACCCGTCCATGTCTCACTACCAAGTATAGAAACTCTAGCAGCTTCCTAAACATTTGTGCTACAAAATGTTCGAGTCTAAAAAAGAATCAAAACTAGCCCTATAATTAGCCCAAACAATCAACAGTTCACTACAACACGGAGCTCGGGTCCTGGTGCTTATAGACCCCGAGGCACAACCTTAGTCACCGCGCTCGCGCTCGCGTGGGAAAAAAGCCACCAGGGATAACTACGTTGATGATTCACGAATGGCAGCAATTTTTTTAGCGCGACACAATGTGATCCACTGACCTAGCTCTTTCGCGGTGCGGTAGAGGATATTCCTCGATACATTAATGAAGACGACGGAAATTTAGTGTCGTGTAACCACATGGTGCAGCGCATTACTCTACCGTGTTTGGCACCTTCCAGCAGCACAACAGTTAATGACAATTAGTGATTAACAAATATGATTTCTCACTAAATTCAGAATGTACTAAATTAACTATCACAAATGCTACTAATATTAGAATGCAAAAGGTTGCATGTTGCAAACCTATTGCTTTTTCTAGAGAAAATTTTCTAGTTCTCTTAATCTTCAATCTATCTACTTCTTTCTTTCTCTTATGTGGAAAGTGGATATCATCCAACTACAACTCTAGTGACATCTTCTTTTGTTCTATGATTTCCTTCTATTGTAGAATTTTCTTGATGTCTTCCTTCAACTGCTTGATTTCCCTTTCTAGAACGAGCATCATGTCTTCGATGCTGCTCAAATAAACCTACATATAAGGCAAATAGATCGAATAAGTAAAAAAAGCACTCAAATCCCAATCGACCATACCATAGAAAATAGATTAGTGGAAGGACCCTGACCATATTTTCTAGCGAGGACGGACAGATCTAGCTCTAGATCTTATGGGAGGCAAGACAGACAGATCCGAATCAAGAACTCACAAGAAGGGGAACGAGGGACAAATCCGCCTCGAGATCTCACGGGGAGTGGGACAAGGGACGAAAGATCCGGCTGGAGATCTCATGGGGAGTGGGACGAGGGCAACAGATCTGGCTTAAGATCTCACGGGGTGGACGAGGGACAGATCGGTTTAAGTGCAGATGCGCGCCGGCTGGACGCTGGCGGCTGGGCGAGAGTGAGGCTCATCTACTGAAATGTGTTAGGGTAGTGCGTTAACTGGAGGTGGGTGGGGGGTATATAGAGTACCTTGGTGGGCTTGTTGTACCTTTTAAAGTCAAACTCTTTTAGCCTTATAACCGAAAAGGAGACATTAAACATCACAGTTATTAGTTATTACAGATTTGGTAAAGCAGTCGATAGAAAGCAACATTAAATTTTTGGTAGGAAATCAGAAATATACATACTCAGTAAACGACACTGGTATTCCTTATTACCTATGCTCAACTAAGTCGGCTAGTTCACTCCTAATCGATAGTATATATTTGACAATACTGTTGCACTCCTCCTTAATCAAGCTTAGATCTTTCTTCTTAGTATGGCTTTCCTTGCATACTTCTTCTTGTGGCATGTTCAAATCTTCATTCGCTTTGACCTCACACCATAGATGAATTAAAGTGTGCTGAAGTACTATCGATTCGTGCTCTTCATCAACCCATGCCACAAAATCGTAGGCCGTTTTCTCATGGACGCACACATAGAACTTGCGGTTGGTGTCCTTCGGCCTTATCTTGTTACACACCACAAAGCGATGCACCGGTAAACCACACTTGCAACTCTGGTTTGGCTGCGACTCGACTCCATTCCAATTCGGGTCATAGATATCCACAGGTACATTGGGGTGGATCTTGAAAAGGAAAACAACCATGTGTGAGATTGAAAAATCCCCAAATCATTTCTCGATCAAACAAACGGCAAGGATGGTGCAATCTAATTGTAAACGGAGGGAGTATAATCGATGCATGTACCGACATCTCGTAGTCTAGCTATCTACTCGATGCCTGCTGAAGCTATCACCGAGCGCCTCCATAGTCTTTGTTGCCGCTACTGGCAAGCTGAAGATTCGTCCCGAGCGAGGTTTCAGAGAGGAAAGCCAAATATGAAGAAAAGCTAGGCTCGATGGTGGGCCAGCCAAGTTAGCGACATAGACCAAATCAGTCAACAGGATGCGCTTAACGTTTTCCACTATGTGACCGGTAGTTAATGGCGCTTGCAATGGGCGATGCATATCGCAATGCCTCCATCTATCTACCGCGGCATTGAAATGCACCGGTCAACTCAGACACCAACCACGACACAAACAGCGGTCGGTACCCTGTGTGCCATGGCGTATAATTGGCCGCCGCAACAAAATGGTGTCGTGACAGCTCATGTGTCGCATAACCAACTATTGCCGGTTCTTTTCGCTTATGCCGCCCCAAAAATCCGTCCAGTATGGGGGTATTTTTGTAGTGGTTCCTAAAAAAATTAGGATATCATAAATTTTTATCTCCTCGCCCCTCAATAATTATATCCAATGGAAGGAGAAAAATGGTTTGTAATCTCTAAAACTCATTGTTAGGGGTGACCCCTTAGGGTGGACCGATCTTCATGAATCTCTTGGTCAAATCGAGGGAGAACGCGAGGTAAAGGGAGAGGGTAGTGGAAGAGAACACACACCTCACAAAGAAAACGATGAACACAAACCAACACAACACAATAGAAGGCCTATTTGTCCCTCTGGTGGCCACCGGTCTAATAGAATCCTCGCAAGGAAAGATCGGTCAACGTGCTCCCATCAATCCACATCAAAGAGGGAAGAACACCTTGGGGAGGATCTTGACATCTACGCTCACGCAATCACAAGCGTAGGCCTTGTACAACTTTAACGTCACTATGACAAAATCCAAGGGGTTGGTGATGGTAGTTTGTCCCCTTTGTAAGGGGATGAGGCAAAACTAAAGAGATTCCACAAAGGGGTTTTCTTCTAGTCTATCATATACGCCTAAAGGGAACAATAAGGGGTGGGGGATCTATATATAGGTTAGCCACTAAAATAGGGGTAGTATGGGCAAAGAAAACTAGGGTTGGAACGAAATAAGGGGTGTACATGGGCCATGGCCCAGCTGTTGGAACGCATGCCTAATACTTAGGCCAGAGACTCTAGGGTGCAAGGGTCGGAGACTCCGGTGTGGTCTCTGAGGCAGACTCCGAGGTGCTCGTTGTAGATTCTGGAACTTGAGCTAGAATCCTGGCAAGAGTCCTCGGATAGAGACTCCGAGGTTTGGAGGCTGGAGACTCCGTGTTTGTAGGCTAGAGACTCTGGTGCTGCTGATGCTTCTTCTTCCTTCTCCTCTTCCAAGCTTACGTCTTGTCAGGCTTGATGCTCTAGGCTTCCTCCCTTGCCTCCGTACATGGCGGTGTGAACCTATCATGATCATGGAATGGAGTATGAAGTAGTATACCACTCAATAGGGTAGGAAGTGGACTCGCATAGAGGATATGATTCACCTTTGGAGTCCATGATGATTTGGCATAAGTTGTAGACCATGATGTTGTAACGACCGTAGGTCAGGCTACATCAGCTCTCCTCTTCAAAAAGAGTCGTCCTCGACTCTATACGCTCATCACCATGTAGAGGAGGTCGAGAGACATTCTTGATCCTGGGTTTTACTATATATTTGTCCTCAATAAGATTGATTCGACAATAATTCAATGTTTCTTCACTTTCCATGAAGCCTACAAAGCTCACAACAAAAGCGAAGCAACACTCAAAGAGTAGCCAATTCATTAAGATTATAGCATGAGTCCTTAAGTAGAAGGAAGTCACCTTAGGGTGTAGAGATTGCTCGATGAAGGGCACCCATAGGTAACTCTCTACATTTCGTCGTGTCAACTCATGGTCGGTAGAGTTTGACGCATATTCATTTGTACCTTCACACAACAAAGACCAAGCAAAATATTTTTGTGCGTGATAGAGGAGCATGTCATTTCTAGCATGTCTGTTCTTGTTCACAACAATATTAGCACAATACAAGTATAGCAAATGGAATGCATATGCAAGTTCATTATGCATGGGAATCGTTTGAACATCATCCAAATGTGGGAACTCAAAAACTACATATAACGTCTTAGTGTGGAACTCAAAGCAATGGACTAACATATTGATCAACATCTTTGATGCAAGAATAGGAGAATTCGACAAAAACACATGAGGAAGGATATCCAAAACAACATCATTAATTTTGCAAGCCAACCACTAGAAAGTGAAATTGTTCAATATGTTGGATGGCACACACAAATCATCAAAAGCAAAGATCATGGAAATATGTGTATCACAAGCGGAAGAAAAAAGAACATGCTTGCAAACAAACCATAGGAAAGAGCAAATGTTCCTTATGTTTGTTGCAACAACTATACGATATACTTGGAAGCTCTCATGACAATACATGCTCATAATGGCATTATGGTTGCACACAAAACATCAGAAATATAAATTGTTCAACATTTTTGTTGTAGCACACAAAGCATCAATATTCAATGGCAAAAAAACACGATTGTAACAAGGTAAAAGAATAGCATTAACATGCTTGCAAGCAAACCATAGGAAAGAGCAATTTGTTAACAGATGTGAAGCATGAAAAAGGTATCAGAGCTAGGTTCGATGTTGAACTCACGTGGGGGATTCTCTCAAGAGCTCATTTTTGCCAACTCGTGCTCAACCCAGGTTGACATTATAGTGCAGGTACATACACACATCATACACAAATGGAAGAAATGAAGGGGTTCCATGCTAGAAAACAAAAAAAATCCTACTATGAGAATGTACCAACCCAATATCTATCTATGCAGAAGAACAATAACGAGCGGGATACAATATTCATATCTTTGAAGATCGTACGCGGGATTACGTTCCTGCACAAATGTTGCTGATGAAGCCAAGCGTAGCAGACCTCAAGGTCTAGAAGGATTCAAGCGTCCAACACCACTAGTGGCAGTGCCTCATCGAGTTTTACACACGTTTGGTGTAAAAGGCGTCTCCTGGGCCCCGGTCCAGCAAGGCAGCGGAAGAATAAGATCTAGACCAATTCTAGTAGCACGACAGTGTGCACTGGGTGGAGAGTTATCTACCTCGTGGAGCATGTTCCAGACTTGGGAACACACACGAGAGGGAGATAGGGAGGGAGAGAGAGAATGGCAAAGGCCAATTGTGGGATGAGGATTTGGGATGGAATGGCACCCCTATATAAAGGAAAAATCTAAGCACTCCCACCCCTCAAGTCCCGGGGTGGGACTAAACTTGGGAGGAGGTGGGAGGGGGTGTCCGCCGGCGGTGGGGCGAGCCCCACCCACGCGCTAGGCCCACCAAGTGTGGCCGGCGGGGTGGGAGCCTCCCACCTTGGTGGATGGGCACTCCTGGCCCTAAATGCCTCCCCTCTTGGGCCTCCTCCCTCCTAGGGAGGGCCCATGTAGGGGGTTTTCCTTTTTATTTTATTTAAATAATTATATTTAATATTAATTCACCAACTAAATATTAAATATACTTTATTTAATTCCTCCTTATTCAAAACTCCTTTTGAATAGTTTCTGAATGCTTCGGTGTTTCTCCGAGACACTTCCAGTTCTCTCTCTTACTATTTCTCTATCGGTCGTGGATCAACCCACATTTTCTTTTAACCTTAAGCGTGACACCCTTACGGCTTGTGAATAATCAGACATGATCGAGACATATCTTTGATCAATGACCAACATCGGTATCTGGAAACACATGATGATCCCTTCATATTCCACGAATTTGGTTGTTCACTTGAACCTTCTAAATGTCGAGTCTTATTCGTTTTGCACAACGATACCTGGTTTGTCCAAGACCTGATCTCATGTATCCATATATAGTTCGATCTTGTTACCTACAATCACGTTTACTTGTTCTTGTAATATTACATCCTTGTGACCTAGTCACATGCTTGCAAGCTCATTGATGTAGTCTCACCGAGTGGGTCGAGAATATCTATCCGCCAATCAGATAGGAAAATCCCGATCTCAATACATACGCCTCAACTATTACTCTGGAATACCTAACACACACCTTTATGGCCAGCCAGTTATGGACATGATGGTTGATGTGATCAAAGCAGCCACGAGAGATAGTGATTAAACATGATCTCACAATCGAAGGATTAAGTTACTATGCTTTAATAGATATCACAACATTGAACATTGTGACTGGATCATATTGCAACTCTAAGGTCAGGTGTGTCCATCACTTTGTTAAGTGACATCGTTGTCAGTTGACTGTTTTTCTCAAGTCCATGATCGGGAAACCTCGATCATCATCTGCCCGATGAATTAGCACTAGAGGATACTAGGGACCCGATTATTTATATACCACACCTGTATTAATGTTTCCACTTAATATAGTTACATCATGATACAAAACTTATTATGAACATCAGAGATATATCAATAAAACAAATTTATTTTTGGCCTCTAGGGCATATCTCCTTTAGTATACCACTTGCACTAGAGTACAATTACACTAGTTTACATTTGGCAATAATCTAACACCAATAGCATTTCGGTGTTGATCATGCTTTTCCTGTGGAAGAGGCTTTGTTAATGGATCAGCTGCATTCACATTTTTTTTTTACTTTGCAAATTATAATGTTACCCTCAACTACATAATATCTTATTATATGGTAACATCGGAGTATGTGCTTGGTCGTGGAGTGGAACCTCTGGTCCTTTGCATTCTCAATGGCCCCCATGTTGTCGCAATAGATGCACACAGGGTCTTGTGCACTTGGGAACACTCCAAATTTAGTAATGAACTTCCTCATTCAAGCAACTTCATTTGCTGCTTCACTGGCAACCATGTACTCCGAATCCATTGTAGACTGAGCCACCGAGCTTTGTTTCCTGCTCCTCTAGCTCACCGTGCCACCATTCACCAAGAACACGTATCCTGTTTGTTACTTTGAGTCATCTGGATCAGTGCAGAAGTTTGCATCCATGTAACCTGTTGTAGAGAGATCTTCTTCATGTCCTCCATAGACTAAAATCATATCCTTAGTTCTTTTCAGATACTTGAGGATATTCTTAACTGCATTCCAATGAACTGACCTAGGGTTTCTTTGGAAATGGCTCCTCAAGCTAAGAGCAAAGTCTACATCTGGTCTAGTGCTCATCATGGCATACATGATGGAGCCAATGGCCGAGGCATAAGGAATGTCTCTTATTGCTTCCTTACCATGATCCGTTACTAGCATTGAGTCACACTCAACTTGTTACCATTTATGGTTGTCAGTGAACCTTTCTTTGCCTGCTTTAGAATCTTATCTAGGTAAGTTCTTTGACCAAGTGCCAGCAGACGCTTTGATCTATCTCTATAGATATTAATGCATAATATGTAGGCTGCTTCACCCATGTCCTTCATAGAGAATTTACTGTTTAAATAATCTTTCACGCTATTCATAAGATACACGCTATTCCCTATTAACAATTGTCGTCCACATATAGTACCAGGAATACCATTGACTTCTCATTCACTTTCTAATATATGTAGGTCTCTTCTTTGTTTTGGACAAATCCAAAACTTTTGATGACTTCATCAAGTCAAAGATTCTAGCTTCGAGATGCTTGCTTTAGTCCATTAATGGACCTATGAAGTTTGCATACTTTACCAGCATCCTTTGGATTAAAAACCCTACCGTTTCATCATATACAACTCTTCCTCAATGTTGCCATTAAGGAATGCGGTTTTCACACCCATCTGCCATATTTCTTATTCGAAATGTGTAGCAACTGCTAGTAGAATCCGAATCGGCTTTAGCTTTGGTACAGGAGAGAATTTCTCTCTGTAGTCAATTCCTTGAATTTGTCGAAACCCTTTTGTGACAAGTCGAGCTTTGTAGACAGTGACGTTTCTGTCAGTGTCAATATTTTTCTTGAAGATTCATGTATTCTCTACAACCTTTCAGCCTTCAGGAATATCTACCAAGGTCCATACCTGGTTGTCATACATGGAGTTCATTTTGGATTCCACATCTTCTCGCCATTTCTCGGGTTCACGGCCTTCCATTGCTTCCGTGTAGGTTGCAGGTTTATCATGTTCAACTAACATGACCATGTTCACAAAATAACTGTACCAATCAGGAGTAGCATGTTTTTTGTTAACCTACGGGGTTTGATAGTTATCTCCTCATGAGGTTCATGATCATCATAATTTTATCCCACTTCAATTAATGAGGGTGGCTCCAGAACAACTTCCATTGCGACACTCGATATTTGAAGACCAAGGTCGATAATTTCATCGAGTTCTATCTTCCTTCCACTTACTCCTTTCACGATAAACTCTTTCTCGAGGATGGTACTGTTCTTTGCAACAAATGTTTTGCCCTCAGCTTCGTTGTAGAAGGTATATCCAATAGTATCCTTTGGATATCTTACAAAGATGCATTTTCTACTTTCGATTCGAGTCTGTCAAGTAAAATATTGTGAGGCAAAAGGAATTGGTTATGATGTTAATGGTTTACATGATCACAAGATTCATAGTTGAATACATGGGAGTCATTACAGATCTCTAGATCCTGCTATTGACTATTGATTGGAGAGGTGTCTCAATCATGTCTGCATTATTCACGAACCATAGGGTGACACACTTAAGGCTCGTCGATGTGTTTGTTTAGATAATGTATGTTGGGGAAAAGTTTGGCAAGCATCGGAATTGTTTCAAGAAACACTAGAATTGTTTTAGGGATATCAGAATATACCAATGGGGTATATGTTAATGTTTGTTAATTAAAAGAATTAACAAATATTAAAATTCGGAAATAATTTTTTTATTCATTAAAGGGAATTATTGGGGATATACTTTCTAGGTATGTCCATGATGACTCACTGACCAGGGTGGCCCACTTCCAGGTTAGAGCTATGCTCCACAGGTGACCTAGTTAGGGAGAGAAGATGGAAGCCCATCCGGCTAAGGGAAGGCCCAAAAGACTTAACGAATTAGGCTTGTAGATAGACTTGTAGTCCAAGTTGTAGCTTTATATCAAATTTGTATCATAGCCGGATAGGAATCTCCTGCAAACCCTATGACAACTATATAAGCCGTCCTAGGGACCAACCTTTAGGACACAACCACAAAAACCAATCTCAACTCGCACAGGCGAAACGAACCCTTGTAATCCTATGTTACTTCTGGATCTGCCGATATACTGCATTGCTAGCAGGAGTAGGATCTGTCCATAACAGTCGGATCTAAACCTGGGTAATCTTGTGTGCTCACCATTTCGGATCACCGTACGTATCACACCCTACATTTTTCATGCCTCGAGGACCCCCTTATGGCGTACTTGTCTTCAATCCGACGAAAGTTGGCGCCCACCATGGAGCAGGTGACCTTCGGATCTGCGTTCTGAGTGCAATCTGCAAGTGTGGGAATCGGCGAAACAATCATTGTCGGTCGCATCCTCTACGCCAGTTCTGGCTAGGGAGGTCGTGATGAGATACCCCATCCTTCTAATCAGCGAGATTGACAACTACCTTAGCTTCACTGATCCTGCCCAATCCACTCCAGAAGTGATGAAAAAGGTAGAAGAAACTTCTAGATCCACGTTGTTCGTGGAGGCAGCAGAGTTCCAGATCTCGAAAAACCCTAATCCTACCTATCGTGCCCCTGAGGCGGAGATCATGGAGAAAGAGAAGGACGAATATGAAGAAGATCTCCCTCTAGAGATAGAATCTCATGAAGATCAAAGCTACAATAGCTCCGGATTCAGTTCTACCAATACAAGGGCGGAAAAATCGCTTCTGAGGCACACGGTGAGACGGATGATGCTGCGCCCCGATGTCAATCTGTACACTTTCCTCGATACCATCAAAAGTTTTGAGGAAGCCAATGCCGAAAGCTTCACCCACTGGATCTTAGAGCGCATGGATCTCACTTTGTTGGCTATGTTGTCTCCATCTGTCTCTACTGAGGCTGGAGCCGACAACTACTCAGTACTAGATGCCATCGGAATAGACACCGACACACCGGCTTCCCCAGGGGAATCTATGATGTCGGCAGATTTCCAGGCATACAAAGAAGAATTTAGAGAAGAAATCAACTCCAAAGCTATGTAGGAAGGAGAAGGGTCACATCCGAGTCCGTACGATAATATGGATGAGGGTTACGACGAAGAACATCCTAACTCGCAAGATGAGATGGATCTCAGAGAAAATCCTGGGGTCCTGATGTCTGAATGTACTGATGGAAGTCTATCCCCCAGGAAACAGACCCAAAGCTCAAGATCGCAGGCTTTCTTTGCTTCTAAATCAATAAGGATTCGAGACCAGGACTCGAGGTCAACAAGGAAATGAAGAAGAAGAAAAACAAGACTCTGAAACAAGACCTTCTAGTGGAAGAAGTTGACCAGAGTGTCCAGATGGAGGACTCAGACGGTGCTCTGGTCCCCCATGAACCAAAAAAATCTCCGGTGGATGGCCACATGGTTACCCCAGTGCCCGTGAAATCTACGGAGAAGCATTAACAACACCGATCCCAACTTCCTCGGAGCTTACACGGGAGGAATTGGAGCAAAGGGCCAAAGCCCTAGAAGCACAGTGTTTACGGATCCTTGATGAAGCAATTCATCTTGTCGAGGAGAAGCAGCACCTCAATGCAAACGTTGCAGATACATAACAATTACACTCCATGCAGCATCAAAATACCCAGAACGGTCTTATGCTGGCCAATAAAAATATGGATGTCCACAAGACCATCTACGAGGGGAAAAGCAAAGACATTGGCATAAGGCAACCTCCGCTCGATAGAAGGGAAACCGGATCTACAATAGACTAGTGGGAAACACAACCACAACCTGAGAGATCCTTCTAAATAATCCAAGCCTAGAGCAGGTACGGCAGTGTGTAATGCTACTCAATAAGGGTCTAGAGCAGTAGAAGGCCGCCACATCCTTCATGGGAAGCTAGTTTCAAAATCCGACCAGTGCCACACTGATGTGGAATGGCAATATGAATCAAGGCCCTGACAGGAACCGGATCGACACCACCGCTCCGACCATCGGGATGATACTCACTCAAGAACTAGCTCTTTAGGCCAACGACACAGAACCACACGAGATTGGAGCAACGTTGTTCCGATTGCGTCACCTGAGTCCATAGCTGCACTAGACCCCCGACACCCACCCCATCGGCAATCTAACAACCACAGAGATGAAGAAGCATGATGCTTGGAATGGGACAGGCGACAAATGCCACCTTCTAGGAACACAAACCATAAGGATAAACCTTATCACAATGATGAAAATGGCAGGCGAAGGGATGACGCAAACTATACCGGCCCTAGCCGGCATGGTGGCGATCATCACGAAGACCCGCCATGGAGCCGACATCAGGACGCTCCAGGGGAGGCCGGTGTTCAACCAAAAACAACCCACCAGAACCTCCATCCCCACCAGGCAGTGACTATAACGGGTCCCATGGGAGCCAGGGAGGGCGCCAGGGCGGAGGAGGTTGTAGGAGAAGCAGTGGTCCGACTCCACAGCCCTACAGGCACGACGAACATTCGTGACGGTGCTCGGTGTCACCAAGTGACGCTAGGAACTAGATTAACTCAAACAGAGAAGCGTGACACTACGAGGCGAACGACATATACGTGGGCCCAAAGTTCTTTGGGCCACGGATCCGCAAGACAGACTTTCTGGAGGGCTTCGCTATTTTTAGGCACATTCAACCCTACAACGGTGTGGCTCGGCTAGAAACTTGGCTCTAGGATTTTTTCCAGGCTTGCTGCATTGCCAAAGGAGGAAATAGCTTGGTCACAGTCTGATATCTCCCACTGATGTTGTAGAAGATGGCTCGATTATGGGTAAATGAACTTCTGGAAAACACCATCCACAACTGGTATGATATGAAAAGTGTGTTCTTTTGGAATTTCGAGGGTACTTATAGGAGGCCATGCATAGTCGGAGACTTGCAACATTGCGTCCACCAAACCAAAGAACTCTTGCGAAGGAGTAAACGACCAAACCGTGATTGAAGCTTTCATCACAGGGCTCCTAGTCAGATTGTTGCACCACCATCTGAAGCGTGACAAGGTTACCGATTTGGGCAAGATGATAGAGACGCAAAGCAAATATGCTGATGCTGATTCACAAGGCGTGCTGAACGGCCTGGTTATGCCAAACTCATCAGAATAGCCGATGCATCAATAGTCATAGAAGAGCAAGAACACCTCTAAGGATAAGCCCAACCTAGAAAATGCAGCTATTAATGCAACTTTCGGGTACAGAGGTTATGGAGGGCATGAAGGCGGTCGAGGACGAGGCCGTGAGATTCCTGGGTCCAGGACAGAGCAATCAGCAGCCCAGTAAGACCTACTCATGGGTCAACATTGCCAATAACCCATGTTTACATCACCTAGACACGAACGGGGACTCTTCCCACAAAAATGCCGAGTGTCGTTTTAACGACGACATCAAGAAAGAAGAAACCGCTGGCTATAGGGCCAAGCGAAGAAAAGGAAAGAAAAACTCCGACAAGGAAAAAGAGACCAAGGAAGATTTCGACAGGGAAGAGGCATATACTACTAACTCTAAGTCTAATGGTAAGAAAACTTACCCAACCAAGAAAGACACTTATGTCTGCTTCCTCGGATCTCAGCATGCTAAAGTCAAGAAACAAGTTATGCATGAGCTCAACGCAACTATTCTGGCTATCCCCCAATATCTATACTAGTCAGAAGTGAAGATCACCTTTGACCGAAGCGATCCACCTCCTAAGGCTCACATGCGGGGAAAGTATGTTCTGGTTGTGAATCCACTTATTGAAAGCTATGAGTTCTCCAAAACACTCATGGACGGTGGCAACATCATCAACATCCTCTACATCGAAATGCTACACCGCATGAATATATCGGAAACCCAGCTAAACTACAGTAGTGTGGTTTTCCACGACATAGTCCTAGGGAGACAAGCAAACTCTTTGGGCGATTACTCTTCACGTTACTTTTGGAACCCGGGAAAATTACCGGACTGAACCACTATCTTTCAAGGTGGTACCGTTCAAGAGTGCATACCACGACATCTTAGGGCGTCCAACATACTAGCAATTCATGGCTCACCCCTGTTACATCTACAACATGATGAAGCTTCCAGGTCCCCACGACGTCACCACAATCCGGGGAAACCCAAAGAAAGCACGAGAGTGTGAAGACGGAGCTACCGCCTTTGCCGAAGTCGTGCTACACGCCGAGGAGTACCAGGAGATGAAGAAAAACACCGACTTGTCCAAGATGCGAACTATGAAGAAGGAGGTATGGAATCGACTAGAATTCAAGGCATTAGAAGATACAAAGACAACACTGCTGGGTGATGCAGGTAGGCGTAGGCTTAGATCACACATAGGAAAGTGCACTCGTCGAGTTCCTCAAAGCTAATAAAGATATCTCCACATGACAAACTTCTGACATGACCGGAGTACCTAGGGAAATTGCTGTGCACTCTCTTAATGTGTATCCTGATGCTAGACCCGTCAAGCAGTCCTTAAGACATTTTGGCAACGAAAACCTCAAAGCTATAGCCAAAGAATTAGCCCGACAAGAACTAGCCGGATTATTGAAGAAGTCATCCACACTGAGTGGGTGGCTAATCCTATAATGGTCCCTAAAAAGGACACTATTGATTTAAGAATGTGTATTGATTACACTGCGTTGATCAAGGCTGGTCCCAAAGATCCGTTTGATTTGCCTAGAATCGACCAAGTTATCGACTCAACAACAGGCTCGGAACTCCTCTATTTTCTCGATGCATATTCTGGTTATCACCAAATACGTATGAAGGTGTCAGATAAACTGAAGACTTTGTTCATCACCCCCTTCAGAACCTTCTGCTACGTAATAATGCATTTCAGCCTAAAAACATAGGAGCAACATATCAACGCACTATGAAGCGTTGCCTCCATGACCAAATCGGACGCAATGTACATGCATATGTGGACGACATAAGAGTAATGACCAAAAATAAGGAAACGTTAATTTCTGACTTGGAGGAAACATTCTATCATCTATGGAAATACACCATAATGCTTCACCCAAAAAAGTGTTTCTTCGGAATCCCAGCCAAAAAATTGTTGGGTTTCATGTGTGTCAGACAGTCATATAAGTGAACCGTGACAAGATAAAGGCTATACACAACATTATCAGACCCACTCGCCTGAAGGACGTACAACGGCTCACTAGTTTCATAGTAGTAGTAAGTCGGTTTCTCACTTGGATCAGCGAAAGAGCTGCACCATTATACAAGATCTTGAAGAAAACCGACAAGTTTGTCTGGACCGAAGAAGCTGAAGCAGCACTCCAAGACCTGAAGGCGGTACTCTCATCCGCCCTATTCTTGCAGCACCGAAACCTCAGGAACCCATGTTGCTTTATATTGCTGCGACAAACAAAGTCGTCAGTGTCGTCATGGTGGTGGAGTGAAAAGATAAAGAATAGGAGAACTTGGTGCAGCTTCTGACTTATTATCTCAGTGAGGTCCTGACAAAGTCGAAACAATGATACCCGCATTATCAAAAACTATCATATGGCGTATTTTTTGCTACCAGAAAGCTATGACACTATTTTTCAAGAGCACAACATCACAGTGGTGAGCACAACTCCCATGAGAGACATAATTAACAACAGCAACGCCATAGGATGTGTCACCAAGTCGGGAATCGAGCTAGAAGCTTTTGACATTGAGTACAAGCCATAGACAACAATAAAATCCTAGATACTTGTTGACTTTGTTGCTGATTGGACAGAGACGGTAGAAAACACTAGTACCCTAGAGTTGGAATACTGGACCCTCCACTTCGATGAGTTGAAAGTGCTCGAGGGCTGGCGTGGTGCTCAAATCACCCCAAGGATATAAGTTGTTCTATGCATTACATATTCACTTCACAGTGACTAATAATGTCGCCGAATACTGTTACATGGACTTTAGATCGCTAAAGACATCGACATTCACTGAATCATGTGCTACTGAGACTCGGATCTACTTGCGCAACAAGTATCTGATCACTGTAGGGCAAATAAACACATGGTGGCTTACCAAGCCCTCATGGATGAATTATCTAAATCGTTTGAAGGGTTTGAGGTTCAACACATTCCTAGAGCATAAAATGAGGAAGCAGATGCACTATCAAGATTAGGCTCCACACGGAAACATGTCCCAAATGGTGCTTTTTTGGAGCACCTAAAAGTTCTCTCTATCACTGGAGTTGATGAGGAGTACCCAACCAAATCCGACTCACCGCTAATAGCAGTTCTGGATGTTATTTCCTAGCTGTAAAAAACCCTACCTTGATTTCTTGGTAGCTAGAAAATTAACCGAAGACGAGGTTTTGAGCCGACATATTATCCGACAATCAAAATCATATACGATAATCAATGGTGAGCTCTATAAGTGGAGTGTATATGGGGTCTTTCATCAGCGTGTTTCTCTAGAATAAGGAGTGGAAATCCTAAGAGAAATCCACGAAGGCGAATGCGGCCATCATGCTATAGCTAGATCATTATTGAAAAAAGATTTTCAACACAGATTTTTCTAGCTTACAACTAAGGCAGATGTCGAGAAACTAGTCAAGACGTGCAATAAAGGCTACCAAAAACACGCCAAACAAGCCCATGTTCCGGCTAATCAGTTGTGAACAATTCTGATCACATGCCCCGTTGCGGTTTAGGGGCTTGACATGGTAGGACCGTTTAAATGGGCACCAAGTGGATTTACCCATCTGCTAGAGATGGTGGATAAGTTTACCAAATGGATTGAGTCTAAACCTATAATAAGTTGCGATGGAGCCACAACCCGAAAGTTCGTTGATGATCTCATCATTCGATTCGGCTATCCACACAACATTATCACAAACAACATGAGCAAATTCTGAATGGGAGAACTCGTGGAATTACGTGAAGAGCAAGGGATCCAGTTGGAAATTGCATCAGTCACACAGCCACAAGCCAATGGGAAAGTAGAAAGGGCTATAGTCTTATTTTATAGGGCCTCCAACCTCGCCTCGAAGAACCACTTCACTGTGCCGCGGGGGCTTGGGCAGATGAATTACCATCTGTTATATAGAGCTTACAAACTATTCCAAATAGGTCAACTAGATATACTCCTTTCTTCTTCGTCTACAATGTAGAGGAAATACTTCTGAGTGACCTGAATCATATTTCTCCCCGGGTCACTCCATATATCTAAGAGGATGCCGAAACTTCCCAACAAGATGACCTCGATATATTCCAGGAAGTTCACATTGTTGCTAAACAAAGATCTATAGCTTATCAACAGAAGTTACACAAGTATCATATTCAGAGAGTCAAAAATCCCTCCTTCAGAAAAGGCAGTCTAGTTCTCCGCCTATTGCAACAAAGAAATCACAAACTTTCCCCAATTTGGAAAGGACCCTTCATGATTAGCAGAGTACTGCATAATGAGTCATACCATTTAACCGATATGTGACCATTCAAGAAAAGACCTAATACTCGGAAGAGAAAGAGAGCCGACGATAGTAAAAATCTGGACGAGTTAGATCGTCCATGGAACATTGCTCAGCTACATCCCTTCTATTCTTAAGTTTTCTTTTCTTGTAAGCATACATATGTACATGTTCAAAGTGAAATAAAGTATTGGTTCCCCCATTGTTATTTATGAGATGTTTTAGTACCATCTTATTTCCGAATGATCATGTCAAAATCGAAAATCCTAGAATGCTTGAAAGTACTTTATGCTGATGTTCGTTCTGGTTAGATTTCCGATTATATAAAAATGCTACCTTCGAGTATAAGTCTCATTTTCTATTTAGAATTTGGTTTTTACCTGATTGCTTAGATGCGGGTATTTTCTGAGTAGTGAATTGTTGGTACTGGAATCCAACTCTGCTTCCGAGTTTAAACTAGTTTAGCAATTGACCTTCGTTGCTCAGCAGTGTTTCCATTCTAAAGGTTGGCCGTCTCACTCAAGGAATTAGGCAGAAAAACTAGATAAATAATAAGTATGAACAAAAAGTGTTGAAGTAATTTCGAGCAAAAAAACCAAAATAGCAAAGTGCGAGAGTAAAGGCATAAGTTCTTACATAACAACATAGCTAGATAATTTGTTTATGTTACACCACTTGTTTCAGAATAATGCATAGTTTTCGGCTCTATGAGGAGGAGATAGAGGTCTTGCTGGTTCGCTGCTGCCAGCGTCCACATCACCCCGATCCTTGTACGAGATGATGACGTCAGACTCGGTCTTCTCATCATCGTCATAGGCTCCAGTTTATTTGGCAAGGGGGCTTGTCGGCACATCAATGAACTGAAAGAATGACTTGGAGAAGTTTTACATCTCGGCCATGCAACAAGTGTATCCAGCACAAGACTCCCAAATGGCTCCGACACATTGTTTGTTGTCGTCTTCATCACCAGTCAAAATACCCTTCGTGACCTGCCAGATTTCCATACTACCATGGTGGCGCATCACCATGGTAAGGGCATTTTGAGCAGCTGTCCAGGCAGACGCCATCTTCCAGTCCTCGAAAAGTTTCAGAAGTTCTTTGACCTTGTACCTCACCTCAAAAGCAAAAATCTTGTCTAGGTCAGAGAGATTAACGGTTTCACTAGTTTCTTCAAGAATCTGGCGAAAGTCATGGATCAAATCTCTGACTGGGACAAGTCAGCTATTGTGGGACTCGAAAGAGGATGCATCCAGATTGTTGAGGGGTCCTGTGAAAAGACAAGGATTAGTAAATCTGAAAAATAGTCAAAAAAATTCAAAAACAATATATTGACATGGGTAAAATTACCAAAGATGTTATCATCTACTTTGCCTTTTCCTCCCTCAAACTCTGGAGTTCTTCCTAGATTGCCTGGGTAATATCACCCTGCATGTTCATTTCCTCCTTCAAATCTTCAATCTCCTTGTCCCAGAGGGCAATGGTTCGATAAAGCTTCTCGGTGGCGTGGTTGTTGGATTCAAGAAGATTGCTGACGCTTTTTTCATGGTCAATATTGAGCTTTTAAAGTTTGGCACGTAGTTTAGCATTCTCCAACTCCAAGACCTTGAAGTTTTCCGCCTCCTCCACAAGTTGGCAAGATTGTTTCGTGAAACTTGTAGTGGAAAAGGGAAAGTTAGTCGAATTGAAATTCGGAATATTAATCAAAAAATCAAAACAAGAGAGCCAGAAATGTTTACCTTCTGCCTCGTACTTCTCAACTTTAAGCTGTGCATTTTCAAGTCAGAGAGATTTGACCTCTTTTTGCTTGGTGCATATGTGCTTCAACTGTTCCTGGTTGTAACAAGTAACTTCCTATATGTCAGAATAGTAACCTGAGTCAGGAGTCTACTAAGACTCGGGTTGTTATTTTAACTAAGTTAAAGCCCAGCACGAGCCTTGGGGGGCTACACTGTTTTGTTCTGTGGCATCCTAAAATCATAAAATCAGATGTTGCGCTCATAGTTCCTATCCGATTTCATGCTTGGGGGATAGAGGATATGGTATAAAGACACTAAAAAGAGTCAGTTCAAGACTTACAATATGCCCATGATGCAGTTTTGTGAGGCTGGTTTTAATCTCGGCAGAAACCTTTTAGGCTAAGGTTAAGGGCTATATGTGTGGAGGCGGAACTCCACCAACCCTTATCCGTTGTTACCGAAGATGAATATGTCCTAGCAAATCTTCAAGGTTTTCATCTTCAGTCTCATGTACCTCCTCTTCGGCAGATAACTTTTGAGCCTCCAGGCAAGAACACGGAAGTTCTTGGATTTCTTCCACCTTCTTTCTGGTAAGACCAAGACTGGCAACACTGGGATTCTTTAGGATATTGTTAGCAAAAATGTCAGCCGACGGATCATTACCCTCAGAGGGTTCACCCTTATTTATTCCTGAGTCACCAATGATGGAGTCATCTTGTGAACTTGCATTCACTGGCTCTTCAGATTGAGCCTCAACATCTTCGACATGAAAATATGGAATATCCTCTAGTGCTGATGATGTGTTGGGGTTGGGAGTCGGAGGTGCGGTGGATAGAGAAGTCAAAAGTTCAACTTCTGCTGGCACAGCATCTTTCCCGATTTCCCCTTCCCCTTCACTAAAGGTTTAGCTCTGAATCGTAAGGATACAAATTGTTATGATTTGGAAAGAATATAAGAAAAAGTACAAGTTATTATAGAAGAACTTACTTCTTGACGACTGGCAACATTTGCGGGCCATCCGGAACAAATGGACCCTTGCGCTTCCTAGTGAGTGTTTCTGGCAATTCTTCACGCTCCTCTTCTTCATTAATAGGTATCAGATCTTCTGATGGATAACCCTCGATAGGAGCAAGCTCCGACTTGGGGAGGTCAGGAAGCTGAAAAAGACAGAAATATCTCAATATTACAGAATGATAAAGGATTGGAGATGGTGATAAGACAACAAAGTAAAGTCGGAAAACTTACCGGAACCAAGGGATTCTCCGTGGTCTACATATGCATGGATATCTCCGGGGCTTTCCTGTTAACCCATTCCTTGATCAACCATTGGATCCAGGACTTATAATCCTTGGAGGCGATCCGAAGTGGGATGACCTTTAGGCTATCCTTCTTATCGGAGGTAACCATGTGCATCAGTCGGTCACCGTGATACTTCAGAGGCTGGATCCAACGTTCCAACCAACATCGCACTAAGTTGGATCCATTCAAGCCTTTATTTTTCATCAGGAACTCAATCCGCCTTTTGGTGCGGATCAAGTACTTAGTTAGAACCGGCGCTTCTGCATCCTAGGAACCTTGATGGACTGCAACACTGTCGATGAAAACTGGTAAAGTTTCTGGTTTGCTAGGAGTCGACATATCCTTATGATAAAAGAAGGTTTTTGGACACTTCTTCACTGAATCACTAGCTAAAATCTTGGGGTATACTCGGTCTGTCCTAAGGACTAAGCTAAGAGTATCGGTGTTATAGGGAACACCAACAGTGGTAGAGTTCTTCTGTGTACCAAAGTAGTACCAGAAAAGTAGAAGACTCGACCTAATCCTGAGAAACCCCTCATAGAGAGATGTGTGGGTACTAAGCTCTAGCAATGAATTCGGGGGAATATTGTGAAGCTTAACACCATAATAATTGATTACCTTGGAAAAGAATTCCGACGGCGGGAGGCTGAGATCACGATCGATGTGGGTCGCGAAGTGAATGCGCTCGCCGTCACGTGGCACCTTGATGGCTTCATTGAAGCCGTTCTGCCATGCACCGGCATGGAGGTAGCCTTCATCCTCCATGAACTAGAGCTTGTCATCATCGATGATGCTCGGGATCCAGATTCCGTACTTCTTTGCCTTTGCCATGGTTTAAGATGACGCCATGCTCGCCACACTGGAGGAAGCGTCCATCTCGTTGGAGATGACCAGGAATTGGTGGCGCTAGTGGCCTTGGTAGAGGAGGGAAGGGGATGGGAAAGCCTAGGAGTTCGTGAGGAAGAAGAAGCACTGGAGCAGTGTTGAAGAGAAAATGAGGGGTTTTCCCTCTTATATCCCCTCTGTGCGGAGATTAGCGTTAATTGCACCAGATTTCTGCCATGCGTCGCAGAACTGCCAAGGCAGCTTCCTCTCAAAGCCTCTGCCGCCTCGATCTCCACGTTCACATTAAAATGATGCCTCGATTACGCGCGGTACGGGACCCTCCAACGGTTACGCTGATGGAGTAAATGTCAGTGTCGTGACAAGACATCAAAAGTTTTTGGGGTCATGTCACCGTACTATTTTCCGGCTCAGTTTAAAACGAGTGTGGAAACTAGAATTACGTATTAACAAGTCGAACTCGTTAGAGACTCAGATCCTACAATTTTTTTGAAGTTTTAGGAACCCTTCAAGATTCTACAGCCAAAGAATATTGAAGCTAGACGATGAAATCCGACTTTAGATCTTGGAGGCTCTAGGGGCTACTATTGGGAATATACTTTTCGGGTATGCCCATGATGACTCTCTGACTAGGATGGCCCACTTATGGGTTAGAGCTATGATCCATGATAGGCCTAGTAAGGGAGATAAGATGTAAATCCATACGGCTAAAGCATGGCCCAAAAGACTTACCGACTTAGGCCTATAGATAGACTTGTAGTCCAAGTTGTACCTTTGTACCAACTTTGTATCGTAGCTAGATAGGACTCTCCTATAAACCCTAGGTCGGATGACTATATAAGTCATCCTAGGGACTAGCCTTTAGGACACAACCACAATAACCAATCTCAACTCGCATAAGCAAAATCAACCCTTGTAATCCTCTGTTACTTCCAGCTCTGCCGATATACTAGATTGCTAGTAGGATTAGGATCTATCCACCATAATCGGATCTGAACCTGGGTAAGCTTGTGTGCTCACTGTCCTGGATCACCGTACGCCTCTGTCATGGTGATGGCACGACAGATGCCATGGATAGGCTAAAGATAGGGCCAAAGTGCGCTAGAGGTATCCAGGGAGGGATAGTGTGGTGATTCCTGATGACCCACAAGTATAGGGGGTGTATCGCAGTATTTTCGATAAGTAAGAGTGTCGAACCCAACGAGGAGCAGAAGGTGCTGGCTAGTGGTATGGATTAGGAATTCTCTGCAAATACTTAGCAAACGGATTTTAGGGTTTTCATAAAGCAACTAAACAAAGTATGAGTAAACAAAAGAGAGGAATAAATGCAAGTGGCCCAACCTTTATGCAGCAAAGGACAAGCCGGTTGTATTTCTATAGATGACCAAACGTTCTCGAGGACACATGGGAAGACTGTCAAGTGCTTTCGCTTCATATAGTCGATTAATCTTCTCTAGCTTGCTAAGTGTTGTGTGGGTGAACCTGTGCTAATGTACCGCCCCATCCCAGACTAATACATACTTGTGATTATACCCCTTGCAAACATCCGTAAGTACAAGAAAGTAATTAAGGTAGAAACCTAACCACAGCTTTAAACTCTAAGACCCTTACGTCTCTTGTGCAATGGTTTCCTAACGGGGGTTCAGGTTTCTGTCACTCCGGCAACCCCTACGATTAGTAGCCAAATACACAATGCATTCCCCTAGGCCCATATAGGTGAAGTGTCATGTAGTCGATGTTCACATGACACCACTAGAAGAAGTACACCACAACTTAAATAACAATCTATTGAATCTTTCTCAACACAACTCCACTACTAACAACAAGACTTCTCCCATGTCCTCAAGAAAAAAACGAACTACTCACAAGACATCATATGGATCATGATCAGAGATGGAATAATGATGTATAACAATCTGAACATAAACAATAATTCAACAGTTCACTCAATAGCATCAACTACAAAGAGTAATCAACACCGGGAAAGTTTCCCCTATGAACTATGCAAGATTGAACGCAATTGTTACAGCAATATGGAGATGGTGATGAGGGTGCTGATGGTGATGATGATGGTGGTGGTGATGATGATGATCCCGATGAAGTCTAGCTTGATGGTGGTGTTGATGGCGACGATCTCCCCTCTCCGGGAAGGAATTCCCCCAGCAGAAATCTGTCTGCCGGAGAGATCTTTCTCTCTCGGTGTTTTCCGCCCCGCAGAGGCGGCGGAATCTTTCCGTGGTCGCTCCCCGAGTCTTAGGGTTTCGAGAGGTTGATATACACCAGAGGGGAGAGGCTGGAGTGGGCCAGGGCGGCCACACCACCTCCAGACGTGGCCTAGGCTTGCCCACGCCATAGGGTGGTGTGGGCCCCCTGTGGCCCACCTCCACTCCATCTTCTGGCATCCTTAGTCTTCTGGAAAAATAGGATTTTTCGTATATTTTCCCGGATTTTCTGATCTTCGCGAATTTTGCCTCCAAACAGCACCTTTTCCATCAGAATCCTGACTGCAACGGTCCATGCTCCAAAAGTCATCAGCCATGCAAAAATAGATGAAATAACATAAGTATCACCTCTCAATACGAAATATATCAACGAATAATAGTGAATTAAGACATAGAATAGTGATGCAAAATGGACGTATCAACTCCCCCCAAGCTTAGACTTCGCTTGTCCCCAAGCGAAACTGAGCTCAATAAACATGACCTCAGGTTTATGGAGTGAAGAGTCGATAAAATAATACGGACAAGAAGCATCACATTCATCAAATACATAGATCATAGTAGAAGACAACTCACTATTATATAACTCAACTTGCAGTGAGTAAAGGAAACACAATAAAGATACATAAGGTGAATCATAATTGGTAATGGCAAACTTAGCTCTTGGTCGAAGAATAGTTGATAATTTGCTGGAGTTCACACATAGCTGGTTTTTCAATGAAAGCTTTCAAAGTAGAAAACATCAAGATAAGAGCAATGTGCAAAATAAGGAATATAAGACATGATTGCATAAATCAACATATGAATGAATGAAACACAACAACTCAAAATACTTGCTGAGATAGAAGGGAATAGGTTTACTGACTCAACTACAAAGTAAAAGAAAGGCCCTTCAAAGAGGGAAGCAGGGATTGCAAGTCTCATAAAGAGCTCCCAAAAATTATGATACTTACTAGCTTTCAGCTCTCATTGCCCCTATCATAGGCATCTTTAGGTGATTAAGGTTAAAGTGATCAAATATGAGGACATGCATTGACAAGTTGTAAGTTGAGAATCTCATGTCCCTTGAATACGAAGGCCGCTCCTCATGCTACTCAAGTTTAGTCACCGGTAAGTTCTTGTCATCGTAAGCATATGTGTATCATTGAGAACCGCCAACGGGTACCCCTTGCCCGATGATACGGAAGAATCCCCATATCAAAATGACAAGGCAAGCAGACAACAAGTATCTCAACAATCTTCTTATTTACCATGGGAATATGGTGCTTTTTCTCTCTTTCCTCTTTTCATAATATCTTTTTATTTTCTTTTCTATTTTTCTCAATCTCTATCTCTTTTTTTATAACAAGAATGCTTCATAGATACTCGTTATGGTTACGTTGCAGGTTTCCACCATGTCAGCATGGATTAGACCAGCGGCCCAGGCGTTTCTCTAACACACATGCATAACTCCATGGACTTACAAGCTCCCCTTTCATTTCACACCGACGACATCCATAGACAAAAGAACATGATATCAACTTGGTACAAAGTACCAGTGCAATGTTGAAAGCGTTCCCCATGACAGCATGGTTCTGCTAATTCACAACTTACAAAGTGCAAGCATATACGCAACATAGGTGAGCACAATGGTTCAAGTTTATTAAGTGCAAGAAAGTAAAGTGTGCCATCAAGTTCGTGAGAGCTTTAATCACTAATTTTCACATAACAAGTTTAATTTGGGAGGTAGATAAAACAGGAATTTACTTGGAATAGCAATAATGCTACTAGGTAGGTATGGTGGACACAAATGGCAAAGGTTTTGGTTTAAAGGAGGTGGATGCACGAGAAGAATACCCTCTCAGTATAGGTTTTATGCTAGCAAGGCTGGGTAGCAAGTACAAGAGTTGAAGGAAACAAACAAACATACAAGTGATAAAGACAAACATGCAATCTTCCTTGGAAGCACAAAAGATCTTAACTAGAGAATACTAGACTTATGGGCAAATCAAGAAAGAAAGATGATGAAATTATTTTTCTTTAGAGTACTTCTATCTTTTTCATTCAACTCCCAAAAATAGTGTTGCTACTGACTGAGCCAGGTTTGCCAAAACCAACTAAATTAACTCAATCATCCCCAAGTGATACCAATACTAACAACAAGATCAATCATATAACCACGAATTGAAAACTAATATAAGCTATGCAAAAGAGTGAATGATAGAACTTCTCATTAATATTCCATAACGGAAACTCACACCAAGGGATACATATCTAACGAGAGAGGGGACACTTGCATAATGCAAACCATACTACATAATAACTCCTCTATTCATGATATGACTCTACTAATAAGGTAAAAAGATAGAAGATAGTGATGTGATACCGTGGCACTCCCCCAAGCTTGGAATAAACCAAGGGGATGCCAAACCATATGGCGAATTACTCCTTCGGTGGTGGTGGTATTATTTCCTTAGTTGACGTGAGGAAATCTTCCAGCATCTTGCAAAGCCTATTATTCTCCCATTGAAGCATGTCCACCTTCCTCCGCAAGTCTCGGTACTTATCTTAGAACTCCTTAGCGACTCGTAGGGATTCCATTGATGCAGGGCAAGAGACTAAAGGTACCAGCCCCTGCTTGGGGTCTTGGAGACCTTCCTCCATAGGCTCCTTTCCTTTATCCTTGGCAGACACCATTGTGCTTCTAAAGTTTCAAAGAGTATGTCCTGTCAGAAACAGATCGAAACAAAAACATGACAAAAAACACAATATACGAACTTCGGAAGATCCGGGGGTTATATATTACGGAGTTTCATATCAAAAGGAAGGTACTGGGAGAAAACGAGTCAGAGGCGGAGTCCGGGGTGGACTCACCACCTGGTGGTGCGGCTGGGAGGCCTCCACAGGTGGTGTGAGCCACCTGGCTCCATTCCATCCCTTTTTAACCGTAGCTTTCCTTATTGACTAAAAACTGCAAAAATATAGTTGGATTGTATTTTCGCGAAACTTTTCTTACCAGAACTGTTACCTATTTGGAAACGGACTCTGCAGGTCTCTGAATTTGGTATATAGTAGATTCTTCTGGAGTCATCACTTGAATAACATCAATATATTCATCTTCATATACTTATTACTTGAGTCATAAAACCCTTCTTTTTCTTATTACACCATTATCTCCACTTCTTGGAAATTTCTTTCACACAAAACTTCACACAGTTCTTATTAGCAACATTAGTATAAGTGAAGTGATAGAACCTTTTGAGTCCAACTTCAACTGAAAACCATCAAAACATAAGCTACTGTAGCAACTCCTTCCGAAAACCCAAAAAGGAAATCGAATAAAGAAGCAAAATGCAAGATTGGCAAAATCTGTCAAAACAGACCAGCAGGTAAAGATCAATTTTTTCGAAAATCTTCTGTTGCTCAAATCAAAAAGTGCAAAACTAACGGAAGTTAAATAACAACCTGGGTCAGAAGCACAAAATATTACAGCTCAATCCGACAGACAGAGGTCTCTCACGTATTTTTACGGTGAAGCACAAAAATTTGATTCGGGACAGCAACTTCCCCAAATCTTACTTCTCTCTCATTAGAGGTTGATCTTGACACAAAACCAAACAAAACAGATAATGAGCGGTTATTACCGAAGTAATAACTTCCAAGACTCAAAGAAACAAAAACAAACTGAAAGCAAAAACAAATTGGGTTGTCTCCCAAAAAGCTCTTTCTTTATAGCCATTAAGATGGGCATGGTAATTTTGAAGAAGCTCTCATAGGGATATGAATTGAAGTGAAAGAGAGCAATAAGAAGCAAACACACACATACATTTAAGTCTAACCCACTTCCTATGCAAGGGGATTTTGTAAATAAACAAGTTATTGAAACCAAAGGCAACTTGCATAAGAAGGCAAAAGAAGTGCAACATAAAAACTTTCAGCATAAAACGAGGAAACTTGATATTATTGAGATGCATAAGAACACTTTTCCCTCTTTCATAGTAACTTTCAGCATCATGCATAAACTTAACAATATAGCTATCACAAGGACTATCATAGCAATGATCACTTATTCTAACAGAAAACATAGGAATACTAGCTCTCATAACACTACTATGTGAAACAATATTAGAGGTATCCTTACAAAGGATAGGGTGTCCCTCTTTTTCATATTTAGCAACAAAGCATTTCACATTTGCTACAATAGGTTCATCAACCATTTGTTTATCAGGTTCAACAGCTTTATTCATACTTTCATTAACCATACTAGCTATCATAGAATTTTCCTTTACCTTAACTGGGAAAGGCATTTTCTCAATGTAAGGCTCAGGTAAGACATGATTAGTAGTATAAACTTCAGTATTTCTTGCAGGAACACTCTTAACAACATCTTTATAAGGTTCATGATACTTATTCCACTTCTTTTTAGGCACTTCAATATAGGAAGCAAAAGCCTTAAAATAAGAAGCAATAGCTTGAGAGTCTAGACCATAAGCATTTTTAATATTTTGAAAGTCATCAGTTCCCATAAAAGATTCAATGCATTCATAATCATAATTTATACCCGACTTTCTACCTTTGTTATTCTCCCAAGCTTCAGCATTGTCTTGAATACGATCTAGAAGGTCCCATTTAGCTTCTTCTTCCATACGAGTGAATGATCCAGCACAAGAAGCATCCAATAAATCTTTATCCTGTAGAGGGAGCCTTGCATAGAAGTTATTGATAATAATATTGTTGGGGAGATCATGAATGGGACATTTGAGCATTAGTAACTTCAGTCTCCCCCAAGCTTGACATGTACTCTCTCCATCAAGAGGCCAAACGTTGTATATTTGATTCCGATCTTTATGAATCTCACTAGGAGGATAAAACTTTGAATAAAAGAGAGGCACTATTTCCTCCCATTCCAGAGCTTGACCATTCTTCAGCAGCTTATACTATTCCTCAGCTCTTCCTTTTAGTGATAATGAGAATAAATTCTTCTTAACTTGATCTGTAGTAATACCTGCACACTTGAAAAACCCGCATAATTCGTGTATAAAGAGCAAATGATCACCGGGATGGACAGTTCCATCCCCAACATAGTAGTTATCCATAACATGATCAATAATTCTTGTAGGTATTTTGAAAACATCATTCTCAGCAGGTGGTGGCTTATCTACTACCTTAGCAGTGGTAGTAGCATTACCAAATAAGAAACTCAGTGGACTATCCATAATGAAAATAAAGCAACTAGCAGAAGTAAACAATACTCACAGTAGAAGTTTCCTTTACCAGTTCCACTCTCCAATAGCGCTTCACTCCCCGGCAACGGCGCCAGAAAATAGTCTTGATGACCCACACGTATAGGGGTGTATCGCAGTATTTTCGATAAGTAAGAGTGTCGAACCCAACGAGGAGCAGAAGGTGCTGGCTAGTGGTATGGATCAGGAATTCTCTGCAAATACTTAGCAAACGAATTTTTAGGGGTTTTCGATAAAGCAAGTAAACAAAAGATAGTAGGAATAAATGCAGCAAATGGCCCAATCCTTTATGCAGCAAAGGACAAGCCGGTTGTATTTCTATAGATGACCAAACGTTCTCGAGGACACATGGCAAGACTGTCAAGTGCTTTCGCTTCATATAGTCGATTAATCTTCTCTAGCTTGCTAAGTGTTGTGTGGGTGAACCTATGCTAATGTACCACCCCATCCAAGACTAATACATACTTGTGATTATACCCCTTGCAAACATCCATAAGTACAAGAAAGTAATTAAGGTAGAAACCTAACCACAGCTTTAAACTCTAAGACCCTTACGTCTCTTGTGCAATGGTTTCCTAACGGGGGTTCAGGTTTCTGTCACTCCGGCAACCCCTATGATTAGTAGCCAAATACACAATGCATTCCCCTAGGCCCATATAGGTGAAGTGTCATGTAGTCGACGTTCACATGACACCACTAGAAGAAGTACACCACAACTTAAATAACAATCTATTGAATCTTTCTCAACACAACTCCACTACTAACAACAAGACTTCTCCCATGTCCTCAAGAACAAAACGAACTACTCACAAGACATCATATGGATCATGATCAGAGATGGAATAATGATGTATAACAATCTGAACATAAACAATAATTCAACAGTTCACTCAATAGCATCAACTACAAAGAGTAATCAACACCGGGAAAGTTTCCCCTATGAACTATGCAAGATTCAACGCAATTGTTACGGCAATATGGAGATGGTGATGAGGGTGCTGATGGTGATGATGATGGTGGTGATGATGATGATCCCGATGAAGTCTAGCTTGATGGTGGTGTTGATGGCGACGATCTCCCCTCTCCGGGAAGGAATTCCCCAAAGAGAAATCTGTCACGAGAGATCTTTCTCTCATGCAGAGGCGGCGGCGGAATCTTTCCGTGGTTGCTCCCCGAGTCTTAGGGTTTTGAGAGGTTGATATACACCAGAGGGGAGAGGCTGGAGTGGGCCAGGGCGGCCACACCACCTCCAGACGTGGCCTAGGCTTGCCCGCGCCATAGGGTGGTGTGGGCCCCCTGTGGCCCACCTCCACTCCATCTTCTGGCATCCTTAGTCTTCTAGAAAAATAGTATTTTCCGTATATTTTCCCGGATTTTCTGATCTTCACGAATTTTGCCTCCAAACATCACCTTTTCCATCAGAATCCTGACAACAGCGGTCCGTGCTCCAAATGTCATCAACCATGCAAAAATAGATGATATAACATAAGTATCACCTCTCAATACGAAATATATCAATGAATAATAGTGAATTAAGACATAGAATAGTGATGCAAAATGGACGTATCAATTCCACACACAGATGATTTGTATTCACTAGATCGATTGTGGTTTACAAGTGCTCCTTGAGCTGTTCATGGGGAGGAAGAGGATGAGCTTCTCTACTACCCACACCTCTCTCTAGGGTTCTCCCCTTAGTAAAATGATCGACCCTCTCTATGGAGATCCTAGCGCTCCTTATATAGGGGAGGCCGGGTTACTGAAGGGAATATGCCCTGAGAGGCAATAATAAGTTGTTATTATACATATTTCAAGTACATGATAGATGTTTATTTTGCATGCTATAATTGTATTAATACGAAAACATTAATACATGTGTGTTTAATAAACATATAGAAAGTTCCTAGTTATGCCTCTCTTTGAACTAGCTCATTGATTAACAAGATGATCAAAGTTTCCTGATCATGGACATTGGATGTTGTTAATAACGAGGTCACAACATTTGTGAAATGATGTGATGAACATTCATCCGAAGTATAGCATTACGATCAAAGTCAGTGTGTTTATATTTCTATAACATCATACGGAGTAATACTAGTCCTTAGACCATGAGATCATGTTAATCACTAACACCGGAAGAGTATCTTGATAACATCAAACGTCACACCATGAAAGGCTGACTATAAAGGTGGGTTCAGTGCTACGAAAGTGTTATGTAGAGGCTCATGGATCAAGAGTGGGATTTTTCCATCCCGATGACGGATAGATATACTCTGGGCCCTCTCAGTGATATCACATTAAGAATAGCTTGCAAGCAAGTGATGTGATCACTAGAATGTTATATCACGGGAACAAGAAAAGAGTGCATGTAGGTAATGAGATCAAAGTAGGTATCTGGATACTGATGATCGAATCTTGGACATGTAATATATCGCGAGACAAAGGGATTAAGTTACTAGCGTTAAAGGTTCTCATGATCACAGAAGTCATCATTGAATGTGTAGGAGTCAGAATGGATCTCCAGGTCCCGCTTCTGATTATTGATGTGAGAGGGGTCTCGATCATGTCTGCATTATTCATGAACCATAGGGTGACACACTTAAGGGTAGCCAACACCATTTGGAGCAAATATGTTTTAGACGAAAGAATTGCAAAGCGCTGGAATTATTTCAATGGACACCAGAATTTTTTCGGGTGAAATTGCTGAAATTGGTTCTGCATGTGATATTGAAATATTGCAGGGTGTTTTATGCTGTATTTGGAGTTGGATGTCTTTATGAAATTGTGGTGTTTGTTGGACTCATCTAGTACTCAAGGTGACAGTGTGGGGTTTCTAGATGGGGAAGATGAACTTTGAGGTGTGCTGTTATAGCCCTACCATCGATTAGAGTGTCCAATCGGAGAGTAGTTCAGTGTAGTATCATAAAGAAGAATATATTTATATGAGAGTGTTCACTAGTGAAAGTATGATCCCTAGGCCTTGTTTCTAAGCATTGAAACACCGTTTGCTATTAGATATATTACATGTTTGCTTGCTTCTATCTTTATTTCAGTTTTACTTTAGTCTTTTCCACGCCATCAAGCTATTTTCTATCACCGTTACCACTTGTATTTCACTATCTCTTCGCCGAACTAGTACACCTATACACCTGACAAGTGTATTGGGTGTGTTGGGGACACAAGAGACTTCTTGTATCTTGATTGTAGGGTTGCTTGAGAGGGATACCTTTGACCACTTCCTCCCTGAGTTCGATAAACCTTGGGTGATCCACTTAAGGGAAAACTTGCTGCTGTTCTACAAACCTCTGCACTTGGAGGCCCAACAACTGTCTACAAGAATAGAAGTGCGTAGACATCAGCCACGTAAAACTTGCAATGGATAAATTAGAAGCGTCTAGTTTAGATTGTTGCTGGGCTAGTGTCATGATATGGTAATGTTGTAAGTTGATGTATATATGATACTCTTACAACACACCTAAACGTGTAATTTCCATAGACCTTGAACTTACACACAAACGGATGATAAATATCATACCACGATGCACATGATAGTGATCATATGCAAAGACCATATCATCTCACTTTACACATATGATGTTTTCATCTTGTTTGGTGTTTTAGTAGCATTATAAGATGACCCCTCATTTAGATATCAAGATAAAAATGTGTTCTCCCTTGAGTATGCACCGTTTATGTTTGGCTGCTTCAAGACATCACGTGGATATCGGGTGTACTTGAATCCACGGTCATATTTCGAGTGTAAGAAAGTTTTACACATGTGAGTACTAAGGTTCTTACTTGGCGAGCCTAGCATGTACAGACATGGCCTCGGAACACGGATCGAAAGGTTAAGCTTGAGTCATATATTTGATATGATGCCCATATAGATGCTCGCCTTTGAAACTACACCGACTCACGTGATGATCGGACTTGGTGTAGTGGATTTGGTTCATGTAATCACCAAAAATACACAAGGGATGTTGTTTTTGAGTGGGAGTTCATTCGTAATTTGGATTAGTTGAAATCGATCTATCATAAACTTAGTCTAAACTTTACAAATTCTGTTGTAGATGGCACCACCTGCTTTTAATTTCAATGTGTTCATGGAGAAAGAGAAACTTGCGACGAATGGTAGCAACTTTACCGACTGGGCCATGAATTTGAGGATCCTCCTCAATGTTGCACACAACCTATATGTGCTAGAAGCGCAGCTAGGCCCCCCACCAGATCCTGATGCCCCTAGCGAAGAAAAGAATATCTATTTGACTCGTCAGGAGGACCACAAATTAGTTCATTGCGGCATACTGTATGGGTTAGAGCCAGAACTTCAAAAGCACAACTACCCCAAGTATTTGGCAAACAAGAAGGCCGGCAAGGAAAACAAATGTATATATGATATACATGTTATTGATGTGTACTTTAATAGTACTCGTAGTAGCACTTGGGTATTTGATACTGGATCAGTTGCTAATATATGTAACTCGAATCAGGGGCTACGGAACAAGCGACCGCTAGCAAGGGGTGAGGTCAAGATGCGTGTCGGCAATGGATCAAGAGTTGATGTGATCATTGTCGGAACGCTGCCTCTCCACCTTCCATCGGGATTAGTTATAGACCTGAATAATTGTTATTTGGTGCCTGCACTGAGCATGAACATTATATCTGGATCGTGTTTGATGCGAAGTGTTTATTCATTTAGGTCTGAAAACAATGGTTGTTCGATTTATATGAATGATATCTTTTATGGTCATGCACCTGTGATGAATGGTTTATTTCTATTGGATCTCGATAATAGTGTTACACATATTCGTAATGTTGATGCTAAAAGGATTAAACTTGATGATGATATATCTACATACATGTGGCACTGCTGTCTAGGTCATATTGGCATTAAACGCATGAAGAAACTCCATTCTGATGGACTTTTGGAATCATTTGATTTTGAATCATTTGATACATGTGAGCCATGCCTTATGGGCAAGATGACTAGAACGCCATTTTCCGGTTCAATGGAACAGGCGATAGATTTATTGGAAATCATACATACTGATGTATGTGGTTCAATGAGTGTGTCGGTGCGAGGTGGATATCGTTATTTTGTTACTTTCACGGATGATTTAAGTAGATACGGGTATATCTATTTGATGAAACACAAGTCTGAAACCTTTGAAAAGTTCAAGGAATTTTAGAGTGAAGGAAAATCATCGTAATAGAAATATCAAATTTCTACGGCCTGACCGTGGAGGTAAGTATCTAGTTACGAGTTTAGTATACATATGAAGAGTGTGGAATAGTTTCACAACTGACACCTGCCAGAACACCACAACGTAATAGTGTGTCGGAACATCGTAATCGTACTTTATTAGATATGGTTCGATCTATGATGTCTCTGACTGACTTGCCACTATCATTTTGGGGTTATGCACTAGAAACCGCTGCATTCACTTTAAATTGGGCACCATCTAAATCCGTTGAAAAGACACCTTATGAATTGTGGTTTGGAAACAAACCTAAGTTGTCATTTCTTAAAGTTTGGGGTTGCGATGTTTATGTGAAGAAACTTCAGCCGGATAAACTCAAACCCAAAGTGGAAAAATGCATCTTCATAGGATACCCTAAGGAAACTATCGGGTATTCCTTCTATCACAGATCCGAGGGCATGTTTTTTGTTGCCAAGAATGGATCCTTTCTAGAGAAAGAGTTTCTCGCGAAAGGTGTGTGTAGTCGGAAGGTAGAACTCGAAGAGGTTATAGAATCTTCTCTTCATGAAATGGCGAGTAGCGCAGTGCCGGAAATTTTTCCGGAGTTGATTTCACCAAATGAAGAGGGAACTAATGATAATGATCATGAAACTCTGAAAGAGGATACTACCAAACCCCGCAGGTCAAGCAGGACACATGCAACTCCTGAACTATACGGAAATCCTGTTATGAATTTCATGGTTGATGAAGTAGATGACCCTGTAAAGTATGAAGAAGCTATGATGAGCTCGGATGCCAACAAATGGCTAGACGCCATGAAATCCAAGATGGAATCCATGTATGAAAACTAGGTTTTGACCTTGGTGGACTTACCTCATGACCAAAAGGCTGTTGAGAATAAATGGATTTTCAAAAGAAAAACTGATGCTGATGGTAATGTAACCATCTATAAAGCTCGACTTGTCGCAAAGGGGTTTCAACAAATTCAAGGAGTTGACTACGACAAGACATTCTCTCCCGTAGCGATGCTTAAGTTAGTTAGGATTATGTTAGCAATTGTTGCATATTTCGATTATGAGATATGGCAGATGGATGTCAAAACTGTGTTCCTCAATGGCATCATTGAAGAAGAGTTGAATATGATACAACCAAAGGGTTTTGTCGATCCTAAGGATGCTGACAAGGTATGCAAGCTTCAGCGATCCATCTATGGACTGAAGCAAGCATCCCAGAGTTGGAATCTCCGCTTTGATGAGGTGATCAAAGAGTTTGGATTTGTCCAAACTTATGGAGAGGCTTGTATTTACAAGAAAGTGAGTGGGAGAAATGTGGCATTTCTAATATTAATTATATGTGGATGACATATTACTGATTGGAAATGATGTAGATCTTTTAAACTATGTTAAAAGTTATCTAAACAACAAATTTTCGATAAAGGACCTAGGTGAAGCGTCATACATATTAGGCATAAAGATCTATAGAGATAGATCAAGGCGCCTAATAGGGCTATCATAGAGTACATACTTGATAAGATTTTAAAGAAGTTTAAAATGGACGAAAGTAAGAAGGGGTTCTTACCTATGTTACAAGGCAAGACATTGAGTAAGACTCAAAGTCTGGCTACGACGGAAGAAAGAGAGATAATGGATAAGATCCCCTATGCTTCATCCATAGGATCTATAATGTATGCCATGATATGTACAAGACCGGATGTGGCACATGCTATTAGTTTGACTAGTAGGTACCAATCTGATCCAGGAATGGAACACTGGATATCAGTCAAGAATACCTTAAGTACTTAAGAAGAACTAAGGAAATGTTTCTTGCATACGGAGGTGAAGAAGAGCTGGTCACTAATTGTTATGTCGATGCTAGCTTTGACACTGATCCAGATGACTCTAAGTCTGTATCCGGATACGTATTTCTCATGAACGGAGCAGCAGCTGGTTGGAGGAGCTCCAAACAACCTGTGGTGACAAGATTAACGATGGAGGCGGAATATATTGCTGCTTCAGAAGCAGTGCAGGAAGCAGTTTGGATGAAGGAGTTCATAACCGAACTAGGTGTGGTTCCTAGTGTGTTGGACCCAATGGTTATCTATTGTGACAACAATGGAGCCATAGCCAACACCAAGGAACCAAGGTCTCACAAGAATTCCAAGCATATTAAGCATCATTTTCACTCCATCTGCGAGCATGTCAAGGATGGAGATATAAATATTTGTAAAGTACACACGGATCTCAATGTAGTAGATCCGTTGACTAAAGTTCTCCCTAGGGCAAAACATGATCAGCACCAGAACTCTATGGGTGTTAGATTTATCACTATGTAACTAGATTATTGTCTCTAGTGCAAGTGGAAGACTGAAGGGAATATGCCCTGAGAGGCAATAATAAAGTTGTTATTATATGTATTCCAAGTATATGATAGATGTTTGTTTTGCATGCTATAATTGTATTAATATGGAAATTTTAATACATGTGTGTTTAATAAACAAATATAAAGTTCCTAGTTATGCCTCTCTTTGAACTAGCTCGTTGATTAACAAGATGATAAAATTTTCCTGATCATGGACATTGGATGTTGTTAATAACAAGGTCACAACATTTGTGAAATGATGTGATGAACATTCATCCGAAGTATAGCATTACGATCAAAGTCACTGTGTTTATATTGCTATAACATCATACAGAGTAATACTAGTCCTTAGACCATGAGATCATGTTAATCACTAACACCGAAAGAGTATCTTGATAACATCAAACGTCACACCGTGAAAGGGTGACTATAAAGGTGGGTTCAGTGCTACGAAAGTGTTATGTAGAGGCTCATGGATCAAGAGTGGGATTTGTCAATCCAGATGACGGATAGATATACTCTGGGCCCACTTGGTGATATCACATTAGGATAGCTTGCAAGCAAGTGATGTGATCACTAGAATGTTATATCACGGGAACAAGAAGAGAGTGCATGTCGGTAACGAGATCAAACTAGGTATGGAGATACCGATGATCGAATCTCGAACATGCAATATATCGCGAGATAAAGGGATTAAGTTACTAGCATTAAAGGTTCTCACAACCACAGAAGTCATCGTTGAATGTGTAGGAGTCAGAATGGATCTCCAGGTCCCGCTTCTGATTATTGATCTGAGAGGGGTCTCGATCATATCTGCATTATTCATGAACCATAGGGTGACATACTTAAGGGTAGCCAACACCATTTAGAGCAAATATGTTTCAGACGAAAGAATCGCAAATCGCTAGAATTATTTCAATGGACACTAGAATTATTTCGGGTGAAATTGCTAAAATTGGTTCTGTATGTGATATTGAAATATTGCAGGGGGTTTTATGTGAAAAGTAATTAACAAAATTCTGAATAAAATAAATAAAATAGTTTTGTTAAATGAGAGTTGCATTAAATTTTGTGGAAATTTAATGCATATGAGTGGGATTTTTGAGTGGAGAAAATGGAGGGGAAATTTATGTGAGTGAGCTTCCACCACATGAATGAGGAAGAGGTGGGGGCACTCCCCCATGGGCGCCGGCCATGGGAGGGGGGCAGCCCCCTCTTCTATAAAAGGCCCCCTCTCCCTCCTTCTCACTCACACCTCCTCGTGAAGGATCTCTCTCCCCCTCTAGATATATTTCCCCATGGTCTTGGATTAGCGAGATACATGTTCTTGGTGGCATTTTGTCTAGAAGGAGTTGATGCTTCCGCTGATTCACTGGAGCGAGGAGGTGGAGGTTGTTCGGTGGCCTGAACGTGTGTGTGAGGATGGATGCACTGCTGATTTGCGGCGCTAGGACTTCCACACGATCTTGAGATCGGCAAGCATTCGACTACATCATCCATGAGTTCAAGCTCGTTAACAAAGCTTTGTTGTTCTTCAAGGGTATGTTCTCTATGGATGTATATCCACCCTTTGCTTGTATCTAATAGATAGATCCTGGCGTATAATAATTCCCATCGTAGGAAATTTTTGATTTCTATGCTGCGAACCCAACAGTTACAGTTTAGGGCATACGTGGAGGGCATATTCCCCGAATATGCTTCTCCCAAAATAGCAAAGAGGTGTGCTCATTTTCCCTTCGTAAGCTGTCCAGATGCCATGGCCTAAGCCTCTCTGAACCCCTCACGTAAGCCTCTGCGGCGCCGTGTCACCTGACCAAGAACGGTCTGGCGACGTCACCTTTGTCGGCCAGGACCGCCAGTCCTTGCCTGTGTCTTCTGCCCTCACTCTATAGTGGAGAGAGAAAAGCGCTGATCATGGAAGATACCTTCCTTATTCTGTAAGCCAAGTTGTAACCCGGCTGATGCCTGGCTAACTCGACCCTGATAGTACCTGAGTGAGTTGAGGGTGCCAACATATGCTTAATATCGGCCGAGGTAACGTTGGGTGAACGCCACCTAGGCCGAGTTGACCGTAACTCGGTCGGCCTTAAGATACGTCGGCCAGTAATTGCTTTGGCTTCTCCGTACTTCGGCATACCTTGCCTTTATACTCTGGCTTGACCCTACCTAGGGTCACCCCCCCAACATTAGTCCCCAAAGTTGGTGCGGTCTTACCAACTTCAGCTGTTAAGGCCACAATAGGTTCAACCCTTTGATTCTTTGCTCTTCTCGCCGAGATACCCTTATGTCGGTATGCTCCAAACTTAACTCGGCTACTTAGTTTAGTGACTTGATGTTTTCTTTGATTTCCCTTGGCTCTTTCTAAGTTACCCCTTGTTGGTCGGGTTATACTCTCTCTTCCGGGTTATACTCTCTCTTCCGGGTTAGCCCACTTAGATGCTTTCCTTCTCATGTACACTTCCTTGCATCCTATGTGGAAGGTAATCATTACCTTTGCCTCATTTTAAGGGCTTGTGGGTCAGTTACTGTGCGTGCTATCAGGGATTACTATGCGGCAGTCAAATCGTGGGCGCCTCTTCGATAACCACAGAGCCATGTTGCATCACACGATCCGTTGCGCTGTGTGTCCCCTTATGTGGCTTGCTCCTGATTGGTTCCCTTGGTGAATACATGGCCACACCGTGTGGCTCGCTGCACCCTACGATCCCACTACCCCACTAGGGGTGTGGTTAAATAGGGGAGCGGGGGCACCCCTTAGCCACTTCCCTGCTCACCTCTGCCTCTGCTTCTTCTTCTTCTTTGTTGTGCTGCTGCCACCGCTGCTTCTAGCTTAGCGACAGTGCCACCGCTGCCGTTCTCTACTCCTCTCTTGCTCCGCCGCTGCTCCTCTGCTCGCTGTAGCCACGGGGCCGCGTCAATCGAGGCCTTTATCCCCCACTTCAGATTACATCTGTGAAGGGGAAGATCTGGAGATGCCACAGGATATGGCCACCATCAAGGAGCACGAAGAGGGCAGTGCCGCCCACGAGCGTGGTGCCTGGGCCGGCTCCTGGGTGTGCCAAGATGACATAGATTGGCTCTTCAAGACCCTCCACGTCCCCGCCGGGGTTAGCTGTCACATCCTCGCCGATGAACTTGCCCCTACTCTTGAGCCTGGTGAGCACGTGGGTTTCCTTTCCCACTTCCAGCACGGCTTCGGCCTTCCTATTAGCAATTTCTTCCATGATTTTCTCACTACCTTCGTCTTCAACCTCGCCATATTCCTGCGAACACCATCACCTCCCTCTCTGCTTTTGTTTTCGGGGTTGAGGGCTATCTCGGCCTGTGACCCTCAATTCACATCTGGTACAAGTTCTTTGGCTTCAGGGCCAACATCGTTCCAAATAAGGAACTTTGCCCCGTCGACAAATCTTTGACCCAGTGTGGGGCAGCTTCCATTTCACCTCAGCGAGACTCCATGTTTCCCCAAGTTAGCGGCTCGGAGTCTTGTAAAGGGTGGGCCAAAATGTTCTTCTATGTGAAGAACGATACCTTGGAGGACAAGATTTGGCTACCTCCTTTCTCCATCGACATCCCTGATAGGACTAAGTGGGGACGGATCCTGAAGAAGTCCAGCACCTTAAGTCATTTGGTAGCGAAACACATCATCGAGTTGAAAACATTGGGGATGTCCGGCGAGGATCTGATGGTCACCTTCATCCAGAGTCGAATCTCCCTGCTGCAGTAGTGCACTCACAAACTTTGCCACATGAGCGGGCAATCGACCCCAACCGAACCTCGTCATTCGAGCTCTCCAACTCTCAGATCTTCCACCGAGTTAAGGCTATCTTCAAGACTCAAATGACCAAGGATTGGGAGTGGGGGTTTCAACATTTCAGCCGAGATAGGCCAGCTCCCATGGTACATCTCTTATGCGACCCTTTTTCCATTCTGCAGTTTATGTTGGCCCATATCATTTACATGACCCTCCTGCCTTATTCATTACAGATGTTTCTCCAGCAAACAATAGAGAACACTGTGATGCCGTCTCTAAAGTGGGGAAAGGATCGGGATACCTCGGATTTGGAGGAGCCGGACTCCGAGATGTTCATGCCTACTGTTGACTCTAGATCTAGCCGATACTCTGGTAAGACCTCTGTCTTAAGGGATTGGCTGGACGATGATGGAGATGATGATGATTGTGAAGTTCTTGAGGTATTTGATCTGATGCCTATCTCATATGCTTTTCCGGCTGATCTGACTCCAGCTAACCCGGCCGATTAGGTCCACACTGATCCCCCTCTTGCTGTGGGTGAACAAGTCCCTGTGAAAAAGCGAGTTGCTACTTTGGCTCCCGCTTCTGAACCACCCAGGGCCAGGAAAAGATAGAAGAAACCCAGCAACAAGGTTGCCAGCAAGCCTCCTGTTAAGGCCACCATTCGGAGAGCCCCAAAGCCCAAGGATCCACCTACCGCATCTGAGTAAGTTCTTCTTTCCTTTCTTGTCTTTTGAGTAGCATATATATTTTATACATATTTCTTGTTTCTCTCTCTGTCCTAACTTGACACTTATTTTTATCTGACTCGGCAGGGCCCCCAAGGATATTTCCTAGAGCGGTTCGAGCATAGCTTCTCCTCTACGCGTGGATCCACCCTCACCTTGTCGTGCTGAAGCTCCTGTTTTGAACCCCATCCGGGATACTTCTCCCGCTACACCGAACATCAATTCACCTCGTCTAGAGGAGGGCAATGTCAGCACGGACGAAGGGGGCACCACCGAGGATGTGACTATTTTGGACCAACCAAGTGTTCCCTTTGCTCAGCAGCAACTAGATGATGGTGCCAGCAACATCGGCACCGAGAAAGACTCTACCAAGGTGCCGGTTAGTTTGGCACCGACCCTAGATCAGCCTCAGACTCAAATTCCTCCAGTTCCAGTTTCAAGTTCTTCTCCCAAGCACCTCCTGCCCCGTCCGAGTCTCCAAAGACTCAGCGAGAAGACCAGACTCGGCCCAAGCCTCAAACTAAGTCCTCCGCGCCAGCTTCTTCGTTCGGAGCGCAACCTTCAGCCCCGTTAAGCCCACTGCCGAGGCAACCAAAGCTACAACCAAATGACCAAAGGCTAGGTCTGGGCAGCGCACCCTAGCGTCTATGATGCAAAAGGGGAGCGCTACCTCTGACCCAACTCTGTACAAGCAACTCACTCTGCATTCTAGTCCGGCCGCTGCCAAGGTTGCACGCCAAGCTGTGCATGAGAAAGGGTTAGTACTGGCTCGAACTCTCAGTGGTGGGAGCCTCGGCTCACTCGCTGAGTATGCTGAGAACTGGAACAATGACGAATAAGTTGATATCAGCTCCGATAACCCAAAAAGTTTGGTCCCGTGGAGATTGGCGCCCAGATGAATATAGCTACCAAAGCCATTTCTTACGCTAGCAAGATGATGGAGGTAAACTTTTTAGCCATCCTTTTACATATGCTCAAGTATTTTTAGATATATCCTCGAGTCCCCGAGCCTCCGGGGGATTAACATGTTACTTGTTCGGATGCTCCAAATAAACTTGTGAAATTTTTCTCTAACTTGTTCCCAAATCCGAAGTGCTTTAACTAGGTTAAATTCCTTAGTAGCTTCAAATATCCAATCACTTAGAGCCGGGTTAAGTTCCACTTGACCCGGATCTGAATAACTTCAAATATTCACTCACCTAGAGCTGGGTTAAGTTCCACTTGGCCTGAGTCTTGAGTAACTTCAAATATTCACTCACCTAGATCCGGGTTAAGTTCCACTTGGCCTGGATCTTGAGTAACTTCAAATATTCACTCACCTAGAGCCGGGTTAAGTTCCACTGGGCCTGGATCTTGAGTAACTTCAAATATTCACTAACCTAGATCTGGGTTAAGTTCCACTGGCCCGGGTCTTGATTAACTTCAAATATTCACTCTCCTAGAGTCGGGTTAAGTTCCATTTGGCCCGGGTCTTGAGTAACTTTGAATATTCACTCACCTAGAGCCGGTTTAAGTTCGACTTGGCCTAGGTCTTGAGTAACTTCAAATATTCACTCACCTAGAGCCAGGTTAAGTTCCACTTGGCCCGGGTCTTGAGTAACTTCAAATATTCACTCACCTAGAGCCGGGTTAAGTTCCACTTGGCCCGGGTCTTGATTAACTTCAAATATTCACTCACCTAGAGCCGGGTTAAGTTCCACTTGGCCCGGTTCTTGAGTAACTTTGATTTTCCTTATTATCCTTGAAGTAACATTTTCCTTTGCAGATCACCACCAACCGTCGCACCGCCGAGTTCCAACAGCTTCTAGACTCACACAAAGAGCTTTCTTCAAAGCATAAGGCCTTGCTTCCTGAGCTGAAGAAGAAAGGTAAAGTTATCTCTTTGGAATTTTCATTCTTACTTTGCTTCATCTCGGCTCGCTGAATTAATTTGTGACTCGGATTTTGCAGCCAATGTTAAAGCCTAGAACGAGGCGCTGAAGAAGGAGGTGGCCAAGCTGAAAGGTACTTTCCCTTCATGTCTCATCCTATATCCTTTTCATTTCGATTTAGCAGGTTATTATACCTCGGCTCTGCTGGGTCAAAAAATGATTGCAGTGTCTCTTCAAGATAGCGTGCCCCTTCTTGACATGATGCTCCATTTTCTCGAACAAGCAGGGCAACATCAGGCCTAGCTAAAGGAGAAGGACGATGAGATCCTCCGGCTTCATGCCGAGAATGAGAAGCTCCAACGGCTCCATAAAACTGAGCTTCAGAAATTAGACTAGGAGTTCTTCGATGCTAAGGTTCATCTCACGGGCCAACTTGATAAGAGCAAAGGACTTCTCCAAGAATCTGAAGCCAAAGTTGAGTCGCTGAATACCGCTCTCGAGGAATTCCGGAAGAACCAGGCAGCTTGGCTGTCTCAGCTGACCCGGATCCACGGCCTCATAGCTAGTAAGTTCCTTATTCCAAGTTTGCTTATTTCTACCGAGGTTACTCCTCTTATTGCATTTTCTATATTGCTTTTTGTTTGTACTTTCGGAGGATTTTCCTTAGTCCAAGGCCCGCTTCGATGTTGCCATCAACAATGTCCAAGAGAAGAGAGCTAAAGTCGGCCCTATCTTAGAAGAAATAACCATTGACGAGTCCTTGGCTAGTCTTGTGGCCTGCCTCAGACCCATGAAGATCTTCGGGGTGGGTCTCCTCCGTGCTGCCATCCATGCTTTTCACACTCGGTGGCCGGGTGAAGCCGATCCGAAGGGATTTGCTCTGTTAATCGAGAAACTTCAGGAAAGTAGCACCCAACTCAGCTTGTGGCGAGAATCTGCTACCCATGCTAGATCTAATACGGCATTATCCTTTGTGCTCTCCTGGTACGAAGACATTAATCTCAATGTACTTGGTCGCCTACGAACCGGATCCAAGTGGACCAATGATCCGGCCTGCATCGCCCAACGCAAGGCTCACACCTATGACCTTATCCAATATGCCCATTTTCATGAATGGAACGAGGGGCCGAGCTTCCTTGAAGTCATCGACGATCAATACGTTGAAGGAGATGCGGCCGAGGAGAAAGAAGATTCGGATTACGCCGAGGATATCAAGGATGCCGAGGATGCCAAGGCTAATCCGGATGACAAAGCTAAAACCGAGGCTCCCCATGCTGAGGACAACTTGCCTCCCCCTATTGCAGATAGTTCGACCGCTGCTACTCCTTGAGTAACAAAACTTTGAAATTTGTTAAATCCCCGGTATGCCAGGTGCAGATGTAATGAACAATGTGTTATTTTGCTACAACTTATGTTTTTATGCTGGATTAACTTGGATGAAGTCCTCGAGTTTCATTTTCTTGTTCTTTCAATTCAATGATTCGACTCACGTCTACCTTGATTTGGTGTTTGACTTACGAGTTCGAGGTTCAAAGAATTGATCTAACACTACTTGAAACTTTAGGATTAGCTCAAAGTAACTTATCAAAATAAACTAAGTACATGGGTTAGTCAAAAAACAAACATCGGCTCGATTATGTTCCTTTTCCTTAGTCGTTTTTCATATGCCTTGCAATTCCAAACTTGTTCTCTTGCTTGCCATGAAGCGAATTCTTGTTGGACAGTAGCAGGTTGAACAATTAGCTTTTGGTGCCGAAATACTACTAACTCGGCTAAGGTATAAGTAATTTAATCCAGCCGACATATAAAAAGTAAATACAGAAAAAGACAAATATTATTAAGGTAATCCCCGCGTTTCTGCTCGAGGTGCCGAGATTTCATTGGTAAGCTCATTGTCGACATACATGCTGACATGAGAGAGTTCGGAATACATACACTTATTCTGAGTGTAAAATGGACGAAGTAACACTACATTCCATGGCCTCTTTGATTCCTTGCTGGACCTTTCTGCCTTGTTCTTCTCCTATGGTTGTGCATCAATGAGGTAATATGCATCATTGTGTAGCGCTTTGCTCATGATGAATGGCCCTTACCATGGGAGGGACAACTTATGCATGCCGACAGTGTGCTGCACCATCCGAAGTACCAGGTCTCTTTCCCGGAAGACTCGGGGGCTCACTTTCCGGCTATGATAGCGTCGGAGATTTTGCTGATAAATGGCGGATCTAGATAGTGCCAATTCTCTCGCTTCTTCTAGTAGATCAACATCACTTTGCCGGGCTTCTTGCGCTTGTGCTTTTGTGTATTGGGTGACCCTAGGCGAGTCATGCTCTATGTTGGCTGGTAGTACAGCTTCTGCCCCATATACAAGAAAAAATGGCGTGTAGCCCGTTGATCGATTCAGAGTTGTTCTTAAGCTCCATAATACGCTGGTAGTTCATCTTTCCAACACCCTGCTGATCTTTGCAGTGGCTTAATGAGCCAGGGTTTTATCCCGGGCAGTACTAGTCCATTGGATCTTTCCACTTGTCCGTTTGATGTGGGGTGGGCCACTGATGCGACATCTAGCTGAATCTTCTTATCTCGGCAAAACCAGGCAAATGCTCCTTCAACAAAGTTGGTGCGATTATCTATTATGATACTGTGTGGATAGCCGTATCTCAAGATGATATCCTTGAGGAACATCACGACAGTAGCTCCATCACACTTTCTTATTGGCTTTACTTAAATCCACTTTGTAAACTTGTCCACCATGACTAAGATGTGAGTCATGTTTCCCTTAGCCGGCCTAAATGGTCCAACCATATCCAAGCTCGACAAAAAAAATGGCCAAGTGATTGGTATAGTTTTCAGTTTCGACATTGGAAGATGTGCCTTGGTAGCATATCTCTGACAACCATTACATTTCCTCACTAGTTGTTCGGCTTGCTCCAAGGCACTTGGCCAGTAAAACCCATGCCGAAAAGCTTTTGCCACTACAGCCCTAGACGAAGCATGATGCCCACATTCCCCCTGATGAATATCTCAGAGGATGTCTAGCTCTTCTTCCGGGTCAACACATCGTTGTAGGACACTTGTGACACTTCTCTTGTATAACTCGTCATTGATTATAGTGTATTCCTTTGCTCTTATCTGCACTTGCCTTGAGAGTATCTCATCACTTGGCAAAGTTCCTTCATTCAAGAATTCAAATGTTGGCTGCGCCCATGCTGGTACAGCACGGGTTGGGAAAATTACTTCGTCAACTTCCATAGGATCTACCGACATAACCTCTGCCGTATCAAGTTGAATAGTCCCCGGGTTCTGCAAAGCAGTCCCCGGGTTTATGAAGGCAGTCCCCAGGTTTGTGGTGGTAGTCCCCGGGTTTGCCGAGGTATTCCCCCAGTCAATGTCCATTGGGGTAGCTTATGATCTAGGGTTTGCCGGGATATAAATTGATTCGGATTCTAGTGAAGGGGTAATAGATGGTTTCCTTAGATGCTCCAAAGCAATCCCTGATGGGATGGCCTGCCGAGATGAACCCAGTTTAGATAACACGTCAGCTGCTTCATTGTCAGCTCTTGGCACATGATGGAATTCTCATCCCTCAAAGTAACCACATATCTTCTGGACATGAAGTATATACAGAGCCATGTTTGCATCCAACGCATTCTAATGACCAGAAACTTGCTGCACCACCAAATCTGAATCTCTGAAACATTCTATTCGACATATCCCAATTTCTTTCGCCACCTTTAAGATGTGCATGAGCGCCTCGTACTCGGCCACATTATTTGAAGCTCGGAAATGGATCTGAAGCACATACTTCAGTTGGTCCTTCTTGGGCAAGGTAAGGACTACCCCGGACCCTAATCCGTCCTTCAACTTTGATCCATCAAAGTGCATCCTCCAGTAATTTAAATTCGACAAAGGTGGTTCTTATTGCATCTCGGCCCAATCTATGAAAAAGTCAGCCACTACCTGAGACTTGATTGCGTCTCTTCTATCATATTGTGGGGCATAAGGGTATAACTCAATTTCCCATTTCACGATGCGGCCACTTGCGTCCTTGTTGCTCATTATCTCAGATATAGGTGCTTCACATATCACCTACATGGGGTGTTCTTCAAAATAGTGCTTAAGCTTCTTGGCTGCCATATAGACACCATATGCCATCTTTTGTTAATGAGGATAGTTCTTCTTTGAAGCAGATAGCACTTTGCTTAGGTAATACACAGGCCTTTGCACCGACTTACCTTCCTCGTCACGCTCCACCACTATCACAACACTTACGACTCGGTTAATCGCTGCTATATAGAGCAACATCGGCTCTTTGGATAATGGCGAGGCTAACACAGGTGCAAAGGCTAGCATCTTTTTAAGCTCATGAAATGCACTATCTACTTGTGGTGTCCATACAAATTTATCCGACTTTTTCATCAGCTGATAGAGAGGCAATGCCTTTTCTCCTAGCCGACATACGAACCGACTTAGTGATGCCAGGCATCCACTAAACTTATGGACATCATTAAGGCACTTCGGAAATTCCATTCTTTCAATAGCCTGGATCTTAGTCAGGTTATCTTCGATACCTCAGCTACACACGAGGAAACCAAGTAACTTTCCCGCCGGGACACCAAAGGTGCACTTCTTCGGGTTAAGCTTCATTTGGAACATCCCGAGGTTCACGAATATCTGCCGGATATCATCTAGGAGTGTTTTGCTTTCCTTGATTCTTATCACCACATCATTGACATATACTTAGAAATTCTTGCCAACTTGGTCGTGTAAAGATTTCTGCATGCATCTTTGCTACGTTGCCCCTGCATTACGTAAGCCAAATGGCATAGTGCGATAGCAATAAGCCCCATACAGGGTGATAAATGCAATTTTTATTTGATCATCTAGATTCAAAGGTATATGGTGGAAACCAGAATAAGCATCTACAAATGACAACAGTTCACACCCAGTGGTCGAATCAATGACCTGATCTATCCTCGGCAGTGGGAATGGATCTTTTGGACACGCCTTATTCAGGTTCATATAATCAATACACATACGCCACACCACTGCTATATTTGGATCATCCTTCTTCTTTTCCAAAGCACCAAATTAGATAGCCAATCTAGATAGAGCACTTCCCTGATAAACCCGACTGCAATGAGCCGAGCTATCTCATCACCAATGATTTTTCTCCTGTCTTTGGCAAAGCGACGGAGAGGTTGCTTCATCGTCTTTGCTCCGAGTCTTACGTGCAGAGAGTGCTTGGCTAACTCCCTCTGTACACCTTGCGGATCCTGTGTGGACCAAGCAAAGGTATCCCGATTCTCATGGAGGAAGCTGACGAGCTTGCTTTCCTATTTATCGTCAAGCCCGGCACCAATAGTTACGGTGCGCTCTGGGGACTGATCATCAATAGGAACCTTCTTGGTATCTTTTGTCGGCTGAAATGAGAACTTCCATGTGGGTTACTTAGAGCCGACATGTTCAGCTGGGCGGACTAAGCCAATGCTATCACGAGTGACTTAGACAAGTTTGACCCGGCCAAAGCACATTCCATTGAGCGCCTGAAGTCCCCTGTTATGGTGATTACTCCATTTGGCCCTGGCATTTTCATCTTCAAGTAACTAATGTGGTCACTTGCCATAAACTTTGAGAGAGCAGGTCTGCCGAGGAACGCATGATAAGCACTATCCAAGTCCACAACTTCAAACTCCAAATTCTCAGTTCGGCAATTCTCCCTTGTGTCGAATAACACGTCTATTCGGACCTTACCACTAGGCTCGCAAGATATACCTGGCACAGTGCCATGGAAAGTTGTCTTTGTTGCCTAGAGCATATTCTCTGAGAGTCCCAACTTGTGCATAGTATACTTATACAAGATATTAATACTACTTCCATTGTCAATCAACACCTTGGAAAACCTCACGTTGATGTTCGGCCCAATGAAAGTCGAGTCAAGCACGAACGCATAAGATCCGAGACTCGGCATGAGCCTGGGATGATACTTGATACTCCATGTGATCTCTTGGTCAGACCAAGGCATGTACCTCATCACAGCTGGCATAATTGCATTCACTTCCATATGTCGGTGCTGCACGCTCTTTCTGTCAGTTTCTTCCGTGGTAAACACCCAGTAACTCTGATGGTGTTCCCTGTAATCATTTCTCCCATCATTGCTGGGGTACCTTTGGTTCTTCTAGTGTTGGTTCTCCACATGATCACTGCATCCCTTCTGTCGTGATTTTCATACCTCGATGGAGGTGGTGGTAACATCTGTTGCTGTCCATTTGGTCCTATGAGCTGTTGCTACCGAGGTGCATCATGCCGAAGTGCATCATGTCGAGGTGCCTGAGCATTCACTGAGCTACTTTGCTCTATCTTCCTCATCCACTCACACTTCCGAGTCGTGTGGTTCGCCGGGTTACTTGGGTTCGACTTGTGGAACTTGCATGGTTGATCCATCATAGCTTCATACGTATACCTTGGCCTATCCTTCCTTTCTTGCCATTGCTTTTTCTTCTCGGCCATCCAAGGCTTTTCTCCTTCATTCTTCTGAGTCCACTGTTGGCTGATGTTCTGTTCTCACTGACTATTCCCAGCTCTGGGTTGATCTTGATCCACTGCTACAACTTGCTGTGAACCATACTTGTAATCCAGCCTTTCATCTCTCCTCTTACTTCGGAAATCATTTCGTCGGATGCTCTAGCTCCATCTCAGGGATAATACTCTTCATTTGATCCATTGGACACAAGCCAAGGTTGAGTTGGGTCTCCCAACACATACGAGTCAGCAATCCTGATTGGTTCAGCCAACATAGTTGGCATATCCCTTTGCAGCCTCTACCACAACATGCTTCCATATCTGCATCCTTGTGTGAACCAAGCAATAGCTTGTGACTCGTTTACCCCTTCACATGAATTGCGCATGTTGCACCAGTGAGATAAGAACTCCTGGTCTATCTCATTCAGTCGTTGCTTACACATTGCTAGTTGTTGCGGCCTATTGGGCCTCTTGTATGTACTTGTGAAGTTGCTAATGAACATCTCTTCGAAATCTATCCAACAGTTTATGCTTCCTACTGGAAAATTATTAAGCCATATCCTCGCTGGTCCTTCCAGCATCTCGGGTACGTATCTCACAGCCCATCTCAAATTTCCTTTGGCAATGTTCACTTCGGTGGCATAATCAATCAACCAATCTTCTGGCTTCGTACTGCCGTCATATGTCTTTGTCCCTCTGGCCAACTGAAAGTTCGGCACATGAGGTTCTCTCATAATCCGAGGTCTGAAGCATGTTGGACCCGGTTGACCATGTCCCTCTATCATTTCTGACCTATAAATCCGGTCCAACTTTAACCTTGCATCATCTGGCTGCAGGTTCCTGTTTCCCAACCTTGACCCTATCACATGGTGATCCGGACTAGGAAACCCAGCATCGGCCATTGCCGAATAACCATCATTATACCTATCTTGACCTGGACGAATATATTACTGTTGCATAGTTGGGCCGACACTTTGCTATTGCCGAGGCATGTTTTGTTGTTGGTGCTACCGAGGTGGATTTTTTCCAGCTCCCGCCGAGTTACGCTGTCCAACATTGCCGTGCCCAGTGTTTCCCTGTCATTGGCCTTGGTTGTGGTTAACTCGCCCAACCTCACCTCAACTAGTACTATGGCGATCCTCGTCACACTGTATCACTTTTCCTTTCCCTCCCCTTGCCGGGTCATATGGGACCATCTGCTTATTTTTTATTCCTGAGGTAACTACCTCTTCTATTCTTTGCCATTCATGAGGGGACGATGCTACCCCAGCGGATTTTGCTGGAGCACGCACAGTCGAATGAACGACTTGGGAACCTCCTGCTCCTGCCGGTTTTGCCTTAACCATTTCCTCATCTTGTTAGCAACTCTCACCAGGTGATTAACTCTTTCCTGTTGCCTCTCCCTGGCTTCTCCGGTCAGACCCTCTAACTCGGATGCTGCTGCCTCTATAGCCCTGAGGTTCTTTGCCGGGGTACTGTACCTCAGTAGCCCTACCAACATAAGTGTAGCTGATTGTCCCGGCTTAGGCACATACTCCTTGTCTATCTCGCTGATGAGGTTTCTACCTCTAATTTTTACTCCATCCATGCGGGGTGGGACTAAGCCTATTTGCTTTTGCATACTCACGCAGCGTGATGTTCAACGGCTATTGAGATGCTGCCAACTTATTTGCACCCTCTAGCATTTTCTACCGAATCTCGTCCAGCTCGGCATGTGCCTGAGCCGGATCTTCTATAGGTGCTATGGGAGTGGCTAAGCTCTCTATTGCATGCTGCAACACTGAAAGGATCGTATGGGCACCTAGAGGGGGGGTGAATAGGTGCTACTTCAAATTTTACTCATTTTCAGTTTAGGGTTTGACACAAAAGGTAAATTCTCTAGATTATGCAACTATGGTGAATTTACCTATATGTCAAACTAACACATATATTAAGCAAGAACTATATAAGTAAAGTGCGGTAAAGGATAGAAGTAACCAAAGTTGAGCACACAGAGACACAAGGATTTGTTTCCCGTAGTTCCTTCCTTTTGAGGGGAATGATACATCCAAAACGTATCTACTTTTTCGAACACTTTTGCTATTGCTTTTCCTCTAAACTTGTGTTATTTGGATGCAACTAACACGGATTGATGCTGTTTTCAGCAAAATTTCCTTGGTGTCTAGTTTTTGTGCAGAAAATCAACTATCAGGAAAAATCCCGGAAAATATGCCAAAAATCCTATTTCGCCAGAAGACTCACGGAGCCAGAATACAAGATGGAGGGGGGCTGGGCCCAGGCCACACCATTCGGCCATGTGGCTAGTCCTAGCAGCGCCAGGTGGTGCAGCCACCCTGCACACACCCTCGTTCTCCCTCTTTGCCTATAAGTTTCCTTCTGACCTAAAAACTCAGGGGGGTTCGACGTTATTCTAGAAAGAGTTCTGCTGCGCCGCCACCACCAGATTCCACGATTCGGAACCAGAAGCTCCATTCGGGCACCCTGCTGGTATGGGGAATTGGAGGAGATCATCGCCATCATCATCACCATCGCTTCTCCATCGACCATCCATGTTTCCTCCATCTATGAGTGAGTGATCCCCCACTGTAGGCTATGGGGATGGTAGGGATTGGATGAGATCATTCATGTAATGGCATCGGATTGTTAGGGCATGGTGCCTAGTATCTACTATTAGTGCTTTTTGACTTTGTTGTGACTTGTTATGCTTAATGCTTGTCACTAGGGCCCGAGTGCCATGATTTTAGATCTGAACATGTTATTGATTCATTATGATAGTATTGTTTATGGTCTTACCTGCAAGTTCTATACACACGTTGTTGTCCGGAACCAATGGCCCCGAAGTGATAGAAATCGGGATAACTGGAGGGAATGGCTTTGATGTGAGGATCACATGTGTTCAAGGAGTGTTAATGCTTTGCTCCGGTGCTCTATTAAAAGGAGCACCTTAATTGCCAGTAGTTCCCTTGAGGCCCCGCTGCAAACGGGCTGGCAGGACAAAAGATGTTGTGCAAGTTCTCATTGCGAGCACGTATGACTATATATGGAACACATGCGTAGGATTATTTAGTACTTGGATGCTTTATCTTATTTATCTGCAAATGCCCTATGTTCTGATTGCCATGTGAATTGTCTTGTCCATGCAACGCCCGTCCATCCATCCCTATGCCTACCGCGCTTTAATCCTACTGTTTACTGCTATTGTTACTACTGCCTTTACTTTTACTACTGCTATTGCTTTACTATTCCAACTACAAAACTGTTGCTACTGATAAACTGTTGTGGGCAAGATTGTTTCCAGGTGTAGCTGAATTGACAACTCAGTTGTTAAGGCTTATAAATATTCTTTGGCTCCCCTTGTGTCGAATCAATAAATTGGGTTTCACTTCCCTCGAAAATACTGCGATACACCCCCTATACTTGTGGGTCAGCAAGACTATTTTCTGGCGCTGTTGTCAGGGAGCATAGTTTTATTTATCAAGTCCACTTGGAATCATTATTGTTCACTGCCATCCATCCATCATGGGTAAGTCTTGTGATGGCAAGGTTCCTATTTTACCATCCACTACAAGAAGAGGTACGGTTCTGAACACCTCTATTGCTCTTGATTCACCATCTGTTATGAGTAAGCTCATTACACCACCACACACATGCTACACACAATGCTACTACTGCTGAATCTGAAACTTCTGATACTTTTGATGTTGCTTCTACTATATTTGATAAGAGTGGTTCATTAGGTCCTTTCCTAGATGCTATGATTGCTAGAACTATAGCTGAAAATACTGAAAATCCTAATGAAGACACTACTACACCTGTTAGTTCACCTGAGTCTAGAGAGAGCTATGATATCGAAGACGGTTATGTTGAGATGACCAATGAATTTATTAAAGAATGTCAAAACACCCATGATAGGAGTGCTGTTAAGAGTCTCCTTGAGAGGTGTACTATAAAACCCAAATTGTCTCCTAATGCTAAGTTTGCTGCATCTCCCATAAACATTAAAGATAAGGATTATGATTTCTCTCTTGATCTATCTTACATAGCTATTGTTGAGAAAGAACCTTTTTGTGGGACTAAGAATGAAAGTGCGGTAGCACAAATGACTGAGCTTTCTACCATGAGTGGCTTATTTTCTGATGAAATTAAGATGCGCACCTACTTTGTTGCTAAAATTTTCCCTTTTCACTAAAAGGAGAAGCTAAAACTTGGTTTAGTAATTTACCTCCTAGATCTATTGATAGCCCTGATTGCTTGATTAGTACTTTCCTACAGAAATATTTTCCTCCTAGTGCTAGACATGCTATTTTGCAGGAACTTTTTGATTTTAAACAGGGAGAAAAAGAGATATTGCCTGAATCATGGGCAAGGTTTTGTGCTTTGATTCATGCACCGGTTGGATGTCCATTACCTAAGAATGAGCTTCTTGATATATTTTATAATGGACTAACTGAAGAATCTAGGACATACCTGGATAATTGTGCTGATTGTGTTTTTAGGAATAGGACTCCCAAAGAATCTGAGGAATTAATGGATAAAATAAGCAAGAATTATGAAGACTGGACTTCTCCTGAACCAGCTATATCTGAAACAATTATACCTGAACCAGCTATACCTGCGCCTATACCAACATCTAAGAAGAGGGGAGTTATTGAACTAAATGATGAAGTGATGAAGGAAGCTAAGAAATGTCTTAAGGAGAAGGGAATTAAAGCTGCTGATGTCAAGAATTTACCTCCTATAGAAGAATTATGTAAGCCAATTCCCCACTCATCCACTATTGAGGTACACTCTCTCCAACAAGCTGAAAATAATGGTACTACTCCTAAGAAAAGAAAGAAGAAACATAAAACTGTTGTAGAACCTTCTGAACCTCCTAAAGATCCTAATAGTATATCTGTCTCTGATGCTGAAACTAAAAGTGGTAATGAAGAAAATGATGCTCCCGATAAAGAAAAAGTTGAAGAAGAACCTGAAAGGCACACTAAGAATACTAAATACACTAAAGAAGATTTTGTTGCTAAGAAACATGGTAGTGAAAGAGAGCCTTGGGTCCAAAAACCTATGCCTTTCCCTGATAAGAAACACAAGTCAAAGGAAGATGAACACTGTAATAAGTTTTGTGAGTGGATGAAACCTTTATTTTTGCAAATTCCTTTGACTGATGCTATTAAATTGCCTCCTTACTCAAAGTATATGAAGGATATTGTCTCGAATAAAAGGAAGATCCCTAATGAAGAAATCTCTACTTTGCTAGTTAATTATTCCTTTAATGGTAAGGTTCCAAAGAAACTTAGATACCCAAGGATCCCAACTATTCCGTGCTCTATTAAGAATAGTTATGTTAGAACTGCTTTGTGTGATTTGGGAGCTGGAGTTAGTGTTATGCCTTTCTCTCTCTATAAAAGACTTCAACTGGAAAAACTAATACCAACTGATATATCTTTGCAAATGGCCGATAAATCTACCACTATTCCTGTTGGTATATGTGAGGATGTACCTGTTCAAGTGGCTCATAATTGCTTGATATTAACTGATTTTGTTGTGTTTGAAATGCCTGAAGATGATAATATGTCTATTATTCTTGGGAGACCTTTTCTTAATACTGCAGGAGCTGTTATTAATTGTAATCAAGGAAAGGTGACCTTTAATGTAAATGACAAGGAACATACTATCTATTTACCCAAGAAGATTGATAGGACTTATGGTTTAAATTCAATTGAACATGTTGCGGGCATTCAAGTTAGAGAGATATATTGTCCCATACCAAGAGAAAAATTTGAAACTATTATGATTGGGACCGTTGTTATCAAAGTTGAGGTAACATAATCATTAGTGGAATACAAAGTTTTGTTTCATATAAAATTGTTTTGGTAACAAGACCTGATCAACCTTGTTAACAAAAGAATTTCATTGAACAAAACAATGTTTTCACCATCATTATCTCCGCTTACTTCTATTCTATCCATTTAGTTTTTGCTTTCGTTTAGTTTTCTTTTCTGTTGTTAGTTGCTTGCATGTTAGAGTGTCTTAGAACTTCTGAAGTTCTAGCCTTGTTTTGTCTTTGCATCATTCCAAAAACCTTTTTCTGTCAGAAAGTCATTCATCTATACCTGAAAATTGCCCAAAACTAAAGTGTCTCGAAAAATTCCAGAAAATTCATATTAAATTTTTACGTGAAAAAGGGGCAGAGGAGTGCCTGGAAGGTACCAGGGGGCCCACCAGGAAGGCACACCACCTGGTGCGCGGCCAGCCCAGGGGCGCGCCTGCCTATGGTGTGGGCCACCCCTGGCCCTCCACTCACTCTCTCACTTGCCACTTTCTTCTCTCTCCTGAGTAAACACCAGTTCATTGCTTGAAATCACGTTCTTGCTGTGCTTGCCCTCGATTTTTCGATCTCCTTGCTCAACCCATCTGTGCTGCTGAAATTTGGAGCATTTGTTCTCCGGTACGTGACTCTTTCGCTTGTCCAAGTAGATTTGTGTTTAGTGGTTTATATCTTGAGTATTTTGCTGCTGTAGGTGACAGGTTATGAGAGCTTGTAAGCTTGTTCAATGCTTAGAGATATAGTTTTGATGCATGTTTAGGCCTCTACAAGTCCCTATGAGTAGTGCCCTTCATTATATATTCACTTTGCAATCACTTGTTTAATAGATTTTTAAATTTCAGAATATCAAACATGAACAACCATACCTTTGGAGAAATATTTGAGAGGGATGCACCTAGGAGGTCAAGGCCCTCAAGAGCAGCTTCTCAGTTTAGGCCATCATACAACGAAGATCTCATTGCACCTCGCATTGGTAATGAAGGAGATGATGGGGATCCTCACCCATCTACTTTTCCTCGTTTTACTTTCTTACAAGCTGCAGGGATTCTTGATGATTTCTTGCTACTGATTCAGAGGGTTGGTTTGACCTCATACATGCAAGATGAGAGTGAGAAATATGCTATGCTCACCAAAACTTTTGTTGAGAGCTTCGTTTTTACTAACACGGCCTATCAGTCAACTGTTTCTTTTAGAATTTATAATCTGCCCTTTACCATGCGATTGGAAAGATTTTGCAGTATTATAGGTGTGGGCATGATAGGGACCGTGAAGAATATTCAAGGGCGACCCGCTGATTTGCTGGAGCTCTATCGGGGTGTGACCAATGGCGACGACCACGTAGCTCAGCGCGGAAAGATAAGAAACATCCAACTCCCTGCTCTTAGATATTTTGCCTACTATGTTGCTACTAGTGTTCTTGGTAGGGAGAATACGAGTAATATCTCCAATTATCATTTGGCCTTCCTCGCTGCTGCGCTTAACAATGATACTCGGTACAATCTTGGCTCTCTTATTGCTCGCCGCCTAGCTGCTAGGGGGCCTATTTATGGGGGCATCATCGCTTCACGTATGGTCAATGCATTAGAACTTTTGGTGGATCCCAATGATACTATATTGGCACCACAAAGGCTTGACCTTGCTGCCATGAAAACACATCACTTCGTCATTGCTGACTTCGACATGGACAATCTAGTGTATAGGATGTTGTTTACTGATGGGGATGAAAGGGAGATTCCTTGTCCGCAATCTACTTTGTTTAGTGTTCACAGGAGGCCATGGTCGCGCTCCAAGGAGGAGGTAGACGAGCAGCTCCGCTTGCTGGGCTTCCACAGGCAGCACCAGGAGGATGTGCCCTCCTACGATTACTCTGCGCATTATGGTGGGGCATCCTCGAGCTCGCACCAGGACGAGGGTACCTCCTCACCGAACTACGGAGGCGCTCCATCTTGGCCAGCTTGGGATTGACACCCACTTAGGCAAAAAGCCTAAGCTTGGGGGAGGTACATTGACATCACACTTATCTCCATATCATGTTTCATCGGTACTTTGTATATTCATTTTTCATTCTCTTTTTAGTTTTTGTTCTTTCTTTGCTTTTGCTTTCTAAAACACAAAAAGACCAAAAATATTTATGTTGTTTGCTTCTTCTTTTTGACTTGGTTTGCTTTTCCCTTTTTGCTTTATTTGAACTATTCGAAAAACCCAAAAAGATTTTGCTTTGCTTGTTCTTCCTTTTTGGTTCTTGTTTTTAAAAATCGAAAACACCAATAATATTTGTTGTTCTTCTTTGGTTTTGTGAGTTTGTTGCAGGGTTCAGCAGTTCTGAATGGGATTTGGTTTCATATTATTATTCAAGCCACACAAGTGAAGGGCAATAATGAGGATTAATGACAACTTGAGGTGTGGTAAGAGGCTGGTAACGAACTCTATTTGTCTTCATTTTTGTACATATACTCATCATTGTGGGCATGCTTAGCTTGTTCATGTGGGGTGTATCTTATTTATGGATGCTTAGTAGTTCTTGCTTTCATATGATTAGTTCTAGCTTGCTAATAGTTTGTAGCATGTCATATGAATGTTTGTTTGCATTACTGTATTCATAACTTGGTATGACACCGTGGTATCCTCCTCTGAATGTTTCATTTGAATTGACTTGGCACATGCTCACGCATGCATATGACTGAAATAATCAATTGAGCCTCAATGAATTATTTTGCCTTGAGGGTCTTGAATCACTTTCATGCCATGATTAGTCCTGCTTTGTTGCAAGCATGATTATGACAGTTATTGCTCTCTAGTTTGTCGCTCCCTTACTATTGCTAGCCTTCACTTACACTGAGTATGTTTTACTCGTGTTTCCAACTCCCTAAAACCAAATATTTCCAAAAGTGTCCACCATACCTACCTATTAGCATCATTTGCTATCCCGTGCATATTCAATATGCCTTGTTTTCTTCCAAATAAAATGTTTGCTTGTTATGAGAAAGTTAGTTAGTAAAGCTCTCACGAACTTGATGGCACACTTTATTTCTTGCACTTAATAAACCTGAACCATTGTGACGGTCCATGAAAGTTATATGCTTGCAAATTATAGGCTGGGGATTAGTAGAACCGTGCTGTCATGGGTAACGCTTTCAACACCTATAAATATATACCCAGTTGATATCATGCTCTTTTGTTTGCGGATGTCGTCGGTGTGAAATAAAAGGGGAGCTTGTAAGTCCATGGATTTATGTATGTGTGTTAGAGAAACACCTGGGCCGTCGGTCTAATCCATGTTGTCATGGTGGAAACCTGCAGCGTAACCATAATGAGCATCTATGAAGCATTCTTCTTATAAAAAAAGAGATAGCTATTGAGAAAAGAAAGAAGGAGATATGAGAAAAGAGGAAAGAGAGAAAAAAGCAGCATTTTCCCATGGTAAATAAGAAGATTGCTGAGATACTCATTGTCTGCTTGCCTTGTCATTTTGATATGGGGATTCTTCCGTATCATCGGGCAAGGGGTACCCCGTTGGTGGTTCTCTATGATACGCACGTATTTACAATGACAAGAACTTACTGGTAACTAAAGTTGAGTAGCATGAGGAGCGACCCACGTACTCAAGGGACATGAGATTTCCAGTTTATAGTCTGTCAAGCATATAACTCAGATTGGACCTCACTTTCACCTTAACCATATTAAAGATGCTTATGATAGGGCAATGAGAGCTCAAAGCTAACGAGTACCATACTTTCAGCATTTGGAAGCCTTTCAAACTATTCAAAACCTTTTTCATTTCTTTGTTGAGTCATCACCTATTCTTTGAGCACCTTCTTGAGAGCATAGTTGTCATTCTTAGTATAATGTGCTTATCTCAAAACTTGATTATTTGTGTTATGTCTTTGATGCTTGTATCTTTGACATCTTTACTTCTAGTCTTCACCTGAACTTCAGAGGTGCCTTGGCATTCACAATCAAAGGCAAGCGAGATACCACTCTATCATACCTTGTTATGAGCATTGTAATGTTGCTTATGTTTATGTTTCATGCTACTTATTATTTTTTAGTTGGAATCTCTTCATAGCTTGCATTGCCTATTAAGTAAACTTAGTTGCATACTCTTTATTATGAATTGTCTAAGTAGTTGATCACATGCTGAGAATATATACATCATATGAAGCAAATGTGTTCGTGAAAGTTTCTTTTATCGCACTCAGTTTTCAACTGAATTGCTTGAGGACAAAGAATAAGCTAAGCTTGGGGGAGTTGATACATCCAAAACGTATCTACTTTCCCGAACACTTTTGCTATTGCTTTTCCTCTAAACTTGTGTGATTTGGATGCAACTAACACGGACTGACGCTGTTTTCAGCAGAATTGCCTTGGTGTCTAGTTTTTGTGCAGAAAATCAACTATCAGGAAAAATCCCGGAAAATATGCCAAAAATCCTATTTCGCCAGAAGACTCACGGAGCCAGAATATGAGACGGAGGGGGGCTGGGCCCAGGCCACACCACCTGGTCGTGCGGGCTAGGCCTGGCCGCGCCAGGGGGTGGTCTGGCCGCCCCAGACACCCCCTTGGTCTCTCTCTTCGCCTATAAGTTGCCTTTTGACCTAAAAACTCAGGGGGTTCGACGTTTTTCCAGAAAGAGTTCCACTGCACCGCCACCACCAGATTCCGTAATTCGGAACTAGAAACTCCATTCTGGCACCCTGCCAGGACGAGGAATTGGAGGAGATCATCGCCATCATCATCACCATCGCTTCTCCATCGACCATCCATGTTTCCCCCATCTATGAGTGAGTAATCCCCCGCTGTAGGCTATGGGGATGGTAGGGATTGGATGAGATCGTTCATGGAATGGCATCAGATTGTTAGGGCATGGTGCCTAGTATCTACTATTAGTGCTTTTTGACTTTGTTGCGACTTGTTATGCTTAATACTTGTCACTAGGGCCTGAGTGCCATGATTTCAGATCTGAACATGTTATTGATTCATTATGATAGTATTGTTTATGGTCTTACCTGCAAGTTGTATACACACGTTGTTGTCTGGAACCAAAGACCCCGAAGTGACAGAAATCGGGATAACTGGAGGGAATGGCTTTGATGTGAGGTTCACATGTGTTCACGGAGTGTTAATGCTTTGCTCCGGTGCTCTATTAAAAGGAGCACCTTTATTGCCAGTAGTTCCCTTGAGGCCCCGCTGCAAACGGGTTGGCAGGACAAAAGATGTTGTGCAAGTTCTCATTGCGAGCACATATGACTATATATGGAACACATGCCTAGGATTATTTAGTACTTGGATGCTTTATCTTATTTATCTACAAATGCCCTATGTTCTGATTGCCATGTGAATTGTCTTGTCCATGCAACGCCCGTCCATCCATCCCTATGCCTACCACGCTTTAATCCTACTGTTTACTGCTATTATTACTACTGCCTTTACTTTTACTACTGCTATTGCTTTACTATTCCAACTACAAAACTGTTGCTACTGATAAACTGCTGTGAGCAAGATTGTTTCCAGGTGCAGCTGAATTGACAACTCAGTTATTAAGGCTTATAAATATTCTTTGGCTCCCCTTGTGTCGAATCAATAAATTGGGTTTCACTTCCCTCGAAATACTGCGATACACCCCCTATACTTGTGGGTCATCAGGGAAGTACGTCTACGTTTGGAGAGGGGGTGGTTTCAAACCACCAATGCCATAAGAGGCCTCCCTTGTTCTCCGATGAACCTCACCCCAACGGGTTCGATTCACCTCTTCCACTATACGGCAACCTTCAAGGTGGAAGCCGACACCTTTACAACAAGTTCGAGGCACACATCCACAACCAAATTGGAGGCTCCCGAATATAAGCAAGCTGTCAAACAATCAAAGACAAGCTTGTAAGAATCAAATCAACCAATACAAGGCTTAGGGTTTCCAATGAAACCCTAGAGCAAAGGGCCTTCAAGTGAATGAGGGGGAAATGAAGATCTCTCTTGGTGAAGCTGTAGATCAATGCCTCCTCCTCCGATTCCCCAAAGATCAACGACTTTGGGTGGTTGGATGAAGAGATCTTGGAGTTTTGGTGGATCTAATAGTGTGGTCTTTTCTGTTAGGAACGAGCAGCTGGGGGAAGGGGATGAGGTCCCTTATTTATAGGCCACACATTGTGAACCATTTTCTGACCATTGGGGACCAATCACACCGGATACTCCGGTATGGCAGACCGGAGACTCCAGTCAAGATCGAAAACTCCGCCGCACCTCCGGTCCATCCCCGAACCACTATTATGGCTGGTTTGGGCAGATGCTTGGCGTCCACTCCGGAGACTCTGGACGTAACTCCGGACCAGAGACACCGGAGACTCCGGTGTGTCCACACAGGAAACTCCGGCCCGAGGAGACACACCGGAGATTCCGGCTGATATCCGGTCCATCTCCGGACCACCATACAGTTTGTCCCTGGGCCAAGTCCATGCCACACACCAGGAATTCGAGGGGAAACTCCAGACCACACCGGAGACTCCAGTATTTGCACACCGGAGACTCCGGTCTGAAATCTTCAGGTAAACATGGATTTGGCCATGAGATTTCCCATAACATTCTGACTTTTTCCCTTTTCAATGGATTTGCCTGTAGACATTAACACGCAGTAAAATGTACCTTATGTTGTTAACGAACACCAAAACAGATTATGACAATAAATGTCCTTTCAATCTCCCCCTTTTTGGTGTTCAATGACAACACCAGGTTTTGCATGGAATTTGTGATAAAACATAGTTATGCTCCCCTTGACATTGTGCAATAAGATAAACAAATGATACACGCATAGATATGTGAGGTAATGGATAGATATTACAATAAGGAACGACCATAGATATGTCCACACACAACAATAGTTCACATATGCCAAATAAGTATCACAAGAACCAAATGAAAGAAAATGTTCGAACATAAAGATATAAAGACAACCCAACCAATGCAAATCCCGATGCTCCTAATGGAAAACTTCTCCCCCTTTGGCATCAAAACACCGAAAAGGAAAAAGTGTCAACTATCGTCCCAAAGAAAATCACTCGGAGTCATCGTCATCGTCATTGTCATCATCCTCATCCTCATCCTGATCATAATCATCATCAGCAACAGAGGTCTGTGGCCCTTTGCCGTGAGGGCGAGAAGAAGAGGTGCCCTGAGGTGCAACACCAGAAGTAACCTCAGAGAAGGTCTGCCAGTCAACTAGGCTAGCATTCATGGCATTCCAAGCCCCAAAGGAAAGTGTGTGATCAGACTCTGCAGATGGTTCAGCTCCATGTTCATCATTGTACTCTGACTCACCTTCCCTTTCGTCCTCACCTTGAGCCTTGATGTCTTTGAGAAGTTTCTCAATCCTGCGGTTGGTCTTGTAAGCATCATGCTATCCCTTACGAATGTGAACATTCATGCAACAAAGGGTCTTCTCCCAAAAGGATGCCTTCTTGATTTTATCCTTGACAACCTCACGTGTGACTGGAGGCATGGGAACATTGGAGACATTCTTCCTCCTGGAGCCCCTAGGAGGGGTAGGAGCACGCTCGGCCTCAGAGATCTTCTCATCCTCACTCTCAAACGGATGTCTAGTCACCATCTTCCCTTTCTTCTGAAGAGATACCAAGGCATGTTCAGTAAGGTTGGGAGGTAGAGCAAGTGGTGAGCCATGAGTCTGAGTGTTGATAAGCCTCATCACAAGAGGAGCATATGGAGGACATTTCCTGTAGAGAATAGCATGGTGCATCTCCTAAAAAATGTAGTCCATCACATTAATAGCAAACCCATCAAACTCAGGACCGGCAAGATATATCTTGTGAGAATGGTGAAGTAGGTTGACAAGCCCACATCTAATGGCATCATCATTTCCAACACTGGGAGAGATACTGTGGTGGAATATTCTGAGCAGGAAGTTGTAGAGAGGTTTGAGGCCCTTAGCCTCACCGACAACAGCATCCCTGTCATAGAGAGGAGCCAACTTGTTCTTGCTCTATCCAAGTGCAGCATCATGCATACGATGTCTTGTACGAATAGCCACACCCTGAAAGGTCTCATTGATGACCCTGTCAAAGTAAAAAAGGTAGCTATGCAGCGAACATCGCCTGACATCCAAGTCATGGTCCTTGCTTGATCAGTCCCAAACACCACAGTGTCATACAATTGCTAGACAAGGGGAATGTTGTAATCTTCTCGGAGCTCCATGAGCCTATGTAGCCCAAGCTTTTCTGTGATCCACACAGCATCTGCAAAGTAGTTGTTGGCACGCATGTATTCAAGTTCCATGTACCTCTATGGATAAACTGGGGACTTGGTGAGCTTGTGGTAGATGTCAGTCATGAAAACCTTTTGTTCCCTCCTCCAATAACAAGGATCCTCACTAGTCCTTGGCAGCTCATAGAAGTTAGTCTTCCGAAGCTCTTGGAACTCCTTCTTTGACATGTGAGCAAGAGACTGCAAATTGTCATATTTGGCCCTCTTGGCTCGGTTCTCCTCATCAATCCGTTCTCGGTTCTTCCTCATATACTCAGCATCTCTGAGCTGCTGCCTATGGTTGGATGGTGGAATAATAGACTGCCCAGCCTCTTCATCAAATTGAGGATCCGCTCTTTTGGACTTGGCCTTGGTGCGACCATGACGAGACCCAGTCTAACATCCCAATTTCAGCAACCCTGATTAGTTGTCCAGAATGCAAAAATTAGGGGGAACAAAAACTTTTTCTTGTTTAGTGATGCAGTGTTTGCTTGTTGTTTGTTTTTGCTTGTGCATGTGAGTGTATGCCATATGATACTCCTTACCTCACCATCAGTTGACAAAAGCTATCTAACAAAACTATCCTAGCTCATTTTACATATTCTCAAATGTTCTGGCATTTCAAAACATGAGCCTAGATGCTTGTGTAACCAAAACTAGTTTAGTAGCTTCCATTGGAAAAACTATGGAGAGCTATAAACTCCTTATGTTTTCAAGATAGAATCTTCAACCACTCCTACCTCTAGGATTCTCAAAGCCTTGTATAAAACTTTTGAACTCTACTCTTGGTAGGGATACCAAAGACTCTTACCTTATTAAAAATCCAACCTTTTACAAATACCCATCCTCACCTCAAGCAAGGCTTGATGGTAACCCCAATAGTAGGTTTGCTTAGTTTATAAGATGAGTTGCCTTGATCTGCTGTCTGATGAACTGCCTTGATCTGATGTTTGACTTGTTTGTTTAGGAAGTAGTATGAGCTACCCTAGGAGCTCATCCACTAGGATCTAGATACTTTAAAATCACCACACCCTAAGCCAGAATACAATCTGGATCTAATCTCTAGCCACCAGGTGATCATCTAAAACCCTTAACCACATCAATTATGCAGTGATCCATTCTAGAAGTTTCCAAGTCAATGAAGACCAATATCAAGCATGGGTCCCTTCTACTCAATATACCCTTCAACATCATCCACTTCATGATGCTTTGCTATTTTGCAAACCCTCAAAAACATCCCCACTCATATTCTAGTCAAAATCCCCCAATCTGCCAAATTTGGCTAAGTCTGGAATCTGTTCCAACATCACCTTTTTGAATGCCTCCCTTTCTCAACCCTTGTGCATTATTGGTAATGCACTTGAACCACCTTGTTAACAATCCTAAGGACTACCAAGGAACCCCTTTTTCCCTTGGTTAGATCATCCTCAAACCCACTTGTTCTTGATGGTTTTGTAGGCAAGAAAATAACTTTTCCTGCAAATCTAGTCCTCATGCCTACTTTGACAGAAGCTCACACTATCATCCAACCTCCTATGGACCAACTCTTTGCATGGTTGTGTTCTACTCATATAGGTATATCAATATCTACTTCACTTGTTCCAAGTGGATCTTTGTTATTCTTAAACCCACAAGGTTTTGAAGGCTAGTTGATAATCTGCCTTGGCAGGCTTATTTTATTCAAAGTTTGAAAGCCTGTCTTGGTGGGCTCAAATAGGATCACGCTCAAAATCCTACACCATTGCAATCTACATCACTTGGTCTATCCATCCATATATACCATGCCCCAAGGGGAGCCCTGAGCTCCAAGATCCAGCAAGGTTTTGGTGGCATGAAAACAATCCTACCCAAGATCCTTAAATCTCTAGTTTTCACCAAAATCAACTTGGACTCTCCAATCCCAAGGTTGAAAATGCTTGCTACACCTTGTCTAAATCATATACCTTGATCACCAAGATTTATCAAATATTATCCATAATTATTATGGCTCCAAATCTAATTAATCTCCTTAATAGACCAAATTCCCAAAACTTCTTCCATAAAGGAAAGTTTGGTTTTTGCCCAAACACTTCCTCAACTTTTGGCTCAGTTTAGATCCATATATCATACCCTATCTTCCCATATCAAAAATAAATATTTTTGAGAAGCTTTATTAATTCTTTTTGCCTATTTTCCTAAATGGCAGAAATGGAATAATAAATGTTTTAAATACTTTTATGCCTCAATAAATCTTGGGAAAATTCCCCTAAGTGTGTATTCACATTTGGGGACATCTCACATCAAAAACTCCACCTGTCCAATGTAAAATTTTCAACTGATCTTCTAGAAACTACTTCTGCACTTTTTGAATAAAGGATTTTAAGTGAACTAAAAATCTTTAGAAACATCCCAAATAATTCCTGGATATCTACCTTGACCTCATCTATCTACCAGTACCATCTTCCCACCTTGTCCTATGAAATTTTTTGAACTTACTTCACAATCACCTATTTACTCAATTTAGCAAATCTAGCTAGTATTGAGTTGAATCAAGACCAAACCACCACCTTCCCCTTGTCTTTTGTCCTTGGAAAGAGAAAAGGAGAGATATGGCATCATCCAAATCTTGGATATCTTGTGCAACAGCAAACACCACCCCTTCCTCCACCCAGTGCTCGAATCAGAGGCCCCATCACCCCTCACTCCACCTCCCTTATTGCCCAACCACTGGCCAGCACCTCCCTCTCATGTCCAAAATGGGAATTTCACCTCCCCATCTCCCTCCACGAGATAAATAGGCCACAGGCAAGTACAACCCCATCTCGGCCTCTCATTTGCCCCCTCCCACTCCCACTCTCCTCCCCCGAGCACCACTCCCTCTCCCTTGCTCTGTTCTGCTCGAGAGAAGGAGAAAGAGGAACCTCGGCCTCCCCCAAAAATTGAGCTAAGCTCCCTATTCTCTACTCCTCCCTCTCTGCATGTCACCGTGCTACACTCCCCTCCTTCCCCTCTCTCTGCTGTTTGTTTTTTTGGCCCAGTACTGCCCCTCCGTCCACGGCCCGAGCTCGACTAGCTCCTCGCCTCGGATGTCTTCACGTGAGACATCTCCCGGCGAGGAACCGCATCGTGCCGCCCATCGTCGGGACCGCAGCAGACCTCCATGTCGCCCCGTGCCCTCTCCGAGCCCTCCCCGCGCCTCTGGTAAGCTCCTCGTAACCGCCACCACCTGCTAGGGTTTACCCTCTGCTACCCCCGATCAAAGGAAGAAGACGTAACCAGAGCCGTCAGATCCTCTTCGATCCAACGGCTAGCATCCTCCGATACCCGTTCGGCCCCCGGGGTGGCTGACCAGTGGCCCCTGCTGTCAGCCCTTTGAACCTCCCCTTCCGTGCACTGGCCTCGCCGGGTGGGCCGAATCCCTCCAGCCGGCCCAGTAACCCCCAAATCAGAACCCAGCCTCTATCCTTTTTAATCTTTTTCTTAGATCCAGAAATTGTGACGTTTGGTTTAAATCTTTTTGAAAATGAAAACCCCCACCAAAGGCCTAGATCTAAAATTCCCGATGACCAGGAATATTTTCTTAAACAGGCTGCACCATTGGTTCCTTCGAATGGGATCCAGAACAAGCCTAATAAAATCCTTACCCAAAGGTATCCATTTTCACTAATAAAATCTTCCTGTGAGATTTACATCTCCAATTGGAATAAAACAAAATGTCTTTGTTAGGCAATTGCAATACCCATCTATGGGAGTTTGTCTCATGCCTAGTGGAGCATGGATTTCCCTGTAGTAAAAATAACAAGAACAGTCCTTTTCTAACTCTAGAAAATTCCCTGGACCAAGCTATAACCTGTGTTGACCTATTTCCAACTCCTGGAACACATTAAGGCACACCTCTATCAAAATCCAGGAGCCCATAATTTTCTAAGCCTCAGTTGATTTATTGTGAATTAATCTGTTCTGGGCTTAGTCAATTCACTAGATAAATCACTACAGTAGCTCTGTAACTCCAAAAAGGTTGAGTCCAATTTCTACAGAAAGGTATTCAAAATACCTATATTGTGTCTTTGCAATCAACCTAAAAGCTTCTATAGATTTAATTTGGTGAAAAAGACAAAACAGCTCTAGAACTGTATTTGGGAATTTCCTGAGGGCATTCTGCTAATTGTATTGACCTGATTCCAACTCTTAGTGAACAAGTACATCAAGCCCTACCTAACCATCCAAGTAAATAAATTTTGGATCTCCAGAACTTTTCTGGTGATTTATTTCCTAGAACTAGAGCTTTTATCACTAGAATATAACTAAGAAATTATAGAAAAGTGATAAATTAGTGAAACCACTTTTGTTGGCTTCATTTTATCAACACCTATATGTTGGTATCCCTGGTACACAATGGTATCATGTTGAATAGGTCTTTGGTCCAAAACCCCCTCTTAGGTAGTTCCTCGACAAACCCTAAGGGGTGTTCATCCCCTTCTCCAAGGCCATCTCAACCTCCTAAATCCAATCCTCTCTAAAACTACTGAACCTTATTTGGAGATTATTCAATTGCTTGTTTGCTGAGTGGTATTGGTGATTGTATGCCTTGTATTGATTGTTCCCTTTTGTTTGTTTGCATGTGTTCCCTATCGATGATAGTTACGGTTATATCGGAGAGCAGAAGAAGATGGGTTTTATTGGTTATTATGGTTTTCTAAGAAGAAGTCCAGGGACATACTGCCATATTACTAATCATCAGGCAAGCCACCTTCTTGCTCATGAGCCTTGTCCTACTGTTTTACTTATGCATGTTTTATCTACTGTTTATCAAAACTGCATTGTTTACTATATGTTGATGTATATATGGTAGTGGTTTGGCTCCTCCGAACTATTACACTTTTGTACTATTAAGTACAAACTCCTTGGTGACACCTACTTGTCCCTATTATAATAGATGGTGTATTACACCATACCCTTTGGAGACCCTGTTTTAGCCGAAGCAAAAACTGGAGGATGGGAAGACCCTAGTAAAAGGCTTTACCAAATGTTTTATGATAAAACCTTGGTGGTGGGACCTCCCAAGAGATGTTGAGAAAGAAAAAGTTTTTGTTTTACAAAATGATGAAAGAAAGCTGGAGGAAAAAGGTTTACGAAAATGCACCCGGTTCTTTGTAGTTTTGGTAGAACAACTTAACCCTGTGCAACCCAATTACTCTAGAATGGGACAGGGCTAGATTTGATGGTTGTCTATTCTGGTATAAGCTGCCTCGTAACTACTACAGGGGATTGCGATCCCTGGAGGGTGGGCCTTCTCTGGACAAACGGTCCATGTGGGACATTGACTGGGAGAAGGAACGACCGGGAGCCCCTCATTGAAAGCGTGCACTCGATAAGTGGAAAAAGCGCTCCGGTTGGTCCTAGGTACACGACGTCCCGGTGTTGAGGGGAATAACACTCATAGGGTAGGCACTTCTATTGGAGTGGGAATCCGGAGAGTCTTGATCGGTGTAGATCAGGGTAGTGTACCCGGATGGTGTGGGTAAAGTGTACAACCTCTACAGAGTGTAAATCTATTCAAATAGTCGTGTCCGCGGTCATGGATGGTTGGGAAGGTTGCTGTAGAGCGGTGCTGGTTTTGTTTTCAAAAAGGATTTCAGAAAAACAAAGGCTTTGGAAATGTTTTAACCATGGGATGGTCGGAAAGGATACCTGTTTTGACCATGGGATGGTCAGAAAGGAATGAAAGGAGTTTGGTCATGGGATGATCGGGAGGAGGAACAAATGGGTGACCCAGTCCTAATGTTTTCCAAAACTTTTCAAAATGGTTTCCAAAATGTTTTACAAAAGTTTTCAACAAAGATATGTAGATGCTATATCTACAAGAGAAACTATTTGAGAAAAGAACCTCCCTTGGAGCCCACCTACTGCCACAGCTAGATTGCATATCCTCTTGTTTTATTATTCTATTAAGGTGGTTTGCGAGTACATTCAAAGTACTCACTGGCATTGTCCCTGGCTATTAACTTTGTCAGATATCAAGAGGAAGATGATGTTGGCGACTATATGAGCTAGGACGTTCTCCCAGTCAGTTGCCTGTAGGTTAAGGCATGGATCGGGCTCTACGCTTGATGAAGTTCCACTGATGATTATTGATGTATCCATAATGACATTTATGTAAGTCTTGTAATTCGATATGTCTCGGATGTTGTAATGATACTTGTCGGTTATGTGCCACGACTAACTGATCATGGGATCGTGGTTGTATGCATAACAGGGATTCTCGGAGGATTAATCCGGGGGCTCCACAGACTTGGTATTAGAGCCATCCTGACTGTAGGAGAACCTTAGCTAGCATGGTCGCTAGACAGGAACCTTATTTTGAAAAACCCCTCTTTCGAAAACTAGTTTCCCAATGAGTTTCAAAAAGTTCTACTTCTTCTCTTACTCTAAGTAAATGCTTTAGAAAATGGTTTCCTCTAACTCTCGTCCAAACTTCAAGCCTAAGGATTTTATATAACCAGGACCTAGAACCCAGTGAAGACAATAAGAACAAGATGAAGACAAACAACTACCAGCAAACACAAGGAGACTACAATATCGCTCTACCAACGGAATCCTCATAATCAGAAGACATCAAGTGTTGCATTATCAAGAAACGTCCAAGATACGATGAAGGCTTCATATGCAAGATAGTGAATCTGACTTGAAGAAAGACGACATCTAGGATTAATAGTCCTAAGAACAGGACCCCCCTATATCGCGAGTAGTTATCTCCTTTGTCCCTATAGTTGACCGTGTTTGCTTGCCTAAGTGCATCCTGTGTTGCTTGATGTGTGTTGTCTGCCGAGGACATTGCGATCCCCTCGCTCTGTTCGCCTTGTTTGTATGCTCTGGTTTGCTTTGACCTCCTTAAAAAATGTGACTCGAGGAGCGATAACCCACCTAGTAACTCAGGAAACCCCTGTGTTAGATGTCGGTAATGAGACCCAGACTAACCTCGAGAGTATATGAGAGGAAAGGCATCGCAAGAACCAAGAGTTCGACATCGTCAAGTCAGAAACAACTCGAAGGTTTCACCTCAACAGGACAACATACCTCGTCAAACTCACCTCGCAAGACTCATCAATAGCACCACACTCCCTTGTTCCTCGGTCTACTACAGCAAGAATCCTGTTGAAGTCGGAAGTCAATCACCGAAGGATCCTCAATATCCCCAAGAAACCATCAGAAATGTCTACCAAGACAAGAAGTGAAGACCTAACCACGCTGACTTCCGGTATATTAGACCTTCCAACCACCTTAGGAGACTAACTAATCTAGTCGACCCTACCCCAAACTAACGGAATGATCCCCCCTAGAAGGTCAGGACTACCCCTGAAGTCAGATGCTTAGGAAGCGTGAAGACAACGAGTCCACTCCGCCATCAAGCAGAAGCAACGCAAGAAATGCTAATGAAGACCACTTACCCGACGCTGACTACTTCAACCTTGACTAACTACTAGCAAGAGAGAGTCGTAAACCGCTAGCTTGCCCTGAGCTAACTCCTTAAGGCCTCGTTAGAAAACCACCCCCCTCGCCAAGTTTGATAAAATAGGGCGTCGCTCGAAGACCTCCGCTCAAGACTCCGGGAAGATACAATCTTCTGCTAGCATCGGGTCAACACTCCAGGACAGAAGATCCACACCCCTCCCGAAGCACCTTAGTGAAGCTCTAAGGTGGAAAGACTACTCCTTTCCACTCAATCTCTAGGAGACTGTTTACCGGAGGATACTTCAGAAAAGATCCCTAGATTCGATGTCTTTTCGCCAAGTAGCAACTCGTGGTTCATCAGAGGAGAAACAAACTGAAGATTCTACGACTCCAAGAAGAAAGGAATGTGCTATCCCCGTGTTGTCCTAGTCTACTCCTAAGGGGGAAAGACTGCGTCTTTCCCACAAAAATAGAGTAACTCTTCGCCAGAAGCAAACTCAAGAGTTTCGACCCCAACGTCGTTCAAAGGATACGCTATGACTCTAAGGAAGAGTTGTGGACCCTTAGAGCGAGGTGCTCCTAGCGGTAGATTCTACCCTCTGACGAGTACCCTGTGAAGTTCAGCATCGAGATAGTCTTCCCAGTCTAAGCCCTCGAGATATAGAATCCGGAAGGAAAAGAAGGTCATCCCTCGCAATCAGGACTAGACTCTGCTCAACTCTCCATGCCTCCCGGAAGACTGAAGCTCAACTTCATCGATGTAGTAACCACTTTCAAAGAAGGAGTCCGTAAGATAGTACGCCTAAGACACCTAGTACCAACCTGACCCTAATTCCCCGAACCCTAATCTCCTGAATCTCGGGACGAGATTCTTTTAAGGGGGAAAGGTCTGTAACATCCCCATTTCAGCAACCCTGATTAGTTGTCCAGAATGCAAAAATCAGGGGGAACAAAAACTTTTTCTTGTTTAGTGATGCAGTGTTTGCTTGTTGTTTGTTTGTGCTTGTGCATGTGAGTGTATGCCATATGATACTCCTTACCTCACCATCAGTTGACAAAAGCTATCTAACAAAACTATCCTGGCTCATTTTACATATTCTCAAATGTTCTGGCATTTCAAAACATGAGCCAAGATGCTTGTGTAACCAAAACTAGTTTAGTAGCTTCCATTGGCAAAACTATGGAGAGCTATAAACTCCTTATGTTTTCAAGATAGAACCTTCAACCACTCCTACCTCTAGGATTCTCAAAACCTTGTATAAAACTTTTGAACTCTACTCTTGGTAGGGATACCAAAGACTCTTACCTTATTCAAAATCCAACCTTTTAAAAATACCCAACCTCACCTCAAGCTAGGCTTGATGGTAACCCCAATAGTAGGTTTGCTTAGTTTATAAGATGAGTTGCCTTGATCTGCTGTCTGATGAACTGCCTTGATCTGATGTTTGACTTGTTTGCTTAGGAAGTAGTATGAGCTACCCTAGGAGCTCATCCACTAGGATCTAGATACTTTAAAATCACCACACCCTAAGCCAGAATACAATCTAGATCTAATCTCTAGCCACCAGGTGATCATCTAAAACCCTTAACCACATCAATTATGCAGTGATCCATTCTAGAAGTTTCCAAGTCAATGAAGACCAATATCAAGCATGGGTCCCTTATACTCAATCTACCCTTCAACACCATCCACTTCATGATGCTTTGCTATCTTGCAAACCCTCAAAAACATCCCCACTCATATTCTAGTCAAAATCCCCAAATCTGCCAAATTTGGCTAAGTCTGGAATCTGTTCCAACATCACCTTTTTGAATGCCTCCCTTTCTCAACCCTTGTGCATTATTGGTAATGCACTTGAACCACCTTGTTAAAAATCCTAAGGACTACCAAGGCCCCCTTTTTCCCTTGGTTAGATCATCCGCCAACCCACTTGTTCTTGATGGTTTTGCAGGCAAGAAAATAATTTTTCCTGCAAATCTAGTCCTCATGCCTACTTTGACAGAAGCTCACACTATCATCCAACCTCCTATGGACCAACGCTTTGCATGGTTGTGTTCTAATCATATAGGTATATCAATATCTACTTCACTTGTTCCGAGTGGATCTTTGTTATTCATAAACCCACAAGGTTTTGAAGGCTAGTTGATAATCTGCCTTGGCAGTCTTATTTTATTCAAAGTTTGAAAGCCTGTCTTGGTGGGCTCAAACAGGATCAAGCTCAAAACCCTACACCATTGCAATCTACATCACTTGTTATATCCATCCATATATCCCATGCCCCAAGGGTAGCCCTGAGCTCCAAGATCCAGCAAGGTTTTGGTGGCATGAAAACAATCCTACCCAAGATCCTTAAATCTCTAGTTTTCACCAAAATCAACTTGGACTCTCCAATCCCAAGGTTGAAAATGCTTGCTACACCTTGTCTAAATCATCTACCTTGATCACCAAGATTTATCAAATATTATCCATAATTATTATGGCTCCAAATCTAATTAATCTCCTTAATAGACCAAATTCCCAAAACTTCTTCCATAAAGGAAAGTTTGGTTTTTGCCCAAACAATTCCTCAACTTTTGGCTCAATTTAGATCCATATATCATACCCTATCTTCCCATCTCAAAAATAAATATTTTTGAGAAGCTTTATTAATTCTTTTTGCCTATTTTCCTAAATGGCAGAAATGGAATAATAAATGTTTTAAATACTTTTATGCCTCAATAAATCTTGGGAAAATTCCCCTAAGTGTGTATTCACATTTGGGGACATCTCATATCAAAAACTCCACCTGTCCAATGTAAAATTTTCAACTGATCTTCTAGAAACTACTTCTGCACTTTTTGAATAAAGGATTTTAAGTGAACTAAAAATCTTCAGAAAAATCCCAAATAATTCCTGGATATCTACCTTGACCTCATCTATCTACCAGTACCATCTTCCCACCTTGTCCTATGAAATTTTTTGAACTTACTTCACAATCACCTATTTACTCAATTTAGCAAATCTAGCTAGTATTGAGTTGAATCAAGACCAAACCACCACCAATTTTGCAAATCAATGCACCAAAGCACCCACCCCTCCTCTGGTCAACCATCACTGTAGCTAAGCTACTGTAGCACCACCTTCCCCATGTCTTTTGTCCTTGGAAAGAGAAAAAGAGAGATATGGCATCATCCAAATCTTGGATATCTTGTGCAACAGCAAACACCACCCCTTCCTCCACCTAGTGCTCAAATGAGAGGCCCCATCACCCCTCACTCCACCTCCCTTATTGCCCAACCACTGGCCAGCACCTCCCTCCCATGTCCAAAATGGGAATTTCACCTCCCCATCTCCCTCCTCGAGATAAATAGGCCACAGGCCAGTACAGCCCCCTCTCGGCCTCTCATTTGCCCCCTCCCACTCCCACTCTCCTCCCCCGAGCACCAATCCCTCTCCCTTGCTCTGTTATGCTCGAGAGAAGGAGAAAGAGGAACCTCGGCCTCCCCCAAAAATTGAGCTAAGCTCCCTATTCTCTACTCCTCCCTCTCTGCATGTCACCGTGCTACACTCCCCTCCTTCCCCTCTCTCTGATGCTGTTGTTTTGGTGGCCAGGTACTGCCCCTACCGTCACCGGCGTCGAGCTCCGACTAGCTCGCCTCGGATGTCTTCACGTGAGACATCTCCCGGCGAGGAACCGCATCATGCCGCCCATCATCGGGACCGCAGCAGACCGCCCCGTCGCCCCGTGCCCTCTCCGAGCCCTCCCCGCGCCTCTGGTAAGCTCCCCGCAACCGCCGCCACCTGCTAGGGTTTGCCCTCTGCTACCCCCGGCCAAAGGAAGTAGACGGAACCAGAGCCGTCAGATCCTCTTTGATCCAACGGCCAGCATCCTCTGATACCCATTCGGCCCCTGGGGTGGCTACCCTGCGGGTCCCGCTATGACCCTTTGAACCTCCCCTCCCGCGCACTGGCCTCGCCGGGTGGGCCGAATCCCTCCAGCCGGCCCAGTAACCCCCAAAGCCAACCTAGCCCCTGTCCTTTTAAATCTTTTTCTCAGATCCAGAAATTGTGACGTTTGGTTTAAATCTTTTTGAAAATGAAAACCCCCACCAAATTCCCAGATATAAAATTCTTGATGACCTGGAATGTTTTCTTAAACAGGCTGCACCATTGGTTGCTTCGAATGGGATCCAGAACAAGCCTAATAAAATCCTTACCCAAAGGTATCCATTTTCACTAATAAATAATTCCTGTGAGATTTACATCTCTAGTTGGAATAAAACAAAATGTCTCTGTTAGGTAATTGAAATACCCATCTATGGTAGTTTGTCTCATGCCTAGTGGAGCATGGATTTCCCTGTAGTAAAAATAACAAGAATAGTCCTTTTCTAACTCTAGAAAATTCCCTGTATGCAGCTATAACCTGTCTTGACCTATTTCCAACTCCTGGAACACATTAAGGCACACCTCTATCGAAATCCAGGAGGCCATAATTTTCTAAGCCTCAGTTGATTTATTGTGAATTAATCTGTTCTAGGCTTAGTTAATTCACTTGATAAATCACTACAGTAGCTCTGCAACACAAAAAAGGTTGAGTCCAATTTCTACAGAAAGGTATTCCAAGTACCTATATTGTGTCTTTGGAATCAAACTAAAATCTTCCGTAGATTTAATTTGGTGAAAAAGACAAAACAGCTCCAGAACTGTCTTTGGGAATTTTCTGAGGGCATTCTGGTAATTGTATTGACCTGATTCGAACTCTCGGTGAACAAGTACATCAAGCCCTACCTAACCATCCAAGAAAATAAATTTTGGAGCTCCAGAACTTTTCTGGTGATTTATTTCCTAAAACTAGAGCTTTTATCACTAGAATATTCCTAAGAAATTATAGAAAAGTGATAAATTAGTGAAACCACTTTTGTTGGCTTCATTTTATCAACACCTATCTGTTGGTATCCCTGGTACACAATGGTATCATGCTGAATAGGTCTTTGGTCCAAAACCCCCTCTTAGGTAGTTCCTCGACAAACCCTAAGGGGTGTTCATCCCCTTCTCCAAGGCCATCTCAACCTCCTAAATCCAATCCTATCTAACTGATCATGGGATCATGGTTGTATGCATAACAGGGATTCTCGGAGGATTAATCCGAGGGCCCCACACCCAGAGCCACCTGTGAACAGAGAGAGAGGGGGTAGAATGGGGGTAAGCATATATGTCCAGGAGATAAGCACACGACCCTCATAGCTATGCTGGATGTACCGGCGGCAATCTACACCAGAGTCTCCGGAGTGCAACACCAGAATCTCTGGCCTGGACCAGAGTTTCCGGTCAGACGGACCGGAGTCTCCAGCCTGGACCGGAATCTCCAGACTAACCAACCGGAATCTCCGGTCTGGAGATTTCGATTTGCACAGAAAGCTGCAGATGAGAGTGATTCCAGCAGATCGGGCAGAGATACAAGGGTAGTGTGAAGTAGTGCATGCAGGCATGTTGTTCGAAGGGACAAACTAGTACAAAAATCAAAACAAACAAAGGGGATGAACCCTAGGTTCATTGCGAGAGGAAACTGTACCAGATCTGTCCATTAGGGAGATTCCACCGGAGGGGAAGGTCCTAAGGGTGGAGAGGGAGGAGTTGGCTGGAGGTTGATACATTGCAAATGTATCTATAATTTTTGATGTTCCATGCTTCGTTTTATCCACTTTCTTGTGTTTTGTTCCAACTTTGGAGTACTTTTCATATGATTTCTTGGACTAACCTATTAACAAGAGCCACAGTGCCAGCTGCCTGTTTTCTGCTATTTTTGGTTCTAGGAAAGTTAGAAAATGAATATTCTCAGAATTGGACGGGACAAAAGCCAAAGTGCCTATTTTTTCCGAAGTCATCAGATGCCAGAATACGAGACGGAGAGGAGCCAGGGGGCCACCACACCACCTGGCCACGCGGGCCAGGCCTGGCCGCGCCAGGGGTGGTGTGGCCAGCCCAGGCACCCCCTCGGCCTCTCCTTCCGCCTATATATTGCCCTCGGGACGAAGACTCTAGGTACCCGATCAAAAATCAACGAAAGAGTCTGTAGCCGCCATCATCTCCATCCCTAGATCAGGAGGGATCTGAAGCTCTTCTCGGCACCCTGCCGGAGAGGGGAAATCACCCTGGAGCCCTTCTTCATCACCATGCAAGCCTCCGATGTGATGCGTGAGTAGTTCATCCTTGGACTACAGATCCATGTAGTAGCTAGATGGCTGGTTCTCCTCCTTTGTGCTTTCATGTTTACATCTTGTGAGCTCCATTCATGCTCAAGATCATCTATTTGTAATTCTGCATGTTGTGTTTGCGGGGATCCGATGGATATTGAGATGCTATTTCAGATTGATTATTGATTCTATCATGTCTTTGTTATTTGTGATCTTGCATGCTTTCCGTTGTTAGTAGCTATCTTGGCCAAGTAGATGCTAGCAACTCCAAGAGTTAGTATTTATGCTCGATAGTGGGTTCATGCCTCGTAACTGGGAAGTGATGAAATCTCTAAGGTACTAGATGTGTTGTTGCTACTAGGGAGAAAACAACAATCCTTTGTTCATAGAACAATCGTATTGTTTACTTTACATGTAATTCGTAAAGCAATAATCTGTTGCTTGCAACTTAATACTGGAGGGGGTTCAGATGATAACCTGAAGGTGGATTATTAGTCATAGATGCAGTTGGATGGCGGTCTATGTATAATGTTGTAATGCCCAATCAAGTTCCAAAGGAGTCAAGATGATTAGTATATGCATGTATTGCTTTCTCGATGTTTGTCAATTGCCCCGCTGTAATTTGTTCACCCAGCATGTTATCTATCTTAAGGAGAGCCACCTCTAGTGAACTATGGATCCCGGTCCTTTTCTTTACATACAATCTATAAACTGTTTACTGCTTTGTGTTTACTTTCTGCAAACTTTTACTTCTTTCCATTCGATACGTTTAATCCTTTGTTTTCAGCAAAGCACAGTGAGATTGACAACCTCATCGCAAGTTGGGGACAGAGTTTTGTGGGTGTGTTGTGCAGGTCTCCACATTGCTACTAGCACCGGTAGTGCGCCCTGCCAAGGCTCAGCTAGCAACACCTTTGGGGTGTTTCCTTGCTCCTACTGGTTCGATTAAACCTTGGTTTCATAACTGAGGGAAACTTGCTGCTGTGCTCATCATACCTTCCTCTTGGGGTTCCCAACAAGCTCTACATCAACACCAAGCCATCAAGCATTTATCTGGCGCTGTTGCCGGGGACTGAAGAAGAAGAAGAAGCTCCCACGTCAACCACGCACCAGCATTTTTCTGGTGCCGTTGCCGAGGAGTCAAGGACATCTTCACAAGGGGAGTCCCTCATAAACAATCTCTTTACTTTGTTATTTTTATTTTGCTTAGTTTCTTTTTGCTTTGTTTGCTTGTTTCTTTATCAAAAACACACAAAAAAAATAGTTTTACTAGTTTGCTTTCTTATTTGAAAACACAAAAAATTAAGTATCCTTTAGTTGTCACCTCTTAGCTCACCATGTTGATCCCTAAATTCACCCTGAAAGACCTTTCAGTTGGTAGTGGTTCTATAATTGGGAAAGATAATATTGAAGAATTCTTTAATGATGTTAGTAAACATGAGGATAGTAAGGATAAATCCCTTGCAGAACTTGCTCCAAAATATGAGATTGCTGCAGCTTCTTTAATTCACATGTTAGAAGCTAGGTTTGTTAACCTCAACCCCTTAATGCAAGTAATGTTTCTTAAGCTTAAAGAAATTGAGGACCCTGAAAAGAGGGATTTTATTCTAGAAACTTTGTTTAAGGAGTTCTATGATGTTGCCAAGGAAGCTAGGAAAGTCTTTGAACGTTTCAATATGCTAGGATCATGTGTAGATGTTGTTGGTACACGAGAAAAGATGAACAAAACCGAACCTAATGGGGAGGAACCTAAGATACCAATACCCTTTAAACTAGTAGCAATACATGATGCCATAGAAAAGAATCTTGATTGGATTGTTCCTGCAAACCCTTTTGATGAGAATAGTGAACCTAAGAGCATTGAGAGAGGATCCTCTAGAACTTATTTGGATGATATACCTTGCCTTGTTGAAAATATTTCTGGTATTGATCTTAATGCTTCTTCATTCGAGAACACTTGATCCTTCTTTCTTGCTTCTTATGCCTAACTTAAAGGCGTTAAAGAAAAGTACTTATTAGGAGATAACCCAAATGTTTTAGATGAGTCTTGGAAGTTATTACTTCCATAATAACCGCTCCTTATCCTTTTTATTTGCTTTTTGTGCCAAGAGTAACTTCTAATGAGAGAGAAGTAAGAATTGGGAAAGTTGTTGTCCCGAAACAGATTTCTGTGCTTCACCGTAAAAACTCGTGTAAAATCTCTGTACGTCTTTTTGAGGCGTGAATTTTTGTGCTTCTGCCCCAGGTTGTTATCTAACTTTCGTTAGTTCAACACTTTTTGATTTGAGCAACAGAAGGTCTTCAAAAAAGTTCGTCTTTACCTACTGGTCTGTTTTGACAGATTTCTGCCATTTTCTGCATTTGCTTCTTGTTGGTTCCTTTTTGAGTTCTTTTGGGGAATTGAGCTTTTTGAGGGAAGTGCTACAGTAGCTAGTGTTCTAATGGAAGTTTATTTGGTGTTAGAACTGAACCTTAAGACTTATTTATCTTGAGTGCACTAATGTTGCTAATAAAGATTGTGTGAAGTTTTGTATGAAGGAAAAATTTCAGGTGTATGGAAGGAATGAGTAATGAGATGAAGGATGGACTAAAGCTCAAGCTTGGGGATGCCACGCGTGTCACCCAAGAAATATCCAAGAATTACAAGCGTCAAAGCTTGGGGATGCCCAAGGCATCCCCTTCTTCATTAATAAATATCCCAGGTTTCTTCCAAACGCTTCATTTTTATTGTTTCATGCACTGTTGTGTTGTTCTTGGAGCGTCTTCTTTTTTGTTTTTGTTTTGGTTTTTCATTTGCTTTTGTTTTCTTAGTTTTATGAATAAAATGGTTGGACCCCCTATTTCATACATTGGTTTGCAAATAGTTTGGTTTGGTTTGGAAAAGAGTAGGAAAGTTCATGCTTATGTGGTAAAGAGAGCTCGTTTTTTACTGTGGCCTATGCTTTGCCATGCCATGCTTGATATTGTTTTGGATTTATGCTTAGTATTCTTTTCTGTAGCATGACTTGTTATAAACAATTGATATTGCTTAATGTGCCTTGGATGAATCATGCGTTGTTTTAGCATTTTAAAGCATAGTATAGTGGTATTCTCCTTTGATGCTTTATTTGGGTTGACTTGGCACATGCTCACACCATGTTATGACTATATAAAGTCACCATAACCTTTATGATCCTTTAGTTTTCAACTTGTAGTATCACTTTATGCTTTGATCAATGATGTTTCGTCGCTCTGCATGATTATGGCCATTATTGCTCTCTTAGTTTGTCGCTCCCATTCTTTTGCTAGCCTCCGCAACCAAGTATGAGTTCCACTCATGCATCCAACTCCCTAAACCAAGTTATTCCAAAGAGTCCACTATACCTTCCTATTAGCTTATGCTATTCCAAGTATATTCATGCTTTTGTTTACCTTCCGAATTAAACTTGTTATGAGAAAACTAGTGATTAAAGCTCTCACGAACTTGATGGCACACTTTACTTTTCTTGCCCTAAATAAACTTGAACCATTGTGTCGTCTATGTTGTATATGGTTGCACTTATTTGTTGGGGATTAGCAGAACCATGCTTTCATGGGGAACGCTTTCAACATTGCACTTGGTACTTATACCTAGTTGATATCATGCTCTTTTGTATATGGATGTCGTCGGTGTGAAATGAAAGCGGAGCTTGTAAGTCCATGGAGTTATGTATATGTGTTAGAGAAACGCCTGGACCGCTGGTCTAATCCATGCTGACATGGTGGAAACCTGCAGCGTAACCATAATGAGCTGTCTATGAAGCATTCTTCTTATAAAAAAAGAGTCCTATATTGAGAAAAAAAGAGAAAAAGAAAAAAAGAGATATTATGAAAAGAGGAAAGAAAGAAAAAAGCACCATATTCCCATGGTAAATAAGAAGATTGCTGAGATGCTTGTTGTCTGCTTGCCTTATCATTTTGATATGGGGATTCTTCCGTACATCGGGCAAGGGGTACCCCGTTGGCGGTTCTCTATGATACACATTTACTTACGATGACAAGAACTTACCGGTGACTAAACTTGAGTAGCATGAGGAGCGGCCCTCGTATACAAGGACATGAGATTTCTAACTTATACTTCGTCAAGCATGTACACCATAGTTTGTTCACTTTAACCTTAATCACTTCAAGATGCTTATTATAGGGGCAATGAGAGCTTAAAGCTATAAGTACCATAATTTTTGGAAGCTCTTTATGAGACTTGAATCCCTACTTCCTTCTATGAAGGCCTTTCTTCCACCATTATATTGAGTCTCCACCTTCTAACTTTATGCACCTACTTTGAGAGCATAGTGGCCATTCTTAGTTCTATGTGCATTGTCTCAAGACTAGTTGATTGATGCATAACTTGATATTGCTTGTTTTAAACTATTTTTATCTAGCCACTCTTATGAACTTTGAAGGTGTCCTATGCATTTATGTTTGCTACTCAATGAGGGACAAGCTGAATACTATTATGCTATGTTTTCTTTATGTGAAACAAACAAACGTCTTGCAAAGTATTGTTATTCATGAATCGTTTTTTGTGCCTTTTCATGTTGCATCATAGTTTCTTTGTCTTATTGCTAGAACTTTGTCTTTCATGTTATGATTGAAGTACTATGATCCCAGCTTTGAATGTTATACAAATACTTATATCAAGTCTTTGATGGTGCATGTCACCTCAAAAATTATTCTTTCTTTTTATCACTTACCTACTTGAGGACGAGCAGTAGTTAAGCTTGGGGATGTTGATACATTGCCAATGTATCTATAATTTTTTATGTTCCATGCTTGGTTTTATCCACTTTCTTGTCTTTTGTTCCAACTTTGGAGTAATTTTCATATGATTTCTTGGACTAACCTATTAACAAGAGCCACAGTGCCAGCTGCCTGTTTTCTGTTGTTTTTGGTTCCAGGAAAGTCAAAAATGAATATTCTCGGAATTGGACGGGACAAAAGCCAAAGTGCCTATTTTTCCGGAAGTCGTCATATGCCAGAATACGAGAAGGAGAGGATCCAGGGGGCCACCACACCACCTGGCCGTGCGGGCTAGGCCTGGCGGCGCCAGGGGGTGGTGTGGCCAGCCCAGGCACCCCCTCGGCCTCTCCTTCCGCCTATATATTGCCCTCGGGACGAAAACCCTAGGTACCCAATCAAAAATCCCCGAAAGAGTCTGTAGCCGCCGTCATCTCCATCCCTAGATCGGGAGGGATCTAAAGCTCTTCGGACCACTGGGAGGGAATTCACCACGAGGCCTTCTTCATCACCATGCAAGCCTCCGGTGTGATGCATGAGTAGTTCATCCTTGGACTACGGATCCATGTAGTAGCTAGATGGTTGGTTCTCCTCCTTTGTGCTTTCATGTTTAGATCTTGTGAGCTCCGTTCATGATCAAGATCATCTATTTGTAATTCTACATGTTGTGTTTGCGGGGATCCGATGGATATTGAGATGCTATTTCAGATTGATTATTGATTCTATCATGTGTTTGTTATTTGTGATCTTGCATGCTTTACGTTGTTAGTAGCTATCTTGGCCAAGTAGATGCTAGTCCAAGAGTTAGTATTTATGCTCGATAGTGGGTTCATGCCTCTGGTAATCTGGGGAAGTGACAGAAATCTCTAAGGTACTAGATGTGTTGTTTCTACTAGGGAGAAAACAACAATCCTTTGTTCATAGAACAATCGTATTGTTTACTTTACACGCATTAAGCAATAATCATTGCTTGCAACTTAATACTGGAGGGGGTTTGGATGATAACCTGAAGGTGGATTATTAATCATAGATGCAGTTGGGTGGCGGTCTATGTATAATGTTGTAATGCCCAATCAAGTTCCAAAGGAGTAAAGATGATTAGTATATGCATGTATTGCTTTCTCGATGTTTGTCAATTGCCCCACTGTAATTTGTTCACCCAGCATGTTATCTATCTTAAGGAGAGCCACCTCTAGTGAACTATGGATCCCGGTCCTTTTCTTTACATACAATCTATAAACTGTTTACTGCTTTGTGTTTACTTTCTGTAAACTTTTACTTCTTTCCATTCGATACGTTTAATCCTTTGTTTTCAGCAAAGCATGGTGAGATTGACAACCTCATCGCAAGTTGGGGACAGAGTTCTGTGGTTGTGTTGTGCAGGTCTCCATGTTGCTACTAGCACCGGTAGTGCGCCCTGCCAAGGCTCAGCTAGTAACACCTTTGGGGTGTTTCCTTGCTCCTACTGGTTCGATTAAACATTGGTTTCATAACTGAGGGAAACTTGCTGATGTGCTCAACATACCTTCCTCTTGGGGTTCCCAACGAGGTCTACATCAACACCAAGCCATTAGCGGTACGGCGGATCCCGACGGCAAATCAGCCTCTGGGCAGCAGTTTTGGAGGAGGAGGAGGAGGCTGGGGGTGGAAGAAAGAGTCTGAGTGACTCTCTCACCCTAGCCCCCTTAAGTCACAGCCCGAACCCCCCCCCCCCCAGACCGGAGACTCCGGCCTACACTGGAGACTCTGGTGTAAGCACACCGGAGACTCTGGTCCTCTTCGACCAAAAACTACAAGGTTCAAGTTTTGGGGACATATATGTTGGAAAGAATATTTTCAGGGGATGGAGATAGGATTAGGTTAAGATTTCACACTTTGGAGAACAGAAGGACATCGAACATCAATAAAAATGGCAATGGGAAACTTAGATTACTTAAAAGCGCAAATCAAGAACCAATCCTTCGTAGAGAAGGGACAGTGGTCGAGGCCACCATGTAGGAGCTTGTGGCATGACACCGCGAAGAATTATCCTTGGGGTCATAGCCACTACTCATCAATGAATCTCACATATCACAAAATGATAATAAGAGAATTTAATTCCTTAATGTTGTCATTATGGGGGAGAGATAATCCAATGTATTAGGACCGCACTCCCCCTATCTCCATGCCTGCACCTAAACCAAATAAGAGTCAAGACATTGGTGGGTGTACAAGATGATCAAGTCAAGCTCCTTGAATCTATGATATTTAGTGCGTTCCTCAAATAACAAAACCTTGCTTCATCAAGTGGCTTCGCGAAAATGTCGGCAAGTTGGTCTTTGGTTGACACATAGGATAGCTCAATATCACCTCGAGCAACATGATCTCTAATGAAGTGATGAAGAATCTCAATATGCTTTGTCCTTGTATGATCCACTAGGTTATAGGAAATCTTGATAGCACTTTCATTGTCACATAGAAGAGGCCCTTTGTCACAATGGACACCATATTCCTTTAAAGTTTGCCTCATCCATAGAAATTGAGTACAAGCACTAGCAGCTGCCACATACTCGGCTTTGGCGGTGGAGAGAGATATACAATTTTGCTTCTTAGAAGACCAACACACCAAGGACCTCCCAAGGAATTGGCAAGCCCCGGAGGTTGATTTTCTATCATCCATATCACCAGCCCAATCCGAATCCGAGTAACCACAAAGAGAGAATGTTGAGCCCCTGGGATACCAAATACCATAATTTGGGGTATGAGCCAAATATCGAAAGATTCTCTTGACCGCCATCAAATGGCTTTCTTTAGGAGCCGCTTGATATCTTGCACACACTCCTACACTCAACACAATATCGGGTCTAGATGCACAAAGGTAAAGCAAGGAACCAATCATGGACCGGTATACCTTTTGATCCACATCTTTACCATTTGGGTTTAGCTAAAGATGAGTCTTTGTTGCCATGGGAGTGGGAGCTCCATTTAGATCTTTCATGTTGAATCTTTTGAGCATATCTTGAGTATACTTGGCTTGGTTGAAGAATGTTCCTCCTCTTACTTGCTTGATCTCAAAACCAAGAAATACCCTCAATTCTCCCATCATAGACATCCTGAACCTGTCAGTAATAAGCTTTGAGAATTCATCATTAAAAGCTTTGTTAGATGAGCCGAAGATAATATCATCTACATATAGTTGTCATACAAAAAGCTCCTCATTGACCTTCTTAGTAAAAAGAGTGGGATCGATTTTCCCAACCTCAAACCCACGGTCTAACAACAACTCTCTAAGGTGCTCATACCACGTGTGGGGCTTGTTTGAGCCCATAGAGCACCTTATCAAGTTTGTAGACGTGGTTTGGAAAGTTGGGATCCTCAAACCCTGGGGGTTGCTTTACATATACCAACTCATGCAATGGACCATTAAGAAATGCACTTTCTACATCCATTTGTTTTAATTAAATTTATGATGTGCCGCATAAGCAAGAAGGATACGGATGGACTCAAGGCGAGCCACGGGTGCATATGTCTCTCCATAATCAATGCCTTTAATTTGAGAGAACCCTTGTGCAACCAATATTTCCTTGTTCCTCACCACAATTCCATGCTCATCTTGCTTGTTCTTGAATATCCACTTGGTGCCTATAACATTGCGGTAATCTTTTGGCTTTTCAACTAACTTCCAAACATTGTTTCTCTCAAAGTTGTTGAGCTCTTTGTGCATTGCATCCAACCAATCCGAATCTTCAAGAGCTTCCCATACTTTCTTTGGTTCCACCATAGAAATGTGTGCTTGGTGTTCACCAAAGTTCTTTAGTTGAGATCGAGTGGATATCCCTCTTCTTAGATATCCTACCACATTCTCAAGAGTATCGTCTCTTAATTCCAATATTCTATCCATTCTAGCTTAGCGACGAGTTTCGATCTCCTTATTGTTTCTTGTGGGGATCACTTCATCATTTTGGTCCTCGTCTTGGATATTAACTTGACCTTGATCTTCATTGGAGTCATTATCTCATTAAGAGTCAAAGATTGAACTTGGTCTTGATCAGGCACACTTCTAGACAGACGTCGCGCAGTTCTTATGGAAGTTTCTACAAATCTTCCTTGTACAATAGACTGAGCAGCGCTGGACATTCTAGCAAATGGAGACTCAAGCACCTCCTGGCTAGAGGATTCTCCCTGATCATCTTGTTGAGGGTCCACAACTTTTCTTTGGCTTGGGTCATTGTCCTCCTCGACAAGAGCTTGTTGATGTTGTGAAGATGAGGGCTCCACTTGAGTAGAGCATAGTTCTTCTCGATCCTCCATAAGGGGTTCCTCAACAGGGCGGATGAATCCCGCACCCATTTTTCCTATGGCATCCTGAGGCATTTCATCATCTACATCACAGACATCAACACGCCCCGCTTGGGGATCATCATATTCTTCAAAACCCACACTACAAGATTCTATGATAGTCCCGGAGAGCTTGTCATAGATTCTATAAGTGTGGGATTTGAGACCATAACCAACAAAAATACCCTCTAGTGCTTTGGAATCAAATTTGGACAAACGAACAACCTTAATGCGATAGAAACACTTACAACCGAACACCCGAAAGTATGAAACGTTGGGCTTGTTACGATAAGAATTTCATATGGAGTCCTGATCAATTATTTGTGGAGGTAGAGATAGTTTGATGCATGGCATGCAGTGGAGATTGCTTCAGCCCAAAAATTGTATGGAGATTTAAACTCCGCCAACATGGTCCTTGCCATATCAATAAGAGTCCGGATCTTCCTCTCAGCTACACCATTTTGTTGAGGGGAATATGCAGCAGAATATTGATGTTTTATCCCCTCATCACTAAGAAATCCATTCAACGTGTAGTTCTTGAACTCGGTACCATTGTCACTTCTTATTGTTAACACCGGGACATTGTGTTGACGTTGACCCATGTTGATAGAGTCAATGAAATTTTCTTGGGTCTCACTCTTCAACTTGAAGAAATATACCCATGTGTATCTTGAGTAGTCATCAACAATCACCAAGCAATATTTCTTCCCACCAAGGCTTGCATGAGATAGAGGACCAAAGAGATCCACATGAAGGAGCTCCAAGATCCTTTTGGACTTGATGTAATTCTTTGGCTTGTGGGGAGAATCATGCATATTTCCTTCAACACATGCCCTGCAAACACGATCTTTGGCAAAGCAAACATTTTCTTTTAGTCCAACAATATGACCATCCTTGTGGAGGCTTTGCAAAGTTCTCATATTGACATGGGCTAGACGGCGATGCCATAACTAACCCACATCGGCCTTTCCGAATAAGCACATCGCACTTGTAGTGGTTTTCCCTAAGAAGTCCACCACATACAAGTCATTTTCGACGTACCCAACGAAAGCGACCTTTAGAGTCTTGCTCCACATGAGGATCACAATATCATTATCAATAAAGACGGCAAAGCCCATCTTTCCAAGAGCACGGACTGAAAGTAAATTATAGCCAAGGGTCTCAACAAGAATGACGTCCATGAGAGTGATATCGTGTGCAACCACAACTTTGTCGAAACCCATTACCTTAGACTTTGACTTGTCGATATATGTCACAGATATTTGATAAACATTAGGTCTCAACTCCTTGACACTCGATGCGCTTCCGGTCATATGACTTGTGCATACACTATCAAGCACTCATTTTGACCCTCCGGAAGCATAGGTCTACAAAAGATCAAACTAGTTTTTAGGTACCCATTTTTCAATGGGTCCTCTTTTGTTAGAAACAAGGGTCCTGGGAAACCAAATAGACCAAGCAATATAACCATCAAATGGGCCAACATATTGTGCATATACATCAGCATGATAATCACACATTAAAACATAGTGAGGGTTAGCACTTCCCGCAAAGTCATCGTGAGACATAGTTTTGCCATTCGTGGTCTTAATACCCACAATGACCTTGTCTTTTTCTTGTGCAGGCTTGGCCTTCTTCTTCTTGTTGTTCTTCTTCTTGGCTTTAGAGACAAAGCCAATGCCCCCTTTCTCACCATTTGGCCTCTGCTTACTCAAGAGGTCATCAATTGACTTGTTTCCTTTGGGGAAGGTGGCCTTAGCTAGCTCCCCCTTCAATCTAGCATTTTCTTCAAGTATATTTGTACAACTAGAAGGAATGAAAGTACTCGGTGAAGGAATATTGGTCAATTGAGTTTGAGGCTTTTCACGAGACTTTGTGAGCAACAATAGTTCACTCTCCAAGGCCTTGTGAGTCTTGTCAAGCATCCTAAAGTCCTCGGCAAGTTTTTCATGAACAACATCAAACTCAATCTTGTCCTTTTTGGCCTTTTTATATTTAGACAATAGCATGGTCCCGTTCCTTGATGAGTTTTTTAATAATTAAGTCATTAGATTCATCAATCCCTTCAAGTTTAGTTTCAAGAGACATCCTAGTCTCTTGTTCTTCTTCTAGAGCAGTATTTAGAGCTTCTACCTCAATCATGTGATATCTTCCTAATTTACATCTATCATCTAGAAGCTCTTGTGTGTGTGCGCAAGTTGGTTTAAGAGGTCCACAAAATGTTTATTGTGCTCCCCTTTCAAGTTGTTCATAAACACATCAAAAGCAACTAATTCCTTTTTTACCTCAAGAGACATCTCATCATCAAATTTATTATCAAGTAAGGAGGTGGGGTGTGACGATGATAATACCTCCGTTCCTCTTATCATAAGGCAAGTGGTGTTCTTGGTGGAGATGTTCTCATTTGGAGACTCGAAGAGCGAGAAGGTATGAGTAGATGTAGTGGCAAGAGCAGCCACACCACTTGATGTATCCTCTTCATCATGATCATCATCATCATCGGAGGAGGAGGAGAATTCTTCATGTGTTATCAAGACAATTTCACCTGACTTCTTGTTGATGGGATTCTTCTTGATGAAGGGTTTCTTGAAAGGTGCTTTGGAGGTTTTCTTCAACACAAGTTTACCCCATGGTCTTCTCTTCTCTCACAGGGACAACCGGCAACAAAGTGATAGCGGTCACCACAATTGAAGCAAGTTCTCAATTTATACCCATTGTCTCTTCTCCCACTGGGGTTGCTTCTTCGTTGCATCTCCATCTTGGCCTTGGTGGGGTCTTTCCAAAAGTTTCTTGCATAGAAGGCCATGTACTCACCATGAGCAACCTTGACATCTTCAGGGTGGCTCATTGAGAGTGCATCATCACTCCCTTCTTCTTCATCATACTCCACAACCTTGGCCTTCAAGGCAAGATTCACACCACTACTCATTCCAATAGCACGAGCACGGGCGTCTTTGGCATTCTTGGCAGCAACCTTGAAAGCGGCCATCTCTTGCATAACTTCATTAGAGGTCACGAGATGGTAGTTGTGTCTTCCTTGGAGACTCTTCAAGTCAGTGGGCTCGAAGGGCATGAGTGCACTCACATACTTCCTCTTGATCCAAGCATCATCAATGTGAGAGGCACCAACATTCCTGAAGGCGGTGGCTGTGGATTTGAGTCTTCGATACATATCTTCATGATCCTCACCATCCTTCATAAAGAAACCTTCAGCCTCATTGCTCAAGGCATCATACCTATTTCTTCTCATGCTCTCATTGCCAAAAAAACAAGTCAATAAGAGCATCCCAAGCTTCCTTGGCGGTATTGTAGTGCTCAATGTGGGGAAAATCCTTTGGCCCCACTCCAAGTTGGATCATGTGCAAAGATGTTACATTGAGTTGGCTATTGACCACTTCTCTTCTAGTCAAATTGGTTGGATCATCAACTTTGAGTCCTTCTTCAATAATGTTCCACAAGTCAATGCAAGAGCTACGTACATGAGATTTCATTTAAATTTGCCATGGAGCAAAGGTATGTGCAGCTAACTTAGGTGGGTCACTTCTATTATTTATATGGGGATGAGGTATTGGAGGGTCGGGAGAGTACCATCCGGGAACCACATGGTGCTCTTCCTTCCCATCACCCTTTTTGGTGGTGGAGTAAGTGGAATTATGTTCATCCCCCACCACTTCACCTATTGGCTTAGCAGGAGCATTAGCCTTAGGGTTAGGTGGTGTTTCCTCTTGAGAGGGAGGTGGTGAGGCCATCTTTTCCATCACAAGTCGCTCAACAAGTTGACGCAACTGTTGGATTTTGTTGCCCAAGGTAGAGCTCAAACTTGTTTCCAAATTCTTGAGATCTACCATGGTCACCGAATTGCTAGCCTCACCCTCTCCCTCATCTCCTGGGTTGCCCATAATCTCTTAGGCGGTTAAGCCCGAATAAAGAGCCGAGGCTCTGATACCAATTGAAAGGATCGTATGGGCACCTAGAGGGGGGTGAATAGGTGCTACTTCAAATTTTACTCATTTTCAATTTAGGGTTTGACACAAAAGGTAAATTCTCTAGATTATGCAACTATGGTGAATTTACCTATATGTTAAACTAGAACATATATTAAGCAAGAACTATATAAGTAAAGTGCGGTAAAGGATAGAAGTAACCAAAGTGGAGCACGCGGAGACAGAAGTATTTGTTTCCCATAGTTCCTTCCTTTTGAGGGGAAGTACGTCTACGTTTGGAGAGGGGGTGGTTTCAAACCACCAATGCCACGAGATGCCTCCCTTGTTCTCCGATGAACCTCACCCCAATGGGTTCGATTCACCTCTTCCACTATACGGCAACCTTCGAGGTGGAAGCCAGCACCTTTACAACAAGTTCGAGGCACACATCCACAGCCAAATTGGAGGCTCCCGGATACAAGCAAGCTGTCAAACAATCAAAGACAAGCTTGTAAGAATCAAATCAACCAATACAAGGCTTAGGGTTTCCAATGAAACCCTAGATCAAAGGGCCCTCAAGTGAATGAGGGGGAAATGAAGATCTCCCTTGGTGAAGCTGTAGATCGATGCCTCCTCCTCCGATTCCCCAAAGATCAATGACTTTGGGTGGTTGGATGAAGAGATCTTGGAGTTTTGGTGTGGTCTTTTCTGTCAGGAACTAGCAGCTGGAGAAGGGGATGAGGTACCTTATTTATAGGCCACACATTGTGAACCTTTTTCTGACCGTTGGGGACCAATCACACCGGAGACCCCGATCTGGTAGACCGGAGACTCCGGTCCAGATCGGAAACTCCGCCCCACCTCCGGTCCATCTCCGGACCACTACTCTGGCTAGTTTGGGCAGATGCTTGGCATCCACTCCGAAGACTCTAGCTATAACTCTAGACCAGAGACACCAGAGACTCCGGTGTGTCCACACTGGAACTCCATCCTGAGGAGACACACTGGAGATTCCGGCTGATATCCGGTCCATCTCCTGACCACCATACAGTTTTTCCCTAGGCTGAGTCCAAGCCACACACCGAGAATTACAGGGGAAACTCCAGACCACATCGGAGAAGTGTTTGCACACCAGAGACTCCGGTTTGAAATCTTCAGGTAAACATGGATTTGGCCATGAGATTTCCCATAACATTCTGACTTTTTCCCTTTTCAATGGATTTACCTGTAGACATTTGTTGGAAATATGCCCTAGATACAAATAGTAATAAGGACTATTACCATATTTCATATAGTTTATGATTAAGTTTTATATCATGCTATAACTGTATTGAGTGGAAACATCAATACACATGTGATATACAAACAACCAGGGGTTCTCAGTGAAACTCTAGTCACTGGTTCATTGGTCAACAGATGATCATGTTTCCTGATCATGTGGCATTTATGCCAGTTGGAAATGGTGTCAACTCATTCTGAGAATGAGAAGATGAACCAATACCCAACCTAAACATCGTGACCTGATTATGTCACAAAGTTCAAGTTACAATGATTAGAAATGGATCCTCGTAGACTATTCCTTAGACCGTGAGGCTATACCAATCACTGTCTCCCGAGAGTGCTTTGATAGCATCAAGCGCCACTTGGTAATACAGTGGTTATAAAGGTGTGTTCAGGTACTCAGAGGAAACCGTAGAGGCAATATATGTCAAGAGTGGGATTTGTCCGTCCACGTGACGGAAAGATACTCAAGGGCCCACTCGGAGAAGTTATATCCAATAGCTGCGCAACATGTGATTTGATCACAGGGATATCACTTGCCGGAACAAGTCAAGTAGCATTGTTCGGTAACGAGATTGAACACGACATGGTGATGTCATTGACCAGATCTCGGGTAATGCAAGTATCGAGAGACAAAGGGAATAAGACACGACTGTCCCGGTTCAAACGACAAAAGATCTTCGTGGAACGCACAAGGGTCACATGGCCATCCAGGTCCCTCTATTGATCATTGGTGCGGGAGTGTCCCGACCATGTATGGAGTGTTCCCGAACCGTGGGGTATCACTCTTAAGGGCTTGGTGATGCTTAGAGAGTGTTTATAGGATCGGTAGAATCGCCAAAGAATTTTAGAGAGAAAACCATAAGGGTTTCGGTAAGTCTAGAGGATGTCCGGAGTGGAGGTGGAAGTGTTCCATAACCATAGAGGTTGAATAATATGTGAATGAATGTTAAATATTGATTTAATCATTTGTTCATAATTATTTAATAAAAGAGAAAATCAATTAAATGGTCAAAAGGCTTAATGGGCCAATTCCTGGAGGGGAGAGGGCCCATTAGGGAAAGGAGAGAGGGAGAAGGGACAAGGGGGTGGCCGGCTGGACCTAGCCCACCCCCCCGCGTGGGGCCCACTAGGGCCGGCCGGCGGCTGCCCCTCCCCCTCCTCTCCTTTAGTCCCACCCCGAGACTTTGAGGGAGGTAGTACCTCCCCTCCCCCTATATATAGTGGGGGTATTTGGCCAGATAAAGACACACAATAATCAATAAAGGTCTTCTCACTTTTGGGAGGACCTCCAGTTGATATTCTCTCTCTCTCTCTTGTGACCGTGGTCCCAAGTTCAGACTGCACGAACGAGAGACATCTTCACCGTAGAGCGTCGTCGCGCTACGGGATTCGGATCCAGGAGCTCTACTTCCGCAACTACTGCTAGATCGGGGAAGCAGGAGTCATCGTCAGGCATCGGACATGTGTAACTCCCCACGAGGTGTCGCACTTGAGGCACTCAAGTCGTTGGAGCCAAGGGAGCGCGAGGACTTCATCACGACCTTGAGGTCGGCTTTGGCTCTTCTACATCAACCACGCTCTCCTGAGTGCTGACAATGATTTTCAGTCTTCAAGGGTAAGTTCCCTAAAAGCCCCTCTCGTTACTGTATTACTAATAGATAGGTCCTGGCAGCATCAGGGGTTCAGAGGCATAGGGTAAAAAATTATTGTTTTCATACGCGGAACCCCTACAGTGGTATCAGAGCTAGGTCTATGCGTAGTAATGCTGGTATGGGTAGAACACATGAGATGTAGCGTGTGGGCGTTGATCTTTTAGTTGTTACCCTCCCATGTGTACTTGTGTATACCGCAGTAATGCTTGATGAAGCGGCCCCCAACCAACTTTACACGTTCATTCGCGAGACTGGTCCACGCTTGACATACGGCTTGTACCATATAAAGTGGTTTAGGGGGGTGTCTATCTCTCTTGCATTAGTTGGTATGCCATTTGCAATGGAGGGCCTCGAAAGGGGTGTAGTAGAGACAACTACTTGATCATTGTTGTGCTGAAAGTACGTAGGTAAGAATGGTTCTTGTGCGAAAGCCCATTCAGCCACGTAAAACATGCAAAGATAGAGTAGAGGCGTCTAACTTTGTTTTGCAGGGGGGCGTTGCTTTGTGATATGGTTGTGGCAAAGGTAAAGTGATTACCTTATGTTACATAGTAGTAGATAGTCACGGAGGTGATGGACTACCACGCCGGAAAGACACCGGTACCCTGGTGTCTACGGTGTCGGAACCCTGGCGCCAGAATCCGGTGACGAAGGATAGAGATCACGACATGAAGGACCATATCACATCGCATTTACATTCAATGTTATTGTTTGTATATCTTATTGTGTACTAGTATGATACTCGACAGTAGCCTAATAAGATGATCCCTATTAAAATTACCAGCGATTGTGTTCCCCCTTAGTGTGTACCACCAAGAAAGTTCTTCGGTATGAGGCGATCCATGGTACAGGCATGGGTGTCAGACATATCTACGTTCACATACAGTGGGTGTAAGCCATGTTGCACAGCGAATACACTAAGGTTGAGTTGGCGAGCCTAGCATGTGCAGACATGGCCTTGGAATGCGGATGGTCGAAAGATCGAGCACGAGTCGCATGAATGATGTGACCAACGTTTAGCATCCACCCTTGAACCCACATTGATGTCCATCACGATCGAGGGAGATGTGGCTGATAGGGGTCGTGTTATCACTAGGAACCCTTATGGGAATAGGTGCTTCTGAGTGGAGTTATTATTAACTCATTTAATTATAAACTTAGTCTAAATTCCTTTTTGCAATTGTAAATGTAGAGATGGCTCACCGTGAAGCTTACTTTGTCATTGAGGAATGGGTAATGGGTGAGAAACTTAGACTTGATGGATCCAACTTCCCTAGTTGGCTTTTGCATCGGAATGATCTCCTTACTAGGAATCATGTGGTAGAATACATACACCGTACAGTGGATTTGACTAAGCCAGACCACTATGAGACCCCGCAAGAGCTGGAAGACCGCTACTACCGTCAAGAGATGTCCACCTACATTCAGATAATAATGCATTACGGGATGGTGGATGAACTCCATCCGCTCATGGGTGATCTTGATCCATATTCGATGGTGGATCAGCTAAGAGCAGAGTTCATTAGCCATGTGCGCATGTGGAAGCACGAGCTGCTGGGTGAGTTCCTTTCCATACATATGGAGGAGCACACATGTCTGAAGGGTCACTTGGAGCGCATGATTGATGCACACATGAGACTGGTTCACTTTGTGGATTACTGGATGGATGATCCGTTTGCGATAGGCGTGCTGCTTCGATCGTTGCCTCCTAGCTACGAAGGACATGTCCAGAGTAGCATCATGAGTGGTGATACGGAAACATTGGATTTCAAAGAGTTCATATTACGATTTAGGAACGTAAAGGTTGAACCAATCACCGGAGAGGTCATAAATGACAAAGGTATATATTTGATATACAATTTTATAAATGTTATAATCTTGCAAACACATTTGCAGTGTTAAGTATATTTGATACTTGTTCTGTTTTGCTGAAAACAGGACCTTCTGCATGAGAGGTGCTTGCTAGAGAGGAGGTGACGTTGCGTGCTGATGGCGAGCATGATGATGATGGCCAACGACGCTCTCCCTCGACATTTATCATTTAGTTTATGTTTTGGATAGTTATTGTAATCAAAAGATTGTGAACTTCTTTAGTGTGTCTCACACTTTCTGAGACGGTTATTCATATGAGTTTGTAACAAACAGTTGTTCCACTTTTATGAATGATTTCTACTTGTGTTCATATCTTGTTTGATTATATGTGAATTATCCTTGTTGTTATGAAACTAATTGATAATGCATAAACATTTGTAAAATATTGAAATGCCTTAAAATACCCAACTTAATGATATTTCATTGTTGAATGAAACCATTGTTTAAATTCAAAGTTATGATGATAATATGTGAAAGTCATTCGATTTCTTATCACATATAAATCATGCCAAAGTTTGGCAAAAATAACTTGAACACCGTGTATTACTTGAATACAAAGTGTTTAATGAATGTTAAAAGTAAATACATATTCGATGTATTATGATTTAACGAAATGGTAATTATCATTATGATTGTTCAAATGTGTAAAGAAGTTTACCAAAGGAAACATGAATATGAAACTATTTGATTTGATCAAAGTGTTTCATCAATAAAAGGGTATAAATATAAAAGAGAATCTAATTACTATGATTTGATCAATATTAATGAAATTCGACTTTATAAAGTTGGCATAAAAGAAATTGTGAAATGCAAAGCGTTTTGAAACGTCAAAATGCAAAGCATCACAGTGTGATATTAGATATCAAAGTGGGCGAATAGACGGCACCAAATAAATCATTGTAGTGTAGATGTAGAGACCATTAGTTAATAAATAGTTAGCACTCAATTAGAATATATAGTGAATCATTTGAATTCGTGAAAGCGGCTCCATATCAAGTATGGATCATCGTAAAAGTTTTGGGGTTATTCAATATAACCAAAACAATAGCGAATTAGTCCTTGTAGAGTATTCATTGGAAACTTTGAATACGAAATCCATAACTAAAACCAAAAGAGAAGCAAAACTTGTATTGCTTGGATTTTGGTGCATTCTTGAGAAAGCTCACTTTTAGTGATATTTCTCGATTATGGAGCAAATGGAAGATAGTGTGAAACATGATGAGGATTCAAAATCCTGCATCAGAGTGTTGAGAAACGCAACAGAAAATGTTCCTGAACGATTCTCTTCACAAAGGAAAGAATCAATGATAATGATCATTGTGTTTTTCCCACTAGTGTTTTCACTACATGAAGTAGGATTCAAAATGTAATACATATCTTGTATGGAGACATTTGTGAATCATTTGTCATGATTCTTGGAATATGACATACCTACGAACTACTAAGGAAATAATGGTAAACTAGAATTATGAGAAATCCTAAAAGAAAAATTCACTTGAGATTAGAAAGCAATTCATTGCTGAATCTCGCAAGTAAAAGGGGTTACTTGAATTTTCCCAAATGACTGCAAAGCCATAGTGGAAAAGGGGGTGAATGACAAAGGCACAATTTGTCAAGTATTGGATGAATTCAAAAGAATTTGATTCATGTGTGCTTAATATCTAGTGGATTTAAAACTAGTAAAAGTACTAGTATCTCATAGTAAAACTCCAAGTTTGATATTTGATCAAAGGATTTTGAAATTGTTCAAAATAGTGAGTGGATATGCAATTTGCATGAAATTGAGTGGGAGCTGTGAAAGTCTTCCTAAAACAATATGTGAATGACATATTTTTGAGTGGGAGCAATATAAGTCTCAAATTCAAATATGTACGAACATATTTTGAGTGGGAGCTTATAGGAGTGATTCTTAAGTATGTTAAGAATAAAAGCGCAAGTACCAATAAATAATGATTTATAAGGTGTAGAAGTTGATAATAAGTGTATTATGATATTATGTAGTATTCCTTAAGGGATTCTGAAAAGTGTTTCGGAATAGAAGTTAATTAAGGAACTGGTCCTTAATAACTCAAACTAGGAATAGTATTAAGTTGAACATCAATGGTTGAAAGAAAGAAAAGGATGATCATCATCCACTATGTTGAGACACAGGTTCTATCTTAGAGAACCATGATGGTAACTTAACATAATATAAGATCCAATAAGGAACGTTTGAAAGTGATTAAGTTTGAATCATGGAACGTTGAGCTAAGTTTGTCTGCAGTGTCTAATAGAGAACTGCAGACATGTTTTCCAAATCCATAAAGGATGACATATCTTAAAACATAAACGGTTATGTTATAAGGGAATATGTTGGAAACTCCTGTAAATACTGATTGAAGTCAAGTAGGAAGCGAGGTGAAAAACATCGAAAGTTGCATAGAGTGCACTAGTGTTTCGATGATTACAATTTATAATAATAGATAAGGGTACCATCTAAAGTGATGTATAATGTTATGGCGGGGCTAGTTCGCTTTTAACGTAGAATGATGTGTCCCAGGGCACAGTGCCCATGAGAAAGCCCTCGTGGTTGATCTAAAGTCACTATAGGCTCCTGGAATCAGGCCTCGTTCTACTGCCATAGCGACGATGCATACAAACCGATGTTATCATGTGATGATAAAGTATTAATGTCAATCAAGGTGACATTAGTAACTTGCAAAGGATTTGGGACTGTAAAGTACAGACCCAAGACTCAACCTCTTCCATGAGCAAGTGTGTTCAGGGTACCAGATATGGTGCCAATGATTAAGAATAAATGCAGATAGTGTATTTGTACTCTAGTGCAAGTGGGAGACTATTGGAAATATGCCCTAGAGACAAATAGTAATAAGGACTATTACCATATTTCATATAGTTTATGATTAAGTTTTATATCATGCTATAACTGTATTGAGTGGAAACATCAATACACGTGTGATATACAAATAACCAAGGGTTCTTAGTGAAACTCTAGTCACTGGTTCATTGGTCAACAGATGATCTTGTTTCCTGATCATGTGGCATTTATGCCAGTTGGAAATGGAGTCAACTCATTCTGAGAATGAGAAGATGAACCAATACCCAACCTAAACATCGTGCCACGATCATGTCACAAAGTTCAAGTTACGATGATTTGAAATGGATCCTCATAGACTATTTCTTAGACCGTGAGGCTATATCAATCACTGTCTCCCGAGAGTGCTTTGATAACATCAAGCGCCACTTGGTAATATAGTGGTTATAAAGGTGTGTTCAGGTACTCGTAGGAAACCATAGAGGCAATATATGTCAAGAGGGGGATTTGTCCATCCACGTGACGGAAAGATACTCAAGGGCCCACTCGGAGAAGTTATATCCAATAGCTGCGCAGCATGTGATTTGATCACATGGATATCACTTGTCGGAACGAGTCAAGTAGCATTGTTCGGTAACGAGATTGAACACGACATGGTGATGTCATTGATCAGATCTCGGGCAATGCAAGTATCGAGAGACAAAGGGAATAAGACACGATTGTCCCGGTTCAAACGACAAAAGATCTTCATGGAACGCACAAGGGTCACATGGCTATCCAGGTCCCTCTATTGATCATTGGTGCGGGAGTGTCCCGACCATGTATGGAGTGTTCCTGAACCGTGGGGTATCATGCTTAAGGGCTTGATGATGCTTAGAGAGTGTTTATAGAATCGGTAGAATCGCCAAAGAATTGTAGAGAGAAAACCGGAAGGGTTTCGGTAGTCCGGAGGATGTCCGGAGTGGAGGTGGAAGTGTTCCATAACCATAGAGGTTGAATAATATGTGAATGAATGTTAAATATTGATTTAATCATTTATTCATAATTATTTAATAAAAGAGAAAATCAATTAAATGGTCAAAAGGCTTAATGGGCCAATTCCCGGAGGGGAGAGGGCCCATTAGGGAAAGGAGAGAGGGAGAAGGGACAAGGGGGTGGCCGGCTGGGCCTAGCCCACCCCCCCCCCCTCGCGTGGGACCCACTAGGGCCAGCCGGCGGCTGCCCCTCCCCTCCTCTCCTTTAGTCCCACCCCGAGACTTTGAGGGAGGTAGTACCTCCCCTCCCCCTATATATAGTGGGGGTATTTGCCCAGATAAAGACACACAATAATCAATAAAGGTCTTCTCACTTTTGGGAGGACCTCCAATTGATACTCTCTCTCTCTCTCTCGTGACTGTGGTCCCAAGTTCGGATTGGAGCAACGAGACATCTTCACCCGTGGGCGTCGCTGCTGCGGATTCGGATCCAGGAGCTCTACTTCCGCAATTGCTGCTAGATCGGGGAAGTGGTAGTCATCGTCAGGCACCGGACGTGTGTAACTCCCCGTGAGGTGTCGCACTTGAGGCACTCAAGTCATTGGAGCCAAGGGAGCACGAGGACTTCATCACGGCCTTGAGGTTGGCTTCGGCTCGTCTACATCAACCACGCTCTCCTGAGCGTTGAAAACGCTTTTCGGTCTTCAAGGATAAGTTCCCGAAAATCCCCTCCTATTACTGTATTACTAATAGATAGGTCCTGGCAGCATCAGGGGTTCAGGGGCGTAGGGTAAAAAATTATTGTTTTCATACGCGGAACCCCAACAACATTAACACACAGTAAAATGTACCTTATGTTGTTAACAAACACCAAAACAGATTATGACAATAAATGTCCTTTCAAACACATTCTCTGGCCTCTCTAGTGGAGGACCCCTAGTCCTAGGTACCTTGGGTGTTGCCTCCGGATCTGCTGCTGGGTCTTTGCTTGCTTCTACATCAGGCACAGTCATCATCACCTCAGTGCTGCTAGCGGGGCGACTGATACGCGGACCACGAGCCGTGGTCCGCGTTGGCTCCCCTCCCTTGATGACGTGCTGCGGATGAACGCAGGACTCGTCAATGCCGACGTAGATTTTATGGGCGCCAAGGTTGATGAAGAGCCCGTTGCACGGTGGAGGGCGGTTGCTGAAGCTGCGAGCGTTGTCGCTGACATAGTCCAGTGCTCCAAAGCGCTGAACGAGCTCGGAGACGATGCGTTCCCTGGTGATGATGAAGTTTCCTGTCCGGATCTTCACTCCAGCTAGCGCCGCTGCTGGCCACATGGTGGGCGCCAACTGTCGTGGTGGTGGCACGGCAGATGCCATGGATAGACTAAAGATGGGGCCAAAGTGCGCTAGAGGTATCCAGGAAGGGATAGTGTGGTGATTCCACACATACATGATATGTATTCATTAGATCGATGGTGGTTTACAAGTGCTCCTTGAGCTGTTCGTGGGGAGGAAAAGGATAAACTTCTCTACTACTGATACATCCATAACGTATCTATAATTTTTGATGGTTTTATGCTAATAATATGCTTTTGACACTCCTTTTTGTATAAAGTTTATGATTTATTTGGACTAACCTACTAATAGTTGCAAAAGTGCACAATGTTCTTGTTTTACACTTTGATGTGTAGGAATTACCAAGAATACAAGTGGAAACCTTGTTGGAATCAAATTGGGATTTTTCCAAAATCTGTCTCAGAACTCTTTTTGAATATGGTCACGTTTCGTGTCAAAGACGGCGTCAAACAGAAAACTCTTCAACTACAAAGTTGTTGGAAATTTCACGACAAACGTTCTGGACATAAACTTTAGCTGATTCCGTGTACGGACGGGCCTTTTAGGCCTGATTTACTGCAGTCCAAGATGGGGTGATGGGAATCCGACAAGCTATATAAAGGGAGGAAACCTAATTCGCCCAGGGCATCTCCAACCACGAATTTGCAGCCACCAAAGCCACGTTTTTGCCTCCCCGATGGATCCCATCTCCATGGGGGAGGGCTCCCAAGAAGCCATGAATGAAGGGGGCTAAGGGGCGGTGCTCCCCCATGATACCGGCGACGGGGAAGGAGTCCCCCGTGCCGCTGCCACCCTCTTCACCATCTTCACCGCTATCTCCATCACCTAATCCTCCTAGTATGCAGTGGTTTATCCTCCCACACACCTCTGTACCGTCCTATGTAAACATGGTGTTTGATGCTATAAGTTATAATCCTATAATCTATGTCATGTTTGTGTAGTTTCTTTGTTCTTAGATTGAATGGTTGAACGTCTTTGGTTCATTAGAGTTGTATGTTGATATGGTACAGTCCTTTGATGTCCATTATATTTGTGCGCGCATGGATTAAACATCATAGGGTTTGTAATATGTGTAAAAGGAAGGGGGAGTTCTCGCAGAGTGGCGAAACACGAGGGGCCTTGAACCGGAACGTTGCATGTATGGGAGTAAGAGGACCATTAAACTTAAGGCTATGGTTGGGGAAACCTTAATGCATTGATTAGTACTTACGGATGTTTTCTAACAATCCAATCATATAGTACATGTAATTCCAAGTAGTGAAGCGCATGTATATTTAGCCTCTCCCACATAGAAAACTGCATCGAAGACAATGAACCCGATCTATTCACTATTTAAACTTGGATAAAGCCACCACAATTACCACCACTATTTCACACTCACGGTTCTGTTAGTTTAGTTATTTTATTGCTGCAGCAACTAGCTTTCCTTTCTTGTTATTTATTATCATACAAAGCTATCTCTATTACTCGTATTGTTGCTCTAGTTTTATTTCTCAGATAATGCAAACGTTTAGTGTGCGTAGAGTTGTATCAGTGGTTGATAGAACTTGAGAGAATATTTATCCTACCTTTAGCTCCTCGTTGGGTTCGACACTCTTACTTATCGAAAGGCTACACACGATCCCCTATACTTGTGGGTTATCAAGACCTTTTAGCGCTTGTCGGGAGCAATAGCGTGTGGGTGAATATTCTTGTGTGCACTTGTTTTCTTTATCTCTAAGTAGGTTTTACTTTCAGTTTTAAGTTTTTCTCTATCTTAGTATGGATAGGGAATGTGAATTACAAAAAAAATAGTTGTACTTGTTACCTAAAACCGTTTTCAAAAAGGAAAGTGATTGGAAAGATGAGTAATGGTTAAGTGGGGGTCGACCTTGAACACTTGTGTTCATGCCTATGAAACCAAAACAAATCTTTCCATGGAAGCTTTCTAGTTAAAAACTTGTAGGAATGCATGAAGCCTTTAAAAATAAAGATATTTCTGGTATTGATCTTAATGCTTATTCATTCAAAAATACTTGAATCTTGCTCCTATGCCTAACTTAAAGGCGTTAAAGAAAAGTACTTATTGGGAGATAACCCAAAAGTTTTAGTCGAGTCTTGGAAGTTATTGCTTCAGTAATAACCTCTCCTTATCCTTTTTATTTGCTTTTTGTGCCAAGAGTAACCTCTAATGAGAGAGACGTAATGCTTGGGAAAGTTGCTGTCACGAAACAGATTTTTGTGCTTCGCTATAAACATTCGTGTAAAATCTCTGTATGTCGGTTTGAGCTGTGAGTTTTTGTGCTTCTGCCCCAGGTTGTTATCCAACTTTCGTTAGTTCAATACTTTTCTATTTGAGTATATAAGGTCTTCGAAAAAATTCGTTTCTATCTGCTGGTCTGTTTTGACAGATTTCTGCCATTATTTGCATTTGCTTCTTGTTGATTCCTTTTTGGGTTCTCTTGCTGGGGAAACCTTGATGCATTGATTAGTACTTATGGATATTTGCTAACAATCCAATCATATAGTACATGTAATTCCATGTAGTGAAGCGCATGTATATTTAGCCTCTCCCACATAGAAAACTGCATCGAAGACAATGAACACAATCTATTCGCTATTTAAACTCGGATAAAGCCACCACAATTACCACCACTATTCCACACTCATGGTTCTGTTAGTTCAGTTATTTTATTGCTGCAGCAACTAGCTTTACATTCTTGTTATTTATTATCATGAAAAGCTATCTCTATTACTCATATTGTTGCTCTAGTTTTATTTCTTAGATAATGCAAACGTTTAGTGTGCGTAGAGTTGTATCAGTGGTTGATAGAACTTGAGAGAATATTTATCCTACCTTTAGCTCCTCGTTGGGTTCGACACTCTTACTTATCGAAAAGGCTACACACGATCCCCTATACTTGTGGGTTATCAAGACCTTTTCTGGCGCCGTTGCCGGGGAGCAATAGCGTGTGGGTGAATATTCTTGTGTGCACTTGTTTGCTTTATCTCTAAGTAGGTTTTACTTTCAGTTTTAAGTTGTTCTCTATCTTAGTATGGATAGGGAATGCGAGTTACAAAAAAAAAAGTTGTACTTGTTACCTAAAACCATTTTCAAAAAGGAAAATGATTGGAAAGATGAGTAATGGTTAAGTGGGGGTCGACCTTGAGCACTTATGTTCATGCCTATGAAACCAAAACAAATCTTTCCATGGAAGATTTTCAGTTAAAAACTTGTAGGAATGCATGAAGCCTTGAAAAAGAAAGATATTTCTGGTATTGATCTTAATGCTTATTCATTCAAAAATACTTGAATCTTGCTCCTATGCCTAACTTAAAGGCGTTAAAGAAAAGTACTTATTGGGAGATAACCCAAAAGTTTTAGTTGAGTCTTGGAAGTTATTGCTTCAGTAATAACCACTCCTTATCCTTTTTATTTACTTTTTGTGCCAAGAGTAACCTCTAATGAGAGAGACGTAATGCTTGGGAAAGTTGCTGTCCTGAAACAGATTTTTGTGCTTCGCTGTAAAAATTCGTGTAAAATCTTTGTATGTCAGTTTGAGCTGTGAGTTTTTGTGCTTCTGCCCCAGGTTGTTATCCAACTTTCATTAGTTCAACACTTTTCTATTTGAGTATATAAGGTCTTCGAAAAAATTTGTTTCTATCTGCTGGTCTGTTTTGACAGATTTCTGCCATTATTTGCATTTGCTTCTTGTTGATTCCTTTTTGGGTTCTCTTTGGGGAATTGAGCTTTTTAACGGAAGTGCTACAATAGCTTGTGTTTTAATGGAAGTTTTATTGGTTTTGAAACTGAACCCAAAGACTTATTATCTTGAGTACACTAATGTTGCTAATGAAGATTATGTGAAGTTTTGTATAAAGGAAAATTTTCAGGTGTTAAGGAAAGAATGATGTAATGAGATGAAGAATGGACTAAAGCTCAAGCTTGGGGATGCCACCCTGTGTCACCCTAAGAAATATCCAAGAAGTACAAGCATCAAAGCTTGGGGATGCCCAAGGCATCCCCTTCTTCATCAATAAAAATCTCAGGTTCTTCAAACACTTTATTTTTATTTTTTCATGCACAGTTGTGTTATTCTTGGAGCGTCTTCATTTTCGTTTTTGGTTTTAGTTTGCTTAGTTTGCTTGAATAAATTGGTTGGACCCCCTCTTTCATACATTAGTTTTCAAATAAGTGTGGTTTGGATTGGAAAAGCATAGGAAAAGTTCATGCTTAAGTGGTAAAAGGAGCTCGTTTTTGACGGTGGCCTATGCTTGATATTGTTTTGGCTTTATGCTTAGTGATTTTTGCTATAGCATGACATGTTATAAACAATTGAGATTGCTTAATGTGCCTTGAAAGAATCATGCGTTGTTTTAGCATATTAAAGCATAGTATTGTGGTATTCTCCTTTGATGCTTTATTTGGGTTGACTTGGCGCATGCTCACACCATGTTATGACTATCCCAAGTCACCATAGCCTTTATGATCCTTTAGTTTTCTACTTGTAATATCACTTTATGCTTTAATTAATGATGTCTTGTCCCTCTGCATGATTATGGCCATTATTGCTCTTTTAGTTGGTCGCTCCCAGTCTTTTGCTAGACTCCATAACCAAGTATGAGTTCCACTCATGCATCCAACTCCAAATAAAACCAAGTTATCCCAAAGAGTCCACCATACCTATCTATTAGCATTTGCTATTCCAAGTATATTCATGCTTTTATCTACCTTCCGAATTAAACTTGTTATGAGAAAACTAGTGATTAAAGCTCTCACTAACTTGATGGCACACTTTACTTTTCTTGCCCCTAATAAAATTGAACCATTGTGTCATCTATGTTATATATGCTTGCACCTATATGTTGGGGATTAGCAGAACCATGCTTTCATGGGGAACGCTTTCAATATTGCACTTGTACATTGTACCTAGTTGATATCATGCTCTTTTGTCTATGGATGTCGTCAGTGTGAAATGAAATGGGATCTTGTAAGTCCATGGAGTTATGTATGTGTGTTAGAGAAGCAGTCACCGGGTCTAATCCATGCCTAATCATGGTGGAAACCTGCAGCGTAACCATAATGAGCTGTCTATGAAGCATTCTTCTTATAAAAAAAGAGATAGAGATTGAGAAAAAAAGAGATCAGAAAAGAGGAAAGAGAGAAAAAAAGCACCATTTTCCCATGGTAAAAAAGAAGATTGTTGAGATGCTCGTTGTCTTCTTGCCTTGTCATTTTGATATGAGGATTCTTCCGTATCATCGGGCAAGGGGTACCCTGTTGGCGGTTCTCTATGATACACATGTACTTACTATGACAAGAACTTACCGGTAACTAAACTTGAGTAGCATGAGGAGCGGCCCTCGTATTCAAGGGATATGAGATTTCCAACTTATACTTTGTCAAGCATATACTCCATAGTTTGTTCACTTTAACCTTAATCACTTCAAGATGCTTATCATAGGGGCAATGAGAGCTGAAAGCTAAGAAGTACCATAATTTTTGGAAGCTTTTTATGGGACTTGAATCCCTGCTTCCTTCTATGAAGGCCTTTCTTCCACTTTTATATTGAGTCTCCACCTTCTATCTGTATGCACCAATTAAGAGAGCATAGTTGTCATTCTTAGTTCTATGTGCATTGTCCCAAGACTTGTTGATTGATGCATAACTTCGATATTGCGTGTTCCTAAACTATTTGTATTTAGTCATCCTTACGAACTTTGAAGGTGTCATATGCATTTATGTTTTGCTACTCTATGAGGGACAAGCTGAATACCATTCTCATTATGCTTTCTTTATGTGAAACAAACAAACGTCTTGAAAAGCATTGTTATTCATTAATCTTGTGTTTGTGCCTTTTCATGTTACAACATAGTTGCTATGTCTAATTGTTAGAACTCTATCTTTCACGATTCATGTTTAGAGTACCTTAATCCCAGCTATTAATGCTTTTACAATAATGATTATCAAGATTGTGTTGTCTGCATGTTACCTCAAAAATTATATTGTTTTGGTTGTTTACCTACTCGAGGACGAGCAGGAACTAAGCTTGGGGATGTTGATACGTCCATAACGTATCTGTAATTTTTGATGGTTTTATGCTAATAATATGCTTTTGACACTCCTTTTTGTATAAAGTTTATGATTTATTTGGACTAACTTACTAATAGTTGCAAAAGTGCACAATGTTCTTGTTTTACACTTTGATGTGTAGAAATTACCAAGAATACAAGTGGAAACCTTGTTGGAGTCAAATTGGGATTTTTCCAGAAATCTATCTCAGAACTCTTTTTGAATATGGTCACGTTTCGGGTCAAAGACGGTGTCAAACGGAAAACTGTTCAACTACAAAGTTGTTGGAAATTTCGCGACAAACGTTCTGGACATAAAATTTAGCTGATTCCGTGTCCGGACGGCCTTTTATGCCCGATTTACTGCAGCTCGAGATGGGGTGACGGGAATCTGAGAAGCTATAAAAAAGTAAACCTAATTCGCCCAGGGCATCTCCAACCACGAATTTGCAGCCACCAAAGCCATGTTTTTGCCTCCCCCATGGATCCCATCTCCATGGGGGAGGGCTCCCAAGAAGCCATGAATGAAGGGGGCTAAGGGGCGGTGCTCCCCCATGATACCGGCGGCGGGGAAGGAGTCCCCCGCGCCGCCGCCGTCCTCTTCACCATCTTCACCGCTATCTCCATCACCTAATCCTCCTAGTATGTAGTGGTTCATCCTCCCACACACCTCTGTACCGTCCTATGTAAACATGATGTTTGATGCTATAAGTTATAATCCTATGATCTATGTCATGTTTGTGTAGTTTCTTTGTTCTTAGATTGAATGGTTGGACGTCTTTGGTTCATTAGAGTTGTATGTTGATATGGTACAGTCCTTTGGTGTCCATTATATTTGTGCGCGCATGGATTAAACATCATAGGGTTTGTAATATGTGTAAAAGGAAGGGGGACTTCTGCCTGAGGGATAGAAACCTGAAGACGCGAACCGGAACGTTGCATGTATGGGAGTAAGAGGACCATTAAACTTAAGGCTATGGTTGGGGAAACCTTAATGCATTGATTAGTACTTACAGATGTTTGCTAAAAATCCAATCATATAGTACATGTAATTCCAAGTAGTGAAGCACATGTATATTTGCCTCTCCCACATAGAAAACTACATCGAAGACAATGAACCCGATCTATTCGCTATTTAAACTCGGATAAAGCCACCACAAATTACCACCACTATTCCACACTCATGGTTCTGTTAGTTTAGTGTATTTTATTGCTGCAGCAACTAGCTTTACTTTCTTGTTATTTATTATCATGAAAAGCTATCTCTATTACTCGTATTGTTGCTCTAGTTTTATTTCTTAGATAATGCAAGCGTTTAGTGTGCGTAGAGTTGTATCAGTGGTTGATAGAACTTGAGAGAATATTTATCCTACCTTTAGCTCCTCGTTGGGTTTGACACCCTTAATTATCAAAAAGGCTACGCACGATCCCCTATACTTGTGGGTTACCAACTACCTACACATCTCTCTAGGGTTCTTCCCTTAGTAAAATGATCGACCCTCTCTATGGAGATCCTGGCGCTCCTTATATAGGGGAGGCTAGGTTACAGTTTAGGGCATACATGGAGGGCATATTCCCCAAATATGCTTCTCAATAGCAAAGCAGTGTGCTCCTTTTTCCCTTCGTAAGCTGTCCAGATGCCATGGTGTAAGCCTCTCTGAACCCCTGGTGTAAGCCTCTGTGGCACCGTGTCACCCGACCAAGAACGGTCTGGCGACATCGCCTTTGTCGGCCAGGACCGCCAGTCCTTGCCTTTGTCTTCTGCGCTCACTCTACAATGGAGAGAGAAAAGCACTGACCATGGAAGATACCTTCCTTCTCCTGTAAGCGAAGTTGTAACCTGGTTGATGCCTGGCTAACTCGGTCCTGATAGTACCTGCAAACAAGTGAGTTGAGGGTGCCGACATATGCTTAATGTCGGCCGAGGTAACATTGGTTGAACTCCACCTAGGCCGAGTTGACCGTAACTCGGCTGGCCTTAAGGTACGTCGGCCAGCGCTTGCTTTGGTTTCACCGTACCTCGGCAGACCTTGCCTTTATTCTTCGGCTTGACTCTACTTAGGGTCATCCCTCCAACAACCTCACATCGCACCTTTTCCCACACCTCGAGGACCCCCTCATGGTGTAATTATCTTCAGTCCGACGACAGGAATTTTGAGTGGAGAGTCCGCTTGAAATTATGAGAGGCGAGTGGGAGTGATTGGAGCCTCCACCACTAATGGAGGGAGAGGTGAGGGTACCTATTTTGGCCATCAGACACCCCATGGTGGCAGCCCTCTTCCCTATATAAGGTGGGGTGGATGCTCTCCTCCTCCTCACACTCTAGTACAAGATACTCTCCTCCCCTCCCATTGGATTTTGGATTAGTGCGAGCAATGGCTAAATAGTTTTCTCCGGTGGATCTACTGCTTCTTTTGCCCCGCTAGAACGAGGGTACATGAGTCATCTTCAAGTTGTACGTGTGACTGAGAACGAAGGTGCTGCTAGACTGCAGCGATCATCTACTCGATCTTGTGATCGGCAAGTGGTCATTTACATCATCAACGAGACCAGATCTTGTTAAAAGATTTTTGGTCTTCGAGGGTAAGTTTTTATGGATGACCTATTACTCGTTACATGCATCTTCTAGATTAGATATGGCACCTTTGGTGATCATATCATAGGAGTTTTTTGTTTTCTATATTGTGAACCCTTCAAACCACTAGGAGGCCAAGATATGTCGCAATGTCATTTGTTTCCACCTCCAAAGAAAGCACAAGTGTGTTCTCGCCCATCAGGAGGTGGATACGCTCACCCTAAGCTTGCATGGCCATTGACATACATGTTGCTAAGGGGAACTCCGAGCACTACCATCACGATGCAACTCATTAACCCGCCGCCACCCACACCATAGACCCATCAGAGGACACAGACTGCCATTTGAGGTTGCCAAAGAGGATGTAGTGAATGGAGAACCATCAACACCACTCAACATTTCCATGAATCACTTTCCTTACCACCAAACATAACCTACTACCAGAGGGGGGAGCACTTTCCCTCTCGCCTTGGCCAAGTGCACCGATCAACATAAATCCTCGGGGAAGAACCATCAAGAGCACATGGCTTGCCACGACACCTCATTGCAAATGAGAGGAACTTCTACCAGCTGCCCGCTGCCGAGCTTCTCCACAACCATCGATGTACCAAGGAGATGCCTCCATGGAGGGGATGACACCGGAGCGTTGCTGCCCAATCCAGATGATTAGAGTTTTCACCCACGACATGTAGGGTGGGGAGGGGGATTAACATCGATAACGCCTTCAAGAAGGGAGCCGACGCTTGTAGCATCTTCGACATCGTGGCTGCAATGCTGACCAAGGGTTTTCCCCATTCAAGAGCTTCCACCATTCACCATCCACCATCCACCACCAACCACTGGAAGGGGATCCGGGGCCGAGGTGAAAGGAACAAAAGCAACCAGGGGGAGCAGCATCTTCAGATCTTATGCAAGAAGCCACCAGGAAATCCCCGCATCGTCACCCACGTTCGCCACCTCCTCATTGGCATAGCCAGAAGAATTCCTTACAACACTGATGAGCGCTGCCTGCCGCCAGATTGACTCCATCCTCTCTGATTGAAGCCGAGGCCTCAGATCCCGAAGCCCCCACCAAGGTCACCACCGGCCGACCACCCCACTAGAGCAAGGGGACTGAGCAGGTTGTCCGCAGCGAGTAGGCCCCGGTCAGCATCGGAGTCCTCCTCCCTTCTGCTGCATCGGAGTCAGGAAGCTAGGTCCCCGCCGCCCTCTTCACCGTATCCGCGCGCCTTTGACCGGTGGCCCTCCGAGAGCGACGAGGAAGGGAGCAGAAGGTGGGGGATGGTGGCGGAGAGGGGCTAGGGTCTTGATCTCCTGGAGGAGACGACGCAAAGGGGGTATCACAGTATCCATAGTTATCAATCTTCGACTCCCCATGTGTCAACAAATTTGCAAAGCCAACCAATAAATAGGATGTCTAGTAGGATCATCGTTTGTTGTTAATTACTCTCTCCGCTCCAAAATACTTGACACGATGTTATTTCAAATTAACTAAAACCACGTCATGTATTTTGGAACCTAGAAAGCAGGGTAGTAGTACCACTTGTATTTTTTTGAATGGTAACTAGGTCAAGAAGACCCCAGAAGCTGCAATATTAACCATGTGGCAGGTACAAATTGCAGACAAGCCCTTAGAATAAAGCACCCTAGCAAAACTAGATAAAACAGAAAAGGGCTTATCACTTGCAAAACGCACCCTAGGACTAAAACATAAAAAGCAAACAGGTCCTCTAGTGCCTCCGCCACCATTCTCCGGCGACCTCCAGCCAACAGCAAGGTCAAAGGAGTCTCTTGCTCATGATGCTCCACTAACCGGAGAAGAAGAGAAACCCTGCCTCTGGCCATCTCGCCGCTAGCAGGGACAAACCACTTGCTAGCGACGAAACGCTAAGCACCGGTGCAGGGGGTGTCGTCGGATTGATGACAAGTACGCCATGAGGGGGTCCTCGAGGAGTGCGGAAGAGAGGGGTGTGAGACGTACGGTATTCCGGGATGGTGAGCACACAAGTTTACCCGGGTTCGAATCCACCGACTTTGGACGGATCATACTCCTGCTAGCAATCGATGTCTGGCGAGCGAATATGGGTTACAAGGGTTTGCACTGCGAGTTGAAGTTGAGAGTATCGTAAGGTTATGGTGCCCTAAAGGCTCTCCCGAGGACGGCTTATATGGATATACGGTCTAGAGTTTACAGGAGAGACCTATCCGGCTACGACTAAGAGTCGGTTACAGAGTACATCTTGATCTACAAGTAACACTATGGGCCTATGTCGGTAAGTCATCTGGCCTTCCCAGAGCCGGACCGACTCGTCTCTTCTCCTCGATCCGCCTTGGTGAAGCAATGCTCTAACCCAAAGTGGGCCATGCTGGGTAGTGAGGCATAGTGAGGATACCCAGAAAGTATATCCCCAACAGCAGCCCCCGGAAGCCTCCAAGATCCAGAGTCGGATTTCATCATCGTCTAGCTTGATCTTCGGCTTGCAGAATCTTGAAGGGTTCCTGAAACTACAAAAGAAAAGATAGGATCCGAGTCTTAATAACGAGTCGGACCCATGAAATAGTTATTCGGGTTTTCCAGCTTGAAATTCAAACTAAGCCGAAACTTGGTCTCTGACGTAACCTGACACCAGTCATGGTCAAGTCACGTCACTGCCAGACATTCCTGACACCATGACCGTTGGTGGGTCCGCTTCATGCGGAACCAAGGCGTCGTTTTAATGCGTGCGCGGAGATCGAGGCGGTGTAATCCTCGTGAGGAGGTTACCCAGTTCCTTCCACGACGCGTGGCACGTTCACTATTGCGTTTAAACGAATCTTGGCACAGCTTGAGGATATAAGCGGTTTGGATTCCCTTCCATCTTCTTCACCAGCACTTGCGCCTCTTCCTTCCTCCCGATGCCTCTCATGAAAACAAGTTATTCCGCCTCCCCCAACTCCCACAGCGCCGCCCATCTGAGGTCACCGGAGCTCATAAGATGGCCGAAGCTTCATCCTCTGCAGCAGCGGCAGCAGTGGTGGCGGAGAAGGAAAGTTTCCGCGGGGTTTGGATCCCCTGTGCCCTTGATGACACCAAGCTCCACATCGTGGAGAACGAAGGGCTCCTCCGCATCGACGACTAGCAGAGTGGTTTCATGGAAACCATCCCCAACCCCAACACCGGCAAGCGTGTGCATTTCGGCACCCACCTCGACAGAGGTTTGAGTTTTCCACCCTCAGATTTCTTTTCTGAGGTCATAGATCACTACGGAGTTCAACTCCACCATCTCCCCCCGAACTCTATTTTAGAGATGAGCTGTTTTGCTTCTTTGTGCGAGGGGTATCTTGGCATTAGGCCGAGCCTTCTTCTCTTCCGGTTTTACTTCGGTACCCGGAGAAATTCCATCACTGCCGGTAATCCCTACATTACCGGTACGCTCAGCTTTTCTGTTAGGAGAGAACGCGTCTATCCTAGGATTAAGGCTAGCGAGTCCGTTAAACGGTGGCCGTCCACATTCTTTTACCATAAGGACATACTGGATCCCGGCAAAGCCACTACTTTGCCGGCTTTTGTCGACGGTGCTGCCACGCCCCAAGAGTACTGGGACACAAAAGCTCCGTCTCTCACAGATGATTTGTTTCTTGCAAAGAGGCGGATCGAATACTTTATGAAGCACAAGGATATGAAAGGATCCAACTTGGTGCACTGCTAGCTAGCGCGTCGAATCCAGCCTCTCCAACACCACGGTGACCGGCTTATGCACTCCATCACCAAGAGCAGGTCGGACTCTCTCCGCATCTTCCCCACACCATATTTGGAAAAGGACTATCAGTCCCAAATCAAATATCTGACCAAGGAGCGGGTCGGAAGGAAAATTCCAGATTTGTCTTTGGACATGCATACGGCTGATGACCCGGTGACACCAGTAAGTTTTCCAACAGTAACTCGAATTATGGTTTCATCCATACATTGTTATGTCTTTTTGCAATGTGGAGATACTTCTTATTTTCAGCTTGATGACCTCCCCGAGTCGGAGCTGGCTCCCCTCGAAGGATATCCCCCTGAGTTCTCTCAGGATGATGCTGAATTGATCCCACTGCCAGAGACAATTACTCGAAAGCGTAAAACTCCGACAGTGCCCAACAGCACAAAGGAAGTGCCAGTTGTGAAGAGGTAACTTTCCTCACAAGGTCTCGGTTTCTTAATCTTTCTGAAGTGTAACAATCTTTGTTCTATCACGTCTTCAGAGCTAGACAGCTCACCAAGGGCAAGGGGAAAGGAGGCTCGTCGAAGCCCCTACGCCAGTCAACTATGAAGTTGACCTCTCCTGCCACAGCACCTCTGACTCCTTCCCCACAGTCTTCCGCAGCACCGAAGATTACTCCATCTCCGCCCGTTGCGGAAGATCCGGCTCAACCAGCAGAGCCAGCAATCCTTGGGTCACAAACTGATGTCACCATGGGTGACTCAGATTTTGATAAGGGTGAACCCTCTACGGGTAATGATCCCTCGGCAGAAACCTTCGATGATAACCTCTTTAGCAATCCAGGACTTGCCAAACTTGGCCTTTCTCGAAAATCTATGGAGGAGATCCAACGGCTGGCCTGGAAATGCCTTGAAAGCTGGACTATCACTTCCAAAGAAGAAGCACAAGAAGCAGAGGATGTCAAGTACTCCGAACATCTTGAACAAGTTTGTCTTCGCGACGAGAGACTGAGAACCGGCGAGCTTCCACATCCACCAGTGATCCCATTGACCCTCGCCGAGAAGGTTACTACTGAGGTGAACATGAGTTTGAGTAAACTCACTCAAGAGCAATATGTAAGTCGGATTTCCAACTCACTTGCTTACTTTACTTTATGACATATCCTCTAGCCCCCAAGCATGAAGTTGGATAGATGATCCGGATTTATGCTTTCATAGGATGCCAAAGAATGAACTAGTGTAGCCCCCAAGGCTCGTGCTGATATTAATACAAATATTAGCCCGAGTCTTTAGTAGACTTCTGACTCTGGGTATTCTGACTTATAGAAAGTTAATTCATATAATCAGGAATTATTTAAGAATATCTGCAACAAGTGGAGAGAGATCAGAGCTCTCCGTCTTGAAAATGCTCAGTTAAAGGTGTCAAGGGATGAGGCTGAAGGTAAACACTTCAATCCTTAGCCTTGCTCGTTTTGCTTCCATAGTCGAACTATTGATTCAATTGTTATTTTTCTTACAACACTGGTTAAACAATCCTATGCCATGATTGAAGAGGCCGAGAATCTTAAGACCCTAGAGGTGGAAAACACCGACTTACGCCAAGAGTTGGATAAGCTCAAAGCGGATCATGAGAAGAGCATTGCTCAAGTTCTCGAATCCTCCTCCATGGCCACCGAAGAGCGTAATCGTAAGATCGTGCTTCAGGATAAGAAAATCTTGGATCTCAGTAATGAGCTTTTCAGAGAGAAGGACATCACCGAGGAACTCCGGGCCAAACTCTAGAGCCTTAGGGAAGATAAGGCCAAAGTTGACAATGTCATTTTTGGTATGTTTCCAACTTTCTGATTTTCTGCCTTTCCGATTCTTGGAATTCGGATATGTTTTCTAACCTTTGCATTTTATGCATAGGTCCTCTGAACTTACTGGATTCCTCCTCCACCGAGTCTCGCACCAGCCGGCTTACCCAAGTCGGCGATTCGCTTCACGATTTCCGCCAATCCTTGGAGGATATCGGTGAAGCACTCAGGATTTCAGACATGGACAAAATGTCTGATTTTGAGGTGAGGGACAAGGCCAAAGAGATGCCCTAGCTTGTTCAGGACTGGAACATGTCCTATGCGCATACCGAAGCACAAAACGCCCTCACAATGGTTATGAGCCACCATGGAAGCATGGAAATCTGGCAAGTAACCAGAGGATATTCAACTGTGGATGAAGACAGGCAGCACCAAGATATCAAGGCCATCATGAACTCCTGCGCCGGATATGGATGTCACGTAGCTGATCTGACCAGCTACGACACTCCTTTCTTCACTCGCGTAGAGACATCTCCTCCGCCCGTCAAAGAAACTGGTGAAATTTCCGACGATGAACAAACTGTGTTGGATTTGAACATCTCGGAAAGATATCAAGGCAAAGGTGATGTCTCCAGTGATCCGGCAGCTCCTACCTCTTCTCCTGCATCGTAAAGTACCAGAAAAACAATGTGTTATTCTGGAACAATCCGGGTTGTAAATAAGTAGTGTAATACTTTTGCTAGTGCTAAGATTTGATATTCCTATTTAGCACTTTTGGCTTTATTTTGTCGTGCCTGAAATGTTTTCATAAGCACTTTTTGTTTTCTCTGCACTTATCGTTTATTTGGCTTTCTGCCTCGTCCCTTTCGTGAGCCGGCCAACCTTCCACACAGAATCTTTGCCGAGCAATGGAGCTCAATTGCTAAACCAGTTTAAACTCAGAAATAGAGCCCGCTTCCAGTACCAACAATTCACTACTCAGAAAATAGCCGCATTCGGCAATCAGACAAATAACCAAAGTACAAACTAGAAAATTTAGAGTTATACCCAAAGGTAGCATTTTTAGAATCGGAAATCATAACCAGAACAAACATGAGCATAAAGTACTTTCAAGTATTCTGGGATTTTCGACCGTGACATGATCATTTCGGAAATAAGATGGTAAACAACTTCTCAGAAAAAATTGAGGCAACCAATACTTTTATTTCTCATTGAACATGTACACATATATGATTACAAAGAAAGATAATTTAAGAATAAAAGGGACGTAGCTGAGCAATATTCCATGGTGCATCTAATTCTTAGTCTGTCTTGCCTCCAGCTCTCTTTCTCTTCTTAGTAGCAGGTCTTTCTTTGACTGGTCGCATATCAGTTAGATAGTAAGAACCATTGTTCAATACTCGGCTAACTAAAAAGGGCCCTTCCCATACTAGGGAAAGTTTGTGCTTTCTTTTCTGCACAAGCCGGAGAACCAAACCGCCCTTGTTGAAAGATCGGTTTTTGACTCTCTGGCTATGATACTTGTGTAACTTCTGCTGATAGGCTATTGATCTCATCTCAGCAATGACGCGTACTTCTTCGATTAAATCAAGATCATTTTGTCGATAAATTTCGGCATCCTCTTCAATATAGGTAGCAATACGAGGAGAAGTATGAATCAAACCACTAGGAAGAATTGCTTCTGCACCATAGACCAAGAAAAAAGGTGTGTATCCGGTTGACCTGTTCAGAGTTGTTCTCAAGATCCATTTCATAGAGGGTAATTCCTCCGCCCAAGCCCCCGCAACACGTCGTAGTGGTGCTTCGAGTCTTGGTTTTAGGTCTTGTAGGATTAAACCATTTTCCCTTTCAACTTGTCCATTATCTTGTGGATGTGCGACTGCCACAATGTCAAGCCGGATATTTTGTTCATCACAGAATTCGGCAAGCTCCCCCATAGAAAAATTACTCCCGTTGTCCGTAATAATGTTATGCGGATAACCGTATCGGATTATTACATCCTCAAGAAATCTTTTGGCTGTTGCTCCATCGGAACGTGTGACGGGTTTAGCCTCGATCCACTTCGTGAATTTATCCACCATTACTAAGAGGTGAGTAAATCCACTTGGAGCTCGTTTAAATGGTCCTACCATGTCAAGCCCCCAGACCGCAAAAGGCCATGTTATAGGTATTGTTCTCAGCTGATCAGCCGGAACATGGGCTTGTTTGGCGTACTTTTGGCAGCCTTTGCATGTCTTGACCAGTCGTTTAGCATCCGCCTTAGCTGCAAGCCAGAAAAATCCGTGTCTAAAAGCTTTTGCCACTAAGGATTTGGCTGCAGCGTGATGACCGCATTCACCTTCGTGGATTTCCCTTAGGATTTCCACTCCTTCTTCCGGAGATACACAGTGCTGAAATACCCCAGACACGCTCTGTTTATAGAGCTCACGATTTGCTATTGTATAGGTTTTTGCTCGTCGGACAATCTGCCGGCTCAGAACCTCGTCTTCGGGTAATTTACCATCTACCAAGTAATCAAGGTAGGGCTGAGTCCAGCTGGGAATTACAGCCAGAACTGCTATTAAAGGTGAGTCGGATTTGGTCGGATATTCCTCGTCTACTCCTTTTATAGAGGGAACTTTGAGGTGTTGTAAGAAAGCGCCATCCGGGACCTTTTTCCGTGCAGAGCCTATTCGAGATAATGCATCTGCTTCCTCATTTTCTGTTCGAGGGATGTGTTGAACCTCAAACCCTTTGAACGATTTCGATAATTCATCCACGACAGCTCTATACACTGCCATGTGTTTGTTTGCATTACAGATATCCAACACTTGTTGGGCAACAAGATCCGAATCTCCATAGCACATTAATCGTCGGATGCCGGTATCTTTAGCAATCCGGATTCTGTGTAGCACCGCTTCATACTCGGCAATATTATTTGTTGCAGTAAAATGAATCCACAACACATAGAAAAGTTTATCTCCTTGGGGTGACTTGAGTACCACACCAGCCCCCGAGCTCCTTAGACCCGTCAAAATGCAAGGTCCAGTATTCTGACTCTGGTAGAGTCATGTTCTCTGTTGTCTCTGTCCAATCAGTGACAAAGTCAGCGAGGATTTGGGATTTGATTGCTGTACGAGGTTTATACTCAATGTCGAAAGCTGAAAGCTCTATGCCCCATTTTGCGACACGTCATGTAGCATCGCTGTTGTTGATAATATCTCTCATGGGAGCTGTGCTCACCACGGTAATTGAATGTTCCTGAAAATAATGTCGTAACTTCCGAGATGCGAAGAACACACCGTAAGCCAGCTTTTGATAGTGCGGATACCGCTGCTTAGATTTAGTTAGGACTTCACTGAGGTAATAAGTCGGACGCTGCACCGGGTGTTCCTGATTTTCCTCAGGTCTCTCCACTACCATGATGACACTGACGACTCTGTTTGTCGCAGCGATATAGAGCAACATCAGTTCCTAAGGTTCTGGTGCTGCGAGGATAGGAGCAAACGAAAGTACTGCTTTTAGGTCTTGTAGTGTAGCTTCAGCTTCATCAGTCCAAACGAAATTTTTGGTCTTTTTCAGGAGCTTGTAGAGTGGTGTGGCTCTTTCACCGAGCCGGCTTACAAACCGACTGACTGCAGCAATGCAACCAGTTAGTCTTTGAACGTCTTTCAGGTGAGTAGGCCTGGAAATATTGAGTATAGCCTTGATCTTGTCACGGTTCACCTCTATGCCTCTTTGTGACACGATGAAACCTAACAATTTTCCGGCTGGTATTCCAAAGAAGCATTTCTTCGGGTTAAGCATTATGTTGTATTTGCATAGATTGGCGAATGTCTCCTCCAAGTCGGAAATTAGAGTTTCCTTCTTTTTGGACATCACCGCAATATCGTCCACATATGCATGTACATTGCATCTGATTTGGTCATGGAGGCAACGCTGCATAGTGCGCTGGTAGGTAGCTCCTGCGTTCTTGAGCCCAAAGGGCATCGTAACGAAACAAAAGGTTCCAAAGGGGGTTAGGAATGAAGTTTTGACTTTGTCTGATTCCTTCATCTGAATTTGGTGATAACCGGAATACGCGTCGAGAAAACACAGGAGTTCCGAGCCTGCTGTAGAATCGATAACTTGATCAATCCTAGGCAGAGCGAACGGATCTTTGGAGCAAGCCTTGTTTAAGGCAGTATAATCAACACACATCCTTAAATCAGTGGTGTCCTTTTTAGGGACCATTACAGGGTTGGCCGACCAATCAGTATAGATGACCTCTTCTATGAATCCGGCTAACTCGAGCTGGGCTAGTTCCTTAGCTATTGCTTTTCGCTTTTCATCACCGAAACGTTGTAAGGACTATTTGACATGTTTAGCATTTGGGTGTACATTTAGAGAGTGCTCGGCAAGTTCCCTAGGTACTCTGGTCATGTCAGATGGCTGTCATGCAAAGATATCTTGATTTGCTTTGAGGAACTTGACGAGCGCGCTTTCCTATGCACGGTCTAAACCTACACCTATCTGGGTCACCTTGGAGGGGTCATCATCCTTCAACAGCGTCGTCTTCGTCTCTTCCGATGCCTTGAATTCTGGAGTCGGCTTTGTCACCTCCTTCTTCGTCACGGGCATCTCGGATGGGTCGATGGTCTCCTTGATCTCCTGGTACTCCTGGGCGTGCAGCACGGCTTCAGCAAAGGCGGCATTTCCGTCCTCGCACTCTCACGCTTTCTTCGGGTCTCCCCTGATGGTGATCATGCCGTTGGGACCTGGAATTTTCATCATATTGTAAATGTAACACGGACGAGCCATAGAAGCCCAGTAAGCCGATCGTCCGAATATAGCGTGATAGGCGCTCTTGAACGGAACCACTTTGAAGGAAAGTGCCTCCGTCCGATAATTCTTTGGAGTACCAAAGGTGACATCCAAAGTGATCTCTCCCAGGGAATTTGCTTGTCTTCCTGGGACAACTCCGTGAAAGATCACAGAGCTGTAATTCAGCTGGGTCTCCGAGATCCTCATTCGGCATAGAGTTTCAACATATAGAATATTGATGCTGCTGCCGCCGTCCATAAGAGTCTTGGAGAAACCATAACCGTCAATAAGTGGGTTGATGATTAAGGCGTATTTTCCTCGCCTGTGCAACTTAGGCGGATGATCAGCATGGTCAAAGGTGATTGCCACTTCCGACTAGTCCAGGTATTGTGCGACAACCAGAACAATTGCGTTGAGTTCATGCATTACTGCTTTCTTGACCTTAGTTGGTTGAGACCCAAGGAAAGTGACGTAGGTGTCTTCCTTTGTCGGGAAGTTCTTCTTTCCATCCGACTTGGGATTTGAAGCATCAGCTTCCTCCATGTCAGAATCTTCCTTGGACTCTTTTTCTTTTTCAGAATTCTTCTTTCCATTCTTCTGCTTAGCCCTGTAGCCAGCGGTATCATCTTTTTTGATGTCGTCATTGAAACGACACTCGATGTTTGTGTGGGATGAGCCCTCGTTGGGATCTAAGTGATGCACGCACGTGTTATTGGCAATGTCGGCCCGGGAGTAGGTTTTGCCAGGTTGCTGGTCTCCTCTTCCCTGGACTCTTGATATCCCACGACCGCGTCCGCAGCCACCGCCACACCCTCCTCGTCCTCTAGACCCGGAAGTAGCAACGACAATCGCTGTTTCCGTGTTGGGCTTTTCTTCCGAGGTGTTTTTGTGCTTCTGAGCTTGCTGCTTTGGTTGTTTTGCCGACTGTGGCACATCAAGGGTGTTCAGTAGTCCTTCTGCGTCGTTGTCAGCATCTGCATACTTGCTCGTTGTTTCTATCATTTCCCCCAAATCAGTGACCTTGTCACACTTCAAGCGGTGACGTAGTAAACCAATTGGGAGTCCTGCAATGAAAGCTTCAATCGCAGTTTGGTCGTTTACTCCTTCATAGGAGTTCTTGGTGTCGATCCATCATCCAACGTAATCTTGGCAAGTTTCTCTGGCTTTCTGGGTGCACCGCTACAGGTCTCCTACCGTACAGGGCCTCCGATATGTGCCTTCAAAATTCCGACAGAACGCGCTTTGCATGTCATACCAGTTGTGTATGGTGTTTTCCGAAAGTTCATTGAGCCAGGATCGCGCCGTCTTCCGCAGCATGAGTGGGAGATATCGGGTTGCGACCAAGCTATTTCCACCTTTGGCGATGCAGCAAGCCTGGAAAACGTCCTGGAGCCAAGTATCTAGCCGAGCTACACCATCGTAGGCCTGAATATGCCTTGAGATAGCAAATCCTTCCGGGAAGTGTGTTTGTCGTATGCGCGGTCCGAAGCATTTTGGACCCACATAGATTCCGTTGTTCTCGTAGCACCACGCCTCTATGTCAGAGTTAATCTGATGTCTCGTATCACTTGGTGACAGGGATCACCGTCCTGGTTGACGGTTGTGGCTGTGGTGCCTTGGAGTCGGACTTCTACTTCTTCCACCACCTCCCCCGCCACGGCGCCCTCCTTGAGAGCTGTTGTGCTGGCTACTTGGTGGAGAGGGTGGATTATTTCCGGATGATCGCCGGCCTCCATCCGAAGCGGCTTATTCCGGTTCCAGGGAGGGTCTTCGCTACGATGGGCCCTCTGCCGGCTTGACTCAACATGGTGTCCATCGTTCCTTCGTCCGTTGTTCCCCGCATCTTGGTGAGGCTCAGCCGAACGGCTTGCATGTCTAGGAGGTGGCATCCTTTGACGGTCCTCCTCTCAACGTTTCTCTTTGTCTTCTTCTCTGTGATTGTTCGACTCTTGCCGAGGAGGGTGTCTTGGATACAGTGCTCCAACTGTGTCTCTCTCTGCGGCTGGAGCAACATTGCTCCAGTTGCATGCGGTTCTGTGTTGTTGGCCTGAAGATCCGGTTCTTGAGTAGTTATCTTCCCGGCGGTCAGAACGGTGATGCTGTTCCGGCACCCGTTGGGGCCTGATATCATCCCAGGTCGGATCCGTGCGACATTGGTTGGACTAAGAGACCAGTTTTCCACTTCCGGATTTCGTGACCTTCTGTTGCTCCAGACCCTTGGTAAGTAGCTTTATGCCTAATCGAACCTCTTCTGGGCCTGGGTTATTCGCTAGGATATCTCGAGCCGCAGCGGTGTTCTGCACTGGTGTTGGATACACCAGATCTCCACTACTATCGAAACGAGGCATCCCCGGGTCTCCCTCAAAGAGAACCTTGTGAACTTCCAGAAATTTGTCAGCCCTTACGTGGCCTTTCCAAGTCTTCTGATGCTGTAGAGAGATGAGCTTCTCCACAGTGGCCATGCGCTTCTTATCTTCCTCGATGTTTTTGGCTTCATCCAGGAGTACTTGGCGATGCGCTTCTAGGGCCTAGGCCCTTTATTCCAATTCCGCGGCAGTGAGTTCTGCTGCTGTAGGGATAGGTGTGGTTAATGCAGCATCGATGATCTTACGGGCACCAGTGGTGACCACGTGTCCATCCACCGAGGCTTCTTTGGGCTCGTCTGGGATTAGAGCTCCATCCGTGTCCTCTTTGTAATCTTCGGCAACCACTTCCTCTGATGGAGGATCTTGTGTCGGGGTCTTGTTTTTCTTGTTCTTCTTCTTTGCCTTCTTGGCAGCACCGATAGCAAAGACGTCTTTGGGTCCGTTTCCCGGAGTCAGGCTCTGATCGGTACTTTTGGACATATGGATACCGGGATTGTCTCTAAGATCCATGTCATCCTACGCTTTGGGAGAGTTTTCTCCGGATCCTTCGTCCATGGCTTCTCCTTCTTCTGCAGCTTTGGAGTTGTACTCCACTTCATATTCCTCGGAGAACTTTTGGAAATCTACCAACGTCATGGAGTCATCTGAAGATGTCGGTAAGTCGGTGTTTGTTCCGATCGCCTCCAGCATCGAGACTTTGTTGTCTCCAGCATCAGCTGAGCCGGATCCGGATCCAACATATCCGACAAAGTGTGATGTGTGCGTCCTGAGGTAGTTGTGGCTTTCCTCATGGGCTTCCTCGAAAATTCTGATGGTTTCGAGAACCTCATCCACGCTTGTGTCTTTCATCATCATGCGCCTCAACGTATGCCTCAGGAAGGGTTGTTCTGTTCTGGTGTTAGAAGAGTCAGAACCTGCGTTGTTGACTTGTTCCTCCTGGATATCGATCTCGGTGAGCGGGTCGATCTGGGATTCGGCCTCCCTAGGGAGATCCACTCCAGATTCGACTTCCCCCGCGAGATCTGCTTCAGGATCAGTTTTCTCCACTATCTCCTCAATTGGTGTGGGCTGGGTGGGATTAGGGTTTTCTAGGATCCGGAAATCCACCGCCTCCGCGGACAGAGGGGAGCCAGAAACTTCTTCTGCCTCTATCATCACCGCTGGGGTGGGTGGGGCAGGATCAGCAAAACCAATGTACACATCGATCTCGCCGAAATACATGATGGTGTAGGTAGTCACAGCCTCCCTAGCCGAAATCCAAGTCTCATCAAGAATGATGAGAGGGTCATCACTGGCGTAGAGGATGCGACCAACAACGATGGTCTCACCGATTCCAATTCTTGCAGATTCCGCCCGGAACGCAGATCCGAAGCTCACTTGCCCCATGGTAGGCGCCAACTTTCATCGGATTGATGACAAGTACTCCATGAGGGGGTCCTCAAGGCGTGCGGAAGAGAGGGGTGTGAGACGTACGGTATTCCGGGACAATGAGCACACAAGTTTACCCAGGTTCGAATCCACCGGCTTTGGACGGATCCTACTCCTACTAGCAATCCAGTAATACGGCGGAGCCGGAATATGGGTTTCAAGGGTTTCACATGTGCGAGTTGTGAGTATCGTAAGGTTATGGTGCCCTAAAGGCTCTCCCTAGGATAGCTTATATAGATATCCGTCCTAGGGTTTATAGGAGAGACCTATCCGGCTATAACTAAGAGTCGGTTATAGAGTACATCTTGATCTACAAGTAACACAATGGGCCTATGTTGGTAAGTCATCCGGGCCTTCCCGTAGCCAGACTGGACTCCGTCTCTTCTCCCTGACTGGGCCGCCCGTGAAGCAATGCTCTAACCCGAAGTGGGCCACCCTGGTCAGTGAGGCATAGTGAGGATACCCCGAAAGTATATCCCCAATAGGGGGTGCTCCACCAATGTGGAGAGAACTTAGGGCCGCCATTCGGCCAGCAAAGGCAGAAGTCCAGTAGCCTCACGCCACCATCGGACAACTGTGGGTGGACATCATTAAGCTGCAGCAACAGACCACCGCATCTTCGTCTCAGCACCATCCCTGCTCCAACATCCACTGCTCCCCCACCACCGAGGCCAGCCAAGAGCTGATGCCGAGCAAGACATTCTCCAAGAAGAAGATGCTAGCACTTATTAAGAAGGAGGCGCACCACCCGGGAGGAATCAGCCGCTCTCCACCACGGACGCCCAGCGAATCCTCCCTGCGGCAGTTGGTCGACGTCACGCCAAATGGACGAACCAGACCACCTCAACACCCCTCTAAGATCCGCAGACCAACTCCCAGCCCACAACGTCCCCCCGCCACCATGGCCGGCCAGAACAAGTGAGGCAAGGAAGAGGAGACCGCAGATCTAAGAAGGGCCGCACACCAAGGCCATTATTGCAGAGATCCCGGCAGAGGGGAAGCTTGTCGTCTGCTCCAACCACTGGAGCCTCACGCCGCTGCCACCCATCCTTTGGATGTGCCAGATCTAGACCAAGAGAACCAGCACCCTACTCCAGACTACCGGCAGAGTGCCGAACAACCTACAGCTAAGCCTAAAGCCTATGTCGGTGCCTTTCCTCCGCCCTCTCCGTGTCGTGGTGGTGGCACGGCAGATGGCATGGATAGGCTAAAGATGGGGCCAATGAGTGCTAGGGGAATCCAGGGAGGGAGAGTGTGGTGATTCCACACACGGAAGTTCTTGTATATTCTCTATCGATGGTGTTTACAAGTGCTTCTAAGGCTCTCCACAAGAAGGAGACGATGTCTCTTACTCCCTGTTCACTAGCCCTAGAGTTCTACCTTAGACAGAGAATGATTCATCTATTGGCCGTCCCTCTCCATGGAGGCCCCGGTGCTCCTTATATAGGGGAGCCGGGTTACAATTCTAGGGCACAGGTGGCAGCATATTCTATGAATATGCTCCTTTCCTAAAGCAGATGCTTCTTTATTCCTCTTTAACGGCTCGTCCGGGTTTTGGACGTATCCCATGGCGTAATCCTTGCCTTTTGGCGTCAACAGACACGGGCTGCGTCATCCGGCCTTGCCCGCGTCACCTTGGTCGCCCTGACCCGCCGGTCCTCTTCTTTACTTTACTTTGCACATGCTTCAGCTAATAAAGCCACCTTTTGACCAGCGGGGGATTCCTTCTCTTGGAAGCTAAGATAATCCGGCTAGCATATAGCTAATCTGGCTTACCCATTTACCTGCAAAACAGATAGACATGGCCAGCATAAATCTTATGCTGGTCGAACCATTGTCAAGGAAATGCCCCATGGGCCGGGTCACATCGTCATTCGGCCTGCCTTGAGGTGACCTGTCGACGCCGCTTTGACCACGCCTGCTAACTCGGCCCTTATACCTGGTGTTACCCTACTGGGGTATCCCCAACATTAGTCCTCGGTAGTGCGGTCTTAGCAACTTTTAGTTGTTAAGGCCACAGCAGGTTTCCTTATCCGGATCTTTCGCTCCTTAGGCCGAGTTACCCCGTAACCCGGAGTTTCTCATCTTGCAACCCTTTTGCACTTTCCGAGTTATTCCTTGTTGGCTAGGTCTTTCGCTTGCTTATCTGGGTTACCTTTCCTTCTCTCGTACGCTTCTCCACATCCTACGTGGAGGGTAATCATCATTTGCCTCATTTTAAGGGCCATGCGCATTTACCGCGCCGGTTACTATCGCTGCGTCAGGCATAACTGTTGTAAATGTCCCATCACTGCAGCGCCTCGTTAACTGTAACACCATGTCATGTCATGGGATCGCTTGCTCCCGTGGCCCCTCCTATGGCCTTGTTCTGATTGGCTGCTCGGGCCGCGTACACGCTCGTTGCGTGTGGCACATCACCTGCAAAGGATCCCACGATGCGCGTGCGACACGGTTAAGTAGGGGGTGCGGGGCATTCCTAGGGGAAGTTCCCCCATTTGCGTCGCGCTCCACTGCTCTTTCTCTCTTTCGCAGCGACTCCGCCGCCGCCGCCAGTTCTCTGCTTCACGAGCGCCACCACGACCGCTATCACTCACATCCGCGTCGCCGTCCCCATTCACAGTTTCCATCACGGGGATTTGCGCTTCCCGCTTTCCTTCCTACGGCTATATCTATTCTGATTATTTCGTCAAAAGCTTCGAATCCACCATGTCTGAGGCGGAAGCTGCGTTGGTGGCGCAACAAGAAGAAGGAGCAGAGGGCCGCGAGCGTGGCGGTTGGGTCGGCTCCATCATCCGCGAGAAGGACTTGGCTTGGCTCCGCGCCTCCCGTCGCATCCCCGCCGGCGTCGCCTGCCGCCTCGCCGCCGGTGAAATTTCTCCTTCCCCCAGAGAGGGGGAATATGTTGTGTTTCTTTCCCATTTCCAGTGCGGCTTCGGCCTCCCTAGTTCTGATTTTTTCTTCGATTTCATTTCCACTTACAAGCTGCAACCACATCACCTCCTCGCAAATGCTATTACTTATCTGTCCTCCTTTGCTTCTGGCATCGAGGGGTACATTGGCCTCTGGCCAACCAAAGAACTTTGGATCAAGTTCTTTGGCCTACAGAGGAACGTGGTTCTGGATAAGGAGCTTGCCCCGGAGGACAAGCACCTGACCCAATGCAGCGCTGCCTCCATCTCACCCCGGAAACAATCCGTGTTTCCCTGGGTTACAGGACTCGAATCTTGCAAGGGCTAGGCCCGGACTTTCTTTTATGTCCGGAACACCACCAAGGATGACCTGATCTGGTTGCTCCCTTTCAAGCTTCACCCTCCTGACACCTCGCGTTGGGAGAGCATCCCGAAGCAGCCCACGGCCCTGGCGAACCAAGTGGCGCACCGGATCAAGGAGCTTCTCAAGGAGAAACTCCGGGGGGAGGATATCATGATCACTTTCCTCCGCAGCCAAGTCTCCCCCCTCCAGAAGCGAGCCCACAAGATCTGCTATCTTAGCGGCCCCCTTGACCCTCACCGGACCTCTTCTTTCGAGCTGGATAACTCGGCGATTTACCGCCAGGTTAAGTCCATATTCAACATGGAGAAGGAGTTATCTGAGGATTGGGAGTGGGGACTCGAGCCCTTCACCCGTGCCAACCCTCCTCCAAAGGTAAACTAGCCCTTCTTTGTTTCCCGGATCTTCTTCGTATGTCGGTTTTCCTTTGTAACTTGGAAATTACTCTCTCAGAAATTTCTCCAGCAACCGCTGGAGGATGGCGAGGTGCTGGCAAGAAAATGGTTGGAGGACCGCACTGAGGAGGACAAGGTGGAGCCTGATCCGGAGGCCTTCCTGCCTACCCCAAACGTCATCATACGCAGCGCTGGTAAGGCCTCTTCTCTAAGGGATTGGCCAGACGATGATGATTCAGATGTTGAGGTCCTTGAGGTACTTGATTCGGTTCTCATCCCTTACGCACACCTAGCTATGTCTGAATCTTCAGCTAACCCGGACGATCAGGTCCACGAGTTTCCTCCCCTTGCAACTGGTGGCTCGGCTCCAGCTCCGTCCCAGAAGCGCGCAGCTACCTCGGCTGCAGCTTCGGAGGCGCCTCCGCCCAAGAAGAGGCAAAAGAAGTCCGGGGTTAAACCCTCGGCCAAGCCTGCCGCAAGGTCACGGTTCGAAGCGCGCCCCAGCCTCGGGCTCCTCCTACCGCAGATGAGTAAGTTCTCTGATTCTGCTCCTTTGGATTTTCTGCTTTGTTTGCCTTTGTTTCTTACTGATTCTTCTTTTTGACTTGGTGCTTTTTCTCTCAGAGCGGCCCCGGCATTGCCTCCCTACTCCGGAGCATCCCCTCTCCTCCCCGCAACAATGATTATCATCCGCTCAGCCCTATTCAAGAGGGCTCCGCGGCTACGCCTGACCAGAGCCCACCTCGCCAAGAGGAGGGCAATGTCGGCGCGGGGGGTAGTGGGCCGGATCTGGATACAGCGATGCCGGATCTCCCTGGTTCCTTCGCCTCTGTGCCCAATGTTGAGGTGCCAGTTTCATCGGCGCTGCCCCCAACATGTCCAGTACCAGCACCAGCACCAGCACCAGCACCGATAGCAAAGATCAAGAAGACTAGCAAGAACACTAGCAATAGCACCAAAGACAACGGACCAAAGAATAAAGAACAAGAAGAGCCTCCAAGCCTCCCAAGGGCAAAGCTCCTTCGGCTCCCACCGGGTCTACTCCTTCAATCGCTGATATCTTTCAACAAGCTCCTCAATCCTCATCTGGCAAAGCCAAGAAGACCTCCGGGTCAGCCAAAGATACTTCTTCCGGGTCTGCTCCCTCCGGATCAGAGGGTGGCCAGCAGCTGGTTTTGCACACTAGCCCTGCTGCAGCTTAATCCACCAGGAAGGAGGCCCACGTGAAGGGCCTTGTGGCGAGCCATTCTCTGAGTGGCGAAAGTTACAGTCCACAACTCCTAGAGTATGTGAAGAACTGGAACGACGCCAAATTCGTTGATCCTCAAGACGATTTACCGGAGAGGTTCCGCCCAGCCGAGTTCAGCGCCCAGATGAACTCCGCTACCAAGGCCATCTCTTTGGCTGGCTGGATGATGGAGGTAATCCTTTTTCCCTGCTGCTGATGTTTTACACTACTGAATCATTATAAATATAGCCCCTAGTCCCTGAGCCTCTGAGGGAATAATTTGTTATTCGGTCGGATGCTCCTCATAGAGCTTAGCTTTTGTTCATAATGACATTAATCTGCAATAAATTTTGGGCTGGGTCTAGTTCCCTTGGCCCGTATCTTATGTACTTCGAATATCCACACACCTCGAGCCGGGTTAAGTTCCACTTGGCCCGGGTCTTGTAGACTTCGAATATCCACACACCTAGAGCCGGGTTAAGTTCCACTTGGCACGGGTCTTGTAGACTTCGAATATCCACACACCTAGAGTCGGGTTAAGTTCCACTTGGCTCGGATCTTGTAGACTTTGAATATCCACACACCTAGAGCCGGGTTAAGTTCCACTTGGCCCGGATCTTGTAGACTTCGAATACCCACACACCTAGAGCCGAGTTAAGTTCCACTTGACCCGGATCTTGTAGACTTCGAGTATCCACACACCTAGAGCCGGGTTAAGTTCCACTTGGCCCGGGTCTTGTAGGCTTCGAATATCCACACACCTAGAGTCGGGTTAAGTTCTACTTGGCCCGGATCTTGTAGACTCCTAATTATTTCTACTTTTCCTCTGAACTTTTGTCTCTTGCTTGCTTATTTCAGATTACCACTAATCGCCGAACTGCTGAGTTCCAGCGCCTGCTGGACTCCTACAAAGACATTCGCGGGCGTTATGGTAAACTCCTGGTGGAGTACCAGAAGAGGGGTTAGTTTCCATTCCTTTTCTTCCTTGTTCATTCAACACTTCTTAGGACTTATATGAATGTCTTGTCCGAATCATGCAGCCGAGGTTGAAGCTGAGAATAAAATCATGAGGAAGAACCTTGCGGAGATCAAAGGTAAACTCATCCCTTTCATATAATCATTATACTTTCCTTGCCTCATCCGGTGGACACTCATACTTTGGGTCCTCCGGATCATGTTGCAGTTGCTCTCGATGACAGTGTCACCATGCCTGAACTGATGACCCACTGCCTCGAACAAGCAGGTAACTATGAAGCTAAACTGAAAAAGAAAGATGAGGAAATAGCTCGGCTCAGGCAACAGGACTCGGAAATCACTCGGCTGAACGCCGAAATTCAAAAGCTTAAGAGCTCCCATCAGTCCGCGCTGGAGAAGGCCGACCAGGAGTTTGCTGAGGAGAAGGAGCGTTTAACCACACAAATCTCCAAGGACAAGAGCCTACTGGAGGAAGCCGACGTCAAGCTTACGTCGGCGACCACCGAATACGAAAAACTCCGGGTCCACAATGCCAATGTTGATTCCAAGCTTCAGCGACTCCTCTTCCAAATTGCGCGTAAGTTTTTCGCCCTTGCTTGATCTGTTATTATTCGGATTTGGTCCATTTGCTCACTGTTTCTCTTCTTATCCTTAGGAAAATTTCCAGAGAGCGGCACGCTTGCTGCCTCTGTCGTACGCTAATCCCATGAGCAGCGTGGAATTTCTGTTGCCCCTGATGGCGAGCCAATCTCCTATACCACAGAAGATCTCCTGGCCAGTCTCACCACTCGCCTTGAGGTAGTAAAGAACCATGGCGTGGACATCATCCTGGCGGCAACACGGATGTTCAATTGCCTCTGGCCCAGTGAGACCATCCCCAAAAAAGGTTCGGCTTTTATAGCCAAACTCATGGAATGTGACACGCAGCTACATTTGTGGCGCGAGTCTGCCGCACGGGCTGGGGCCGACATTGCTCTGAAATTTGCGCTCTCATGGTACGAAGGAATTGACTTGGCATTGCTCACTCGTATGCGCACCGAGTCTAAGTGGTGCGAGGATCCGGAGTGGATCGCGCGTCGCCAGGCCTGTGCCAACAAGCTCATCCAATACTCCTTTTGCCATGCTTGGAACAAGGGGTCAAGCTATCTTGATACTGCTGATGAAGAAATTGTTTCTGGAGCCGAAGAGGAAGGGAGCGAGAGCGAGGGCTCCGAGCTAGGCGACGAGGCTGAAGATCCGGAGGACGAAGTTGACCCAGAGGATGAAGCCGAAGCTAGCGCTCCTCCCCCACACTCCAGAGTACCTCCCTCCTCGACAGATGATTCTTCTGCTGCTCCTGCCCCTTGAAAAACACTTGTCACGTTTATTAGATCCCCGGAATGTCGGGCGCAGATGTATTAAATTCTTTGGGTTTTTTGTGCTACAATTTTATGTTCCGAACTAAGTTTTATTGCCGGATTATCGTGGGCGAAGTCCCCGAGTTTCATTTTCTTGTTCTCCCAATTTTTGACTTGGCTCGCGTCTACCTTGATTCGGTTTTTCGACTTGCGAGTCCGAGGTTCAAAAAATTGACTTAACAATACTTGAATCCTTGAGATTAGCTCAAAATGATTCGGCTCTTTAGTGAAGAAAATAAACTAAGGGTTAGCCAAAAAACCAATGTCGGCCCGCTTCAGTTCTTTTCCTTAGTCGTTTTTCGTGTGCTTTGCCATTCCAAACTTGTTCTCTTGCTTGCCATGAAGCCAATTCTGGTTGGACAGCAGCAAAGTCGAAGAGTTAGGTTTTTGGTGCTCACACATTACTAATCCGACTAAGACATAAGCGACTTAACCCAGCCGACAAAAAAATACGGAAACAAGAGACAATTGTTATAGCAGTCCCCGAGTCTCTGCTCGGGGTGGTAAAGTTTTTATTGATAATCTCATTGCCGATATACATACCTACATACGAGTAGTTCGGATACATTCACCTCTTAGGTGTAGAAAGGACGAAGCAGTGCTACGTTCCATGGTCTTTTGGATTCCTCTCCGGACCTGTCCGCCTTGTTCTTTTGCTGGGGTTGTGCATCAATAAGATAGTAGGAATCATTGCGCAAAGCTTTGCCCACAATGAAAGGTCCTTCCCATGGAGGGGATAACTTATGCACGCCCCCAGTGCGCTGTATTAGCCTTAGCACCAAATCACCTTCTTGCAAAACTCGGGGGTTTACTTTCCGGCTATGGTAGCGTCGGAGATTTTGCTGATATATGGCGGATCTGGACAAGGCCAGTTCTCTCGCTTCTTCCAGTAGATCAACATCATTTTGCCAGCTTCGTGCACTTCGGCTTCTGTGTATTGGGTGACCCTTGGCGAATCATGCTCTATGTCGACTGGTAATACAGCTTCTGCCCCATATACCAGAAAGAATGGCGTATAGCTGTTGATCAATTTGGAGTCATTCTTAAACTCCACAGCACCGCTGGTAGTTCTTCTATCCAGTACCCTGCTGATCTTTGTAGCGGCTCTATGAGTCGGGGTTTTATCCCGGATAGTACCAATCCGTTGGATCTTTCCACTTGCCCGTTCGATGCAGGGTGGGCGACTGAAGCGACATCTAACCGGATCTACTTTTCCTGGCAGAATCTCGCAAATGCTCCTTCAGCGAAATTCGTCCCATTATCAGTTATGATGCTATGGGGGTAGCCGTACCTTAGGATTATATCCTTGAGGAATCTTACTGTTGTTGCCCCATCACATTTCCGAATCGGTTTCACTTCAATCCATTTCGTGAATTTGTCAACCATGACCAGAATATGGGTCATCCCTCCTTTGGCCGACTTAAATGGTCCTACCATGTCTAGGCACCATACAGCAAACGGACATGTAATGGGGATATTTTTCAGCTCCGACATTGGTAGGTGAGTTTTCGTGGCGTATCTTTGACAACCATTACACTTTATCACCAAGTCCTCTGCTTGCTCCAAAGCACTGGGCCAATAAAATCCATGCCGGAAAGCTTTTGCTACTAAGGCCCTTGAGGAGGCATGGTGGCCACATTCCCCTTGGTGAATATCCCAGAGTATGTCAAGCCCTTCCTCCGGATCAACACACCGTTGTAGTACCGCGGTCACACTTCTTTTGTATAATTCGGTGTTGATAATGGTATAGGCCTTTGCCCTTCTCTAAATTTGTCTTAAACTTATTTCATCATCCGGCAAGATTCCCTCTTTCAGGAAATCAAAAATTGGCTTTGCCCAAGTTGGTATAGTCCAGACGGGGAATGGTTCCTCATAAACCTCCATTGCATCCATCGACATAACTCCTGTCGGATCAAGCTGAACAGTCCCCGGGTTTGCTGAAATAGTCCCCGAGTTTGCTGAAGCAGTCCTCGCGTTTGCTGAGGTGCTTCCCCATTTTATCTCCATAGGTGCAGCTCCTGATCCAGGAAGTGATGGGATATAAATTGAATCTGATTCGGGTGATGGTGTGATAGATGGTTTTCTCAAGTGCTCCAAAACCACGTTTGGCGGAATGGGTTGCCGAGATGAGCCCAGTTTGGACAGTGTATCTGCGGCCTCGTTTTCGATCCGAGGTACGTGATGGAACTCACATCCTTCAAAGAACCTGCTTATTTTCTGAACGTGGAACCTATACAGGGCCATGTTAGCATCCAAGGCATCCCAATTTCCAGACACTTGTTGTACCACCAAATCCGAATCTCCAAAGTATTGTATCTGATGTATCCCCACTTCCTTTGCCACTTTGAGACCATGTACCAATGCTTCGTACTCCACCACATTATTCGAGGCACTGAAGTGGATTTGAAGGACATACTTTAGTTGATCCTTCTTGGGCGAGGTAAGCACTACTCCAGCGCCTAATCCGTCTTTTAGTTTCGATCCGTCGAAGTGCATTTGCCAATAATTGGAGTCCGGCAGGGGTGGCTCGTATTGCATTTCAGCCCAGTCCACAAAGAAATCTGCCATAGCTTGTGACTTGATCGCATCCCTTCTATCGAAATGTGGTGCGTATGGAGCTAATTCGATAGCCCACTTTGCTATTCGGCCGCTTGCGTCCTTGTTACTCATGATCTCTGAAATGGGTGCCTCACATATCACTTTGATGGGGTGTTCCTCAAAATAGTGTTTGAGTTTCTTGGCCGACATATATACACCGTATGCCATCTTCTGATAATGAGGATAATTCTGTTTTGAGGCTGATAATACTTCGCTCAGATAATACACCGGCCTTTGCACTAACTTTCCTTCCTCCTCGCGCTCCACTACGATCACTGCACTTACAACTCAGTTGGTCGCGGCTACGTAGAGCAACATTGGCTACTTAGGTAATGGTGCAACTAGGATTGGCGCGGTAGATAACATCTTTTTCAATTCTCGAAACGCAAGATCTGCCTGTGGTGTCCATGTGAACTTATCTGCCTTTTTCATTAGCTGATAGAGGGGCAAGGCCTTGTCTCTCAACCGACATACAAACTGACTTAACGATGCCAGGCAACCAGTGAACTTCTGGACATCGTTAAGACACTTTGGCAGTTCCATTCTTTCTATGGCCCGGATTTTCATTGGGTTAGCTTCAATGCCACGGCTAGATACCAAAAAACCGAGTAATTTTCTGGCGCGTACACCAAAAGTGCATTTCTCTGGGTTCAGCTTCATTCGGAACCTTCTCAAGTTCGCGAATGTCTACCGGATATCCTCAAGGAGCGTATTGCTTTCCTTGGTTTTTATTACCACATCATCCATGTAAACTTGCACATTCCGACCTATTTGGTCATACAGGCATTTTTGCATGCATTGCTGGTACGTTGCTCCTGCATTACGTAATCTAAACGGCATGGTGCGATAGCAATAAGCCCCGTACGAGGTAATAAACACAGTCTTTATTTGATCATTCGAATTCAAGGGTATTTGATGGAAACCAGAATACGCGTCAATGAATGACAGTAGCTCACATCCGGCCGTTGAGTCTATGACCTAATATATTCTAGGGAGTGGGAATGGATCCTTTGGACATGCCTTATTCAGGTTCGTGTAATCGATACACATGCGCCATACCACAGCCACGTTCGAATCATCTTTCTTTTTTCCACCAGCACCGGATTAGAGAGCCAATCCGGATAGAGTACCTCCATGATAAACCCGGCCGCTAGCAATCTTGCTATCTCGTCTCCAATAACTTTACTTCTGTCTTCTGTGAAACGTCTGAGAGGCTCCTTTACCGGCTTAGCCCTGGGTCTTACATTCAATGAGTGCTCAGCCAACTCCCTCGGTACACCTTGTAGATCTTGCGTAGACCAAGCAAAGATATCCCGATTCTCACGGAGGAAGTTGACGAGCTCGCTTTCCTATTTGCTGCTTAACCCGGCACCAATGGTGACGGTGCGCTCTGGGAACTGATCATCGATTGGCACTTTCTTCGTGTCCTTAGTTGCTTGGAACGATACGCTCCCGTGCGGGTTGGTCAGGGCCAGCATATGTTGTTGCGCGGATTGAGCCAATGCCGCCACTTCTAGTATCTTCCTTTTTTCTTGAGCTATCATGAGTGACTCGGCTAAATTGGATCCGGCCGAGGCGCATTCGATCGAACGCCAGAAGTCCCCTGATATAGTTATCACGCCCCTTGGTCCGGGCAACTTCATCTTAAGGTAACTGATGTGGGTAGTTGCCATGAATTTGCTCAGCGCTGGCCTACCGAGTAACACGTGATAAGTGATTTCTAGGTTCACCACCTCGAATTCCAAGTTCTCGGTGCGGCAGTTGTCTCTTGTGCCGAATAACACGTCAACCCGGATCTTACCAATAGGTTCACACTAAATACCCGGCACAATGCCATGAAAGGTGGTCCTTGTCGCTTGCAACATGTTCTCTATTATCCCCAACTTGTGCATGGTATCCTTGTACATAATGTTGATACTGCTGCCATTGTCAATCAACACCTTGGAAAATCTCACGTTGAGATTCGGCCCGATGAACGTCGGATCCAGGACCAGTGCGTAGGTTCCTGGGCTTGGCATGATCTTTGGGTGATCCTTGACACTCCATGTAACCTCCTGATCCGCCCAAGGCATATACCTCACCACCACTAGCATTACTGTGTTTACCTCCATATGCCGATGCTGCAAGCTTTTCCGGTCATTCTCTTTCATGGTGAACACACAGTAGCTTTGATGATGTTCCCTGTACTCATTTCGTCCCTCATTCTCGTTGTAACCTTGGCCTTGTTGTTGGTTATTGCCCACTTGATGTACAACATCCCTTCTCTCTGGATTCTCGTACCTCGGCGGAGGTGGTGGCAGCATCAGTTGCTGTCCATTTCCCCCTGTCAGTAATGGTGGCCAGGGTGTTTCATTCCTAGGCGCTTCGTTCTGAGGTGCCTGAGCATTCCCCGAACTCCCCTGTTCTAATTTCCTCATCCATTCACACTGCCGGGTCATATGATTCACTGGACTGTTCGGACTTGGCGTACGAAACTTGCAAGGTTGATCTAGCATAGATTCGAAAGTATACCTCGGCCTATCCTTTCTTTCCTGCCATTGCTTTTTATGCTCCGGGGTCCAAGGCTTTCTCCCTTCGTTTTTCTGTTGCCAGCTCTGCCCACCAGTTTTTTGGCGTTGACTGCCTCTAGCATTGGGTTGATCCCAGTCCACTGCTGCGACTTGCTGCGAGTTATACCGATAATCTGGGCACTCATCCCTTCTTTTTCCTCGGAAATCATTCCTCCTTGATGATCTGGGGCCATCCCGGCCGTAATACTCTTCGTTTGCTTCGCTAGACATCAATCGGGGTTGCGTTGGATCTCCCAAGGCATATGAATCTGCAATCCAGATCGTCTCAGCCAAAGTAGTTGGCATATCTCGCTGTAATATTTGCCACAGCATACTTCCATATCTGCACCCCTGAGTGAACCATGCAATAGCTTGTGATTCAATCACTCCTTCGCACGAGTTTCTCACATTGCACCACCGAGTCAAGAAATTTCTATCTGGCTCATTCGGTCTCTACCGGCACAACGCAAGTGTTTGCGGTCTATTGGGTCTCTTGTAAGTGCTTGAGAAATTGCTAACGAACAGCTCCTGGAAATCCAACCAGTAGTTAACGCTTCCTGGTGGCAAATTGTTCAACCAAACTCGCGTTGGTCCTTCCAACATCTGCGGTACATACCTCACTGCCCATCTCAAATTTCCTGTTGCGATCTTGACCGTTGTGGCATAGTCAATGAGCCAATCCTCTGGCCTGGTACTACCATCATAAGTTCGGGTTCCTCTAGCCAGCTGAAAGTTCAGCACTGGTGGCTCATTCATGATCCGGGGCCCGAAACATGCTGGACCCGGTGGACCCTGTAACTTGATTTGCTCCGACCTATAAATCCTATCCAGCTTCAACCTCGCATCATCTGGCTGCAAGTTCCTGCTTCCCAACCGTGATCCAATTACGTGGTGATCCGGTCTGGGGTATCCATCGTTGACCATAGCCGAATAACCATCATTGTATCTTTCCTGGTCCGGATGTGCATGATGCTGTTGTGTCGCCTGTCCTGCACTTCCTTCTTGCCGAGGTACGTGTTGTTGCTGTGTCCGAGGTACATTTTGCCCCGCTCCCACGGGATCACGCTGTCCGGCATTGCCGTTGGCAGCATTTCTTTGACCAGCATTGCCTTGGTCACGGTTACCTCGGGCAGAGCCACCTCGGCTGGTACTGTGCCGGTCCTCATCAACTTGCACTGCTTTGCCTTTTCCAGCTCTTACCGGGTCATAAGGAACCATTTGCTTGTCTCTTATCCCAGAATCCACTACCTCTTCTCTCCTGGGGTTATGAACCGGAGATGACGCGGCTCCTCTGGATCTTGCCGGGTTATTTCTGGCCGAATGTACCACATGTGAGGCCCCTGGTGGTGCCGGGTTAGCCTTGTTTATTTTTTCATTTTGTTGGCATGCAACTCTCAACAGGTGATTTACCCTCTCTTGCTGCCTTTGTCGAGCCTCTCCGGTTAAACCTTCTAACTCGGACGTGGCCACATTTGCTGCTCTGAGGTTCTTTGCCGGGGTACTGTACTGATCCAACCCTCATGTTACTATTGTACCTGTCCGACCCGGCCTAGTCTCGTACTCCTTGTCAATCTCAGTGATCAGGTTCCTGCCCTGGATTTTCACTCCATCGATACGGTTTGCCTTAGCATACTCTCTCAAGGTGATGTTCAGCGACTGATGCAGTGTTGCTACCTTCTTTGCTCCAGCTAACATTTTCCGCCTAGTTTCCTCTAACTCAACTTGCGCCTGAGCCGGATCTATCGCAGGTGCTATCGGTGTTGCCAAGCTATCTATCGCTTGACAGAGAACATTTTCTGGCCTTTCTAGCAGAGGAAACCTAGATCTTGTCTGTTTGGGCGTTACCTCTGGCTCTGGCGCCGGATCTTTGCTTGGTCCCGCATCTGGCGCGGTCATCAGGACTTCAACGCTGCTTGTGGGGCGAGCGATACGCACTCCACGATCAGCGTTGAGAGGTGGTTCGCCTCCCTCGACGATGTGCCATGGGTGAACGCAGGACTCATCCACCCCGACGTAGATCTTGTGCGCGCCAAGCTTGAGGAAGACGTCGTTGCACGGTGGAGGGTGCCTGCCGAAGCTTCCCGTGTTGACGCAGATGTAGTCCAGCGCGCCAAAGCGCTAAACCAAGCCTGAGACGATGCGCTCACTGGTGCTTGAGAAGTTTCCCATCTGAATTTTCACCCCTGCTAGCACCGCTAGCCCCACGGTGGGCGCCAACTGTCGTGGTGGTGGCACGGCAGATGCCATGGATAGGCTAAAGATGGGGCCAATGAGTGCTAGGGGAATCCAGGGAGGGAGAGCGTGGTGATTCCACGCACAGAAGTTCTTGTATATTCTCCATCGATGGTGTTTACAAGTGCTTCTAAGGCTCTCCACAAGAAGGAGACGATGTCTCTTACTCCCTGTTCACTAGCCCTAGAGTTCTACCTTAGACAGAGAATGATTCATCTATTGGTCGTCCCTCTCCATGGAGGCCCCGGTGCTCCTTATATAGGGGGGCCCGGGTTACAATTCTAGGGCACAGGTGGCAGCATATTCTATGAATATGCTCCTTTCCTAAAGCAGATGCTTCTTTATTCCTCTTTAATGGCTCGTCCGGGTTTTGGACGTATCCCATGGCATAATCCTTGCCTTTTGGCGTCACCAGACACGGGCTGCGTCATCCGGCCTTGCCCGCGTCACCTTGGTCACCCCTGACCCACCGGTCCGCTTCTTTACTTTACTTTGCACATGCTTCAGCTAATAAAGCGACCTTTTGACCAGCGGGGGATTCCTTCTCTTGGAAGCTAAGATAATCCGGCTAGCATATAGCTAATCCGGCTTACCCATTTACCTGCAAAACAGATAGACATGGTCGGCATAAATCTTATGCCGGCTGGACCATTGTCAAGGAAATGCCCCATGGGCCGGGTCACACCGTGATTCGGCCTACCTTGAGGTGACCCGGTCAGCACTTCACTTTGACCGCGTCGTTCCCCGGCTAACTCGGCCCTTATACCCTGGTGTTACCCTACCTAGGGGTATCCCCCAACACTCCGACCGACAGCGCCGGTGGATCGGGCTCGGGATCGGCCCGGGAGAGGGCGGTTTACTCTCAAAGGAAAGGGGGAAGGAGAGCCGAGGGAGAGCTAGTCGTGCGAGAATGTTGTACCCCTCTATCGATCATATGTTTCAGTAGTACCACTTGTAAGACCCACAAAGAAACACAAGAGGTTAGTCAGAGCCCCTAAGAAAACAAACCCGCAAGCTCAGCGTAACTGTCTGCAGAACCACCCCATGTAGGAGCATAGTTTTAAAAACCAAACCAGTCAGTGAACCGGTGGACGACTGGTTCACTGGTTTGCTGGTCGGACCATTAGTTCGTTCGGTTCGATAGCGACAAAAATTGTCATTTTTCATTAAAATTTAATCAAATTTTAGAATAAAATAACCATAAAAGGTATATATAATGTATAATTAAGTATGTAATCACAAAAAAAAATGACCTCCAGATCGCGAGGGCTTTTCCCCTCGCACGTACCCCCTCGCGTCGCTCCCCAGGGCGACGCCAGGGGCGACTACCGCTGCCGCCAAAGCTCCCCCTCGCGATCCAATTGTTGCCGCTGCCGCCGGCTGGTGATGGCGACGGGCCTAGCCGAAGGTGGCTGGTGGAGTGGTCAAGGCGGAGGCCGGTCTTCGGGCGCGACGGGAGGCTGAGACGGCTGGGCGGCGTCCTTGGTCGGGTGGAGGCGGCGTTCTCGTGGTGGATCGGTGAAGGAGCTGGCGTTGGGATTCCGTTTGGAAGACCTAGATTGGCCCTCTAACCCTAATTTCCGGCGGGATCCATGCGTGGCCATGGACCTCTTGGCCATGGTGGGCGCGAGCCGGAGTGGCAAAGGGTGGCCGCGGGGCGCGCATAGAGATGGGTTCGATCTGGATTTATCCGATTTGGTACTTGTCTCTAGCGTTGCCTTGCCTTCTCTTTCGTTGTTCTGATCGACGGCATGGGGGTTTGCTGGTGTGCTTGAATAATGGTGGCGGTCCTATGGTTCCTCTCGCGCGAAGATGAAGATTTGTTGTTGCTTGCCCTTGTTGATCTGGTCGGATTGGTGAGTTCCGGAAGGTTCCGCCGACGAACTCCCATGGGCGAATAATGCCTAGAGATTGCCGGATTGGAAAGATTCGGTCATGCGCACCCATGTTTTACTCTGGCTGTTTGGGTTCAGAGGGAGCGCTTTGAAGCTCAGTTGGCTGTTAATATCATGGGGCATGTTCTCGTTCCATGGTGCTGACGGAGAATATCATGGAGACCGAGTTCTGAGGACTGACAATGGTGGTTCGACTCTGGCTGGTGATGAGGAATTGTCTTGGTGACTTGTGACTTGGAGCAGCGGCATGCAAGTGGGAGCGACTGCACAGGAGAGGTTCACAGTCCTACCTATCAGGATGAAAACCCAAGGTCTGACCTTAATTGGTTGTGCCTGACAATGGCCTTGTTGAAGGCATTGTTTTGAGAGCGTGGACTTTCTTCAGGGTGAAAACCTAAGATCTATGATCGGGCGATGATGGTGTTGTGCACTATTCCTTTCTTGGAGGTATCATTTTTGGAGAAACTGGACTTCTGGTGTTGTCTTGGTGGTGGTAGTACTGCTGTTTCAACAAATGGGTCACTGTAGCGGAACTTTTCTTTTTTTGTAATTCTTCTTTTTTTTTTGGCTGTGTGCATCCGTATGGCCGCTAGGGCAATACGTTGTTGTAGAGGCTGGGTGTAATTGGTATCTTCTGATATTAATATACGCTCCTTTTCAAAAAAAAAATGTAATCACAAAATATGGCGTGTCCAAGTGGTATTGGATTTTACGTGTTGCTATTTATGTCTAGCATAAGGTTCACAAGTTCGATTTCTCTAGTAAATATATTTTTCTGGTTTTTTGCTGTTTGAACCGGTGCCTATTAAAAAATCAGTGAGTTCTTGGGTTCAGTTTTTTATTAAAACACCGAACCGATCCGGTTTTTAAAACTATGTGTTGGAGTACTGCGACCGGGCATTTGACTCGTCGCCCTACGTCTCGTGCCCAAATAGTGCTCCTTATTTGAGTTGAATCGCATGGTTTATATCAAACTAAACCAATCATTGTTGAGCTGGAGCACTTGGAATAGCATGATTTTAGTTAGGCGACCATTGCGGCGCAAGAAGTAACAGATGAGCACGACTAGGCACCGACGCGCGCCGCCCCACCGGTCTCCACTTGTCAGCTGTTGGTGGCGCGTACGGTCGCTGTACGGCCAGCTCGGTAACGGTCTAGTATCGCTCTATCCGCAAACGGCTCCAACGGTGTGACGGTCGCGTACTATTACGAGCTAACGCTGTCTTATACTATCGGCAAATAGGGGAGAGCGAGGTTCCGAGCTTATCATTTCCTTACGTGATCAAAAGCAGAAAACCAGCCCGACGAACTCGTGTTTTTGCGCCGTGCGGTTTATAACTAATTAAAGTGGATATGGATGATTACTATATCGACCCTACATCAGTCTAGACACATTGATGGATATGTTTTTTCTTTTTTTTTTAAATAAGGGGAGTATATCCCCAGCTTCATTGCGGCTTAGACCCATCTAGAGTTTCGTCTCTCTCGCCGGCTACGCAGCCGGTCCGTTCCGTCTCCATTGGCCTTGAGGCCTTGGAGGCGTGGCGGACCAAAGGCTCTCGCCGGCGAGAGGGTTCTCGTTTCTATGCTGTTTTTCAGTGTCTTCTTCAGGATGTTGAGACGATGGCTATATCGTGAAGCCAGAATAAGGTACTCCCCGCTCTATCCTGGCTTCGGTGGTGCGTCTAGTGCCGTCGGAGAGCACGTGGAGGTTTGTGTCCGGTGGATCTCTTGGGATCTGTTTGTGTTTCTTATCCATTGGTGTTATTCAAGGTCAGTCTCTTCCGATCTATGGTTCTCATCTTCGGCGATGGTTGCTGCTCTGGTGCGCTGGTTCTTTGGGGCCTTAGCACGACGACTTTACGTTTGTCTACTACAACAAGCTCTACTACGACAAGCTTTGCCTGACTCCCGCGATGGAGGGACGAGGACAGCGGCACACCTTCGGCTCGTGCTAGTGTCTGTAGTTGTCGCTAGGTGGTCCAATGACCTATTTGTAATTTTTATTATTTTTAGGACTATTTGTACTGCTATTGATGATTATTAATAGATCGGTGGAATTTCGCAAAAAAGAAAACGAAACTTAAGTTTTGCTACATCGTTATGTCTTTACGGAACGCACACAACAACAACAAAAAGACCATGAACCAAAAAGAAAACACTACAAGCTCCAAGACATAAGAAATTACTCCAGTTTTTGCCTCTACCTAAACTGATCAAACACCAAATAAACTGTTTCTTACGAAGATTATCCACCGACTATTCTTCAACATATGGGCGCCCAGCCTTTCGATCTGTTGAAGACTTGCCATCGGTTGATGGCGCGTACGGTCGGTATACGACTAGCTCGGTGACAGTCGATCGCTCTCTTTGCAAACGGCTCCAACGGCGTGACGGTCGTATACTATTGCTAGCACTATCTGCACGAGCTAACACTGTTGTCTTATATCGGAAGTAGGAAAGCGAGGTTCCGAGCTTATCATTTCCTTATGTGATCAAAAGCAGAAAACCAGCCTGCCGAACTCGTGTTTTTGCGCCGTGCGGATTAACTAATTAAAGTGGACATGGATGATTACTATATGGATCCTACACCAGTCTAGAGACATTGATGGATATGTTTTTTTCTTTTTTCTTTTCAAATAAGGGACCTATATCCCCAGCTTCATTAACGAAACTTAAGGTTTGCTACATAGTTATGTCCTTACAACACACACACAACAAAGGAAGAGCATGAACCAAAAAAGCAAACACTACAAAGTGCAAGACATAAGAAATTACTCTAGTTTTTGCCTCTACCTAAACTGATCAAACACCAAATACAATGTTTCTTACCAAGATTATCCACTGATTCAGTAATTTCCGCAAAATCGTATCTGAACTCAAAAATAGGACAGGCACAGATCTTGTTTCACTTTTCCAAGCATCCAGGTTTGGCACAGGAAATATAACCAGCTCCGAGGCCAGTTTTCTTTTTCCTAAGAAAGCATTGATCAATCCGAGAGCTGAATAAATTAAAGTGCAGTACAAATTACATGATACAACAAAACTACGCCCAAGTAGATGGTCCAGAGTTCAAAATAAGCTATACTGCAGATACTGCGCCGTTCCTCTGTGAAATATTAGCACAAGACACACGTAAGCCTTGTTCCGAGTAGTAAAGAACTTGTAGACCACCAACAACCCTGATCTTCTCACTCCTACTCGAAGCTGAATCCTGCACACAAATGGAAAGTCACGATTAAGATAACGTAAAACTATGAAGGAGACTTACTTTACCAGTGGCACAAAGTTTGGTTATATTTTGATATGGGCATTGCTAGCTTAATCTGATAATCTAACAAGAAAACATCTGACTAAACTGCTCCCAAATGAGAATGCAAAATATGTTGCTAGAAGCATTTCACAGCAAGGGAAGTGAAATAAGGAATTATGACAGGCACTAAAGACCTCCCAAGAACAAATAAAGGAATCACGAGAAAAAAAATTTAGGGATATCACAGCTGTACATGCAGCTGCATGTATATAATGTAAAGAACTAAAGATATCAAACTTCACATAGGAGTAAAAATTTAGCCCACAAGGGCAAGGAGCTGTTCGTATCTAATGAGCCCATAATTTTTTTTAATGATTAGCACCAACTATTCAACAACATGAGTCAAATATTTTTATTACCGCGGACCTTTGAGTTACTGTTCAGAGCTAAGCAACATACCAAGATGCTGTGCCAGCACTTTGAACTAATCAATCCAGACATTAGTGCTAGTGCCCACAAGACTACAACGAATCGACAAGGCCACATGATGTGTTACTGTTTATGCATCACAGTTAAAATTTTGCCAGCATAATGGATTATATTGGTTTTCCTTTTTGCACCTTACCATATGTGGTCCAGATTTTGTATGCCTCAAATAATTTGGTAGTCCTACAAACTGTTCCACATACATAATTTAGAAGTTTCTACTTCATCCCTCTGCTTCTTTCCCAAGTTTCTACTTCATCCCTCTGCTTCTTTCCCTCATGTGAAAGCTAACTTCACAGTACAATGCATACACAGTGTCATTAGTTGGCTTACGTGTGTTAAATGTACAGAGGAACTTCAAAACTTTGTGAACTCTCTTATCGATTGCATGAAACTTGACTTCAACTATGTTAAGGCGCTCTGATATTGCAGATGACCTCTCCATTGAACTGTAGTTTCCTTTCATTTCAATACGATCTCCTCCCTACAGTAAGGAGAAACATTTAACCAAGATGAATAATTGATACTATATTAACTTTAAGATGCAGTAATTCTCTAAAAAAATTACCGTGCAAAAAAGTTGAAGAGTGAGCTTCTCTAGAACTGGCGAGTTCTTCAGAATGCAAGCTAGCGGATCCAAGTCAGGAGCCACACACCAGTATTCATTGAGTAATAGAGTCTTTAATTTTCTGAATGTAGGACACTGTTTCAGATCTCTTGTGAAAACAAACTGAAACGATACAAAAAATGAACTGAATGAAGTCACTGCTGATAATGTTCAGCAATGACGTATAAAATGCAACAAAAAATGGTACTCCCTCCGACCCATATTAGTTGACTTGAATTTGTCTAGATTCGGATGTATCTATACATGTTTTAGTACTAGATACATCCGAATCTAGAAAAATCCAAGTCAACTAATATGGGTCGGAGGGAGTAATACAAAGGAGTTAAAGAAGAGCACCATACTATGTCATATTGAGATATCAACTCCATATGGATGGCATTTGAGATACCACCCAAAAGCAAACATTCGTTGCTGCCATCATTATAAGCAACACAATTGTCACAGCCATTGCCATTATCCTCACAGAAAACACCAAAGTCATCACAATTCACATAGAAATCATCACATGAACTGCCAAGATCCACGCTTGATCTCTCTAGCAACACCATGTTATCGAGAAAAGGGTTTCTACCTGAAAAGTTATCTAGTTCCAGAGAGATGAGGCACAGAGTACAAACACGGACCTGGTAATTCAGGTCGAACTGGCAATAAAATGATGCTCAAGCGCTTCAAGGAACGGGACGATATCTTATGAACATTGATCTCACAAAATTTCATCTTCAGATCCTCCAATGCTGGACAGCTAGAGAAGTCTAGAAAGGACTCTTGTAGGCCTAAACCATCATTATGTAATGTCCTCATACGCCGAGAGAAAAGAGGTAGCCCGTCTAGGTAGAGATGTTCACGGTGATTGATCTGAACTGTGAGTGCACGAACTCCCCATTGCACAGCAAATCGGGTCCATAGGTTCACATAGGGCACGTCATCTTTCAAGAATTCACTGAATTCGACCTCAACAGTGTCTAGGACTGAGCGTTCACGCAGGATCAGCATATGGTGCAGGAACTTCACGAGGTCCTGGACAGGCCCCTGTTTCTGAACGCCGACAATGCGCAGGCCTGTGGTGGACCTCCAAAGGTGACACCAGCGCCGAGCGAGCACACACGTCCGCACGGCCGACTGCACCGGGAGGAAGGAGAGGAGGTGGTGGAGGATATCGTCGGAGAGGGCGCCGATGCGGTCGCCCGCTCTCACCGGCGGCGCACTCCCGTTCTCTTCCCCTGGAGGCATTTCGCCGAACAGGCACCGGGGGTCGGTCTGGGAAGCCAGATATGTCAAACGTCAATTTAGTGGAGAGAATGGGAAGGGAAATATAGATGCGTTGACCTACCTGGCCGCCGGCAAGTTCACTCGTAGCTGGAAACAGCAGAGAAGCAGATGATTGACTCTCCAACAGTATAAGACTTCGCAGGATGGTTCGGGAATTGGGATACCTCCCTGCCTCTGACCTAGAGAGGACCAGAGCGGCGAGAGTCGGCGGGCCGGCAGCGAGCCGGACACCGAAGCACCGGCGGCGACAGCAGCCGGACCACACTTCGGATCTAGCTCGGCACCTATTTGGGTGGTCACTGTTCGCCGGAAGGGTGCAAAAACGCCCTCTGACAATGGACGGTCGAGACACACACTCGCAGATGGCTCCCGTGACTCGTCTCCGTCCGCCACTGTTCCCATGGCTCGAGGTACTGTTCATGGCGGGATCACCTCAACGGCCATGGCAGCCTCCCTCCTACGGTCCTACCCCACCCACGCCACATAGCCTCTCATCGTCAGTCTCTACGCCCCCTCCCTCCCCGTCTCGACTGCATCTGCGCGCTTCTCTCGTGCTGCTACGGAATCCCAAATCCCTAGCGGCAAGGCAATTGATGCTGGCGTTCACCGCGCATGGAGGGCAGGATGAGTCGAGCAGCTGCTCGGCTTCGAGCCTCGCATTGTGGAGGGGGAGGGTCCTCGAGAGGAGGCGGATCAATGGATTTGGCCCCAAAGCCGGTGCCAGAGAGAGGATAGCTTCTCGAAGCCCTTGTGCTTACATTGACCTGGAAGAGTTTCGGCCGCTGGAGAAGAAATCCAAGCCAATCCGGATCTGCAATCGAAGGCGGGTACGTGGGAATGTAGTGCTACCGAGGTACCGGTTGACTCGAGGCGGTCTTCTTTCGCTGCCCGTGGGCCTTTCTTTTTGTTATCGCTGGAAATGGGCCATGTGGAAGTCGTTGCTACTCGCTGCCCTCCACAATCGGTTTCAACGTCCGCTTTCTTTCTCTCCGTTCTCTCCAAAAACTGCTCGTCTCTATCCTCTTCTTCTGCGAATCCGCGCTCGATGGTGTCATCCGGCTTGCACACGTCGACCCTGCTTTCTTCTGCCGTGCTTGGTCCTCTCGCACTGCACCGCCGCACAAATTCGGCCCCGCTACCACCCGGCGATTCACGCCAGAGTGCAGACCATCGCCCCGTCACTGGCTCCCATCCAGATCCGGCAGATTCCTGCACCTTCAGCCTGCCATGGACGGCGGCGTCTCGAGTACACCGGCTCGGGGAATGACGAAAGTTGCGCGAAGGATCAACCTCCGTGGGGCGACATCTGCGGCAACCGGCCTTCCTCTCTACCACGTTGCAGCTTGCCCATCGGCCCCGAAGGTCCGGACGCGATGCTACCAGGGAGGGCGAGGTGGAGCTCGTCTGCCGCCTCGAGTGGCTGCGGTCCTCCCTGCGTCACAGTGACTAGGGGGAGCACCAGGAGCCGTGCATCCCTCTCCTTCCACTGAACCTTCCGACTGGGAGACGATGGTGGCGGCGCTTGACCTAATCGGTTATGGTTTCATTGATCTTGACCTAATCCGACTAGGCCTAGCTACGCTTCGGGGCCTTCTGCATCTAGTCGCTAGGCTTCTTGGGCCTTAATGTTTCTAGTCGTTGTACCAGAGTACCCACTCGTCATGGGCATAGTCAGTCAAATCCACCTCCTGGACATACCCCGATTGGTATATCCCCATTGGTAGTCCCTAAGTGCGTCAGGAATTTGGTGAAGGTTTCAACTTGGCAGTCGGAGTTGGCGAGTCCGAGTGGACACCTAGTCGAATTGGTGACGAACTCCTCCAATGAAGGTAGAAGCTACTGGTTCGACGCAGGATCCCAGTCGCATTTAGATGGGTCGCATAGTCCATAGGTCACTACTTCAAGCGAGTGGAGCCGAGCGAATGGAGTGAAACGAGCGATAAATTTGATCGAAGTTGGACCGTCAACCTGGTCAAACTAGCCGTTAGGTAAATCCTAACGGTAAATCCGACAGAATTACCGCGAAGCAATGGCTAATCTGGGGTTTCTTGTTGATGCCACTATTTAAGGGGGAATGCGGGAGCATCGTATGGATCTTTCTCCGCACTTCTTCATTTCTTCTCTATGTTCCCGAGCCTCCCTCGATCCAGATCTCTAAACCGAGTGAGCTCACTCCCGATGGAACCTCCCAAAGATCTCTGGGGAAAATCCAAATGCACAGCAGCCGTGCTGCAATCCTTCCAGGAAGTCGGAGTCCTCGCGGAGGGGAATTGACGAATCCCCGCGGCTAGCGAGGTCGATCCAAAGCCGCGGGTTGGGGAATTTATTTCATTCCTCAATCAACTGGAGCGGGGGTTCGGATTCCCCACCTCGGTCTTCTTCTGGCGCTTCTACGCCTATTACCGAATAAAGCCTTCCGACCTGGGGCCACACAACATCGAGCAGCTCGCGATCTTCGTCGCGTTCTACAAGAGCTACCTCGGGAGCATACCCTATTTCCCCTCTGGCTGGAATTGTTCCACGACCGCGTCAGTCGCGAGGGGAAGGACGAGCCTATCTTGGCCACGGGCGGTGTTACCTTCCAACTGAAGCCCAACACCAAGTTCCTGAAGCTGATGCTGCCAAAGAAAGTGTCAAATGAATGGAAGAAGTTCTGGTTCTATGTCAAGGAATCAACCCCCACCGGCGAGGTGGTGATCTCGGCATATACCATGGAGTGGAGCAATCAGCGCCGTCCGTCAGCGCAGAAACTCCCCAAGGACCAAGCCGTGGTCGTGGTGGAGATGTGCTCCGGCATAACAGAGCTAGAAGATGAGGGGTTGATAACGATCAACCTTTACAACTGCTGGCTCGGGACGCGATTTGTTCCACTCGCCACCTGACATGGGCATAACCCTTCGGTTGACCATTATTGGTATATATGGTGTGGCCCAACGGAAGGCTCACTCGAAGATATTCCAAGATCCATGATGTCAACACCCGGATTTTTAATCCCAGATGCCTATTATGCCATACCTCACAATCCCAGGATTACCATTTTTGCGAGACATAACAGAATTGGTACCACAATACATCATCCATTACAAACCATAATAAAGGTCTTACAAATAAAGGATCTCATGATCTAGTCTTAATACAAATCAAACAGTGGAAAATAAACATAGTAGGGGCTCCATCTTTAGGGTCACAGGCAATGCTGGCGATGGGAGATGATTCTAGTTGTCATAGACCTCCTGCTGTCCATCTTCCTGGTAGTCCTCCTCATAGTCCGCCAGGAATAGCAGGACAAAGCCATGAGTACTCTTTAAGTACTCACAAACTATCACTAACAAGTAAGATAGTTCTAGTAGGAATCTTAAGCTCTAGGTTTATTTGCAAAAAGGCAGGTTTATTTCATAAGGGGTTAAAAAGTAAAGAACCTAATTTAATTTTATACACCTCCTAAGTGTCCATAACCCTATTGTGGTCAAGTCAAGGTCATAGTTCAATTCACCAGTCATTTTGAAAACATCTGACAACGGAATAGTATGGCCACTCCAACTGTCCATAACCGCGGACGCGGCTATTCGAATAGTTTGACACTCTGCACATGTGGTACACTTTCACCACAAAATTCGATACATCCGTCAGGGATAAACCTGAAGCATCATACTTGGTATGCGGATAATCAATCCTAACCTTTCAATTACACACTCTAGTATAGGCACCTCCCCTATGAGCTTGGCCTTCAACCCATGGTCATCCGCCATCCTAAGCACTGCATAGGTGGACATTCACATTCACGAGGTAGACTTAGCTCAACCTCTTTCCGCGAGGGAACCCATACTAAGGCATATAAACTTCGAGTTAAGCCCTACCCAATTCAGGTATTGTGGTTGTACGGTAAAATTGGAATGGTATCGCATCCGAACCCAACCATCAGTTTTTATCAAAACCAAGGCTCATGACTCAAGTAGTTTCATCATCAAATCATTGTGTTTCATAACACATATCAAAACATTTCAATAGAATGAATCATCATTCCAAGGTTTTCATAATCATTTTCTCCAAGTATTCCCATCTAAGTGATCAGTAGTAGTTTAGCACTAGCAACTAGTAATGGGGGTGTCACTAATGAGGGGTGCTAATCAAGTGTAACTATCCAAATCTAATTTCATGCTTTTGATGGCATCTAAGTATAAATATCTAGGCCTAGTTTTATGCTCTTTATGGCATCTAGCCTATTTTTCCAATACTCACAAATTACTAACTAAAGGTAAAGAACTTTGATAAAAATAAAATAATAAAGCTTGCAAGTAAAACTTGGGATTGGTATAATAAAGGTTGCATAACCAAAGCATGCCTAATGCATCTTGCATAGGTTATCTTGTAAGGATGGCTTGCAATTAGTGATGGCTTGCATAGGTATGGAACTTGCAAGTGTTGGCTTGCCTTGAGTAGTGTAGTGGTTGAAGTTCTCTTCTTCTTCTTCTTTGTAGTACTCCTCCTCCTCGTATCTCGGGTCGGTACTAGCTTCTATAAATGAATACGAGGTACACAATCACCAAACAATACTTAACTACTTCTATTTAGCACACAAAGGCTCACACTAGATTATCTAGCATCATCACAATCATCACATGAAATAAAGACCTAGTCTTATTTTTCTTATTTTAGAAAAGTAATTTCTACTCATTGAAAATATTTAAGATTTAATATTCTCCAATTAAAGTATGGGATCATGTTGACACATGTCATCACCACATATTCTAATACTTGAGAATGTGATTTAAATTGTTGGTCATATTTTATAAAGTTTAAGATTACTATTTAATAAAATTAAAGTGACTAGAAATGCCTATATAGCATTATTTTAGTACTAGTCCAAGATTACTGCATTTAAACCTAAATATTTTTACATATTCAGATAGATCTTGTCAAATATGATTTTTGAGACTTAGAATCAACTCAAAAGCATTTATGGTTGATTTTTGAAAAATGTTTGAAGTGGCAAAAGCCTTTGTCTTGTTATTTTTACTATAGGTGATCTATAATTTCAAATAGTTTGAATCCAACGGTCTTAGGTAGATAATTTGAATACCTTTCCAACAAAATTGAAATCATGCAATTTGGTTCAGAGAATCTCTTTGAATTGAATTTTGAATCTACTGACAGAATGTGGTTTTAACTAAAATGACAAAATCTTATTTGAATCACTAGACTCTGCGCGGGAAACTAATTGGGCCAGCCCAGCTACGCGGCGCGCGCGTAGCGGGCTGCTGACAGGACGGTCCCACTAGTCAGTGACTAAACTAAACCGAAACGGTATCTTTCAATCCCAGCCCTACAATTAGACTAAGATCTACAGCTGTGGTTCGTCGACTCTGGCGACTAGCTCCGGCGAGAAACGAACCCTAACGCGACGGTGGGGGTACGTGGGGGCTCACCTGGGCTACATCTAGGGTCGGTGATGGGGGCGAATGAGGTTGTCATCGATGGCAGTTCGAATGGTGGTCGTGGTGGCTCCTGGGGCGGCTCCTAGCTCCAGTTCCTCTTCTCCTCTACAACGGCGGGCTCTAGTGAAATTCCGGCGGGATGGTGCTCGCCTTGCTCCGGGGAGAGGTGTGGGAGGTTTCTGAGAGAGAGGGGAGTGAGATGGTGTGGAGAATTGGGGCTGGGGTGGCCTCTATTTATACACCGGCGAGAGGGACAACGCGGCATGGTCGGGCTCCTCCGGTGACTGTGGTACAGAGGGCTATCAGCATGGCTGGTAGGGGTCGATGCGGTGCTTCAGGGCGGTTGTCATGCACGTGATGGAGCGGCAAGGGGCGGTCGAGAACGGTCGGGACCGATCCGTTCTCTGTGCGGGAATGACGGCGTTCGAGACGGCGCATAGTGTCCACGGTTTGCACGGCGGCAAACAGGCGTGTCTGGGGGTAGCTGGGGTCACGGTGAGTGTAGGCACGCGCAGAGAGGGTGAGGCGTGGCGTGTGTGCGCATGTCGGCTACGGCGCTCTGGCGCGCTCTCGGCATGGCGGACAGAGAAGTGGGTGCGGCGATCACGACTAGTCCACGGTCTGTCTTCGGTCAGGGGGTGGCGGTGGTGTGGCGCCTGTCTCCTGGACATCATGGGAGAGGGCGGCGCTGGCCGTGGCGAGTGGTTCTTGGTCAACCAGCGTGGCAAGCTTTGGGCGGCGCTGCACTGGTGCGAACGACAAAGGGGGAGTGTGTCCACTACACTGTTGGGTGCTGGGGAGACTGGGAGTGAGAAATGGGGCACAATGGTGAGCGGCTCAAAATAGTAGAAGTTAGGCAGTGTTTATTTGTGCCTGCCAGGTGCTCGACCAAATGGCCGCATGAATTCAAAGTTTGAATTTTTGGATGAAATTTGGTGAGTGTTCTGAGTACTTTCTTGATAGTCTATGGTTGCTTGGGTTTACCAAGGTGAATTTATTTGAGTGGTTTTGGAAAAGTGGTGATCTTAGTACACACACTTGATTCAATTTTGAATTGTCCCTCAAATAGATTTGAATTTAGTTTCTGTCTTTTTGTAAAGTGGGCTTGGGTTCACTTTTACTTGGTCTAGCAAGGGGTGAAAAGAATTGGGAAAGTTTCTGTTAGAAATAGAAACACTCAAAGTGGTCTAGTGGACAAGTTTGGCCAAAATGACCATTTGCTTATATGATTCACATTTGATTTTATTTTCTTTTGATTTTGTTTGTAAATGGCCTAGATGATGTAGTATTCATCTTTAAACCATTCCTTATCATTTGTAGCAATCAAACATGGCAATTTCACTCATTCATACACTAATGCAATTCACACATACACTCATATTAGATTTAATAATAAAAGTTTTTGTTAACCCTAAACTTGGGTGATTAGAACTTGATAATCTTGATTAATATTTTTGGGGTGTTACAAACCTTCCTCCTTAAACAAAATCTCGTCCCGAGATTTAAGAAAAACTAGGAACTAAAGAGATTTGGAAACTCAGTCCTAATGTAATCTTCTCTCTCCCAAGTAGCTTCTTCTTCAGTATGGTTGCTCCACTGGATCTTGAGAAACTTGATACTCCGGGTCCTGGTGGTTCTAAAGGCTTCTTCCAAAATACGAATGGGTACTTCACGATAAGTTAGATCCTTGTTGATCTCTATGGCTCTATGATCAATATTCCTGAAAACTTCGGTCTTCTCCGGAACTTCTAAGCATTTGTGAAGTAACGAGATATGGAACACATCATGTATGGCTGACATCTCCTCTGGCAGTTCTAGTTGATATGATACTTCTCCTCGATGATTTAAAATCTTGAAGGGTCCAATATATCTGGGGGGGCTAACTTCCCTTTCAGTTGAAACCATTGCATTCCTTTCAAAGGTGATACTTTGAGATACACAAAATCTCCGACATTGAAGGTCAGGTCTCGGTGTATCTTGTCAACATAACTCTTCTGTCTGGATTGGCCGGTCTTGAGGTGTTCACGGACTTTGTGAACCTTCTCTTCGGCTTCTCGTAGGATGTCGGGTCCGAAAATCTGACTCTCTCCTACTTGTGACCAATTCAGGGGGTACGACACTTCCTTCCATATAGAAATTCAAAGGGGGCCATTTGCAAACTGGCTTGATAACTATTGTTGTATGAGAATTCTGCGAAAGGCAGACAATCTTCCCATTTTGATCCATATTTTAGAACACAAGCTCTCAACATATGTTCTAAGATTTGGTTGACTCTTTTAGTTTGTCCATCGGTTTGTGGGTGATAAGTTGTGCTGAAATTCAGTTTGGTTCCTAATCCTTCTTGGACTTTCTGCCAAAATCTTGAGGTAAACTAGGTTCCTTGATCCGATACTATGGTCTTAGGGGTTCCATGCAAACTGACTATTCTAGCAATGTACAACTCTGCTAGCTTCGAACTCTGGTAGGTGGTCTTGACAGGTATAAAATGGGCTACCTTAGACAGTCTATCCACTATGACCCAAATAGAGTCATTTCCCCTACTAGATGTAAGCAAACCGGTCATGAAATCCATTCCAACAGAATCCCATTTCCATTATGGAATCTGCAATGGTTGCAAAAGTTCCGCGGGTCACTGATGTTCCGCCTTGACTCTCTGACAGATATCACACTTGGCTATGTAGCTTCCGATTTCTCTCTTCATCTTGTGCCACCAAAATTTCTCCTTCAAATCCGGATACATCTTCGTTCCTCTGGGATGGATAGAATAAAGAGTATCATGAGCTTCCTGCATGATGACTTGTTTCAACTCAGAATCTGCTAGTACACAGATACGTCCTTTGTACCAAAAAACTCCTTCTTCATCTTCTGTAACACCCTCAAATCGGCCCTATGCAAGTTTTAGCCCTTTCCGCCAAACCCGCATAGAAACGATTCAAGGACGCCCACCAGACACTTTCGTGCGGGTGGAAAACGAAGTAATACCATTACACAACAGTCCTCGATGGGACCCACAGAACAGATATATATATACAACAGCGACTCAACGAGTCAAGAATACAGATATAGTACAAAGATCCAAATCACCTTGAAAGCGGTACAACGTCCGAGTACGGACAAGAAGCAAATGGGGCTAAGAGCCCTGAAGAATAACCAATGGCGTCCATAACCCGCCAAGCCAAGATGTAGGGTAACCTCGCTAACGACGTCGAACTTAAACCTGCTAAAACAAAAGGTGCCGACAAAGGGCAAAGGAAAAGAGGAGGCCAAGATCGAGGCCAAGACACGGGCGAGGCTAGAATTGGCCCTCGCCTACATAGGTATGGTGGGTGAAGCGGCAATGTCAAGCACTAAACAACCTATAGAGACTCGGTATCACTGGCGGCTATTAGAGAGGGGTAAGAAAGCCCTATTCGGATCCTACCTGAAGCTAACACCAAACATACCCATTTCTGGTATTCCCCCTAGAGACCAAACGAGGAAGTCAAACCGAGGAACTCACACAGTTGGCAATTTTACTCATTCCGTTATAGTTGTAGCACTTACTAATCAGATGTAGGTATGATAACATAAGTAGTGGGCAATTTTAGTTATCATTCCGTTGTAGTTGGAACATTTACTAGTCAGATATACTTGTCCTGAGGAATCCCAAAACCCAGCAGTTGTTGGCACTTTTATCACATTCCATTGGAGTTGCAATACTTACTAGGCAGGTATAGTATGACACAGATCACCACAGATCCACCAGTTGTTGGCATTTTTATTATCCATTCCATTATAGTTGAGCTGATTACTAGTCACATATTAAGTCAAATTTATAGCACTACTTTAGTTATGCTTGTCTATGATCGAGATACTGTGCTCCAAGTCGTCCATAACCGCGGACACGGCTTTCAGAAAGTTTTACCCTACAGGGGTGCACAAATAGCAACACACACTCGATCAACCTCGGAAAAACCAACTCAAAACCCAACGAGGCATTCACGACAAAGCGATCACAGGATTCATAAAATATTTCAGGGGGCCACCCCACTAAGCTACCCGCAACGAAGTTGGCCGGCTCCAGAATGGACCCAGGGTTTGTGTGGACGGCTGTAAATGACTGGGAAACCGAAAGTGTGACTGGGCTTATCGATACAGCGAAAACGTGTCACGATCCTAAACAGTACAGGTTCTCCACGCACAATCGTAAATAAAGAAGTAAAGCATGGCATAAGTACAGGATAGTAATAAAGCCCCAAACTAGTTTGTGGCCCCAAGAAATAGAAATGAATCAAGCTCTGGCTCAGGGGGGTCCATAAGGCCTCCCGGATGTGGATAGTGCGAAAAATCAAGGAACAGGTATCAAGTACTCGGTCCCACGGACACAAGTGAGCGTGGAAGAACCAAATAACATCTATTGCCCACCGATGCCTCTGCATTAGTTATATCTAGCAATTTAATAGTTGTTAATAAAGACATGATCATCTCCACCATTAAGCATCTCCACCATAAACATCTGCCAGCATTCCAACAACTGTGGTACTCGACAACACAAGATCGCACCTGAGCAAGAAACTACGACTCGCAAGGCCAGCTATCTACCAAACAACAGGTATTAGGAGGTGTCCATGGCAATATAGAGGCTGCATGGGATATAACTGGGGTACGGAAAACTAAAGCATCGCGACACGGATAGCAATAGATCAACAGGAGGAAATAAAGACTATAAATGCAAAATAGGTAGAAGGGGAAGAGATGCTCGCCTGGGAAAAACACTGCCGATGGAACATATCCGGAAAAGTTGTCGATACTCGCATCCACTCATCGGCCAAATCCGCGAAGAAGCAAAGCACTAGAAGAACACCAGATGCAATATTTAATACTACGGCAGAAGATCCGACATGATTATGATATGATGCAGATGCGGTGCAATTAGGCCATATTAAACGGAACCGGGGTTCCGACAAATAATTAAACGGTTCAAGTTGTTTAGACCTCTCCAATTTAAATGTTGTCTTATCAAGGCAAAACATGGCAGCGGTTCACTACGCAAATTTAAATGGAGTCCGGAATAAGACAAAGATATCCCGCATATAGACTCCATATTTAATTATACGGTGAATCGGCATAATGCCCCCAAACCACATGATGCGATGCGAATATGAACCATTTAATATGCAACACGTGATAAAGTCATATTATAAAAATAATGGGGTTCTCGGATAGGGAATCACATTAGGGTTCGGCGAACATGGGCTCCGAGGGGTTCGGGGTCAGTCTCAGGGTCCGGAACTGGGGTTCGGTTCGACGAGATCGTTCTCGGACAACGGAAGGAGAGCTTGGCGTTCCAGGAAGGAGGACTTGGTTTGGCGTCGGGGGCGCATCGGGTTCGCCCTGGTCGGTGTTGATCTTGTCGTCGCGAAGATCTTGTCGGTTCCGCATGTCAGGTCGGTCTTGGCATTCGGGATGAAGAGCTTGGCATTCCGGGAAGGAGGACTTGTCGCATCTGTGGTCTTCGGGGCCGGCGGGTACGGTCTTGGCTTTGGATCGGGGCTTCGGAATCCATGAAAGAACATCTTGATGTTCATGACGGATATCTTGTCGTATATTGGTCCTGGAAGTAGTTTGTTCGTGCATCACCGGTGCCCTTGTCCAGCTTTGTGCACCGAGAGGTAGCATGTGTCTTCTTTACATTTTGTTATCCCTCGGTAGCGGATCATAGTCGCAGTGGTCACCGCACCAGCACAAACAACAGCACCACATCGCCACTTGGTCCTGGTAAAGTACAAACAACTACAACATCGAGGCCAACACGTCCAGGAGCACGCACAGACGGAGACGAGCTTGAGGCTCAAGCGGACGCAGCGCACAGAGACGGGAGCCCACAACGGTGAGCTCTCGCGCGGGGACGTTTTGGAGGCGCCAGCTCAGCGAGCGGGCCGAACTCGGAGATGAGGAGCGTGATGGCGGGGCTTGTGGCGGCGGTTGGAGCTCTACGGCAGGGGTACCGCAAGGAGGCGATGGAGGCAGAGCTGATGCAGGTCCCGGCGACGGCGAGCAGAGGCAGGGCGGCTTGGGGTCAGGGACGCCAGGCTCGAGCGGTGGCCTCGAGGCTCTGCTCCGGACGACGTTCTTGGCGGCAGCCAGAGGAGGCTCGGCCTGGCCGGACAGCGGCGACGCGCGCTCGCGACGGCGGACGGCGAGCAGGGCCGAGGACGCGCTGGGGCCCGGGGCGGTGCTGCCTGGGAGAGGGAGGGCGGAGCTCGCGCGGGCGGAGGCGGCGACGGGGAGGCAGAGGGCCGGGAAGCTCGTGAGCGGCGGTGGCCAGATCGCAGCTCCCTCGGGCGGCATCGTGGTGCTGCACGGCCCGACGACGGCTTGCGGGAAGGTGCCGATGACGGGCGAAGGGGCACAGAGATGGGGTGCCGCACGGGGGGGGGGTGCTTTGGAAGCTGCAGGGGCCGGCGAGGAGCGGCGGAAGGAGGCGAGGTGAGGGAGGTTTCAGCCTCGGGATGGGGATGTGGGGTGGAGGAGCGAGACGAGAAGGGACGCGGTCGGCGCTGTCGGTCGTGGGGTGGGTCCAGGCAGGGGTAGGTGGACACAGGAGTAGAGGAGCATGGGTGGTGGGTCGGGGCGACCAGGTGGAGAGCGGGAGGCTCAGGTGGCGTGCGCGGATGGGGATTTGGCTGGGGCACATGTTTTGTGTGTCTTCGCGGGGTGGCCGGGCGGTGTGGGGCCGGGCTGCATCGCGTGCGTGTGTGCGTGTGTGCACTGCGCGGGGCAAGGGTGGGTGGCGGCGGATGGTTAGAGTTAGGTGGTAGCTAGGGTTTCAGGTGCTTAGGGTTCTTATTTCTGGGGTTGTAGGCTGGCTGCTGGCTGGGCCTTTTGGGCCTGGCCGGTGGCTGCCTCCCCCACTGAAAACACTTTATTTTTATTTAACTTTTTAAAATATGTTATAAATAGTTTTTAGACAAATAAAATATCCAGAGAGACTGGGTTTTATAATTTTAAATGAAGAAGGGGATATGTAGAAAACAAAGATAGGCTTTTATAAAATAGTTTTAGGCAACCAAAATGCAGGATGACATGGCGATGCTCAAATGCAAGGTGGCATGATGACATAAGCATGCGGTCATGATGATGCGCAACACAAAAACACATCGATTTTCTGGTAGTGGTTTTAGCGGGATGCCACAATTTGACACCACTAACAATGGATCTCGCCCTCGAGATCCGCCTCGTGGTACCGGGAAGAAGGTCGGCGATCTAGATCTGCTCGCTTCGTGTAGATGCTCGCGACACCACTAACAAGAGGTCGTTGTCCGCTATCGTCGAGAGAACACTCCGGGAACAAAGGGCGAAGGTAGAGGTATCAACAAATAAAGCCACCTCTAGCTTCCGTGGACGGAGTAAAATTGCTGGTTCCACCGATTCAATATACAAAAGCGAATGATAAGAGTAATCGGATGGTGATCAGTCCATCGCGCACCCAAACCATTACTCTGCACACAAATTGGAGAATTATGCAACCAACTCTTGAAATCAGACTAAAGATCTCGACAAACGAGGTTCGGTACAAAGGAGCGATGCATTCTCTGCATCGGATCTGGCGTAGCTGATGTCGTCACGTCGGAAAACACCGGAAGGCACAACAAGGAACAAAGATAAGCCCAACAGATGAATGATTCCTCAGAGAGCACGAAGACCGGATGTAGAAGCACCGTCACCAAAGGAGGAAGCGAAACCCTGAAGGTACGACGAAAACCCAACCACGAGAATTCCTGGACTCGGAGAAAGAGAAGAGAGCGGATTCAAAACACGCAGAGGTAAGAGGAGAACAGCAGAGGGGTAAGGAGTAAAATCAGACCTAATCAGATCTATCCAACCGATTTTGCAAAAATAGTTTTGACACTCTACTTTGGCCGTTAGCTAGGTTATCCTACAGGCTGGACTTGTGGGGTATCGCAATTGCTGGGCTCTGATACCACTCTGTAACACCCTCAAATCGGCCCTATGCAAGTTTTAGCCCTTTCTGCCAAACCCGCATAGAAACGATTCAAGGACGCCCACCAGACACTTTCGTGCGGGTGGAAAACGAAGTAATACCATTACACAACAGTCCTCGATGGGACCCACAGAACAGATATATATACAACAGCGACTCAACGAGTCAAGAATACAGATATAGTACAAAGATCCAAATCACCTTGAAAGCGGTACAACGTCCGAGTACGGACAAGAAGCAAATGGGGCTAAGAGCCCTGAAGAATAACCAATGGCGTCCATAACCCTGCCCAGGCCAAGCCGGAAGGGTAACCCTGCTAACGACGTCGAACTTAAACCTGCTAAAACAAAAGGGGTGCCGACAAAGGGAAAAGGAAAAAGAGGAGCGTCAGTACTGAGGCCAGTACACGACGAGGCTAGAATTCGGCGGCCCTTGCCTACATAGGTATGGTGGGCTGAAGCGGCAGCGCAGCGGCACTAAACAACCTATAGAGACTCAGTATCACTGGCGGCTATTAGAGAGGGGTAAGAAAGACCTATTTGGATCCTACCTGAAGCTAACACCAAACATACCCATCCTGGTATTCCCCCTCGAGACCAAACGAGGAAGTCAAACCGAGGAACTCACACAGTTGGCAATTTTACTCATTCCGTTATAGTTGTAGCACTTACTAATCAGATGTAGGTATGATAACATAAGTAGTGGGCAATTTTAGTTATCATTTCGTTGTAGTTGGAACATTTACTAGTCAGATATACTTGTCCTAAGGAATCCCAAAACCCAGCAGTTGTTGGCACTTTTATCACATTCCATTGGAGTTGCAATACTTACTAGGCAGGTATAGTATGACACAGATCACCACAGATCCACCAGTTGTTGGCATTTTTATTATCCATTCCATTATAGTTGAGCTGATTACTAGTCACATATTAAGTCAAATTTATAGCACTACTTTAGTTATGCTTGTCTATGATCGAGATACTGTGCTCCAAGTCGTCCATAACCGCGGACACGGCTTTCAGAAAGTTTTACCGCAGGGTGCACAAATAGCAACACACACTCGATCAACCTCGGAAAAACCAACTCAAAACCCAACGAGGCATTCACGACAAAGCGATCACAAGATTCATAAAATATTTCAGGGGGCCACCCCACTAAGCTACCCGCAACGAAGGTGGCTGGCTCGCAACGTACCTGTGGTTTTGTGTGGACGGCTGTAAACGACTGGGAACCCGAAAGTGTGACTGGGCTTGTCAATACAGCGAAAACGTGTCACGATCCTAAGGAGTACAGGTGCTCCACGCACAATCGTAAATAAAGAAGTAAAGCATGGCATAAGTACAAGATAGTAATAAAGCCCCAAACTAGTTTGTGGCCCCAAGAAATAGAAATGAATCAAGCTCTGGCTCAAGGGGGTCCATAAGGCCTCCCGGATGTGGATAGTGCGAAAAATCAAGGAACAGGTATCAAGTACTCGGGGTCCTACGGGACACAAGTGAGCGTGGAAGAACCAAATAACATCTATTGCCCACCGATGCCTCTGCATTAGTTATATCTAGCAATTTAATAGTTGTTAATAAAGACATGATCATCTCCACCATTAAGCATCTCCACCATAAACATCTGCCAGCATTCCAACAACTATGGTACTCGACAACACAAGATCGCACCTGAGCAAGCAACTACGACTTGCAAGGCCAACTATCTACCAAACAACAGGTATTAGGAGGTGTCCATGGCAATATAGAGGCTGCACGAGATATAAATGGGGTACAGAAAACTAAAGCATCATGACACGGATAACAATAGATCAACAGGAGGAAATAAAGACTATAAATGCAAAATTGGTAGAAGGGGAAGAGATGCTCGCCTGGGAAAAACACTGCCGACGGAACATATCCGGATAACTTGTCGATACTCGCATCCACTCATCGGCCTAATCCGCGAAGAAGCAAAGCACTAAAAGAACACCAGATGCAATATTTAATACTACGGCAGAAGATCCGGCATGATTATGATATGATGCAGATGCGGTGCAATTAGGCCATATTAAGCGGAACCTGGGTTCCGACAAATAATTAAACGGTTCAAGTTGTTTAGACCCCTCCAATTTAAATGTTGTCTTATCAAGGCAAAACATGGCAGCGGTTCACTACGCAAATTTAAATGAAGTCCGGAATAAGACAAAGATATCCCGCATATAGACTCCATATTTAATTATGCGGTGAATCGGCATAATGCCCCCAAACCACATGATGCGATGCGAATATGAACCATTTAATATGCAACAAGTGATAAAGTCATATTATAAAAATAAAGGGGGTCTCGGATAGGGAATCACATTAGGGTTCGGCGAACTTGGGCTCCGAGGGGTTCGGGGTCAGTCTCAGGGTCCGAAACTGGGGTTCGGTTCGACGGGATCGTTCTCGGACAACGGAAGGAGAGCTTGGAGTTCCGGGAAGGAGGACTTGGTTTGGCGTCGGGGGCGCATCGGGTTCGCCCTGGTCGGTGTCGATCTTGTCATCGCGAAGATCTTGTCGGTTCCGCGTGTCGGGTCGGTCTTGGCGTTCGGGATGAAGAGCTTGGCGTTCCGGGAAGGAGGACTTGTCGCATCTGTGGTTTTCGGGTCCGGCAGGTGCGGTCTTGGCTTCGGATCGGGGCTTCGGAATCCATGAAAGAACATCTTGATGTTCATGATGGAGATCTTGTCGTATATTGGTCCTGGAAGTAGTTTGTTCGTGCATCACCGGTGCCCTTGTCCAGCTTTGTGCACCGAGAGGTAGCATGTGTCTTCTTTACATTTTGTTATCCCTCGGTAGCGGATCATAGTCGCAGTGGTCACCGCACCAGCACAAACAACAGCACCACATCGCCACTTGGTCCTGGTAAAGTACAAACAACTACAACATCGAGGCCAACACGGCCAGGAGCACGCACAGATGGAGACGAGCTTGAGGCTCAAGCGGACGCAGCGCACAAAGACGGGAGCCCACAACGGCGAGCTCTCGCGCGGGGACGTGTTGGAGGCGCCGGCTCAGGGAGCGGGCCGAACTCGGAGAGGAGGAGCGCGATGGCGGGGCTCGTGGCAGCGGCTGGAGCTCTACGGCAGGGGTACCGCGAGGAGGCGATGGAGGCAGAGCCGATACAGGGCCCGGCGACGGCGAGCAGAGGCAGGGCGGCTTGGGGTCGGGGATGCCAGGCTCGAGCGGCAGCCTCGAGGCTCTGCTCCAGACGGCGTTCTTGGCGGCGGCCAGAGGAGGCTCGGCCGGGCCAGAGAGCGGCGGCGCGTGCTCGCGATGGCGGACGGCGAGCAGGGCCGAGGACGCGCTGGGGCCCGGGGCGGTGCTGCCTGGGAGAGGAAGGGCGGAGCTCGCGCGGGCGGAGGCGGCGACGGGGAGGCAGAGGGCCGGGAAGCTCGTGAGCGGCGGCGGCCAGATCGCAGCTCCCTCGGGCGGCATCACAGTGCTGCACGGCCCGACGGCGGCTTGCGGGGAGGTGCCGAGCACGGGCGGAGGGGCACATAGATGGGGTGCCACACGGGGGCGGGGGTGAGCTGGGGAAGCTGCAGGGGTCGGCGAGGAGCGGCGGAAGGAGGTGAGGTGAGGGAGGTTTCGGCCTCGGGATGGGGATGCGGGGTGGAGGAGCGAGACGAGAAGGGACGCGGTCGGCGCTGTCGGTCGTGGGGTCGGTCCAGGCAGGGGTAGGTGGACACGGGAGTAGAGGAGCATGGGTGGTGGGTCGGGGCGACCAGGTGGAGAGCGGGAGGCTCAGGTGGCGTGTGCGGCTGGGGATTTGGCTGGGGCACACGTTTTGTGTGTCTACGCGGGGTGGCCGGGCGGTGTGGGGCCGGGCTGCATCGCATGTGTGTGTGCGTGTGTGCACTGCACGCGGCAAGGGTAGGTGGCGGCGGATGGTTAGAGTTAGGTGGTAGCTAGGGTTTCAGGTGCTTAGGGTTCTTATTTAGGGTTGTAGCCGGTTGGGCCTTTGGGCTGGCAGCTGGCTGCCTAATCGAAAAACACTTTATTTTTATTTAACTTTTTAAAATATGTTATAAATAGTTTTTAGACAAATAAAATATCCAGAGAGACTGGGTTTTATAATTTTAAATGAAGAAGGGGATATGTAGAAAACAAAGATAGGCTTTTATAAAATAGTTTTAGGCAACCAAAATGCAGGATGACATGGCGATGCTCAAATGCAAGGTGGCATGATGACATGAGCATGCGGTCATGATGATGCGCAACACAAAAACACATCGATTTTCTGGTAGTGGTTTTAGCGGGATGCCACATCTTCGGTGAATCTGGGTACCTTCCCTGTACCAATACAACTCTTGATTTCGTCGATACGTGCATTTCCTTTCTGCGCCTCCTTGATCTGACTGATCAAAGTGGGTTGAAGTTCAATACTAGCTAGGAATCCTTTGCTAACTAGCTCTACTCTGAAATTCTCCATCTCCTCATGCAAACTTGGCTGGGCTTCTTTTATCATGGTGTTTAATCTACACGGCAATCTGCTAAGAGCATCCGCTACCACATTGTCTTTGCCGGGGTGATAGTGAATGTCAAGGTCATAATCCTTGATTAACTCTATCCATCTCCTTTGCCTCATATTCAGCTCCTTCTAGGTGAAAATATACTTCAGACTCTTGTGATCCGAATAAATCTCACAGCAGTTACCCATGAGGTAATGACGCCATGTCTTCAAAGCTAACACTACGGCTGCTAGTTCGAGGTCATGGGTAGGGTAATTCTACTCATGTTGCTTCAGTTGTCAGGACATATATGATATGACTTTGCCTTCTTGCATCAACACACATTCGAGACCAATCTTGGATGCATCACAATACACATCAAAAGGCTTCTTGATATCCGGCATAATCAAAATTGGGGCTGAAATCAATCTCTTCTTGAGCTCTTGAAAACTTGCTTCACATTTGTCCGTCCATTCAAACCTCTTGTCTTTCTTCAAAAGCTGAGTCATCGGTCTTGTGATGCTTGAAAATCCTTCTACGAACTTGTGGTAATATCCCGCTAATCCGAGAAATGCGCGGACTTGGGTTTGAATGGTTGGGGTTTTCCATTCTTCAACATCCTTAATCTTGGTGGGATCGACAACAATTCCTCCCGCTGACACGATATGTCCTAGGAATCCTACTTCCTTTAACTAGAACTGACATTTGCTAAACTTGGCATACAACTGATGCTCCCTAAGGGTTTCAAGGATGGTTCTCAGGTGTAGCTCATGGTCTTCTTCTGACTTGGAATAGATCAGAATATCGTCGATAAAAACAACGACAAACTTATCCAGGAAGTTCATAAAACTCTTATTCATGAGATTCATGAAATAAACGGGGGCATTGGTTAATCCAAAAGACATGACAATGTACTCATACAATCCATATCTGGTGGTGAAGGCAATCTTTGGGATATCCGTTGCACGAATCTTGAGTTGATGATAACCAGTTCTAAGATCAATCTTAGAAAACACTCTGGCACCAGTCAACTGGTCAAACAGATCTTCTATTTTCGGTAGTGGGTACTTGTTCTTGATGGTGACATCATTCAGCTTCCGGTAATCCGTACACAAACAGTTACCTCCATCTTTGTTATCCACAAAAAAAATAGGGGATCTCCATGGCGATGCACTTGGTTGAATCAGACCTTTCTCCAGCATAGCATCAAGTTGCTTCTTTAGCTCCACTAATTCAGATGGGTTCATACTATAAGGTCTCTGAGCTATGGGTCCATTTCCAGGAACTAGTTCAACGATGAACTCGATATCCCGATCTAGGGGTGACGAGGGTTTAACTCATCAATGCCCATTGTTATGGACTTGGGTTTTGGAGAAGGAGGGAGCGCTGGAAGTCTCGACCGGCTAGCAAACAAGCACACATGTGACACAAGGTTTTACCCAGGTTCAGGCCTCGTAGAGGACCCTACTCCTGCTTGTCTGTTCTTGATTGATGATGATCCGAAGGATTATAATGTCACCGATGGCGGTGGACGCACAGATTAGACCTGGCGTATATGCGAGAGATCGATGTCTATTGTGGCGATGTCGTAGATCTGTCTATTGTGGGAGTCGCGATTGCCTTCTTGTTGGACCCTCCTAGCCTTTATATATGGGGAGGCTAGGTCTCAGGTACCAATACGAGTTGGTTTACAAGTTAGATTCAAACTCTAGTATTGAGACTTCCTTGTCTTGTGCATTTGGGAGTCCGTGTCCATATGGACTTCATACCACTCGAACCGTCATAGGCGTCATGGACCTTGGCAATTCATCGAGTGAGCCTTCCGTCGAGCCGCACCAGGTAGGTTGTAGTAGGGTGCCTATTGGGCATACCCATGTCAGTAGCCCCCGAGTGTCCATGCGAATCGTATATTTGGGTGGAGACTTAGAAGTCTTGATCTTTGCATTAGGATGTCGGAGTCGACAATTGTGTCGAGTGCGAAGCACTCACCTGGAAGTTCATTGGGTCAACAAAATTTGTAGTAATTCATAGGGATGATGGTAAACGTGCCTGGTGCGCTCGATGGATCGGGACCAGTTAATTGCTCTAGGGCAAAAACAACGCTACCTACTCAAACTCGAGTCCCCGGACTCGAATCCGGAAATTGCTGGCGTAGTTCGACTCAGGCCACGGAGGTCTTATAGAGTCGAATCCCAGTGTATAAGTGTGAGCGCTCGACGCGTCCGTCAAGGCTTATTCATCGTACATGTAGGTACGGATTATTTCTGGTAGAGCACAGCAGATGCGTTGCCAGGCCTTATTCAGGTCTTATCTTCACGCTGCAAGCGTGGCATCCGAATTTTTTGTAGAGATGATTCGGGTGACCCAAGAGACGTAATCTCTTTGTAGGGAAAATATGAGGCGGAGTCGCCATAACATTCGAGTGTGGATGTTATCGACACATAGTATGATGTACAATAAAAAATAATCATAGGGTGCGCGACCAGCGCTCCCTATGGGAGTAGTCCCCGAGTGCTTATTCGAGTCGTAGACTCGAGTGGGAACTATAAGTATTTTGCGACTGCTGTCGTCTTTTGCTTGCTTTAGTCGAATATTCTTTCAGCGCTCCCTATGGGAGTAACTCGAAGCCCACAATCGAATCGTAGATTCGAGTGAAGGGTTTTCATAATGCTTGGATATCTTCACAAATTTTTTCGGGTACGCGGCCAGTGCTCCCTATGGGAGTAGCCCCCAAGTCCTTAGTCGAATCGTGGATTCGAGTGAGGATTCAGAGCGTGCCACTTGAAGATCTTGTATATGCACATTCAGCGCTCCAGTTTGGAGTAGCCCCCAAGGGTCTGACGGAGTCGTAGACTCGGGAAGAGACTCGAGTCTTGTATCTTGTAGATGAAGTTGAAAATCATGCGAGAAGAAACCACTGACCCGGAAGTGCATCGAGTCAGTGTCTCACGCATAAGGAGCCAAGCGCTGATGCTGTAGTAGAAGTTGGCGCAGTAGAATCATGCGTCGATTAGACGGGTGAGTTGACGATGCAGATGGAATCAACGCAGTAACTTCTGTCGGGTGGTGGCCAACGTCGCGTGTGTGTAGCATCAAGCGATGCAACCATCCGAGGAGGAACTCAACTCGGGTGAGTGTATGGCGTAGTCAGTTGTTTTGTCGACTCCTGTTGGAGGACCCGATAGAATATTTCGACGCAGTCGACATTCTTATAAGCTGCATAAAATATTAAGAATTGTGAAGTACTTGTATCTTGTAAAGGATATTTGCATGTCGCCTTGTAAAATAAGATTCTGGTGCTAATCGAGTCAACACTTTTGTACTGTATGCTAGACCTTTTCGTTAGCCTGATTACCCTTAGTCTCATTATCTTGCTAAGGTACTCGGAGTTCAAGGATTCGACGATCAGGCAGAATCAACTACTCGGGTTGTCACGTATGAGGTGCTCGAGTGCGTGTAATCAATGACACATTAGGTTACTCGAAGAGGGCGCGGCCCCCGAGTGTTTCGAGTGCGATTAAAGTAAGAAAGAAATTATCTTTAAGTAGAGTACTTAGCTTTGTTGGTTGTCGACGAGGTGAACGGGTCGCGTGAGCCGATGCGATCGGTGGATCGCGGGAGCCGATGCGACCAGCGTGTCGTGGTCGAGGCCAACTCCCGAAACGGTGGACGTAGAGTCGCACAGCAGATGGAGTCGACGCGGCGGTGAGTCACGTGGTAAACGGAGTCGATGTGGCAGCGGGTTACGCAGCGACGTAGTCGACGCGGCGGACCGGAGTCGCATGGTGATAACGAGTTGCTGCATCCGAAGACCGTGACGGGTCATAGCAGTTGAAGACCGCATCGGGTCGCCCCATCTGAAGACCGCAGAGTGTCGCCGGAGTCGAAGGACACGGAGGGTCACTGTAGAGGAGGGAGCCCCCGAATCGTTGGAGCTGAAGATCGCAGCGGGTCTCCGGGGTCGAAGACCGCACCAGGTCACCGATGCCAAGGGACCCCCTGAGTCGCTGGAGCCGAAGGCCGAAGCGGGTCGTACGGCAAAGTCGAAGGAGCCCCTGAGTCGCTAGAGCTGAAGATCGCAGTGGGTCTCCGGAGTCGAAGACCGCGGCGGGTCGCCGAAGCGGAGGGAGCCCCCGAGCGCCCAAGTCCCTGGAGCTGAAGATCGCAGCGGGTCTCCAGAGTCGAGGGTGACAGCGAGTTTGACGTAGTGGCGGGTTGGCACAGACCCGAATTCGACGCGGGAGCGGGTCTTCGAAGCCGATGGCGGTAGCGAGTTCCGTATCCGAAGATTGCCGTAGTCGAAACCGCAGCGGTCGCCGCATTCGAAGAATACAGCGGGTCGCCGGAGCTGAAGGCGTGGGGTCGACGGAGTCGCGCGGTCGGCGAGTCGTGATGGACGGAGTTGCGTGGTAGATAGAGTTGATGCAGCGGACTGGTTGTCTTCACGACTTTTGTCTCAATGTTGCGCTTTTCGATCTGAACAAGTCACATATGATTTGTGCAGCCGGACTGAAATTTCCTGTAGCAGGCACGTAGCAATCTAAAGTTCAAAGAATTGATTCGTACTGATGCATGTGATTCGCCAACCTTTCACGTGAGGCTACAAGGAGTAAAATATTTGTAGATCCGGCATAGCTCGCTGATTATTTTTTGGACCAAACATGACGCGTATTGATACATGCGATCGACTCATCGTGTTGCTGCTCTTCTTTTTTTATTTGATCCGCCTGCCTCAAAACTTGACATAGGACACATCCAACTTGAAATTAACTGGCTATGGTACTGGCGTTGATCTGATTATTCTGGATAACAATCGACGATCCAGCCATTGGTGGCCAATCAATCGGACCGAACCAATCGGTGTGTTAATTCCTGCGTTGGTACTGGTGAAGGAAAAGTGGCTTCCACAAACACTTTGACAAAGAAATTCAGCACGTTGAGGCTGGAGTCTAAGTATATTTGCTTCCAGAAATAGGTGAATTATAGATCGCAGGTGTTGCCGTCGAGATCGCAACATCAGCTCTCCTGTTTCCCACAGACGACGCCAATTGACGAGGGTTTAACTTATCAATACCTATTGTTATGGACTTAGGTTTTGGAGAAATAGGGAGCACTGGAAGTCTCGATCGGTTAGCAAACAAGCATACATGTGACACGAGGTTTTACCCAGGTTCAGGCCTCGTAGAGGACCCTACTCCTGCTTGTCTGTTCTTGATTTGTGATGATCCGAAGAATTATAATATCACCGATGACAGTGGACGCGCAGATTGGACCTGGCGTATATGCGAGAGATCAATGTCTAGATCTATTGTCTATTGTGGCGATGCCGTAGATCTGTCTATTGTGAGAGTCGCGATTGCCTTCTCGTTGGACCCTCCTAGCCTTTATGGGGAGGCTAGGTCTCAGGTACCAATACGAGTTGGTTTATAAGTTAGATTTAAACTCTAGTATTCAGACTTTCTTGTCTTATGCGTTTGGGAGTCTATGTTCATATGGGCTTCATGCCACTCTGTTCGACGTGATTTTGTACCAACGAGCAATTTAAATACCCGTGTGTTTATGGTATAAAAAAAAGACAAATGTAAGTATGATTACAATTAATCCTTATATACGCGTGTACGTATACGTGACTTTGCTTTGGTATACAGGTACATGGACTATTGCCAGCCCCGTCGACGAGGGGGTTCGAAGCGCTCGACCGCACAGGGCCTCCAAATTTCTAGGGCCCCCGATTACCTAATACTACCTGTAGCAGTGTAGCCCAGCCCAGTAGTTGCAACCATGCACCAACTGATGGACTCCAAAAGGCGAAATAGCTGCCACACACGAGCCTGACTAGCTTGAGTCACGCCATGAATGAAGCTGCCAGCTGGTTGTACGCGCATGTATCTCAAGAGTACAAGGGTTATACGTTTAAATGGATTCGGCTTTCCTGGACCATCACGCGTCGGCTGGAGGGCAGGCCTATGTGTAGCCATACAACGCAGTACATAGGATATGGTTTGTTTCCTTTCTTTGTGCAGGCGTGTGAGCCAAGAAGATCAAAGGAAGAGATAAAAAGCCGTACGTTCATATCTATCTCTGCCTGTCCAAGAAAATCGGTAGCAGTTTAAAGGCCGAGGCTGCACGTAGGTCTAGCTTCCGCCTATATAATCTCACGCACGACCAAGCAGCCAGGGGGCGAAGCAACACAGGGAGAGATCGCGAGAAGAAAAAGAGGGCACCAGAACACATCGCACGAAGACGCGCCCGGCCGGAGGACTCAGAAGAGATCGCTTCTGGAGAACGGGAGAAGACTTGACCAGAGATCCCATCCGGCAAGCATACGCTCAGGAGAAGGACCAGCTGCTAGATCAGGAGAAGGACCAGCTGCTAGATCAAGAGGAGGAGGACGACCATGGACGCGAGGGCGACCTTCCCCAATGGTGAGGTTCTGTATAATGTTTTTTCTTCTCACAGCTAGCATGGTGGATAGGAATCGCACATGGACGCCGCGGAGCTCGCCTACGTCCAGCCCGTGTTGCATCCGCGGGGAGCTGGAGTTGATGAAGACAACACCGCCGGAGCTCACCAAGTCGCCGCTCGCCGTCGGAGTTCACCAGGCCAAGACGCCGCCCGCCAATGGAGCTCGCCGTGCCTAGGAGCAGCCCATCGGACACACCAACGAAGCTCGCCAAGACGCCACTCGCTGTTGGAGGCCGCCCCGCCTGCCGCCGTCCGATGCCAAGACGCCGCCCGCCGAGAGAGCTCGCCACGCCAAGACGCTGGCCGCCGCAGGTGGAGCTTGCCACGCCAAGACGCCGCCCGCCGTCGGAGATCATCATGCCATGTCGCCGCCGGCCGATGGAGCTCGCCATGCCAGGACGCCGTCCGCCGTCGAAGCTCGCCACGTCAAGACGCCACCCGACACTTCCCGCCGTCGGAGCTCGCCAAGACGCTGCCCGTCATCGGAGCTCGCCAAGACATTGCTCGATGCCGGACGTGCAGGACCAAGATGGCGTACAGGTCGGACATCGCATCGCGGCGTACAGCAGTGGACACGGCCGATCGAGTGCGACGTCGAGGCGTAAACATCACCCTGAGGCATGGCGGGCGTAGCGCGACGAGAAGAGCAGAGCAGCAACAGATACCAGGCGAGGAGGGACACACAAGCTAGCTTCTAGCTCGGTGCATGGAGCTAACACGTGATGCACTTGTGCATGCGCCATGCACGTTCGAGCAGTGCGTGCGCCACGGACGTGCCGATCATCCAGTCTGGGTGGTCATGCACTCACAAGACGAGGCCCTCCATACATCGCCACTCCGTGATCCCGTGAGATGGCGCCTTTGGCCACGCCGGCTGCCGTGAATTCGGCGCCGCGCCGAGACGAAGGGGTCGTCCACACTGGCCATGCCGACATGAGCACGCGTTGGTCTTTACACCAACGCCGCTCTCCTGATAAAATACTCTCGCGAGGCATATCCCTTGCACACCCTGACGAAGCCGCGAAGTCGTCAAGAAGTCCTAGCCCACCTACACCAACATCTCTTCATCGCCGTTCAAGACCGACGAGGCGCAACGGCGAGGGCGGGCGAGGCCGAAGCGAAGGCCACGTTTTCAGCGGCGCGTGTACCGACGAGGACACGGGCTCTACCGCTGCCCACACACACTAACACAATCCCTATGCATGCAGGATATGAAGCGAAGACGACGAAGACGACCACGCGGCTTAATCAGAGGTGTCTCGCGGCGTAACCCGCGGGAGTAATTAACCGGGAGCCTTCCGAGGCCCCGGGAACCAGGAGATCGCACAATCGCCATTGTCAGCTGGCCGCGCTAGTAGACCACGGAGCGTAATCTTGGAAATTGTATTTGTTATTTTATGTGATTAATAAAATACCTTTCCCGTATCTTTTGCTTTCTTTGTGTATGTATTATACACTGGCACGCCCGCACACCTTCTTTCTTTTACCGTACCCCGGTGCGTTTGAGAGAACTACCCGCCACCGCATACCCTCGTGTCAAACAAATTGGCACGCCCGGTGAGACATGGTTCTCCTTCCATATTTGCTTCGCCGTGGTCGTCGGAATCTTCTTCGTTCGCTCATCCATCCGCACAACATACTACATGATAAGGCACAGGTATTGAGTCCCACTGATCAATGATCATGTTCATGCAGGAGGACCATACGACTACACCGAGCCTATGACGATCCTGTTCGGGTCGCGGCCGCCCATGGTGTTCTTCGAGATGGGCGCCAAAGTGTACATGCACGAAGCTCAAGACCCTGCGCAATTCCAGGTCTTGAAGAACAAGAAAACGCAAAAGCGAGCGGCTGCCAAAGCCAAGAAGGAGCGCTGGGAGCTGATGCTTGAGGCTCGAGCCCTATTGAAGGAGTCAACGAGGGACGAGATTAAAGGAGACATGGAGGCGGCTCAACACCTCCGCATCAAGGCCACCAATAGACGTACATGTGCGGCGTCACTTCACGCGCCTACCTCAACATTGCCGTCGGCGCCACCCAAACCAACGACTAAGTGCTCTGAGGTAGAGCTCATCGAGGGCTTGGAGGCCGCCTCCTACCACTTGCGGAGGCTGATGGCAAGCGCACGCTTGTCAGATAGCCCGCACCCGCTTCGGAACTACAGGAGGAAGTACCGCAAGGTACAACGTCTCTAAGAACAGATAAGCTCGCATGTCGCCCAATGCGTGGTGCCTGAGGAGGATTGGTCCCTTGGGGCTGGGGACCTTGCCGACAAGGTGTTCACCTATACGAATACCATCACCCCACCCTACGACTTGTTCCCCGATGAATGGGCGAATGAACCACTGAAGGTCAAGCAGATGGTGAGGCACGCCATCATGAAGGAGTTCTCGAAGCGGCGCTCACGCAAGGAGCCCATTCTCCCAGGCCCAATGATCGCCATCAATCGAGGATATTCTCGCGGTGGAATGTGGGCACCATGCCTCCACACTTCGACGGTGGACGGAAGGTCCCTTCCAAATGACAATAGGTTCGCCGTTCTTCGGAGCGACGCACCTGCTCCACGTGGCGAGGACCTATGGTGCGAGTTTCGCCAACTCTAGGAGCAAATGGACAACATCCAGAGGCGGCTCCATCAAGGCACGCCGCGGACATCACCAACACAAGCTAGGGGCAGGACGACGCGGCAAGCTCCGAGCTATCGTCCTCAAGATGAGCGTCATACCTTGGCGCCACAACGTCCTCCTTCACCAACCCGACCCATCCGTGGGAGGCATCCAAACATGCCCCCACGATGGAACCAATGGTCACGCCATCAAGGTGATGAGAGAAACTCTCGACCCACCCAAGTGTGGCAACCAAGGGATCCTCCGCGAGCTCCGCTTCTCCCTCGACCCACTTCCCCTCCGAGGCGGGGAGATCAATTTCAAGGCCTCCACGGAGAACCAGCGCAAGCGGGAGAGACAGCGAAGGAACCGACATGTCCTATACAAAGAACTAGAGGACTTGGTGCTTCAGTATACCCAAGTACGTGTACGACCCGATGGCGGAGTCGTGCAAGAAAATGACAGTATCGGCTTTTGTATCTCCCCTCAGTTGGAGCGACATGAGCGGTACAATTACCTGCTTAGTCGCCTAACCCCGAAGCCACGCAAGACATCCTCAAAGCATGCAGAGGAGAAGAAGACAGGGGTTGTGCCATCACGCCCTTTACCAAACCCACGGAAAGGCGGCACGCAGGAGAAGTCTACGACGACATCTGCATCCCAGGAGAAGCAATAGACGCTGCCAACCACGCCGACTCCAATGGAGGGGGTCGAGGAATCTCATCCCACATCCTCCTCCAACCCTGAGGCCCATCCTGGGGCTACAACCAATCCCGCCCCAGGACAAGGCACGATGCTACACCTAGAACCTTCTCTTGTTTCCCCCGCAGGTGTGGAACAAGGCCAGGGGAAGGAGATGACAGAAAAGAATCTTGCCCCGTGCGGCACTCTTGCGTGCGCCCAAGGACGGAGCCAGGCAATGGATGGGAACCTCCACAAGTCACCCATGATTTTGGCTATCCCTCGGACGAGGAGATTGTGCCAAACCCGAAGGCGGACTTCAAAAAGGCATTCCTGCCGCGCCTGGGTCATGTACGCTCATGGTTCAAAGGCGCCGAGACGGAATCAAGGCCAAGCACATCCATGTCTCGACAGGGAGCAAGATCAACCGCCCCGTGCCTTCCTACCATGACTGGGAAAGGCTCACTCTCCGACGGAGATGCGGGATATCATCCGGACATATCACCGCATCGCTACACCGACATCAACTCACGACTTCCCCGCAATCCAAATGAACTCTTGCAGGTGGCCAGTCGACCTGGAGCCAAGACACGGCTAAAGTCTATTGCACTTCAAAGTGTGACAAGCAGATCATCTAGAGAGGAAGGGCTCGATGACTACATAGACGGCGAAGAAAGCTTCTCCGACTCTTCTTCTTCATCCTCATTAGAGAAGCTTCCAAACTCTCCTCCATACCACGAGCTAGCATCGTCTGTGCCTTCCGATTGTGAAGATGGCCTTGAAGATCTTCACACCGCGCCTGCTCGCATGGCAGTGGACGGTGGGAAGGGCGATGCATCTACCTCTGCAGAAGCAAGTGCGGTGGCGACATGAGAAAGCGCACTAGAAGAGCAGATCCAAGAACAACGCCAAAAGATCGACCAACTAACATCAAAACTCGACCAATTCATCGAGCTCATGATGAACAACAACAACGGCGTTCCACCACACAGCGTACCGCAAGTGGTGGTAGACCCGCAAGAAGAGGAGATTCAGGCGGGCACCCTAACAAGTGCACCACCCAATCACGAGCGCCAACACGAAGGAACAAGCACGCATGCTCAACACTGGGCTAGACCCACTGGTCCGGCCAACACAACCCCACAACAGAACATGTTGAAAGGCTACCACGACATGCTTCAAGGCATGGTGGACAAGAGGTTCGAGCAAATGAAGATCGATAGCGCTCCTCGCACCATAGGGAACGAGCTGGAGAAGCCCTATGAAGCATGGCACGACCTGGTGTCATTCCCTGCGGGGTGGCACCCACCCAAGTTCCGTCAATTCGACGGTACAGGCGACGCAAGGGAGCATTTGGCGTACTTCGAGGCGGCATGCGGCGACACTGCAAACAACTCGTCACTCCTCCTTCGACAGTTTTCAGGATCCCTAACTGGCTCTGCCTTCCATTGGTACAGCCGTTTGGCGGTGGGATCCATCGGAAGTTGGTCGGGCATGAAGGAAGTCTTCAAGAAGCACTTCGTTGCCATGAAGAAGGACTTCTCCGTGGTGGAGCTCGCGCAAGTTCGACAACGACAAAATGAGTCTATCGATGAGTATGTCATCCGCTTCCGTAACAGCTATGTGCGGCTCGCTAGAGAGATGCACCTCGAGGATGCCATCGAGATGTGTGTCCATGGGATGCAGCAACATTGGTCACTTGAGGTATCTCGGCGCGAGCCCAGAACCTTTAGTGCTCTAAGCACGGCGGTGGCAGCGACGAATCTCGAGTTCGAGAAATCACCACAGATCATGGAGCTCTACAAGAATGCCGGCGCATTCGACCCATCCAAGCGCTTCACCTCGACATCCAAGCCAAGCAATAACAGTGACAAGATGAAGGCACCGATGGAGGCGAATGCCACCAGAACCTTCTCTTCTTCACCACAAGGCAATGTGCCCATGTTGGGCTCAAGAGGCGACCAAGCTAGAGGAAGACAAAGACCAACAATGCAAGAACTCCTCAAGAAGGAATACATCTTCCGGCGGGAGCTAGTGAATGACACGTTCAACCAGTTGATGGAACACCGAGCCTTGAACCTTCCAGAACCTCAAAGATTGGATGAGGTGAGGATGACTGGCAATGCCTTATTCTGTCCATATCACAGGTATGTGGGGCATGTCATCAAGGACTGCGTCGCCTTCAAAGAATGGCTTCAAAGGGCTGTCAATGAGAAGAGGATTAACTTGGACACAGAAGCCATTAATCCAAATTACCATGGGTGAACAAGGCTACGACCCTTCCTCAACTACTTCAAGATGGGCAGCCTCCCCGACAACCCCGTCAAGAGGCGCCAACTGCAATGATGACTGCCCTTCTATGTCTATAAGGAGGTGCGGCGTATGCAGCGACCACCAAGGCGGAGCCAAGATGTACCATGCCATACGCCTGGCTGGATACTATTGGCTCGCCATCATGATAGACTGCCTTTGGGTGGCCAAGTTATGCCATGGCTGCCAAATCCATGGCGACTTCAAGCATCAGCCGTCGGCGCCTCTACACCCGACCATTCCCTCATGGCCGTTCGACGCCTGGGGGATCGACGTCATCGGCCCCGTCGACCCCACCATATTTTAGGAGGCATCGCTTCATCCTTGTAGCGACATACTACTTCTCCAAATGGGCAGAGGCAGTCCCACTACGTGAAGTGAAGAGCGACAACGTCATCAACTTCCTAGAGCGAAATATCATACATCGCTTTGGGATCCCACATCGCATCACCTCCGACAACGGCAAGGCATTCAAGTCCAAGAAGATGTACAGGTTCATGGAGAAATACAAGATCAAGTGGAACTACTGCACCGGCTACTACCCACAAGACAATAGAGCAATTGAAGCCTTCAACAAGACGCTAGGCAAGATACTCAAGAAGACGGTGACAATACACAAAAGGGATTGGTCTGACCGTCTCTACGAGTCTCTATGGGCATACCACGTTACCGTCCGTACCCCAACGCAAGCTACCCCATACTCTCTCGTCAATGGGAGTGAAGCGGTCTTGCCATTGGAAGTCGAGCTACCCTCTCTATGGGTGGCCATCCAGGACGAGCTCACCAAAGACGAACAGGTACAACTGCGTTTCCAGGAGCTCGACGCCCTAGAAGAGGAGCGACTCAACGCCGTGCAAAACCTGGAGCTCTATCGCCGGAACATGGTGAGATCCTACGACAAGCTCGTTAAGCAGCACGCCTTTCGAAAGGGCGAGCTAGTCCTGGTGCTAAGGCGGCCCATCGTCGTCACGCACAAGACGAAGGGGAAGTTCGAGCCAAAGTGGGAAGGACCCTACGCCATCGAGCAAGTCTACGACGGGGGTGCATACTAGCTGGTTGATCCTCAAGGAGCCCGGCCCATGCCTCCAATCAACAGAAGGTTTCTTAAAAAATATTTTTGTTAAAGATCTGCCTCTTTCGTTGCCTTTTTTCTTTTTCCTCTTTCGATTTTCTATGGGGAATTCTTCGGTCGGCTCAGATCCATGATGCACCCTCTCTTGCATAACATGGATATTTGTTTTCCCCAACAACAAAAAAACTGGCTTTCCCCCCATCATACCACGCTTGTGATGGAAGATCTCGCTACCCTAGGGTTCGTCGGAGGGTGGCACAATGTGTCAAGTTGCAGGTGGAGCGGCTCTCACACCCACTAAGCACGACACGTACCAAGTGTATGCTCCCGGAGGCAGTGGACAAGATTCTTGGGCACTTCATCGTACCGAGGCTCCATGCCACCATCTTCCAGCCGGGCCACATGTTCACATGGACTCACGCCCCAGGGAAGACCATAGGAAAAGATCATGAAAGGGCTGCCCAATTTGGTGTGTAGCCGCGTGACAACCCTGGGGTGTGCCACCAGAAGCCCCAGATAGAGTGCCAGAGGGTGTTGTAGTCCACCAAGGTGAATGTCTATCTTCCAAGTTCCCGGGAGACTCACAAGAAAGCAAGGAAGAATCCAAAGGAAGTTCAAGTCAAAAAAAAATCACAAGTTCAAGCAATCAATGAGGCCCATGGCCATCCAAATGGCCCTTGCAAGCAATCCTCTCAAGAGGGCGAATATCCAGAAGTTCAAGAATCAAGTCCGATGGTCCGGAGTGTATCAAGCAAATCATGGAAAGAAGGCGAAGATAGTTGTTCACCACCCCTCAAGAAGGCATGGAAAACCCCAAGCTGTCATCCCAAAACCATTTACCTCCATCTACCATGCCCAAGTCTCTGGGTTCGTGGGGCGACGAGCAGGGGGCATGGTTGAGCCGTGGGGTTCCTCGGTTCCATGATGGGCTAGAGCATGATTCTCTGTTGCCTCTCGGGAGCATCGCCGAAGACGGCGTCTTCACACACGTACACGGAAGGACAAGTTATGATCATCATGGTCTTGCGATGATTCCCAATGACAAGTCCTTTGGCGCCTTTTTCGGATATCACACATATAGCTAGTGTATAATGGGAAAGCCAATATTTTAAAAACACAAACCCAAAACCTTTTGTCTTGTGTCGTTCCTCGTGTTTTCATGCCCTAGCTGCTTGGGCTCTAAACTTTGAGCAGGTACATCATCGAGATGTCTCGACACTTACCTACATCAACAATGTCGGGGGCACTTCCATCCCCAGGTTGTCATCTTAGCGTCAATGGCAATGCACGCGGGACGATGCTACCTCCATCTTATGGGTGGAGTCCTCATGGCACGATGTTCACGCTGACGGCTTACCTGTGCCCCACCTACATCAACACATCAAGATATGGAGCAGTGCCACGCGCCAGTGCAGCTAGCGTGAATCTGTGAAACCCTTCGGTCTAGTCGGCTGGCATTGCATCAGCTAGGCGGTCGCGACTGGATTGATAAACCTTTTTGTTTTCAGGACATGGCACTCACTTTCACCATGGAATGAAGATGAAGGAGGATCATCTGGTTGACAGGCACCATAAAAGGTCTCAGCCAGCTTCCTTCAGATTACACATGCGGACGTACATACCTGCACCAATCTATATCAATAATCACATCGGTGACATGCACGATGTTGCCTCTACCCGGAAGATCATCTATATCAACCGCAACTTGTGCCTCCTGAGCGTGGAAACATGTCAAAGGCTAGCAGCATCCCTTTGGTGCGCTCAATTAATAAAAATAAACAAAATTTTCACCAAGTAAAGTTCGATTTGCTTCGCACTCGGACTCAACTTGGTGAGGGGGCATTTATTCGACGTGATTTTGTACCAACGACCAATTTAAATACTCGTGTGTTTATGGTATAAAAAAAAGACAAAGGTAAGTACGGTTACAATTAATCCTTATATACGCGTGCACGTATACGTGTCTTTGCTTTGGTATACAGGTACATAGACTATTGCAACCATGCACCAACTGATGGACTCCAAAGGGCGAAATAGCTGCCACACACGAGCCTGACTAGCTTGGGTCACGCCATGAATGAAGCGGCCAGCTGGTTGTACGCGCATGTATCTCAAGAGTACCATGGACGCGAGGGCGACCTTCCCCAACGGTGAGGTTCTTGTATAATGTTTTTTCTTCTCACAGGTAGCATGGTGGATGGGAATCGCACATGGACGCCGCAGAGCTCGCCTACGTCCAGCCCGTGTCGCATCCGCGGGGAGCTGGAGTTGATGAAGACAACACCGCCGGAGCTCACCAAGTCGCCGCTCGCCGTCAGAGTTCACCAGGCCAAGACGCCGCCCGCCGATGGAGCGCTCCGTGCCTAGGAGCAGCCCATCGGACACACCGACGAAGCTCGCCAAGACGCCACTCGCTGTTGGAGGTCGCCCCGCCCGCCGCCGTCCGATGCCAAGACGCCGCCCGCTGAGAGAGCTCGCCACGCCAAGACGTTGCCCGCCGCAGGTGGAGCTCGCCACGCCAAGACGCCGCCCGCCGTCGGAGATCATCATGCCATGTCGCCGCCGGCCGATAGAGCTCGCCATGCCAGGACGCCGTCCGCCTTCGAAGCTCGCCACGTCAAGACGCCACCTGACACTTCCCGCCGTCGGAGCTCGCCAAGACGCTTCCCGTCATCGGAGCTCGCCAAGACACTGCTCGATGCCGGACGTGCAGGACCAAGATGGCGTACAGGTCGGACATCGCATCGCGGCGTACAACAGCGGACACGGCCGATCGAGTGCAACGTCGAGGCGTAAACATCACCCTGAGGCACACCCAGGGCCGGCCTTGACATGTCAAGGGCCCGGTGCAAGAAAAAAATGGGGCCCTGTATGCTTCCTCGGTTACGCAATATAAGACTTCTTAGAAAAGAAGTATATTGTAGATTAGAGGGGTAACACTAACACTGAATTGTTTGATATTTCAGTAGCAGCTTAAACATTGAATAGAATTCTTTCTAAAAACACAGGTATTTTGGATGTCAAGTATGCTGGTCGGCTGACGCCGCCGTCGCATCGGCCCCCGCCCCGCTGCCTGTGGTTTGCTCTTTTTTTTAAAACTTTTGTCTCTCTCTGACCTATGGGGATTGAGAAATGAGGAAGTGGAGAGCGAATCGAATCAAATCAAGAATATATAGGATGGGATTGTACTGATGGTTGCAAATCCATGAATGATTTTCTTGAGGATCAGTAGATCATGATCTCTTCCACCATTAATTCTATCAAAACGTCTCGTCAGCGGTGATTGGGGTTGGGAACAGGGTCGATGGAAAACGAGGAGGCATGAGGAGAAGTCAATGCGATGAGGCAATGCGGCTGGCCTCTTTACTTTTCACGCTACTGCTGGCGATAGAGTCAATGCGTCCGTGCGGTAGAATAGAAGCAATGCCCATCTCTAAAAGGCCTATTGTGGGATTTTGATTGGGCCAAAAGAAATCTAGAGTAAATAAAAAGAGACTCAGCAGTATACAGTACCACGTAATATACCTGGTGAGGCCCCTGCCGATCGGGGGCCCCGTGCGCATGCACCGGCTGCACCGGCTCAGGGCCGGGCCTGGGCACACCGTCAACTCTGCTCGCGGCTAGACGTAAGCATGGCGGGCGTAGCGCGACGAGAAGAGCAGAGCAGCAACAGATACCAGGCGAGGAGGGACACACAAGCTAGCTTCTAGCTCGGTGCATGGAGCTAACACGTGATGCACTTGTGCATGCGCCATGCACGTTCGAGCAGTGCGTGTGCCACGGACGTGCCGATCATCCAGTCTGGGTGGTCATGCACTCACAAGACGAGGCCCTCCATACATCGCCACTCCGTGATCCCGTGAGATGGCGCCTTTAGCCACGCCGGCTGCCGTGAACTCGGCGCCGCGCCGAGGCGAAGGGGTCGTCCACACTGGCCATGCCGACATGAGCACGCGTTGGTATTTACACCAACGCCGCTTTCCTGATAAAATACTCCCGCGAGGCATATCCCTTGCACACCCTGACGAAGCCGCGAAGTTGTCAAGAAGTCCTAGCCAAGCGGACTGCATCCACCTACAACATCTCTTCATCGCCGTTCAAGACCGACGAGGGGCAATGGCGAGGGCGGGCGAGGCCAAAGCGAAGGCCACGTTTTCAGCGGCGCGTGTACCGACGAGGACACGGGCTCTGCCGCTGCCCACACACACTACCACAATCCCTATGCATGCAGGATATGAAGCGAAGACGACGAAGACGACCACGCGGCTTAATCGGAGGTGTCTCGCGGCGTAACCCGCGGAAGTAATTAACCGGGAGCCTTCCGAGGCCCCGGGAACCAGAAGATCGCACAATCGCCATTGTCAGGCTGGCCGCGCTAGTAGGCCATGGAGCGTAATCTTGGGAATCGTATTTGTTATCTTATGTGATTAATAAAATACCTTTCCCGTATCTTTTGTTTTCTTTGTGTATGTATTATACACTGGCACGCCCGCACACCTTCTTTCTTTTACCGTACCCCGATGCGTTTGAGAGAACAACCCGCCACCGCATACCCTCGCGGAGGCGTCTCATACGTTTTTCTCGTGTCAAACACACTCAAACCATCATAGGCGTCATGGACCTTGGCAATTCATCGAGTGAGCCTTCCGTCGAGCCGCACCAGGTAGGCTATAGTTGGGTGCCTGTTGGGCATACCCATGTCAGGGGGCATACCGGGCAATTCATCTGGGAACACGTCGGGATATTCACAGACTACTCTGACTTGGTCTAGGGTTGGTTGGGCTAGACTCTTGTTCCATTTGAATTGACGGGGCTGTGTCTCAGATACATGCTCTAATGATACTTCGGTGCTACTGGTCATGGTTATGGCTTTCGTGGCACAGTCGATTAATCCTTTATGTTTTGACATCCAATCCATTCCTAGTACTACTTCCAAACCTTTGGTTCCAAGTACTATTAGATTAGCATAAAAATCTATTCCATGTATTCTGATAGGTACAGCCTTGCTAATTTTTCTAGCTTTGGTGGTTGAACCAGGTATTTGAACTATCATAACATGCTTCAATTTTGTTGGTTGAATCTTACTAGTGCATGCAAATTCTTCTGTAACAAACGAGTGCGATGCTCCAGAATCAAACAACACTCTTGCGAGAACTGAGTTAACAAAAAACATACCCAGCACGACATCTGGCGCTTCCTGGGCTTCTTCAGGATTCATGTGGCACAGATGCCCGTTGCGGTTGAGAGAGTTCCCTGGGGCAAATCTCCTTCTAGGCTGGACATGGCGTTGCTGCTGAGCTGGTGCATTCAAATTGGTGGCTGGTGCAAGCTTCTTGGGGCACTCATTGGAGTAGTGACCCTTGACTCTGCATTCAAAGCAATTAATCAGGGACTTGTCTTTTCCTGCAACAGGCACATCATTGCTTCCAGTCCTTGGGGAAGTATTGTTGTTGTTGGTGTTGTAGTTGTTGGCCTTGGGCGGTGCACGGTTGAAGTTATTGGAGTTGACGAGGTTATTGTTGTGGTTTCCTCCAGACCTGAAGTTTCCTCCGCCACGATTGGGATAGTTTGGACGGGACATAGGGGGTCTGTTGTTTCTCGGGGCATATCCTGCAGACGGGTTGGGGCGATACTTCTAGGTATGGTGGGATCTAGGCTGGTGCATCATCTTGCGCTTGTGATTATCATTGGCTTGGTTTACCTTCCCTTCCATCTGAATGGCGGAATCCACCAAAGCTTCAATATCATCAAAGGGAATGTTGACTAGCATGGTTTGCATCTCATCATGAAGTCCATTCAGAAATCTCTCTTTCTTCTTTGCTTCTGTGTCAATCTCATCAGGGGCATATCTAGCTAGTGACAGAAATCTGTCATGGTACTCAACCACAGTCATCCTTCCTTGTTTCAATTCTCCGAACTCACCCCTCATCCTCTTAATCAGACCTGGGGGCACATGGGTTTGGCTGAACTTGATCTTGAATTCTTCCCAAGTCATCATCTGAACTCCGTTCATGGTACGGGTGCTATTCCACCAGGATCTTGCATCACCTGCCAGATAATGGGTGGCAAACAGTACTTTTTCATTGGCTTCAACTCCTAGGACCTCTAAGTTGTTCTCCATGGTTTGTAGCCAGTCATCAGCATCTAAGGGCTCTTCAGACTTATTAAATATAGGGGGAGTACTGTTCTGAAAGTTCTTGAGCTTGGATCCACGGTTATCCTGGTTTCCGTGGCCTTGATTATTGTGGGCCATCTGAGCTATCTGTTGAAGAGTGGCTAAGTTGGCTTGGCATTCGGCTCTACTAGCTTCATGGTCAGAAACTAACATTTGCAAAATCTGCAGCATTGGGTCCTGAGATGAGCTGCTTCCTCCGGGATTTCAGCGAGTCATCTGAAGATTGAGATAGATAATGAGACAAGGGGGAAATTTCTAGGGTTTATGGGTTTATTTTAGAAACTTTAAACTTGGAGTATAACTCAGTTTTTGAAAACTAACAACTTCCTCTCATTCATTCCTTTATAGCACACAATACAAACACACACCACAACACAAATAGAAAACAGATGGTTTTAGGAACCATTCTGTGAAACTACGATACAAAGGGACCCAGTACATCTCACTCCTATGGTAGTGCTTAAGTGCATCTAATCATCATCAATGAAGGCGGCATCATCATCGTCAGTGTGGAACTCCATGTCGAGGTCCTCCAGGTAGTCATCATCATCACTGAGGTAGGAGTAGAGATCTTCGCGGATATCTTCACCTTCCTCCTCCTTATCTTCAAGTTGGATCTCCTGTTCACGGATGGTCTTCTCAAGAGTGGACACCTTCTTGCGAAGACGATCGATGGTGCGATCCTTCTTGTCATGCTGACAGTGAAGTGAATAGCGCTCCTTGGCGAGGATGGTGAGGGTCTGGTCCTTCCTGACTGCAATGGCATGGTTGTGGTTGGCGTAGGCGCGGGCATTGTCCAACTCCTTTTGTCTATCATACAAGATGATCCACATGGTGCTTCAGCTCCGGATGGCCTGGCATCTCCAAGGGCAGTCCCATAGAATCGCGCCTTGCGTAGTGAGCAAAGCGAGTTCCATTGATCTGGTTGTTGTTTTGCCCACATAGACAGGCAAGAGCCTCCTGCATAGCCTTGGCTAGTCCGTCTAGCCAGTTGTTCTCCCTCAAGCTGAATTGGATCTTCTCTAAGGTGGGTGCTTCCATCTTGCCTCTGAGCTCTGCAACTATCAGCCACTGTAGTTCTCCTCCTTGCTGATCATTGAGCTGCGCTCCGAAGGACTCGGGGTGCGGGCATTCCAGAAATTCCGAGAGCTAGCTTAAATCTCGCTCGAAGATGAGCTCTCCTCCGTTGCCCAACTGGTAGAATTTGCTATACGTGACTTCCATCTATAATGATTTAGGATAAGAAAGTTAGTGAGGTGATCAAGTGTGTCAAATTTTATGTAGGATTGATAGAATTTTTTAGGAACATAATTTTTTTTGAAAGAATCTCAAGGATAAGAGTGGTAATATGTTTTCATAAATATTCACTTCTTTTGTTTTAAAACTAAGTGTTTGGTTCAAGCGTCCATTCTAACTAGGGTCTCCTATGGTCAAGATGGCTCTGATACCAACTTGTCAACACCCGGATTTTTAATCCCAGATGCCTGTTATGCCATACCTCGCAATCCCAGGATTAACATTTTTGTGAGACATAACAGAATTGGTACCACAGTACATCATCCATTACAAACCATAATAAAGGATCTCATGATCCAGTCTTAATACAAATCAAACAGCGGAAAATAAACATAGTAGGGGCTCCATCTTCAGGGTCACAGGCAATGCTGACGATGGAAGATGATCCTAGTTGTCATAGACCTCCTACTGTCCATCTTCCTGGTAGTCCTCCTCATAGTCTGGCCACGGGAATAGCCAGGAACAAAGCCATGAGTACTCTTTAAGCACTCGCAAACTATCACTAACAAGTAAGGTAGTTCTAGTAGGAATCTTAAGCTCTAGGTTTATTTGCAAAAAGCAGGTTTATTTCATAAGGGGTTCGAAAGTAAAGAACCTAATTTAATTTTCTACACCTCCTAAGTGGGAAACTAGTTTTCATGTCCACAACCCTATTGTGGTCAAGTCAGGGTCATAGTTCAATTCACCAGTCATTTTGAAAACATCTGACAACAGAACAGTATGGCCACTCCAACTGTTCATGACCGCGGACGCGGCTATTCGAATAGTTTGACACTCTGCACAGGTGGTACACTTTCACCACAAAATTCGATACATCCGTCAGGGTTAACCCTGAACCATCATACTTGGTATGCGGATAATCAATCCTAACCTTTCAATTACACACTCTAGTATAGGCACCTCCCCTATGAGCTTGGCCTCCCAGCCATGGCCATCTGCCATCCTGGGCACTGCATAGGTGGATATTCACATTCATGAGGTAGCCTCAGCTCAACCTCTTTCTGCATGGGAACCCATACTAAGGCATATAAACTTCCAGTTAAGCCCTACCCAATTCATGTATTGTGGTTGTACGGTAAAATTGGAATGGTATCGCATCCAAACCCAACCATCAGTTTTTATCAAAACCAAGGCTCATGCCTCAAGTAGTTTCATCATCAAATCATTGTGTTTCATAACACATGTCAAAACATTTCAATAGAATGAATCATCATTCCAAGGTTTTCATAATCATTTTCTCCAAGTATTCCCATCTAAGTGATCAGTAGTAGTTCAGCACTAGCAACTAGTAATGGGGGTGTCACTAATGAGGGGTGCTAATCAAGTGTAACTATACAAATATAATTTCATGCTTTTGATGGCATCTAAGTATAACTATCTAGGCCTAGTTTTATGCTCTTTATGGCATCTAGCCTCTTTTTCCAATACTCACAAATTACGAACTAAAGGTAAAGAACTTTGATAAAAGTAAAAGAATAAAGCTTGCAAGTAAAACTTGGGATTGGTATAATCAAGGTTGCATAACCAAAGCATGCCTAATGCATCTTGCATAGGTTATCTTGCAAGGATGGCTTGCAATTAGTGATGGCTTGCATAGGTATGGAACTTGCTAGTGTTAGCTTGCCTTGAGTAGTGTAGTGGTTGAAGTTCTCTTCTTCTTCTTCTTCTTCTTCTTCTTCTTTGTAGCACTCCTCCTCCTCGTATCCCGGGTCGATACTAGCGTCTATAAATGAATACGAGGTACACAATCACCAAACAATACTTAACTACTTCTATTTAGAACACAAAGGCTCACACTAGATGATCTAGCATCATCACAATCATCATATGAAATAAAGACCTAGTCTTATTTTTCTTATTTTAGAAAAGTAATTTCTACTCATTGAAAATATTTAAGATTTAATATTCTCCAATCGAAGTATGGGATCATGTTGACACATGTCAGCACCACATATTCTAATACTTGAGAATGTGATTTAAAGTGTTGGTCATATTTTATAAAGTTTGAAATTACTATTTAATAAAATTAAAGTGACTAGAAATGCCTATATAGCATTCTTTTAGTACTAGTCCAAGATTACTGCATGTAAACCTAAATATTTTTATATATTCAGATAGATCTTGTCAAATGTGATTTTTGAGAGTTGGAATCAACTCAAAAGCATTTATGGTTGATTTTTAAAAAATGTTTGAAGTGGAAAAAGCCTCTGTCTTGTTATTTTTACTATAGGTGATCTATAATTTCAAATGGTTTGAATCTAACGGGCTTGGGTAGATAATTTGAATACCTTTCCAACAAAATTGGAATCATGCAATTTGGTTAAGAGAATCTCTTTGAATGGAATTTTGAATCTACTAATAGAATGTGGTTTTATCTAAAATGACAAAATCTTATTTGAATCACTGGGCTCTGCGTGGGAAAATAATTGGACCGGCCCAGCTACGTGGTGCGTGCACAGCAGGCTACTGACAGGACGGTCCCACTGGTCAGCGACTAAACTAAAACGAAACGGTATCTTTCAATCTCAGCCCTACGATTAGACTAAGATCTATGGCTGTGGTTCGTCGTCTCTGGCGACTAGCTCCGGCAAGAAACAGACCCTAACACGATAGTGGGGGTACGTGGGGGCTCACCTGGGCTCTAGCTAGGGTCGGCGATGGGGGCGAATGAGATTGTCGTCGATGACGGTTCGAATGGTGGTCGCAGCGGCTCCTGGGGTGCCTCCTAGCTCCAGTTCCTCTTCTCCTCTGTAGCGGAGGGCTACAGTGAAATTTCGGTGGGCTAGTGCTCGCCTTGCTCCGGGGAGAGGTCTGGGAGGTTTCTGAGAGAGAGGGGAGTGAGCTGGTGTGGAGAATTGGGGCTGGGGTGGCCTCTATTTATACACCAGTGAGAGGGACAGCGTGGCATGGTCGGGCTCCTCCGGTGACTGCGGTACAGAGGGCTATCAGCATGGCTGAGGGTAGGGGTCGACGCGGTGCTTCAGGATGGTTGTCAGGCGTGTGATGGCGCGGCAAGGGGCGATCGAGAATAGTTGGGAGCGGTCCGTGCTCTATGCGGGAACAGAGGCGTTCGAGACGGCGCACAGTGTCCACGGTTCGCGCGGCGGTGAACGGGCATGTCTGGGGGGTAGCTGGGGTCACGGTGAGTGCGGGCATGCGTGGAGAGGGCGAGGCGCGGTGTGTGTGCGCGTGTTGGCTACGGCGCTCTGGCGCGCTCTCGGCATGGTGGACAGAGAAGTGGGCGCGGCGATCACGACTGGTCCATGGTCTGTCTTCGGTCGAGAGGTGGACAGGGGGTGGCGGTGGTGTGGCGCCTGTCTCCTGGACATCGTGGGAGAGGGCAGTGCTGGCCGTGGTGAGTGGTTCTTGGTCGAACAACACGGCGAGCTTTGGGCGGCGGTGCATTGGTGCGAACGACAAAGGGGGAGTGTGTCCACTGCACTGCTGGGTGTTGGGGAGACCGGGGGAGAGAAATGGGGCACAGTGGTAAGGAAATTACTGCTCAAAACAGTAGAAGTTAGGCAGTGTTTATTTGTGTCTGCCAGGTGCTCGACCAAATGGCCGCATGAATTCAAAGTGTGAATTTTTGGATGAAATTTGGTGAGTGTTTTGAGCACTTGCTTGATAGGATATGGTTGCTTGGGTTTACCAAGGTGAACTGTCAACACCCAGATTTTTAATCCCAGATGCCTGTTATGCCATACACCGCAATCCCAGGATTACTATTTTTGCGAGACATAACAGATTGGATATCACAATATATCATCTATTACAAACCATAATAAGGTCTTACACAAATAAGGGATCTCATGATCCAATCGTAATACAAATAAGCAGCGGAATAATAAGCCTAGCAGTGGGCTCCATATTTAATGTCACAGGCAATGCTAACGATGGGAGATGATCCTAGTTGTCGTAGACGTCCTGCTGTCCATCTTCCTGATAGTCCTCCTCATAGTCTGGCGACAAGAATAGCCAGGGATAAAGCCATGAGTACTCTTTAAGTACTCGCAAACTATCACTAACAAGTAAAGTAGTTCTAGTAGGAATCTTAAGCTCTAGGTTTGTTTGCGGAAAGCCAGATTTATCTAAACTGAGTTCAGAAGTAAAGAAAGATAAGTAAAGATTTTAAAATCACTTTAAGCTGGGAACCTAGTTTTTATATTCACAACCCTATTATGGTCAAGTCAAAATCATAGTTCATTTCACTAGTCATTTTGAAAACATCTGACGACGGAACAGTATGGCCACTCCAACTGTCCATGACCGCGAATGAGGCTATTCGAATAGTTTGACACTCTGCAGAGGTGGTACACTTTCACCACAAAATTCGATACATCCGTCAGGGATAACCCTGAATCAATCATACTTAGTATGCGGATAATCAATCATAACCTTTCAATTACACACACTAGTATAGGTACCTCCCCTATGAACTTGGCCTCCCAGCCATGGCCATCTGCCATCCTGGGCACTGCATAGGTGGACATCATCAAGAGGCAGCCTCAGCTCAAACCTCTTCCGCGAGGGAACCCATACTAAGGCATATAAGCTTCTGGCTAAGCCCTACCCAATTCAGGTATTGTGGTTGTTGTTGGGGATGTAACCCAGGTACCCCAGAGTTGATGATTAAGTGATTCAGTTGAGGATGTGAAATCTAAGTTGAATAAAGAAATGGAGGAGAAAAAATGAATCTAGGCTGGATTAGACATAATTCGGCCTGGTTCAGCCCCTTCCAGGCCGAATTGGGGCTCAATGGTCTAGCTAGCCATTTTATAATTCAGTACCAACATTTCTGGGCCGGAAGTGTACAAATGGCCATTTGTTTGCTACCCAGCCACCCACCTCGGACATCTCACTCCGAGCCAACTCCTGCCACCAGCTTCCCGCTACCTCGCCTCGTCGGCAGCACCGATCCCCGCCATCGTCGTCAGCGCCATACCCCGGGTGGGCCGGTAACTCCCTCAACCCGGCCGGCCCACCACGGGAGGCCACCGCTCCACCAACCGCATCGTCATGCCACCCCGCCGCCAGTGGCCCGGGTGGGCCGACCCCACAGCCTACCTCGGGAAACCCTCACGCCATCGGTAGCACTTCGCCAGAATCCCTCGGGTGGGCTGAGACGGAGCTTATTCGGCCCACCACGGGCTGCAGCTTCTCCACCACTGGGCCGAGATTCACCAGTACCCCGGCTGGGCAACCGACCCCAGGCCGGATCTACCTCAACCCCGGCTGGGCCTCAGCAAGTACTCCGACTGGACCCTCAAAACCACATCTGCCTGGGCCGAATTACTTCATAATCTGGCTGGGGCACTGTTCACCACCTAGGTGGGCCCCATTTATCCCTTGGGCCTGGTTATTTCCTCCCTCGACCGAATTTCACTTCCCCAGGCCAAATTACTTCGTCCCGGATGTCACTTTGCTCATATCCGGACCCACAATCGACCTCTACATTGATGTACCTCCAAGTCAAGTCAAGCCTACGTCAGGTGCCAGTCTTGGGACGCCCCAGGCTCAGACTGGCCCTTTTGGTCCAAGATGCTAAGGAATATGCTGGGTATCTTGGGAGATGCTAAGGAATATGCCGAGCATCTCCTAAAGATGCTAAGGAATATGCCGAAGGGATAAGACCGGTCACTCAATAAAGGACAAGGTGACTGGGCAAGCCCCCACTAGACAGCTCATAGGAGTACTTGTGATGACATACCTTGTCCCCTGGGCTCCCCTTTATAAGGAGCACCAGGGGTAACGTTACATGGGAGGCCCCCTGGAGGGCTCCTCTTCCTCTGCTCACTAGGAGCAAGGTTTATTCTTCCTCTGCTCTCTCCATGAGAGGCATGAGAGTACAGCTCAAGGAGCACCATTGTAGCCACAAGCATGGGAAAATATATGAGATTAGATGCAGGAGTAGAGGTGTTATCTCACTAGGAGAGCCTCGAACCTGGGTATATTGTGCCTCTCTGAGTTCTTCCATCTGAGGTCTTCAGTTCATCATCCCTCCCCGGATTCCTCCATCGTTCATCGGCCCCAACTTTAGCCTATACCAGGCATATGCCGTGACACCACCACGACATTTGGCGCCCACCATGGGGCTTATCAGAGGCGTTGGTTGGGTAACCATCCGGACGGGAATGTCTTCATCAAGCTCTACTTCACCATAGATCAAAAGTCTCTGCAACCTCTACACCAACGTAGAGAGAGCAGGGGAGTTGGAACGCAAGCCTCCCTTGTTGAGGTGACTCAACCTCTTCCTCAACCTCTTCACCAACAATACTGTAAGTGTTAGCTGACCCATTGGGTGTGACTCAACTAGATAACTCAACCTCCTCACCAAAGATGCAGTGAATAGTGAGTAACTCAACCAACTTGCACATGAGATACCCCTGAATGTCACTCGGGGACTATCACCCTCAATCACCTAGTTGTTCACCCCAAGGATGAGATAACTCAACCCGGGGACTAGCATGCATGCCGTTTGAGTCACCTAAGGGTAGAAAAAGTGTCTCGGGGACTCGGTGTCTCCATGCATAGAATAATAACTCATGAAAGACTTAAGATATGCCATGATCTCATATGTGTCTACTGATTGTGTCTTTAAGTTACCTTGGATAAAAAAGTAACTGACCAAGTCATTGAGACTCATTATAACTCGGATTTAACTCAGCTCGCCTAGTTACCTAGTATCTAGGAGTGTACTGTAGCTTGCCTAGTTACCGTGTAACTCGGATTAGACTCAGTCAGCCGGATTACTTGGTAACTCAGATTTAACTCGGATTGGTGTTTTCAGCTTCCTAGGTCATCCGTAATTCGGATTGGTATTTGCTTCGCCTTGCCTAGTCAAATGGTAACTCGGATTTTACCTCGGTTTTCCTAGTTACAGGATTTCTAGTTACAAGTTAACTCGGATTTTACTTCAGTTTGCCTAATTATAGGGTAATTCAGATTTGCTTCAAATTCCTAGTTATAGGGTAACTCGGATTTTAGTTCAGTTGGCCAGGTTACATGGTAACTCGGATTTTAGTTCAGCTGGCCAGGCTACATGGTAACTCGGATTTTAACTCAGCTTACCAGGTTATCTTATACCTCAAATTAGTTTGCTCCATATCTTGGATGGCAAGTGCCAGCATATCAATAATTCATCATATCAAATCCGGGATCTATATCTTGGATCCATATCTATGGAAGTATGCCACGATATCACGAAATCATATCATAACTCCAAAACATATCTCGGATCAGTAACTTGGATCCAAGTCTATGGCGGTTTGCCAGCCAATCGTAAGGCCATATCGTATCTCAGCAGCAGTAACTCGGATTTTGAGTCAAGTGAGTCAAAACAGAGATTCCTGTCAATGTCTAGTCATATAACTCAACAAGTATAACCCGGATGAGATAACTCGGATTATAATCCATAAGGCCAGAGCCAAATCAGGCCAGAAGCCGAATGACTTACCCAAATGGGTTACGGCCAGAGCCAAATCAGGCCAGAAGCCAAAAGACTTACCCAAATGGGTCACGGCCAGAGCCAAATCAGGCCAGAAGCCAAAAGAGTTACCCAAATGGGTTAAGGCCAGAGACAAATTCGGCCAGAAGCCAAAAGACTTACCCGAATGGGTTACGGCCAGAGCCAAATTCGACCAGAAGCCAAAAGACTTACCCAAATGGGTTAAGGCCAGAGCCAAATTCGGCCAGAAGCCAAAAGACTTACCCAAATGGGTTACGACTAGAGTCAAATCAGGCCAGAAGCCAAAAGACTTACCCAAATGGGTTACGACCAGAGCCAAATCAGGCCAGAAGCCAAAAGACTTACCCAAATGGGTCATGGCCAGAGCCAAATCAGGCCAGAAGCCAAAAGAGTTACCCAAATGGGTTACGGCCAGAGCCAAATCAGACCAGAAGCCAAAAGAGTTACCCAAATGGGTTAAGGCTAGAGCCAAATTCAGCCAGAAGCCAAAAGTGTTACCCAAATGGGTTACGACCAGAGTCAAATTAGGCCAGAAGCCAAAACACTTACCCAAATGGGTCACGGCCAGAGCCAAATCAGGCAAGAAGCCAAAATAGTTACCCAAATGGGTTACGGCCAAAGCCAAATCAGGCTAGAAGCCAAAAGATTTACCCAAATGGGTTAAGGCCAGAGCCAAATCAGGCCAGAAGCCAAAAGACTTACCCGAATGGGTTACGACTAGAGCCAAATTCGGCCAGAAGCCAAAAGACTTACCCAAATGGGTTAAGGCCAGAGCCAAATTCAGCCAGAAGCCAAAAGACTTACCCAAATTTGTTATGGCCAGAGCCAAATCAGGACAGAAGCCAAAAGACTTACCCAAATGGGTCACGGCTAGAGCCAAATCAGTCCAAAAGCCAAAAGAGTAACCCAAATGGGTTACGGCCAGAGCCAAATCAGGCCAGAAGCCAAAAGTCTTACCCAAATGGGTTAAGGCCAGAGCCAAATTCGGCCAGAAGCCAAAAGACTTACCCGAATGGGTTACGACCAGAGCCAAATTTGGCCAGAAGCCAAAAGACTTACCCAAATGGGTTAAGGCCAGAGCCAAATTCGGCCAGAAGCCAAAAGACTTACCCAAATGGGTTACGGCCAGAGCCAAATAAGGCCAGAAGCCAAAAGACTTACCCAAATGGGTTATGGCCAGAGCCAAATTTGGCCAGAAGCCAAAAGACTTACCCAAATGGGTCACGACCAGACCCAAATCAGGCCAGAAGCCAAAAGTGTTACCAAATGGGTTACGGCCAGAGCCAAATCAGGCCAGAAGCCAAAAGAGTTACCCAAATGGGTTAAGGCAAGAGCCAAATTTGGCCAGAAGCCAAAAGAGTTACCCAAATGGGTTACGGCTAGAGCCAAATCAGGCCAGAAGCCAAAATACTTACCCAAATGGGTCACGGCCAGAGCCAAATCAAGCTAGAAGCCAAAAGAGTTACCCAAATGGGTTACGGCCAGAGCCAAATCAGGCCAGAAGCCAAAAGAGTTACCCAAATGGGTTAAGGACAGAGCTAAATTTGGCCAGAACCCAAAATACTTACCCAAATGGGTTACGGCCAGAGCCAAATTCGGGCAGAAGCCAAAAGAGTTACCCAAATGGGTTACGACCAGAGCCAAATTCGACCAGAAGCCAAAAGAGTTACCCAAATGGGTTAAGGCCAGAGCCAAATAAGGCCAGAAGCCAAAAGACTTACCCAAATGGGTTATGGCCAGAGCCAAATTAGGCCAGAAGCCAAAAGACTTACCCAAATGGGTCACGACCAGACCCAAATCAGGCCAGAAGCCAAAAGTGTTACCAAATGGGTTACGGTCAGAGCCAAATCAGGCCAGAAGCCAAAAGAGTTACCCAAATGGGTTAAGGCAAGAGCCAAATTTGGCCAGAAGCCAAAAGAGTTACCCAAATGGGTTACGGCTAGAGCCAAATCAGGCCAGAAGCCAAAATACTTACCCAAATGGGTCACGGCCAGAGCCAAATCAAGCTAGAAGCCAAAAGAGTTACCCAAATGGGTTACGGCCAGAGCCAAATCAGGCCAAAAGCCAAAAGAGTTACCCAAATGGGTTAAGGACAGAGCTAAATTCGGCCAGAACCCAAAATACTTACCCGAATGGGTTACGACCAGAGCCAAATTCGGGCAGAAGCCAAAAGAGTTACCCAAATGGGTTACGACCAGAGCCAAATTCGACCAGAAGCCAAAAGAGTTACCCAAATGGGTTAAGGCCAGAGCCAAATCCGGCCAGAAGCCAAAAGAGTTACCCAAATGGGTTAAGGTGAGAGCCAAATTCGGCCAGAAGCCAAAAGACTTACCGGAATGGGTTACGACCAGAGACAAATTCGGCCAGAAGCCAAAAGACTTACCCGAATGGGTTAAGTCCAGAGCCAAATCCGGCTAGAAGCCAATAGACTTACCCAAATGGGTTAAGGCCAGAGCCAAATCCGGCCAGAAGCCAAAAGACTTACCCGAGTGGGTTAAGTCCAGAGCCAAATCAGGCCAGAAGCCAAAAGACTTACCCAAATGGGTTAAGGCCAGAGCCAAATCAGGCCAGAAGCCAAATGAGTTACCCAAATGGGTTAACGCCGGAGCCGAATCAGTCTAGAAGCCAAATGACTTACCCAAATGGGTTTAAGACCAGAGCCGAAGCAGGCCAGAAGTAAAAAACTTACCCAAAGAGGGTCATATGACGGATGCCCATGAAGGCTATATGTCAATTTGAATCAATTCTTTCCAAGGATATACCAAATGGAGAAAATGGATTATAAGTCAGAAACAACTCTGGAGATACTTCTTATGAAGCCTATGCGTGATTCTACAAATCCCACAGCCTCAGTGACTAATGTTGGGGATGTGACCCCAGGTACCCTAGAGTTGATGATTAAGTGATTCAGTTGAGGATGTGAAATCTAAGTTAAATAAAGAAATGGAGGAGAAAAAATGAATCTAGGCTGGATTAGACATAATTCGGCCTGGATCAGCTCCTTCCAGGCCGAATTGGGGCTCAATGTCCAGCTAGCCATTTGACTGGCACAATCAGGTACAAACCTGACTGGGCCGAGTTTGCTAGCCGGCCCACCTACCTCAGACAGCTCACTCCGAGCCAACTCCTGCCACCAGCTTCCCGCTACCTCGCCTCGTCGACAGCACCGATCCCCGCCACTATTTCGTCAGCAGCATACCCCAGGTGGGCTGGTAACTCCCTCAATCCGGCTGGCCCACCACAGGAGGCCACCGCTCCACCAACCGCATTGTCACGCCACCCCACCGCTAGCGGCCAGGGTGGGCCGACCCCGTGGCCCACCCTAGGAAACCCTCATGCCATCGGCAGCACTTCGCTAGAATCCCCCGGGTGGGCTAAGACGGAGCTTATTTGGCCCACCACAGGCTGAAGCTTCTCCACCACTGGGCCGAGATTCACCAGTACTGCGGCTGGGCTACCGACCCCAGGCCGGATCTACCTCAACCCCGGCTAGGCCTCAACAAGTACTCTGGTTGGACCCTCAAAACCACATCTGCCTGGGCCGAATTACTTCATAATCCGGCTGCGAGGGAAGTAATCCTGCTAGGACACTGTTCACTGCCCAGGTGGGCCCCATTTCTCCCCCGGGCCGGGTTATTTCCTCCGTCGGTCGAATTTCACTTCCCCGGGCTGAATTACTTCGTCCCAGATGTCACTTTGCTCATATCCAGACCCATCATCGACCTCTACATTGACGTACCTCCAAGTCAAGTCAAGCCTACATCAGGTGCCAGTCTTGGGACGCCCCAGGCTTAGACTAGCCCCTTTGGTCCAAGATGCTAAGGAATATGCTGGGTATCTTGGGAGATGCTAAGGAATATGCCAAGCATATCCTAAAGATGCTAAGGAATATGCCAAAGGGATAAGACCGGTGACTCAATAAAGGACAAGGTGACTGGGTAAGCCCCCACTAGACAGCTCATAGGAGTACTTGTGATGACATACCTTGTCCCCTGGGCTCCCCTTTATAAGAAGCACCAGGGGTAATATTACATGGGAGGCCCCCTGGAGGGTTCCTCTTCCTCTGCTCACTAGGAGCAAGGTTTCTTCTTCCTCTGCTCTCTCCATGAGAGGCATGAGAGTACAACTCAAGGAGCACCATTGTAACCACAAGCATGGCAAGATATATGAGATTAGATGCAGGAGTAGAGGAGTTATCTCACTAGGAGAGCCTCGAACCTGGGTATATCGTGTCTCTATGAGTTCTTCCGTATGAGGTCTTCACTTCATCATACCTCCCCGGATTCCTCCATTGTCCATCAGCCCCAACTTTAGCCTATACCAGGCATATGCCGTGACACCACCACGACAGTTGTACGGTAAAATTGGAATGGTATCGCATCTGAACCCAACCATCAGTTTTTTGTAAAAGGGCTAAGGCTCATGCCTCAACATTTTCATCATCAAAACACTTTGTGTCCATAACACATGTCAAAACATTTCAATAGAATGAAGCATCATTCCAAGGTTTTCATAATCATTTTCACCAAGTATTCCCATCTAAAGTGATCAAGTTTTGTGCTTAGCACTAGCCACTAAGTTAAGAGTCTTCACTAATGAGGGGTTCTAATCTTCAGTCTCATGCCATAGAATGACATCTAAGTATAACTAGACATGCCTAGTTTTATACTCCTTATGCTATCTATACTAAAAGTAAAGAACTTTGATAAAGTAAAAGATTAAAGCTTGCAAGTAAAACTTGGGATGGGGATAACTCAAAATATATAACCGAAGCATGCCTAAGGCATCTTGCTTGGGTTAAAGCTTGCATAGGTCTAGCTTGCATAGTTAAGAAACTTGCAAGTGTTAGCTTGCATAGACCTAGCTTGCATAGTTAAGAAACTTGCAAGTGTTAGCTTTCTAGTAATGATGGCTTGCCTTGATTGGTGCAGTGATTGAAGTTTCCTTCGTCTTCTTCAGGGTAGAACTCCTCCTCTTCGTATCCTTGGTCGGTACTATCGTCTATAAATGAATACGGGGTACACAATCACCAAACAATACTTAACTACTTCTATTTAGCAAACTAAGGCTCACACTTGATGATCTATTTTCATCACAATCATCATATGAATTAAAGAACTAGTTTCATTCATTTTATCTGAGAAAAGTAATTTCTACTCACTGAAATTAATTAAGATTTAATATTCTCCAAATAGAATATAGGATCATGTGGACACATGTCATCACCACATATTCTAATACATGGGAATATGATTTAAAGGGTTTGTCACACTTGATAAAATTTAATATTATTATTTATAAGATTTAAAGTGACTAGAAATACCCTAATAGCATTCTTTTGATACTAGACCAATGTCACTGCATGCAAACCTAGATATTTTTACGTATTCAGATAGATATTGTCAAATGTGATTTTTGAGAGTTGGAATCAACTCAAAAGCTATTATGGTTGATTTTGAAAAATGTTTGAATGTAGAAAAGTCTCTATCTTGTTATTTTTACTATAGAGGATCTCTAACTCCAAATGATTTAAATCCAACGGGCTTGGATATATATTTTAATTAGCTTTCTAGCAAAATTTGAATCATGCATTTTGGTTAAGTGAAACTCTCTGAATTGATTTTTGAATATGTGGACAGAATCTAGTTTAAACTAAAAAGGAAAAACATTATTTGAATTTCCAGGCCTGGGAAAGCTAAGCTAAGCCCAATCAGTAGCAGTGCGTGGTGATGTGAGGGGTCCACTGGTCAGTGACTCACTCTACGCGAAACGGTATCTTTGATTCTAGGCCGTGCGATTAGAAGCAAAATCGACGGCTGAGGGTCGTCGTCGACGACAAACAGCTCCGACGACGAGCTAAACCTAACGCGGCGGTGGGGGGCTCGCGGGGCTCACCTGGGCTCCATCTAGGCTTGGCGACGGGGGCAAACGACTTGGTAGACTACGACGAGGTGAGGCGCGGTCACGACAGGGCTCGGGGTGGTCGGAATCGACGGAGCCCTTCTCCTCCAGCAGCGATGGACTCCGGTGCAATTCCAACTCGGTGTTGCTCGCCTTGCTCCAGGGAGAAGTGGGGAAGGTTAGTGAGGAGTGGTTGTAGGAATGGAGGCTGGGGTGGCCTCCTTTTATAGCCCGGCGAGGGGACCGAGCGGCACGACGGTGAGCTCGACGGTGGCATCGCTACAGGCAGCTATTGTTGGGGCAGAGGTAGGCGGACAGTGCGGTGCTCCCTGGCGGTTCTCATGGACTTAAAGGCACGACAAGGGGCGGCGTGGTTCGGTCGGGCACGTGTGGTGCTCTAAGCGGAGGCAGAGGTGCTTGCTACGGCGTGCGGCTATTGCGGGTCGCGCGGCGGTGAACGGGGGTGTCCGCCGGGGTGGCGTGATCATGGCGAGGCTGCACGTGCGCGGTGAGGGCAAGTCGCGAGCTAGCGGGGCTGGTCGGAAACGGTGCATTGGCGCGCTCTGGGCACGGCATAGAGAGGCGGTGCGCGGCGGTGCTACTGTGGTCCATGGCTCGGCTGCTATCGTGGGCTGGACAGGGAGTGGCGGTAAGGTGCGTCGAGGCTAGTGGACATGCTGGATGGGCGCGAGGCTGTCTAGTGCGAGCTGGCCGCGGTCGGCCGGCGATGACCAAAAATCAGCGGCGCTCCACTGTTCTCCATGGCGAAGGGGGCTTGTCTGCTGCTGCTAGACACTCAGGCGGACAAGGGGGTTAAGAGGGAGGTCAATTGGTCGATGATCACTATACCAAACAGTGAAGTTAGGCTAGGGATTATTCTGTGCATGCCAAGTGTTTGTGTTAATGGCCGCATGAAAGAAACTTTGGATTTTTTGATTCAAAATTTTTGAGTGATCTTAGATTAAGCTTGAGAGACTAGGTTTTCTTGGAGAGGTCAAGGTGAATTGATTTGGTAGGTTTTTGAAAAAGTAGGATCTTAACACATACACTTGATTCAATTTTCAAATGTCCATTAAATATATTTGCAATATGTTTTTGTAAGTTTATAAAGTGGGCCTTGATACATCTTTACTTGGTATAGCAAGGGGTGAAAAGAAATATAATTGCTTTTGTTAGAAATTCTTCACTAGGAACACCTAAAGTGGCCTAGTGGTTTAAAATGGTCGAAATGCCCATTTGGTTTATTTATTCATATTTGATTTTCTTTCTCTTTGGATTTTGTTTGTAAATGGTCTTGATGATGTGGCATTCATCTTAAAACCATTTCACATCATTTAGAACAATCAAGCATGGCATATACACTCAATTCTATACTAATGCAAACACACATGCATTCATCACCATTTTCTTAATAAAAGTTTTTGTTAACCCTAATTTGGGTGATTAGGATTTGATAATCTTGATTATAAGTTTTGGGGTGTTACAAACCTTCCCTCCTTAAACAAAATCTCGTCCCGAGATTTAAGACAAACTAGGAACTAAAGAGATCTGGAAACTCAGTCCTAATGTAATCTTCTCGCTCCCAAGTAGCCTCTTCTTCAGTATGGTTGCTCCATTGGATCTTGAGAAACTTGATACTCCAGGTCTTGGTGGTTCTGAAGGCTTCTTCTAAGATACGAATGGGCACTTCACGATACATCATATCCTTGTTGATATCAATGGCTTGGTGATCGATGTTCTTGAACACTTCAGTCTTCTTTGGAACTTCTAAGCATTTGCGAAGTAACGAGACATGGAACACATTATGGATGGCTGACATCTCCTCTGGCAGCTCCAGTTGATAAGATACTTCTCCTCGGTGATTCAGAATCTTGAATGGTCCAATATATCTGGGGGCTAACTTTCCTTTCAGCTGAAAACGTTGCATTCCCTTCAAGGGTGACACTTTGAGATACACAAAATCTCCAACATTGAAAGTCAGGTCTCTACGTCTCTTGTCAGCATAACTCTTCTGTCTGGATTGGGCAATCTTGAGGTGCTCATGGACTTTGTGAACCTTCTCTTCGGCTTCTCGTAGGATGTCAGTTCCGAAAATCTGACTCTCTCCTACTTGCGACCAATTCAAGGGGGTACGACACTTCCTTCCATACAGAAATTCAAAGGGGGCCATTTTCAAACTGGTTTGATAACTGTTGTTGTATGAGAATTCTGTGAAAGGTAGACAATCTTTCCATTTTGATCCATATTCTAACACACAAGCTCTCAACATATCTTCTAAGATTTGGTTGACTCTTTCAGTCTGTCCATCGGTCTGCGGGTGATAAGCTGTGCTGAAATTCAACATGGTTCCTAATCCTTCTTGGACTTTCTACCAAAATCTTGAGGTAAACTGGGTTCCTCGATCCGACACTATGGTCTTGGGGGTTCCATGTAAACTAATAATTCTAGCAATGTACAACTCTGCTAGCTTCGAACTCTGGTAGGTTGTCTTGACAGGTATAAAATGGGCTACCTTGGACAGTGTATCAACTATGACCCAGATAGAGTCATTTCCCCTACTAGATGTAGGCAAACCAGTGATAAAATCCATTCCAATGGAATCCCATTTCCATTTCAGAATCTACAATGGTTGCAACAGTCCTGTAGGTCTCTGATGTTCCGCTTTGACTCTCTGACAGATATCACACTTGGTATGTAGCTTCCGATTTCTCTCTTCATCTTGTGCCACCAAAATCGCTCTTTCAAATCCTGATACATCTTTGTTCCTACGGGTGGATAGAATAAAGAGTATCATGAGCTTCCTACATGATAACTTGCTTCAGCTCCGAATCTGCTGGCACACAGATACGTCCTTTGTACCACAAAACTCCTTCTTCATATTCGGTGAATCCGGGTACCTTTCCTGTACCAATACAATGTTTGATTCCGTTGATACTTGCATTTCCCTTCTGTGCCTCCTTGATTTGGCTTATCAATGCGGGTTGAAGGTCTATGCTAGCTAAAAATCCATTGCTAACTAGATCCGTTCTAAAGTGCTCCAACTCTTCATGCAAACTTGGCTGGGCTTCTTTGATCATGGTGTTTAATCTACACGTCAATCTGCTAAGAGCATCCGCTACCACATTGGCTTTGCCGGGGTGATAGTGAATGTCAAGGTCATAATCCTTGATTAACTCAATCCATCTCCTTTGCCTCATATTCAACTCCTTCTGAGTGAAAATATACTTCGGACTCTTGTGATCCAAATAAATCTCACAGTGATTACCCCTAAGGTAATGACGCCATGTCTTCAAGGCTAAAACTACAGCTGCTAGTTCAAGATCATGGGTAGGGTAGTTTTGCTCATGCTGCTTTAGTTGTCTAGACATATATGCTATGACTTTGCCTTCTTGCATCAACACACATCCAAGACCAATCTTAAATGCATCACAATACACATCAAAAGGCTTCTTGATATCTGGCATAATCAAGATTGGGGCTGAAATAAATCTCTTCTTGAGCTCTTGAAAACTCGCTTCACATTTGTCCTTCCATTCAAACTTCCTATCTTTCTTCAACAATTGGGTCATCGGTCTTGTGATGCTCGAAATCCTTCAACAAACTTGAGGTAGTATCCTGCTAATCCGAGAAATGCACGGACTTGGGTTTGAGTGGTTGGGGCTTCCCATGCTTCAACATCTTTGATCTTGGCGGGATCCACAGCGACTCCTCCTGCCGACACAATATGTCCTAGGAATCCTACTTCTTTCAGCCAAAACTCACATTTGCTAAACTTGGCATACAACTGGTGCTCTCTCAGGGTTTCAAGGATGGTTATCAGGTGTTGCTCATGCTCTTCTTCTGACCTTGAATAGATTAGAATATCATCGATAAAAACAACGACAAACTTATCCAGAAAGTTCATAAAAATCTTATTCATGAGATTCATGAAATAAGCAGGGGCATTGGTTAATCCAAAAGACATGACCGTATACTCATATAATCCATATCTGGTGGTGAAGGCAATCTTTGGAATATCCGTTGCACGAATCTTGAGTTGATGATAACCAGTCCTAAGATCAATCTTAGAGAACACTTTGGCACTAGTCAATTGATCAAACAGATCCTCTATCTTTGGCAGTGGGTACTTTTTCTTGATGGTGACATCATTCAGCTTCCGATAATCCGTACACAAATAGTTACCTCCATCTTTCTTATCCACAAACAAAATAGGCGATCTCCGTGGCGATGCACTTGGTTGAATCAGACCTTTTGCCAACATGGCATCAAGTTGCTTCTTCAGCTCCACTAGTTCATATGGGTTCATACTATAAGGTCTCTGGGCTATGGGTCCAGTTCCAGGAATTATTTCAATGATGAACTCGATATCTCGATCTGGGGGCATACCGGGCAATTCATCTAGGAATACGTCGGGGTATTCACAGACTACTCTAACTTGGTCTAGGATTAGTAGGGCTAGACTCTTGTTGCATTTGAACTGACGGGGCAAGGTCTCAGATACATGCTCTACTGATACTCTAGAGCTACTGGTCATGGTTATGGCTTTCTTGGCATAGTCGATCAAACCTTTATGTTTCGACATCCAATCCATTCCTAGTACTACTTCCAAACCTTTGGTTCCAAGTACTATTAGATTAGCATAAAAATCTATTCCATGGATTCTGATAGGTACCGCTTTGCAAATTTTTCTAGTTTTGGTGGTTGAACCGGGTATTTGTACTATCATAACATGCTTCAGTTTTGTTGGTTGAATCTTACATGTGCATGCAAATTCTTCTGTAACAAACGAGTGCGATGCTCCAGAATCAAACAACACTCTTGCAAGTACTGAGTTAACAGAAAACATACCCAACACGACATCTGGCGCTTCCTGGGCTTCTTCAGCATTCATGTGGAACAGACGGCCATTGAGGTTGAGCGAATTCCCTGGGGCAAATCTCCTTCTAGGCTGAACACGGCGTTGCTGCTGAGCTGGGGCATTCACATTGGTGGTAGCTGCAAGCTTCTTGGGACACTCGTTGGAGTAGTGACCCTTGACTCCACATTCAAAGCAAGTAATGTGGGACTTGTCTTTGGCTGCAACAGGCACAACATTGCTTCCAGTCCTTGGGGCAGTGTTGTTGTTGGGCTTGGGCGATGCACGGTTGAAATTGTTGGAGTTGCCGGGGTTGTTGTTGTTGTGGTTTCCCCCAGACTTCAAGTTTCCTCCGCTACGATTGGGGTAGCTTGGACGGTTCATCGAGGGTCTATTGATTCTTGGGGCATATCCTACTGACGGGTTGGGGTGATACTTCTGGGTATTGTGGGATCCAGTCTGATGCATCATTCTACGCTTGTGGTTGTAATTTGCTTGGTTGATCTTCCCTTCCATCTGAATGGCAGAGTCGACCAGCTCTTCTAGGTCTTCGAAACAAATGTTGACTAATACAGTTCGCACCTCATCATGCAATCCGTTCTGGAACCTTTCCTTCTTCTTGGCTTTAGTGTTGATCTCATCAGGGGCATATCTTGCTAGTGACAAGAATTTGTCATGGTACTCAACTACTGTCATCCTTCCCTGCTTCAGTTCTCTAAACTCATCTCTCATTCTAGTGACTAAACCTTGGGGCACATGGGTGCGACTGAACTTGATCTTGAATGCTTCCCACGTCATCATCTAACCATGGTTCATAGTACGGGTGCTATTCCACCAGGCTCTTGCATATCCTGCCAGATAATGGCTGACAAACAGTACTTTCTCATTGGTGTCAACTCCTGCTACTTCCAGGTTGTTTTCCATAGTTTGCAGCGAGTCATCCACATCCAAGGGATCCTCAAACTTGTTAAAGATTGGGGGATTGGTATTCTGAAAGTTCTTAAGTTTGGATCCATGGTTGTCTTGGTTTCCTTGGCCTTGATTATTGTGGGCCATCTGAGCTATCCATTGCAGGGTGGCTAGATTGGCTTGGCGCTCAGCTCTACTAGCTTGACGGTTGGAAACTAGCATTTGTAGAATCTGTAACATCGGGTCCTGCGATGAGCTGCTTCCTCCTTGGTTTCCAGAAGTCATATGAAGATTGAGATAGATAATGAGGTAAGAGGGAAATATCTAAGGTTCATGGTTTTGTTTCAAAAGCTTTTAAACTTTGAGTTTGACTTAGGTTTGGCAAACTAACAACTTCTTCTCATTCATTCAATCAAAGCACACAATACAAACTCACACCACATCACAAACCTAAAACAGATGGTTTTAAGAACCATTTTGTGAAACTAAGATACGGTGGGACCGATACAACTCATTCCTACGGTAGTGATCAGATGCATCTACTCATCATCAATGAAGTCAGAGTCATCATCATCGGTGTAGAAATCCATGGCATCATCCTCCAGGTAATCATCATCATCACTGAGGTAAGAGTAAAGATCTTCGCGGATATCTTCACCTTCCTCCTCTTCCTTTGCTTCAAGATGGACTTCCTGTTCACGGATGGTCTTCTCGAGATCTTCCACCTTCTTACGAAGACGCTTGATGGTGCGATCCTTCTTCTCGCATTGACGACGAAGTGATTGGTGATCCTTGACGAGCATGGCGAGAGTCTGGTCCTTCTTGACGGTAATGGCAAGGTTGTGGTTGGCATAGTCTCGAGCGTTGTCCAACTCCTTCTGCCTATCATAAAGCATGAAGTCAAGATTGTCCACCTGGTGCTTGAACTCTGGGTGTCTTGGCATCTCCAATGGCATTCCCATAGAATCACACCCTGCAAAGTGAGAAAAGCGAGTTCCCTAGATCAAGTTGATGTTTTGCCCACACAGACAGGCAAGAGCTTCATGCATAGCCCTATATATTCCATCTAGCCAGTTGTTCTCTCGCAAGGAGAACTGAATCTTCTCAGACAAGGGTGCTTCCATCTTGCCTCGGAGGTCTGCAACTATTAGCCATTGTAGATCTCCTCCTGGGTGATCGTTGAGTTGAGCTCCGAAGAATTCCGAATGTGGGCGCTCAAGGTGCTCTGACAGTGCTTCTAAATCCCTCTCAAAGATCAGGTGACCTCCGTTTCCCAACTGGTAGAACTTGCAATACTGGATCTCCATCTACAAGAATTTAGGATGAGTAAGTTAGTGAGGTGATCAAGTGTGTCAAATTTTAGATAGGATTGTAAGAATTTTTGTGGAACATGAATTTTTGAAAGAATCTCAAGGATAAGAGGGGGTATATGTTTTATAAATACTCACTTCTCCTGTTTTGAAACTAAGTTTTTGTTCGGACGTCCATTCTAACTAGGGTCTCCTATGGTCAAGATGGCTCTAATACCAACTTGTCAACACCCGGATTTTTAATCTCAGATGCCTGTTATGCCATACATCTCAATCCCAGGATTACCATTTTTGCGAGACATAACAAATTGGATATCATAGTATATCAGCCATTACAAACCATAATAAGGTCTTGCACAAATAAGGGATCTCATGATCCAGTCTTAATACAAACAAGCAGCAAAATAATAAGCATAGCAGTGGGCTCCATGTTCAATGTCACAGTAATCTTTGGCGATGGAGATGATCCTAGTTGTAGACGCCCTGTCATCCATCTTCCTGATAGTCCTCCTCATAGTCTGGCAACGGGAATAGCCAGGGACAAAGCCATGAGTACTCTTTAAGTACTCGCAAACTATCATTAACAAGTAAAGTAGTTCTAGTAGGAATCTTAAGCTCTAGGTTTGTTTGCGGAAAGCCAGATTTATCTAAACTAAGTTCAGAAGTAAAAAAAGCTAAGTAAATATTTTAAAATCACTTTAAGTTTGGAACCTAGTTTGCATATTCACAACCCTGTTGTGGTTAGGTCAAAATCATAGTTCATTTCACAAGTCATTTTGAAAACATCTAACGATGGAACAGTATGGCCACTCCAATTGTCCATGACCGTGGACGTGGCTATTCGAATAGTTTGATACTCTGTAGAGGTGGTACACTTTCACCACAAAATTCGATACATACGTCAGGGATAATCCTGAATCAATCATACTTAGTATGCGGATAATCTATCATAACCTTTCAATTACACACACTAGTATAGGCACCTCCCCTATGAGCTTGGCCTCCCAGCCATGGCCATCTGCCATCCTGGGCACTGCATAGGTGGACATCATCAAGAGGTAGCCTCATCTCAAACCTCTTCCGTGAGGGAACCCATACTAAGGCATATAAGCTTTTGGCTAATCCCTACCCAATTCAATTATTGTGGTTGTACGGTAAAATTGGAATGGTATCGCATCCGAACCCAACCATCAGTTTTTTGTAAAAGGGCTAAGGCTCATGCCTCAACATTTTCATCATCAAATCACTTTGTGTCCATAACACATGTCAAAACATTTCAATAGAATGAAGCATCATTCCAAGGTTTTCATAATCATTTTCACCAAGTATTCCCATCTAAAGTGATCAAGTTTTGTTCTTAGCACTAGCCACTAAGTTAAGAGTGTTCACTAATGAGGGGTGCTAATCTTTAGTCTCATGCCATAGAATGACATCTAAGTATAACTAGATAGGCCTAGTTTTATACTCTTTATGCTATCTATACTAAAAGTAAAGAACTTTGATAAAGTAAAAGAGTAAAGCTTGCAAGTAAAAGTTGGGATGGGGATAAATCAAAATATATAACCAAAGCATACCTAAGGAATCTTGCTTGGGTTAAAGCTTGCATAGGTCTAGCTTGCATAGTTAAGAAACTTGCAAGTGTTAGCTTGCCAATAATATCTTGCATAGACCTAGCTTGCATAGTTAAGAAACTTGCAAGTGTTAGCTTGCTAGTAATGATGGCTTGCCTTGATTGGTGCAGTGATTGAAGTTTTCTTCGTCTTCTTCGCGGTAGAACTCCTCCTCTTCGTATCCTTAGTCGGTACTATCGTCTATAAATAAATACGGGGTACACAATCACCAAACAATACTTAGCTACTTCTATTTAGCAAACGAAGGATCACACTTGATGATCTATACTCATCACAATCATCATATGAATTAAAGAACTAGTTTTATTCATTTTATGTGAGAAAAGTAATTTCTACTCATTGAAATTAATTAAGATTTAATATTCTCCAAATAGAATATAGGATCATGTGGACACATGTCATCACCATATATTATAATACATGGGAATGTGATTTAAAGGGTTTGTCACATTTGATAAAGTTTAAGATTATTATTTAATAGATTTAAAGTGACTAGAAATACCCTAATAGCATTATTTTGGTACTAGACTAATGTCACTGCATGCAAACCTAAATAGTTTTACATATTCAGATAGATATTGTCAAATGTGATTTTTGAGAGTTGGAATCAACTCAAAAGCTATTATGCTTGATTTTTGAAAAATGTTTGAATGTAGAAAAGTCTTTGTCTTGTTATTTTTACTATAGAGGATCTCTAACTCCAAATGATTTACATCCAACGGGATTGGATAGATATTTTAATTACCTTTCTAGAAAAATTTGAATCATGCATTTTGGTTAAGTGAAACCCTCTGAATTGATTTTTGAATAAGTGGACAGAATCTAGTTTAAACTAAAAAGGAAAAACATTATTTGAATTTCCAGGCCTGGGCAGGATAGCTAAACGGGGCAGGACAGCTAAACGGGCCGGCCAATCAAGCTGCAGTAGCCTTGGTGACAGGCCAGGTCCATCGTGGTGACTCACTCTACGTGAAATGGTATCTTTGATTCTAGGCCATGCGATTAGAAGCAAGATCGATGGCTGAGGGTCGTCGTCAATGACGAACAGCTCCAGCGACGAGCTAAACCTAACGCGGCGGTGGGGGTCTCACGGGGCTCACCTGGGCTCCAGCTAGGCTCGGCGATGGGGGCAAACGACTTGGTAGACGACAGCGAGGCGAGGCGCGGTGACGGCAGGGCTCGGGGTGGCCGGAATCGACGGAGCCCTTCTCCTCCAGCAGCGACGGACTCCCCTGCAATTCCGGCACGATGGTGCTCGCCTTGCTCCGGGGAGAAGTGGGGAAGGTCAGTGAGGAGTGGGGAGTCGAATGATGTGAGGAATGGAGGCTGGGGTGACCTCCTTTTATAGCTCGGTGAGGGGACCGAGCGGTGCGGGGGTGAGCTCGAGGGTGGCATCGCTACAGGCGGCTGATGACCCACAAGTATAGGGGGTGTATCGCAGTATTTTCGATAAGTAAGAGTGTCGAACCCAATGAGGAGCAGAGGGTGCTGGCTAGTGGTATGGATCAGGATTCTCTGCAAATACTTAGCAAACGGATTTTTAGGGGTTTTTGATATAGCAAGTAAACAAAGTACGAGTAAATAAAAGACAGTAAGAATAAATGCAGCAAGTGGCCCAAATCTTTATGCAGCAAAGGACAATCCGCTTGTATTACTTAAGATGACCAAATGTTCTCGAGGACACATGGGAAGACTGTCAAGTGCTTTCGCTTCATATAGTTGATTAATCTTCTTTAGCTTGCTAAGTGTTGTGTGGGTGAACCTATGCTAATGTACCGACCTTCCTAGGACTAATACATACTTGTGATTATACCCCTTGCAAACATTCGTAAGTACAAGAAAGTAATTAAGGTAGAAACCTAACCACAACTTTAAACTCTAAGACCCTTACGTCCCTTGTGCAATGGTTTCCTAAGGGGGGTTCAGGTTTCTGTCACTCCGGCAACCCCTACGATTAGTAGCCAAATAGACAATGCATTCCCCTAGGCCCATATAGGTGAAGTGTCATGTAGTCGACGTTCACATGACACCACTAGAAGAAGTACACCACAACTTAAATATCAAACTATTGAATCTTTCTCAACACAATTCCACTACTAACAACGTGACTTCTCCCATGTCCTCAAGAACAAAACGAACTACTCACAAGACATCATATGGATCATGATCAGAGATGGAATAATGATGTATAACAATCAGAACATAAACAATAATTCAATGGTTCACTCAATAGCATCAACTACAAAGAGTAATCAACACCGAGAAAGTTTCCCCTTTGAACTAATGCAAGATTCAACTCAATTGTTATAGCAATATGGAGATGGTGATGAGGGTGCTGATGGTGATGATGGTGGTGGTGATGATGATGATGATCCCAATGTAATACAGCTTGATGGTGGTGTTGATGATGACGATCTCCCCTCTCCGAGAAGGAATTCCCCCAGCAGAAATCTGTCTGCCGGAGAGATCTTTCTCTCCGAGTTTCAGCCTTGTGCAAAAATCTTCTATGGTCGCCCCTGAGTCTTAGGGTTTCGGGAGGATAATATACGCCCGAGGGGAGTGCCAGGGGTGGACCAGGGTGGCCACACCACCTGGTGGCGCGGCCTAGGCTGGCCCACGCCAGGGGGTGGTGTGGCCCCCCTATGGCCCATCTCCAGCCCCCTTCTAGCTTCCTTCGTCTTCTGAAAAATAGGATTTTCCATATATTTTCCCAGATTTTCTGATCTTCGCGAATTTTGCCTCCAAACAGCACCTTTTCCATCAGAATCCTGACTGCAGTGGTCCATGCTCCAAAAGTCATCAACCATGCAAAAACAGATGAAATTACATAAGTATCATCTCTTAATACAAAATATATCAATGAATAACAGTGAATTATGACATAGAATTATGACATAGAATTATGACATCATATGGATCATGATCAGAGATGGAATAATGATGTATAACAATCTGAACATAAAAATAATTCAATGGTTCACTCTACAGCATCAACTACAAAGAGTAATCAACACCGGGAAAGTTTCCCCTTTGAACTAATGCAAGATTCAACTCAATTGTTAGAGCAATATGTAGATGGTGATGAGGGTGATGATGGTGATGATGGTGGTGATGATGATGATGATCCCGATGAAGTCCAGCTTGATGGTGGTGTTGATGGCAACGATCTCCCCTTTCCAAGAAGGAATTCCCCTGGCAGAAATCTGTCTGCCGGAGAGATCTTTCTCTCTCAGTGTTTTCCGCTCCGCAGAGGCGGCGGAATCTTTCTGTGGTCGCCCCTCGAGTCTTAGGGTTTCGGGAGGATAATATACGCCAGAGGGGAGTGCTAGGGGTGGACCAGGGTGGCCACACCACCTGGTGGCGCGGCCTAGGCTGGCCCGCGCCAGGGGGTGGTGTGGGCCCCTGTGGCCCATCTCCAGCCCCCCTTCTGGCTTCCTTCGTCTTCTGGAAAAATAGGACTTTCCGTATATTTTCCCGGATTTTCTGATCTTCGCGAATTTTGCCTCCAAACAACACCTTTTCCATCAGAATCCTGACTGCAGCGGTCCATGCTCCAAAAGTCATCAACCATGCAAAAACAGATGAAATTACATAAGTTCGTCTCTTAATATGAAATATATCAATTAATAACAGTGAATTATGACATAGAATAGTGATGCAAAATGGACGTATCAACTCCCCCCAAGCTTAGACTTCGCTTGTCCCCAAGCAAAACTGAGCTCAATAAACATGGCATCAAGTTTATGGAGTGAAGAGTCGATAAAAGAATACGGACAAGAAGCATCACATTCATCAAATACATAGATCATAATAGAAGACAACTCAGTATTATATAACTCAACTTGCAATGAGTAAAGGAAACACAATAAAGATACATAAAGTAAATCATAATTGGTAATGGCAAACTTAGCTCTTGGTTGAAGAATAGTTGATAATTTGCTGGAGTTCACAAATAACTGGTTTTCAATGATAGCTTTCAAAGTAGTAAACACCAAGATAAGAGCAATGTGCAAAACAAGGAACATAAGAAACATGATTGAATAAATCATCATATGAATGAATGAAACACAACAACTCAAAATACTTGCTGAGATATAAGGGAGTAGGTTTACTGACTCAGCTACAAAGTAAAATAAAGGCCCTTCGCAGAGGGAAGCAGGGATTTCAAGTCTCATAAAGAGCTCCAAAAAATTATGATACTTACTAGCTTTCAACTCTCATTGCCCCTATCATAGGCATCTTTAGGTGATTAAGCTTAAAGTGATCAAATATTAGGATATGCATTGACAAGTGGTAAATTGAGAATCTCATGTCCCTTGAATACGAGGGCCGCTCCTCATGCTACTCAAGTTTAGTCACCGGTAAGTTCTTGTCACCATAAGCATATGTGTATCATAGAGAACCACCAACGAGGTACCCCTTGCCCGATGATACGGAAGAATCCCCATATCAAAATGACAAGGCAAGCAGACAACAAGCATCTTAGCAATCTTCTTATTTACCATGGGAATATGGTGCTTTTTTTTTTCTCTTTCCTCTTTTCATAATATCTCTCTTTTTTCTCTTTTTCTCAATCTGTATCTCTTTTTTTATAAGAAGAATGCTTCATAGATGCTCGTTATGGTTACACTGCAGGTTTCCTCCATGTCAGCATGGATTAGACCATGCCCAGTGCTTTCTAACACACATGCATAACTCCATGGACTTACAAGCTCCCCTTTCATTTCACACCGACGACATCCATAGACAAAAGAACATGATATCAACTAGGTACAAAGTACCAGTGCAATGTTAAAAGCGTTCCCTATGACAACATGGTTCTGCTAATTCACAACTCACAAGGCGCAAGCATATATGCAACATAGATGTGCATAATGGTTCAAGTTTATTAGATGCAAGAAAGTAATCAAGTTCGTGAGAGCTTTAATCACTAATTTTCACATATAACAAGTTTAATTTGGGAGGCAGATAAAATAAGAATGTACTTGGAATAGAAATAATGCTAATAGGTAGGTATGGTGGACACAAATGGCATGGGTTTTGGTTTAAAGGAGTGGATGCACGAGAAGAATTCCCTCTCAGTACAGCTTTTTGGCTAGCAAGGCTGGGTAGCAAGTACAAGAGTTGAAGGAAACAAACAAACATACAAGTGATAAAGACAAAAATGCAATCTTCCTTGGAAGCACAACAGATCTTAACTGGAGAATACTAGACTCATGAGCAAATCAAGAAAGAAAGATGAAGAAATTATTTTTCTTTAGAGTACTTTTATCTTTTTCATTCAACTCTCAAAAATAGTGTTTCTACTGACCGAGCCAGGTTTGCTAAAACCAACTAAATTAACTCAATTATCCCAAAGTGATACCAATACTAACAACAAGATCAATCATATAACCATGAATTGAAAACTAATATAAGCTATGAAAAAGAGTGAATGATAGAACTTCTCATTAATAATCCATAACGGCAACTCACACCAAGGGATACATATCTAACGAGAGAGGGGACACTTCCATAATGCAAACCATCCTACATAATAAGTGACTCTACTAAAAAGGTAAAAAGATAGAAGATAGTGATGTGATACTGCGGCACTCCCCCAAGCTTGGAACAAACCAAGGGGATGCCAAACCTGATGATGAATTACTCCTTTGGTGGCGGTGATAATATTTTCTTAGTTGACGTGAGGAAATCTTCCAGCATCTTGCGAAGCCTATTATTCTCCCATTGAAGCATGTCCACCTTCCTCTTCAAGTCTTGGTACTTATCGCAAAACTCTTTAGGGACTCGTAGGGCTTCCGTTGATGCAGGGCAAGTGACTAAAGGTACCAGCCCTTGCTTGGGGTCTTGGAGGTCTTCCTCCATAGTCTCCTTCCCTTTATCCTTGGCGGACACCATTGTGCTTCTAAACTTTCAAGAATAGTTCCTGGCAGAAACAGATCGAAACGAAAACACGGCGAGAACACGATATATGAACCTCGGGAGATCCGGGGGGTTACATATTACGAAGTTTCATATCAAAAGGAAGGTACTGGGAGAAAATGAGTTGGAGGCGGAGTCCGGGGTGTACTCACCACCTGGTGGCGCGGCCAGGGGTGGGCCCGCGCCATAGGGTGGTGTGGGCCACCCTGGCTCCCTTTCCGTCCCTTTTTTGCTTGTGGTGTGGCCCACCCCTGGCTCCCTTTCCGTCCCTTTTTTGCTTCGTAGCTTTCCTTATTGACTAAAAACTGCAACAAATATAGTTAGATAGTATTTTCGTGGAACTTTTCTTACCAGAACTGTTACCTATTTGAAAGCGGGCTCAACAGGTATCTGAATTTGGTATCTAGTAGATTCTTCCGGAGGCACCACTTGAATATCATCGATATCTTCATCTTCATACACTTATTACTTGAGTCATAAAACCCTTCTCTTCCTTATTACACCATTATCTCCACTACCTGGAAATTTCTTTCACACAAAACTTCACACATTTCTCATTAGCAACATTAGTATATATGAAGTGACAAGACCTTTTGAGCCCAATTTCAACTGAAAACCATCAAAACATAATCTACTGTAGAAACTCCTTCCGAAAAACCAAAAAGAATTCAAAAAGTAAATCGAATAAAGAAGCAAATGCAAGAGTGGCAAAATCTGTCAAAACAGACCAGCAGTTAAAGATCAATTTTTTCGAAAATCTTCTGTTGCTCAAATCAAAAAGTCCAAAACTAACTAAAGTTAAATAACAACCTGGGGCAGAAGCACAAAAAATTATAGCTCAATCCGACATACAGAGTTCTCTCACGAATTTTTACGTGAAGCACAAAAATCTGTTTCGGGACAGCAACTTCCCTAAATATTACTTCTCTCTCATTAGAGGTTGATCTTGACTCAAAAACCAAACACAAAGGATAAGGAGCGGTTATTACCGAAGTAATAACTTCCAAGACTCAAAGAAGAAAAAACAAACCTAAAGCAAAAACAAGTTGGGTTATCTCCCAAAAAGCTCTTTCTTTATAGCAATTAAGATGGGCATGATAATTTTGAAGATGCTCACTCAGGAATATGAATTGAAGTGAAAGAGAGCATTAAGAAGCAAAAATACACACATTTAAGTCTAACCCACTTCCTATGTAAGGGAATTTTGTAAAAAAACAAGTTGTTGAAACCAGAGGCTACTTGCATAAGAAGGCAAAAGAAGTGCAACATAAAAACTTTCAGCATAAAACGAGGAAACTTGATATTATTGAGATACATAAGAACACTTTTCCCTCTCTCATAATAACTTTTAGTATCATGCATAAACTTAACAATATAGCTATCACAAGGGCCATCGTAGCAATGATCACTTATTCTAACAGAAAACACAGGAATACTAGCTCTCATAACACTACTTTGTGAGATAATATTAGAGGTATCCTTACAAAGGATAGTGTGTCCCTATTTTTCATATTTAGTAACAAAGTCTTTCAAATTTGCTATTATAGGTTCAACAGCCATTTGTTTATCAGGTTCAACAGCTTCATTCGTACTTTCATTAACCATACTAGCTATCATAGAATGTTCCTTTATCTTAACTGAGAAAGGCATTTCCTCAATATAAGGTTTAGGTAAGACATGATTAGCAGTATAAACTTTAGTATTTCTTGCAGGAACACTCTTAGCAATATCTTTATAAGGTTCATGATACTTATTCCACTTCTTTTTAGGCACTTCAATATAGGAAGCAAAAGACTTAAAATAAGAAGCAATAGCTTGAGAGTCTAGACCATAAGCATTTTTAATATTTTGAAAGTCATCAGTTCCCATAAAAGATTCAATGCATTCATAATCATAATTTATACCTAACTTTCTACCTTTGTCATTCTCCCAAGCTTTAGCATTGTCTTGAATACGGTCTAGAAGATCCCATTTAGCTTCTTCTTCCATGCGAGTGAATGATCCAGCACAAGAAGCATCCAATAAATCCTTATCATGAAGAGAAAGCCTTGCATAAAAGTTATTGATAATAATATTGTTGGGGAGCTCATGAATGGGACATTTGAGCATTAGTAACTTCAATCTCCCCCAAGCTTGAGCTGTACTCTCTCCATCAAGAGGCCAAAAGTTGTATATTTGATTCCGATCTTTATGAATCTCACTAGGAGGATAAAACTTTGAATAAAAGAGAGGCACTGTTTCCTCCCATTCCAGAGCTTGACCATTCTTCAGCAGCTTATACCAGTCCTCAGCTCTTTTTTCAGTGATAATGAGAATAACTTCTTTTTAACTTGATCTGTAGTAGTACCTGCACACTTGAACAACCCGCATAATTCGTGTATAAAGAGTAAATGATCACCGGGATGGATAGTTCCATCCCCAACATAGTAGTTATCCATAACACGATCAATAATTCTTGTAGGTATTTTAAAAACAACATTCTCAGCAGGTGGTGGCTTATCTACTACCTTAGCAGTGGTAGTAGCATTACCAAATAAGAAACTCAGTGAATTATCCATAACGAAAACAAAGCAACTAACAGAAGTAAACAATACTCACAGTAGAAGTTTCCTTTACCAGTTCCACTCTCCAATAGCGCTTCACTCCCTGGCAACGGCGCCAGAAAATAGTCTTGATGACCCACAAGTATCGGGGGTGTATCACAGTATTTTCGATAAGTAAGAGTGTCGAACCCAACAAGGAGCAGAAGGTGCTGGCTAGTGGTATGGATCAGGAATTCCCTGCAAATACTTAGCAAACGGATTTTTAGGGTTTTTTGATATAGCAAGTAAACAAAGTATGAGTAAATAAAAGACGGTAAGAATAAAAGCAGCAAGTGGCCCAATCCTTTATGCAGCAAAGGACAAGCCGATTGTATTACTTAAGATGACCAAATGTTCTCGAGGACACATGGGAAGACTATCAACTGCTTTTCGCTTCATATAGTTGATTAATCTTCTTTAGCTTGCAAAGTGTTGTGTGGGTGAACCTGTGCTAATGTACCGACCTTCCTAGGACTAATACATACTTGTGATTATACCCCTTGCAAACATCCGTAAGTAAAAGAAAGTAATTAAGGTAGAAACCTAACCATAGCCTTAAACTCTAAGACCCTTACGTCCCTTGTGCAATGGTTTCCTAACGGGGGTTCAAGTTTCTGTCACTCCGGCAACCCCTATGATTAGTAGCCAAATACACAATGCATTCCCCTAGGCCCATGTAGGTGAAGTGTCATGTAGTCGACGTTCACATGACACCACTAGAAGAAGTACACCACAACTTAAATATCAAACTATTGAATCTTTCTCAACACAATTCCACTACTAACAACATGACTTCTCCCATGTCCTCAAGAACAAAACGAACTACTCACAAGACATCATATGGATCATGATCAGAGATGGAATAATGATGTATAACAATCTGAACATAAACAATAATTCAATGGTTCACTCTATAGCATGAACTACAAAGAGTAATCAACACCAGGAAAGTTTCCCCTTTGAACTAATGCAAGATTCAACTCAATTGTTAGAGCAATATGGAGATGGTGATGAGGGTGCTAATGGTGATGATGGTGGTGATGATGATGATGATGATCCCGATGAAGTCCAGCTTGATGGTGGTGATGATGGCAACGATCTCCCTCTCCAGGAAGGAATTCTGGCAGAATCATGCCGGAGATCTTTCTCTCGGTGTTTTCCGCCCCGCAGAGGCGGCGGAATCTTTCTGTGGTCGCCCCCCAAGTCTTAGGGTTTCGGGAGGATAATATACGCCAGAGGGGAGTGCTAGGGGTGGACCAGGGTGGCCACACCACCTGGTGGCGCGGCCTAGGCTGGCCCGCGCCAGGAGGTGGTGTGGGCCCCCTGTGGCCCATCTCCAGCCCCCCTTCTGGCTTCCTTCGTCTTCTGGAAAAATAGGATTTTCCGTATATTTTCTCGGATTTTCTGATCTTCGCGAATTTTGCCTCCAAACAGCACCTTTTCCATCAGAATCCTGACTGCAGCGGTCCATGCTCCAAAAGTCATCAACCATGCAAAAACAGATGAAATAACATAAGTATCATCTCTTAATACAAAATATATCAATGAATAACAGTGAATTATGACATAGAATAGTGATGCAAAATGGACGTATCAGCGGCTATTGTCGGGGCGGAGGTAGGCGGACGGTGCGGTGCTCCCTGGCGGTTCTCATGGACTTAAAGGCGCGGCAAGGGGCGGCGTGGTTCAGTCGGGCGCGTGCGGCGCTCTGAGCGGCGGCAGAGGTGCTTGATGCGGCGTGCGGCTGCTGCGGGTCGTGCGGCGGCAAACAGGGGTGTCTGCCGGGGTGGCGTGATCATGGCGAGGCTGCACGTGCACGGTGAGAGCAAGACGCAAGCTGGCGGGGCTGGTCGGGCACGGCGCACTAGCGCGCTCTGGGCATAGCGCAGAGAGGCGGTGCGCGGTGGTGCTAGTGTGGTCCATGGCTCGGCTGCTATCGTGGGCTGGAAAGGGAGTGGCGATAGGGTGTGATGAGGCTAGTGGACATGCTGGATGGGCGCGGGGCTGCCTGGTGCGAGCTGGCCGCCGTCGGCCGGTGATGACCAAAAACCGGCGGCGCTCCACTGTTCTCCATGGCGAAGGGGGGCTTGTCTGCTGCTGCTAGACACCCAGGGGGACAAGGGGGTTAAGAGGGGAGGTCAATTGGTCGATGATCACTATACCAAACAGTGAAGTTTGGCTAGGGATTATTCTATGCATGCCAAGTGTTTGTGTTAATGGCCGCAAGAAAGAAACTTTGGAATTTTTGATTCAAATTTTTTGAGTGATCTTAGATTAAGCTTGAGAATTTTTTGAAGGGGGTTAAGGTGAATTGATTTGGTAGGTTTTTGAAAAAGTAGGATCTTAACACATACACTTGATTCAATTTTCAAATTTCTATTAAATATATTTGCAATATGTTTTTGTAAGTTTGTAAAGTGGGCCTTGATACATCTTTACTTGGTCTAGCAAGGGGTGAAAAGAAATAGAATTGCTTTTTGTTAGAAATTCTTCACTAGGAACACCTAAAGTGGCCTAGTGGTTTAAAATGGTCAGAATGACCATTTGGTTTATTTATTCATATTTGATTTTATTTCTCTTTGGATTTTTTTTGTAAATGGTCTTGATGATGTGGCATTCATCTTAAAACCATTTCACATCATTTAGAACAATCAAGCATGGCATATACACTCAATTCTATACTAATGCAAACACACATGCATTCATCACCATTTTCTTAATAAAAGTTTTTGTTAACCCTAATTTGGGTGATTAGGATTTGATAATCTTGATTATAAGTTTTGGAGTGTTACATGAATTGATTTGAGTGGTTTTGGAAAAGTGGTGATCTTAGTACATACACTTGATTCAATTTTGAATTGTCCCTCTAATAGATTTGAATTTAGTTTTTGTCTTTTTGTAAAGTGGGCTTGGGTAAAATTTTACTTGGTCTAGCAAGGGGTGAAAAGAATTGGGAAAGTTTCTGTTAGAAATCTTTTACTAGAAACACTCAAAGTGGTCTAGTGGACAAGTTTGGCCAAAATGACCATTTGCTTATATGATTCATATTTGATTTTCTTTTCTTTTGATTTTGTTTGTAAATGGCCTAGATGATGTAGTATTTATCTTTAAACCATTCCTTATCATTTGTAGCAATCAAACATGGCAATTTCACTCATTCATACACTAATGCAATTCACACATACACTCATATTAGATTTAATAATAAAAGTTTTTGTTAACCCTAAACTTGGGTGATTAGAACTTGATAATCTTGATTAATATTTTTGGGGTGTTACACATGAAGCCCACGAAGATTTAATAGACACGAAGCCTACAAGGACACAGACTCCTGGTGGAACAAGACAATGAAGTCCAATATTAGACTAGGTACGAACTCTAACTTGTAAAACAACTCATATCGGTACCTGAGACGTAGCCTCCCCATATATAAAGGCTAGGAGGGACCAACGAGGAGGGAACAATACAATACACCACCCCACAATAGATCTAGACAATAGACATCATGTCTCTCTCTCTCTCGGTGAGATCGCATCTAGTCGACTCAACGAGTTTGTACTCTCCAAAGATAATACGAGCAGACAAGCAGGAAGTAGTTGAAATGGATCGTATGGCCACCTAGAGGGGGGGGGGGTGAATAGGTGCTACTTCAAATTTTAATGCCTTTTCAATTTTAGGCTTGACACAAAAAGTAAATTCTCTAGATAGCTATTATACATAATTTCCCTATATGCAAACCTAACTACTAGCGAGTAAAGGCAAGTGAGAAAGAGGAACGAGTAAACCGTAGTAGAGCATGCAGAGACACAGGATTTGTTTTACCACAGTTCCTTCCTTGTTAAGGGAAGTACATCTGCATTGGAGGGGTGGGCGGTACTAAGACCACCACGCCACAATAGGCCTCACCCTGTTCTCTGATGGATCCCGCCACCAAAGGCCTGATCCACCTTTCCACTATAGGAACCCTTCGAGGCGGGAACCAACACCTTTACACAACTAGCAGGGCACAACTCCACAACCAAATTGGAGCCTCCCGGTAATGACAACAAGCTGCCACAAGAACAAGTTATCAATAACAAAACATGAGATCTAGATATTAACGAGAATACTAGATCGGGGATTTCTCCAAGTGAATGGAGAGGAGTTGATGCGCTTGATTCGTGATGACGATGTAGGTTCTCTCCTCCTTCAATTCCCCCAAAGATCGAAGCCTTCGGGTGGTTGAAGTGGGAGATCTAGAGAGAGAGCACTTGCAATAGGTCTGGCAATTTTCGAGTGAATCAAGAAGTCTGAACGGAGGGGATGAAGGGGCTTTTATACCCCCTGCAACCACTGAGCCGTTGGAGCCATTTGGGGCCACATTATCCGGCCTAAGTGGGGGCCGAATTATCCAGCCTGGGGAAAACTCCACCCTAGACTCGGATTATCCGACACAAAAACCGCCCCCACACAGAATGACGCGCTGAGCCTGCCCTTGATCGTCTCTTGGGGGGCGGATTATCCGGCCCCTTGCGAGGACCAAATTATCCGGTCAGGGAAGGAAAAACCGCCCCTGATCGGATTTTCCAAGAGATAATCCGAAACCAGACAGCGCATCGCGCCTTGGCAGCCTTTGATCATCTTCTGGGGACCGGATTATCCAGCCCAAGACGAGGGCCGGATTATCAGGTCAGGGGAAGAAAATCCACCCCTGTTCGGATTTTCTGGGAGAAAATCTAACCCCCGACAGAGTAACATGCCAAGATAGCCTTTGCCAAATGTGTTAGGCCAGATAATTCGACCCTTGATGGAGGCGGATAATCCGCCCCCCAAACACAAAAACATTCCCTGCACACTTAGCACACATGATAAAACTCCATGGTATTGTTATCTAACACACAAAACACAGGGAACCATGAAATGTTCTTTCAATCTCCCCCTTTTTGGTGTTAGATGACAATACTAGGATTTGCAGGATAGTTCTCAAGACAACAAGATTTAATGAAAGAAGAAGACTCCCCCTCAATGTGTGCATACTAAAAAAATGCATTTGATTACAAATACACACAAGAGGGTATAAGCCTATTTCATTGAAACATATATGAAAAGCTCATACCAATGGTAGGGAGATAGATGTGTGATGTCTACGCACTTCTATTCTTGTAGACAGTTGTTGGGCCTCCAAGTGCAGAGGTTTGTAGAACAACAGCAAGTTTCCCTTAAGTGGATTACCCAAGGTTTATCGAACTCAGGGAGGAAGTGGTCAAAGGTATCCCTCTCAAGCAACCCTGCAATCAAGATACAAGAAGCCTCTTGTGTCCCCAACACACCCAATACACTTGTCAGGTGTATAGGTGCACTAGTTCGGCGAAGCGATAGTAAAATACAAGTGGTATGGATATAAGACAACGGTGCTAGAAAATAGCTTGATGGCGTGGAAGAGACTAAAGGCAAACTGAAATAAAGATGGAAGCAAGCAAACATGTAACAGATCTAATTGCAAATGGTGTTTCAATGTTTAGAAACAAGGCCTAGGGATCATACTTTCACTAGTGAACACTCTCATATAAATATATTATCTTCATGATACTACTCTGAACTACTCTCTGGTTGGACACTCTAATCCATGGTAGGGATATAACAACACACCTCAAAGTAAGCCTTTCCCATCTAGATAACCCCACACTGTCACCTTGAGAACTAGATGGTTCCAACAAACACCACAATTTCATAAAGACATCCAACTCCAAATATAACTCATAACAAGTATTTGTAATCTCTAGCCTAAGTGCCACCATGGTGTGCACGCTGTCACTTTCACACACATGGGGATAGTAGAGATCTATTAAAGCACTTGAGTAGCAAGGTAGATCTACTTGATTACAAAGCTCATGATAACAATATGATCATGCATAGAGAGAGATATGAACACATAGCTACCGGTAGAACCCTTAGCGTCTAGGAAGAACTACTCCCTCATCATCATGGGAATCAGCAACTGCGATGGAGATGGTGGTGGAGATCGATGGAGATGGCTCTGGGGGCACTTCCCCGTCCCGGCAGGGTGCCAGAACAGAGACTTTCTATCCCCCGAATCTCCCCTTCGGTGGCAGCGGTATTGTGGAACTTTTTGTTGATGGAGGCTGGACAATTTAGGGTTTTGCATCGGGAGGCATCTTATAGGCGAAGATGCAAGGTCGGTGGGCGGCCAGGGGACCCACACCACCTGGTGGCGTGGCCAGGGCTAGCCCCCGCCACCATATGGTGTGCCCACCCTGGTGCCCTACTCCGTCTCTGCTTCATGTTTCTGTATTGCTCTAGGAAAAATAGGCATATTGGCTTTTGTCCCGTCCAATTCTGAGAATATTCATTTTCTGACTTTCTGGAACCAAAAACAGCAGAAAACAGGCAACTGGCACTGTGGCATCTTGTTAATAGGTTAGTTCTAGAAAATGCATAAAAGTACCTCAAAGTGTGGACAAAGAAAAGCAAAGTAGATACTAAACAAGCATGGAACATCAAAAATTATAGATACGTTTGCAACGTATCAACATCCCCAAGCTTAACTCATGCTCGTCCTCGAGTAGGTAAGTGATAAAAAGAAAGAATGATTTTTGAGGTGACATGAACCATCATAAACTTGATCAAAGTATTTGTAAAACATTGATAGCTAGGATCATAGTACTTCAACATAGTATGAAAGATAAAGTTCTAACAATAAGACATAGAAACTATGTTGCAACATGAAAAGGCACAAACAAAAGATTCATGAACAACAATGCTTTGCAAGACGTTTTTTGTTTCACATAAAGAAAACATAGCATAGTGGCATTCAGCTTGTCCCTCATAGAGTAGCAAACATAAATGCATAAGACACCTTCAAAGTTTATAAGAGTGACTAGATACAAATAGTTTAAGAACAAGCAATATCAAAGCTATGCATCAATCAACAAGTCTTGGGACAATGCACATAGAACTAAGAATGGCCACTATGCTCTCAAAATAGGTGCATAAAGATAGAAGATGGAGACTCAACAAAAAAGTAAAAGAAAGGCCTTCTTAGAAGGAAGCAGAGATTCAAGTTTCATAAAGAGCTTCAAAAAATTATGGTACTTATTAGCTTTAAGCTCTCATTGCCCCTATCATAAGCATCTTGAAGTGATTAAGGTTAAAGTGAACAAACTATGGAGTATATGCTTGACAAAGTATAAGTTGGAAATCTCATGTCCCTTGAATACGAGAGCCGCTCCTCATGCTACTCAAGTTTAGTCACCGGTAAGTTCTTGTCATAGTAAGTACATGTGTATCATAGAGAACCGCCAACGGGGTACCCCTTGCCCGATGATACGGAAGAATCCCCATATCAAAATTACAAGGCAAGCAGACAACAAGCATCTCAGCAATCTTCTTATTTACCATGGGAAAATGGTGCTTTTTTCTCTCTTTCCTCTTTTCTCATATCTCTTTTTTTCTTTTTCTCTTTGTCTTTTTTCTCAATATCTGACTCTTTTTTTATAAGAAGAATGCTTCATAGACAACTCATTATGGTTACGCTACAGGTTTCCATGATGACAACATGGATTAGACTAGCGGCCCAGGCGTTTCTCTAACACACATACATAACTCCATGGACTTACAAGCTTCCCTTTCATTTCACACCGACGACATCCATAGACAAAAGAGCATGATATCAACTAGGTACAAAGTACAAGTGCAATGTTGAAAGCATTCCCCATGACAGCATGGTTCTTCTAATCCCCAACATATAAGTGCAAGCATATACAACATAGACGACACAATGGTTCAAGTTTATTAAGGGCAAGAAAAGTAAAGTGTGCCATCAAGTTCGTGAGAGCTTTAATCACTAGTTTTCTCATAACAAGTTTAATTCGAAAGGTAGATAGAAACATGAATATACTTGGAATAGCGAATGCTAATAGGTAGATATGGTGGACTCTTTGTAACAACTTGGTTTTATTTGGAGTTGGATGCATGAGTGGAACTCACACTTGGTTATGGAGGCTAGCAAAATACTGGGAGCGACCAACTAAGAGAGCAATAATGGCCATAATCATGCAAAGCGACAAAACATCATTAATTAAAGCATAAAGTGATATTACAAGTCGAAAACTAAAGGATCATAGAGTCTATGGTGACTTGGGATAGTCATAACATGGTGTGAGCATGCGCCAAGTCAACCAAAAAAAAGCATCAAAGGAGAATACCACAATACTATGCTTTAATATGCTAAAACAACGCATGATACTTTCAAGGCACATTAAGCAATCTCAATTGTTTATAACATGTCATGATACAACAAAAATCACTAAGCATAAATCCAAAACAATACCAAGCATGACATGACAAAGCATAGGTCACAGTCAAAAACAAACTCCTTTTTACCACTTAAGCATGAACTTTTGCTACTCTTTTCTAATCCAAACGAACTTATTTGAAAACTAATGTATGAATGAGGGTGTCCAACCAATTTATTCAAGCAAACTAAGCAAACTAAGCAAATGAAAACCAAAAATAAAAACGAAGACGCTCCAAGAACAACACAACTGTGCATGAAACAATAAAAATGAAGTGTTTGGAAGAAACCTAAGATTTTTATTGATGAAGAAGGGGATGCCTTGGGCATCCCCAAGCTTTGACGCTTGAACCTCTTGAATATTTCTTGGGGTGACACGCGGTGGCATCCCCAAGCTTGAGCTTTAGTCCATTCTTCATCTCATTACATCATTCTCTCCATACACCTGAAATTTTTCCTTCATACAAAACTTCACACAATCTTTATTAGCAACATTAGTGCACTCAAGATAATAAGTCTTTGGGTTCAGTTTCAACACCAGTATAACTTCCACTAAAACACAAGCTACTGTAGCACTTCCCTCAAAAAGCTCAATTCCCCAAAGAGAACCCAAAAAGGAACCAACAAGAAGCAAATGCAAATAATGGCTGAAATCTGTCAAAACATACCAGCAGATAAAAAACAACTTTTCTTGAAGACCTTCTGTTGCTAAAATCGAAAAGTGTTGAACTAACAAAAGTTAGATAACAACCTGGGGCAGAAGCGCAAAAATTCACGCCTCAAAATGACGTACAGAGGTTTTACACGAATTTTTACGATGAAGCACAAAAATCAGTTTCGAGACAGCAACTTTCCCAAGCATTACTTCTCTCTCATTAGAGGTTACTCTTGGCACTAAAAGCAAATAAAAAAGATAAGGAGTGGTTATTACAGAGGTAATAACTTCCAAGACTCATCTAAAACTTTTGGATTATCTCCCAATAAGTACTTTTCTTTAACGCCTTTAAGTTAGGCATAATAGTTTGAGAAGATGCTCACATAAGAAATATAAATTGAAGTAAAAGAGGGTATCAAGAAGAAAATTCAAAACACATTTAAGTCTAACCCACTTCCTATGCATAGGAATATTGTAAAGAAACAAGTCATGAAAGCACAAAGCAATAAGCATAGTAAAGCAAAACAAGTGCAACTTCAAGACTTTCAACATAAAGAGGGGAAACTTAATATTGTTGAGATATATAAAACCAAGTTTCCCTCTGATAGATTGTAAATGTATCTATAATTTTTGATGTTCCATGCTTGGTTTTATCCACTTTCTTGTGTTTTGTTCCAACTTTGGAGTAATTTTCTTATGATTTCTTGGACTAACCTATTAACAAGAGCCACAGTGCCAGCTGCCTATTTTCTGCTGTTTTTGGTTCCAAGAAAGTCAGAAAATGAATATTCTCGGAATTGGATGGGACAAAAGCCAAAGTGCCTATTTTTCCGGAAGGGAGCAAGTGCCAGAATACGAGACGGAGAAGGGCCAGGGGCCGGCCACACCACCTGGCCGCGTGGCCAGGCCTGGCCTGCGCCAGGGGGTGGTGTGGCCGCTCCCGGCACGCCCTCGGCCTCTCCTTCCGCCTATATATTGCCATAGGGACGAAAACCCTAAGGGCCCGATCAAAAATCCACAAAAGAGTCTATATCCGCCATCATCTCCATCCCTAGATCGGGAGGGATCTAAAGCTCTTCCCGGCACCCTGCCGGAGAGGGGAATTCACCCTGGAGGCCTTCTTCATCACCATGCAAGCCTCCGGTGTTATGCGTGAGTAGTTCATCCTTGGACTACGGATCCATGTAGTAGCTAGATGGCTGGTTCTCCTCCTTTGTGCTTTCATGTTTAGATCTTGTGAGCTCCGTTCATGATCAAGATCATCTATTTGTAATCATACATGTTGTGTTTGCGGGTATCTGATGGATATTGAGATGCTATTTCAGATTGATTATTGATTCTATCATGTCTTTGTTATTTGTGATCTTGCATGCTTTCCGTTGTTAGTAGCTATCTTGGCCAAGTAGATGCTAGCAACTCCAAGAGTTAGTATTTATGCTCGATAGTGGGTTCATGCCTCCGTAATCTGGGAAGTGATGAAATCTCTAAGGTACTAGATGTGCTGTTGCTACTAGGGAGAAAACAACAATCCTTTGTTCATAGAACAATCATATTGTTTACTTTACACGTAGTTCATAAAGCAATAATCTGTTGCTTGCAACTTAATACTAGAGGGGGTTCGGATGATAACCTGAAGGTGGATTATTAGTCATAGATGCAGTTGGATGGCGGTCTATGTATTATGTTGTAATGCCCAATCAAGTCTCAAAGGAGTCAAGATGATTAGTATATGCATGTATTGCTTTCTTCTGTGTTTGTCAATTGCCCCGCTGTAATTTGTTCACCCAGCATGTTATCTATCTTAAGGAGAGCCACCTCTAGTGAACTATGGATCTCGGTCCTTGTCTTTTACATACAATCTACAATCTTTTACTGCTTTGTGTTTACTTTCTGCAAACTTTTACTTCTTTCCATTCGATACGTTTAATCCTTTGTTTTCCACAAAACACGGTGAGATTGACAACCTCATCGCAAGTTGGGGACAAAGTTCTATGGTTGTGTTGTGCAGGTCTCCACGTTGCTACTAGCACCGGTAGTGCGCCCTGCCAAAGCTCAGCTAGTAACACCTTTGGGGTGTTTCCTTGCTCCTACTGGTTCGATTAAACCTTGGTTTTATAACCGAGGGAAAACTTGCTGCTGTGCTCATCATACCTTCCTCTTGGGGTTCCCAATGAGCTCTACGTCGAACGACGAGCACATCAAGATTTTCTGGCGCTGTTGCCGGGGAGTCAAGGACATCTTCACAAGGGGAGTCCCTCATAACCAATCTCTTTACTTTGTTGTTTTTGTTTTGCTTAGTTTTCTTTTTTGCTTTGTTTGCTTGTTTTGTTATTCAAAAACACAAAAAAAATAGTTTTACAAGTTTGCTTTCTTATTTGAAAACCCAAAAAAATGACTACTCTTGAAAACACTAAGTTGTGTGACTTCACTAGCACCAACAACAATGATTTTATGAGCACATCTATTGCTCCACCTGTGGCTGAAAATACTTTCTTTGAGATAAACACTGAAACTTTTCAAGCCCGCTGCGATAACATGTCTGAATTTTGTCTTATGCCCAAAGATATTTATGAATCTTTGAATCTTTGGGGGCTTACTAAAGGAGGAAGAGAAATATCTCTTGCTGATAATGCTACCATATTACCTATTGGAATAGCTGAAGGAGTGTTTACAAAGATCCTTGGGAAAATGGTTTCTACTGATTATCTTGTTATTGAATGTGCAGGAAAAGGGACCATGCACCTTTCTTCTCCACCAAACAATCACATTTTCCCAAATATTAAGAATAAAAGTAAGAGAGGTAAGGGCAAGAAATTTGGTCTTAATGCTTCTTCATTTGAGAATACTTGATCCTCTTTCTTTGCTTCTTATGCCTAACTTAAAGACGTTAAAGAAAAATACTTATTGGGAGATAACCCAAAAGTTTTAGATGAGTCTTAAAAGTTATTACTTCAGTAATAACCGCTCCTTATCCTTTTTATTTGCTTTTTGTGCCAAGAGTAACCTCTAATGAGAGAGAAGTAATGATTGGGAAAGTTGCTGTCCCGAAACAGATTTTTGTGCTTCACCGTAAAAATTCGTGAGAGAGCTCTGTATGACGGATTGAGCTGTATTATTTTGTGCTTCTGCCCCAGGTTGTTATCCAACTTTCGTTAGTTCAACACTTTTTGATTTGAGCAACATAAGGTCTTCGAAAAAATTCGTCTTTACCTGCTGGTCTATTTTGACAGATTTCTGCTATTTTCTGCATTTGCTTCTTGTGGGTTCCTTCTTGAGTTCTTTTGGGGAATTGAGCTTTTTGAGGGAAGTGCTAAAGTAGCTAGTGTTCTAATGGAAGTTTATTTGGTGTTAAAACTGAACCTTAAGACTTATTTATCTTAAGTGCACTAATGTTGCTAATGAGATTGTGTGAAGTTTTGTATGAAGGAAAAATTTCAGGTGTATGGAGAGAATGATGTAATGAGATGAAGGATGGACTAAAGCTCAAGGTTAGCGATGCCCAAGGCATCCCCTTCTTCATCAATAAAAATTCTAGGTTCCTTCCAAACGCTTCATTTTTATTGTTTCATGCACAATTATGTTTTTCTTAGAGCGTCTTCTTTTTCGTTTTTGTTTTGTTTTTAGTTTGCTTGGTTTGCTTAGTTTGCTTAATAAATTGGTTGGACGCCCTCTTTCATACTTTGGTTTGCAAATAGTTTGGTTTGGTTTGGAAAAGAGTAGGAAAGTTCATACTTATGTGGTAAAAAGAGCCCGTTTTTGACTGTGGCCTATGCTTTGTCATGCCATGCTTGATATTGTTTTGGCTTTAGGCTTAGTATTCTTTGTTGTAGCATGACTTGTTATAAACAATTGAGATTGCTTAATGTTCCTTGGATGAATCATGCGTTGTTTTAGCATATTAAAGCATAGTATAGTGGTATTCTCCTTTGATGCTTTATTTGGGTTGACTTGGCACATGGTCACACCATGTTATGACTATCCAAAGTCACCATAGCCTTTATGATCCTTTAGTTTTCAACTTGTAGTATCACTTTATGCTTTTATCAATGATTTTTTGTCGCTCTGCATGATTATGGACATTATTGCTCTCTTAGTTTGTCGCTCCCAGTCTTTTGCTAGCCTCCACAACAAAGTATGAGTTCCACTCATGCATCCAACTCCCTAAACCAAGTTATTCCAAAGAGTCCACCATACCTACCTACTAGCTTATGGTATTCCAAGTATATTCATGCTTTTGTTTACCTTCCACTTGTTATGAGAAAACTAGTGATTAAAGCTCTCACGAACTTGATGGCACACTTTACTTTTTTTGCCTCTAATAAACCTGAACCATTGGGTCCTTCTTTGTTGCGTATATGCTTGCACTTTATAAGTTGAAATTAGCAGAACCATGTACCATGGGGAACACTTTCAACATTGCACTTGTACTTTGTACCCCGTTGATATCATGTTCTTTTGCTTACGGATCCCGGCGGTGTGAAATAAAAGTGGAACTTGTAAGATCATGGAGTTTGTATGTGTGTTAGAGAAACGCCTGGGCCGCTAGCCTAAGCCATGCCTAATCATGGTGGAAACTTGCAGCATCACCATAATGAGCACTCTATGAAGCATCCTCAATAAAAACCTATGCAAATAGCAAATAAAAAAATCGCTGAGATGCTCATTGTCTGCTTGCCTTGTCATTTTGATTATGGGAAAGCTCCCGTATCATGTGCAAGGGGTACCCCGTTGGTGGTTCTTAATGATACACATACTTACAGTGACAAGAGCTTACTCGTGACTGAAGTTGAGTAGCATGAGGATCGGTCTTCGTAAGTAAGGGGCATGAGATTTCGGTTTATAACTTGTCAAGCATATCCTCTTAGTTGTGTCACTTTAACCTTAATCACCTTCAAGATGCTTATGATAGGGGCAATGAGAGCTGAAAGCTACAAGTACCATAATTTTTGGAAGCTCTTTATGAGACTTGAATCCCTACTTCCTTTTACAAAAGGCCTTTCTTCCACCATTATATTGAGTCTCCACCTTCTATCTTTATGCACCTACTTTGAGAGCATAGTGGCCATTCTTAGTTCTATGTGCATTGTCCCAAGACTAGTTGATTGATGCATAACTTGTTATTGCTTGTTTTAAACTATTGTATCTAGTCACTCTTATGAACTTTGAAGGTGTCCTATGCATTTATATTTGCTACTCTATTGAGGGACAAGCTGAATACTATTATGTTATGTTTTCTTTATGTGAAACAAACAAACGTCTTGCAAAGCATTGTTATTCATGAATCTTTTGTTTGTGCCTTTTCATGTTGCATCATAGTTTCTTTTCTTATTGCTAGAACCTTGTCTTTCATGTTATGATTGAAGTACTATGATCCTAGCTTTGATTGTTTTGCAAATACTTTGATCAAGTCTTTGATGGTGCATGTCACCTCAAAAATAATTCTTTCTTTTTATCACTTACCTACTCGAGGACGAGCAGGAGTTAAGTTTGGGGATGTTGATACATTGCAAATGTATCTATAATTTTTGATGTTCCATGCTTGGTTTTATCCACTTTCTTGTGTTTTGTTCCAACTTTGGAGTACTTTTCTTATGATTTCTTGGACTAACCTATTAACAAGAGCCACAGTGCCAGCTGCCTGTTTTCTGCTGTTTTTGGTTCCAGGAAAGTCAGAAAATGAATATTCTCGGAATTGGACGGGACAAAAGCCAAAGTGCCTATTTTTCCGGAAGTCATCAGATGCCAGAATACGAGACGGAGAGGGCCTAGAGGCCAGCCACACCACCTGGCCGCGCGGCCAGGCTTGGCCCGCGCCAGGGGGTGGTGTGGTGGCCCCTGGCACCCTCTCGGCCTCCCCTTCCGCCTATATATTGCCCTCGGGACGAAAACCCTAAGTTCCTGATCAAAAATCCACGAAAGAGTCTGTAGCCGCCGTCATCTCCATCCCTAGATCGGGAGGGATCTAAAGCTCTTTCCGGCACCCTGCCGGAGAGGGGAATTCACCCTGGAGGCCTTCTTCATGACCATGCAAGCCTCCGGTATGATGCGTGAGTAGTTCATCCTTGGACTACGGATCCATGTAGTAGCTAGATGGCTGGTTCTCCTCCTTTGTGCTTTCATGTTTAGATCTTGTGAGCTCCGTTCATGATCAAGATCATCTATTTGTAATTCTGCATGTTGTGTTTGCGGGGATCCGATGGATATTGAGATGCTATTTCAGATTGATTATTGATTCTATCATGTCTTTTTTATTTGTGATCTTGCATGCTTTCCGTTGTTAGTATCTATCTTGGCCGAGTAGATGCTAGCAACTCCAAGAGTTAGTATTTATGCTCGATAGTGGGTTCATGCCTCCGTAACTGGGAAGTGACAGAAATCTCTAAGGTACTAGATGTGTTGTTGCTACTAGGGAGAAAACAACAATCCTTTGTTCATAGAACAATCATATTGTTTACTTTACACGCAGTTTGTAAAGCAATAATTTGTTGCTTGCAACTTAATACTGGAGGGGGTTCGGATGATAACCTGAAGGTGGATTATTAGTCACAGATGCAGTTGGATGGCGGTCTATGTATTATGTTGTAATGCCCAGTCAAGTCTCAAAGGAGTCAAGATGATTATTATATGCATGTATTGCTTTCTCGGTGTTTGTCAATTGCCCCGCTGTAATTTGTTCACCCAGCATGTTATCTATCTTAAGGAGAGCCACCTCTAGTGAACTATGGATCCCGGTCCTTGTCTTTTACATACAATCTATAATCTTTTACTGCTTTGTGTTTACTTTCTGCAAACTTTTACTTCTTTCCATTCGATACGTTTAATCCTTTGTTTTCTGCAAAACACGGTGAGATTGACAACCTCATCGCAAGTTGGGGACAAAGTTCTGTGGTTGTGTTGTGCAGGTCTCCACGTTGCTACTAGCACCGGTAGTTCGCCCTGCCAAAGCTCAGCTAGTAACACCTTTGGGGTGTTTCCTTGCTCCTACTGGTTCGATTAAACCTTGGTTTCATAACCGAGGGAAAACTTGCTGCTGTGCTCATCATACCTTCCTCTTGGGGTTCCTAACGAGCTCTACGTCGAACGACAAGCACATCACCCTCTCTCATAATAACTTTTAGTAGCATCATGAATAAAATTAACAATATAACTATTACATGAAACATTCTTATCATGAGCCACATGCATATAAGAATTAATACTCCCCACATAAACATAGTCATTTTTATTAATTGTAGTGGGAGTAAATTCAACAAAATAGCTATCATTATTATTCTCATCACCATAATCTTCAAATATAGGAGGCATATTGTAATCATAATTAATTTTCTCCTCAATAGTAGGTGGAATGAAAATATCATATTCATTATTTTAATCATCATATATTGGAGGCATAGTATCATCAAAGTAAATTTTCTCCTCCTTGCTTGGGGGACTAAAATATCATGCTCATCAAAACTAGCTTCCCCAAGCTTAGACTTTTCCATAGCATTAGCAATAATGGTGTCCAAAGAATTCATACTAACAACATTGTTATTAGCATGCAAATAAAGTTCCATAGGTTTTTTAATTTTCTCTTCAAACACTTCATGTCCTAACTCAAGATAAATACTATAAAGCTCTCTATTTTTTTGTTGTTTTCCATAAAGCCTAACTAGTGAAAATAAAAACAAGGAACAAAAAGATATAATTGCAGAATCTAAAGGAAATAACTTTGAGCACTAACACACCAGCAATAGTGCTAGAAGATAGCTTAGTAGCCAGAGGATGTGAGTACCTTTTACCTTACCTCCCCGGCAACGGCGCCAGAAAATAGCTTGATGTCTACGCACTTCTATTCTTGTAGACAGTTGTTGGGCCTCCAACTACAGAGGTTTGTAGAACAGCAGCAAGTTTCCCTTAAGTGGATTACCCAAGGTTTATTGAACTCAGGGAGGAAGTGGTCAAAGGTATCCCTCTCAAGCAACCCTGCAATCAAGATACAAGAAGTCTCTTGTGTCCCCAACATACCCAATAGACTTGTCAGGTGTATAGGTGCACTAGTTCGGCGAAGAGATAGTAAAATACAAGTGGTATGTATATAAGACAATGGTGCTAGAAAATAGCTTGATGGTGTGGAAGAGACTAAAGGCAAACTGAAATAAAGATGGAAGCAAGCAAACATGTAACATATCTAATTGCAAACGGTGTTTCAATGTTTAGAAATAAGGCCTAGGGATCATACTTTGACTAGTGAACACTCTCATATAAATATATTATCTTCATGATACTACTCTGAACTACTCTCCGGTTGGACACTCTAATCCATGGTAGGGCTATAACAGCACACCTCAAAGTAAGCCTTTCCCATCTAGATAACCCCACACTGTCACCTTGAGCACTACATGGTCCAACAAACACCACAATTTCATAAAGACATCCAACTCCAAATATAACTCATAACAAATATTTGTAATCTCTAGCCTAAGTGCCACCATGGTGTGCACGTTGTCACTTTCACACACATGGGGATAGCAGAGATCTATTAAAGCACTTGAGTAGCAAGGTAGATCTACTTGATTACAAAGCTCATGATCACAATATGATCATGCATAGAGAGAGAGATGAACACATAGCTACCGGTAGAACCCTTAGCCTCGAGGAATAACTACTCCCTAATCATCATGGGAATCAGCAATGACGATGGATATGGTGGTGGAGATCGATGGAGATGGCTCTGGGGGCACTTTCTGTCCCCCGAATCTCCCCTTCGGTGGCAGCGGCGCTGCGGAACTTTTCGTGGCTGGAGGCTAGACGATTTAGGATTTTTGCATCGGGAGGCATCTTATAGGCGAAGAGGCAAGGTCGGCAGGTGGCCAGGGGGCCCACACCACCTGGTGGCGCGGTCAGGGCTAGCCCGCGCCACCATATGGTGTGCCCACCCTGGTGCCATACTCCGTCTCTGCTTCGTGTTTCCGTGTTGCTCCAGGAAAAATAGGCATATTGGCTTTTGTCTCGTCCAATTCCGAGAATATGCATTTTCTGACTTTCTGGAACCAAAAACAGCAGAAAACAGGCAACTGGCACTGTGGCATCTTGTTAATAGGCTAGTTCTAGAAAATGCATAAAAGTACCTCAAAGTGTGGACAAAGCAAAGCAAAGTAGATACTAAACAAGCGTGGAACATCAAAAATTATAGATACGTTTGCAACGTATCAATGCGTCCTCAACACATTATAAGAATATCCAATGATATCCATAGTGAGTGCCCCCCTCGATGTAGATATCCAATAGCCATAAGAATATCCAATAAGATAGATTACTCCATATGAATAATCCACACGATAAATCCACAGCCACACAAACATAGTCTCATATGGCACAAAAACACATAAAAGTTCGACGCTAAAAGGGCACACGCGAGAGAAAAAACGAAACGCTAAAGAGCAAGAACTTGTGCCCGACCCATGCAAATCCTCGGAGACCTAATAGAACTACTTCTCCCTCTTTGGCATCGAGATGCCAAAAAGGAAGAAGAGCGATGCTAACGCCCCAAGGGATCACTCGTAGTCCTCATCCTCATCCCCGTCCTCGTCATCATCCTCAAGCTCCTCGGTGTCATCCTCCTCATCATCAGTAGTGTCTGCGGAAGGAAACAGGTGGTGCTCCATCTCCCCATAGTTGAGCCTTGAAGAAGAGTTCCACCGAGCATATGGTGTGGGAGCAGAAGGAGCAGGAGGATCGCCCAAAGCACCGGACACATGGTGAAGAATGAGCTGCTGAGTGTGAGCCATCTCATGACGTTGCTTGTAAGCCTCATACGGTGCATTGCAAGTGTCCACGCCCATGCAAAGAATGTTCCGCTGGAACCAATTCAGCTGCTTGATCTCACGAGCAATGGGAGGCACTGGAGGCCTACGAGCACTAGCACGAGCATCCCTCATGAGACCCTCAAGAGCAGAGGAGGGGTGAGTGGTCTTCCTAACCTTGGTGTAGATCTTCTTGGCCTTGTGCATAGCATCAATGTTGAACTCTTCAGTGGGGAGCATGTGTTGGATCAGCATCATGATGTAAGGAGCATATGGGATGGAAAGCCTGTTGAACATGGCATCGACCAACTCATGGTAAATGAAGTCCATCACATCGAGCTTATATGACACAGACTCATCCTCACAGGACGCCACCTCCTGAGAGAAGGCAAGAAGCTAAACCAAGTGACCACGGATACTGTCATTGTTGCCTCCACTTGGAGTGATGGAATCACGAAAGAGACCCACCAAGCTAGTATATACGGGAGAAATACCAGCAAGGGTGCACACAATACCATTTTCATCGGTGCACGGAGAGAGGACATCATCTTTATTGGGCTTGAGTTGTGTGATGATGCAGTGGCCACTAGCACGGTCCCTGTGGCAGAAGGGATAACCAAGAACCTCAGCAAAAATACGGAAATAAGCTTGCATAGGCTTGTCATGGGTCATCCACTTCATGGTGCGATGCTCATCCCCGCAAATGACCAAGGTGGATAAGAACTGCTTCACAATCTCAGAGTCATGGGAGCATTGGAGGGCCATGAGATGGTGCAGCCCCATCCGTTCAGACACATACATGGCATCAACAAGGTGGGGCTTCTCCAAGGCATCAACAAGAACCAGAGGATGCATAGGCCAAATCTTCTGCTGAGCATACACATCTTCATATATACCCTTTTGTTCAGCGCACCAAAAACGAGAGTCACCCAGCTCAGTATCATGTGGAACTTCATCAAACAGATCCCGATGACGAATGGAGGAGAAGGTAACATGATCCATCTTCTTGTAGTTGACCTTGGGCCCTTTGCCCTTCCTCTTGGACACACCCTTCCTATCCCTCTTTGCCTGTTCAGCCATGCGCTTGTCCTCGTTCTTCCTTCTCCTCAGCTCAGCCTCGTCCACTAGGTTACCTTGACCGTCATCCCGAAAGTATTTAGCACGAGGATGGCGCTTGTAGGTCTGGGGAGCACTGGAACCACCTGTGAAGCGAATAAGGGGGATAGCAAGGGGATAATCATACACACACGTCCAAGATAGAACATAGAAAAAGTAGGCAAATAGTTCATAGTCCAATCCTACTCAATGCACAAATCTATACGAAACTGAACCAGTTTTGAGTCTGTCAGGCCGGATTATCCGGCCTGGCCAGGGGAGGATAATCTGGCCCTGGCAGAAATTTTCAGAATCGCCTAGATTGAATGCAAAAGAGTAGATCGGGCCTAGATACTACAAGACTACAATTTCTACGCGAAACAACATCCTTCTAGACAGCGTTCCATCCAACAAGTAACACATCTAGCCAAAGATGGGGAGAGAGGGAGTTACCCTCACTCATTGGAGGAAGAACACGGAGGAGAAGGTGCCCGGAGGCGCGGAGAAGAAGATCCGGGGAGGTCCGGAGAATCCGGTGACCGGAGAGGCTCTGGGGAGGGTGGGGGACGGCAAGCAGTGGCTGGAGAGAGGGAGAGGGTCGGGGGAGAAGTGCTGCTCGTTATGAGCCCTTCCCCCCGACCCCAGCCCTTAAAGACTGCTTCCGCCAGGGCCGGATTATCCGGCCTATACTTGGGCCGGATTATCCGGCCTAAATTCTGAATTTCTATTATACACAGATTCAGGTCCGTGCGTCCCCAAACAACACCCCCACAAGGTGTACAAGGGACTTGTGTGCAAGAAAAGATGGCTTAGGGGTAGGGAAAAGCTTAGGATTAAGACAACCAAACTGAGATGGTACTACACACTCAAAATTGCAAGAATCAAATCAACCAAAGGCCAAAATTAAGTGTGATTCCCATAAGAACATAAAATGAGCAAGAACAACCAAAAAAGATCCAAATAAATGCAACTCTTCTAATGGAAGAGGGCGGTGGCCAAAGCCACCTTGTTGGAGTGTATGGTATGACACCACGAAGATATATCTTGGGTTCATGACCAATACTCATCAATAAGCTCACATATCACAAAATGATATTAAGTGGAATGATTTGACTTGCTTTCAGCATTATGGGGGAGGGATAGCCCAATCAATTAGGACCACACTCCCCCTATATCCATGCCCACACCTAGACCAAATAAGACCGAGATGTAAGAGTGAGTGCATGGGTAATCAAGACAAGCCCCTTGAATCAACGATATTTAGCTCATTCCTCAAGTAACAAAACCTTGCTTCGTCATGTGGCTTCGTGAAAATATCAGCAAGTTGGTTCTTCGTGCTCACAAAAGATAGATCAATATCGCCTTGAGAAACATGGTCCCGAATAAAATGATTCCGAATCTCAATATGCTTCGTCCTTGTGTGTTGTACTGGATTGTATGCAATTTTGATTGCACTTTCCTTATCGCATAAAAGAGGCACTTTTTTCACAATTGACACCGTATTCCTTTAAAGTTTGCCTCATCCATAATAACTGAGTGCAGGCACTAGCAGCAGCAACATATTCAGTTTCAGCAGTGGAGAGTGATATACAATTCTGCTTTTTAGAAGACCAACAGACTAGAGACCTTCCCAAGAACTGACAAGCTCCAAAAGTTGATTTTCGATCATCCTTATCACCAGCCCAATCTGAATCAGTATAACCACATAGAGAGAATTTGGAGCCCTTGGGATACCATAGACCAAAGTTAGGGGAATGAACCAAATATCGGAAGATCCTCTTGACCACCACTAAGTGGCTTTCTTTAGGAGATGCTTGATACCTTGCACACACCCCCACACTCAACACAATATCGGGTCTAGATGCGCAGAGGGAAAGAAGAGAGCCGATCATGGACAGGTATACCTTTTGGTCCACATCTTTACCGTGAGGATTGAGTTCAAGGTGACATTTTTTTTACATTGGAGTGGCGACGCCCTTAAGATCCTTCATCTTGAATCTCTTGAGCATGTCTTGGATGTATTTTGCTTGATTGATAAAGGTTCCTTCTCTAAGTTGCTTGATTTCGAATCCAAGAAAGAACCATAACCCCCCCATCATAGACATCTCAAACCTGTTAGTCATAAGCTTTGAAAATTCATCATTAAAAGCTTTATTAGTAGAGCCAAAGATGATGTCATCTACATATAGTTGGAAGATGAAGAGCTCGCCCTTAACCTTCTTAGTAAAAAGAGTGGGATCAATTTGCCCAACTTCGAAGCCACGATCTAACAAAAGCTCTTTAAGGTGCTCATACCACGCATGTGGGGCTTGTTTAAGGCCATAGAGTGCCTTATCGAGTTTGTAGACATGGTTCGGGAAGTTAGGATCCTCAAATCCCGGGGGTTGCTTCACATATACCAACTCATATAGAGGACCATTAAGAAAAGCACTCTTAACGTCCATTTGCTGTAATTTAAAATTATTATGAGCAGCATAGGCAAGAAGGATAAAGATGGACTCAAGACGAGCCACAGGAGCATAAGTCTCGCAAAAGTCAATGCCCTCAACATGGGAGTAGCCTTGTGCCACGAGTCTTGCTTTGTTCCTCACAACAATGCCATTCTAATCTTGCTTGTTTTTAAATATCCATTTAGTGCTGATAACATTGCGGCAATCCTTGGGCTTCTCCACTAGTTTCCAAACCTTGTTGCGTTCAAAGTTATTCAACTCTTCATGCATAGCAACAACCCAGTCTGGATCTTCAAGAGCTTCAAACACTTTCTTGGGTTCCACCATTGAGATGTGGGCTTGATGCTCACCAGAACTTGCTAACTCCCTCCTTGTGGAAACCCTTCGTCGAAGATCACCTACAACTTTATCAAGAGTATGACCCCCTTAACTCAAGGTTCCTATTGACACGAGCCTTGCGACGAAGTTCAGTAAGCTTGTTGTCTCTTGGTGGAATAGCTTCATCATTTGAGTCTTTGTTGGAATCATTTTCTTGGCCTTGAGTAATAACTTGATTATAAGTAGTAGGAGATGATGAACCTTGACCTTGAAGTGTATTAATAGCCATAACAGGAGGCTGCTGAACATCAGGAGTTTCAGGGCCAGATAATCCGGCAGTGGGTGGGGCCGGATAATCCGGCCTGGGAGATCCTGAAACATCTTCACTAGCTTGACTGGAACTTGCTAGAATTGGCGAGTGGCCGAATCATCCGGGGTCAGCCGGAAAATACGGCCTCGGACTTGCAGCTGTTTCTTTGACATGATGATCAATTTGGTCGTTAGTGGAGTGATGACCGGATAATCCGGTGTCGACCGGATAATCCGGCCTAGAGCATCCAGGAGCATGTTGACCTTCAACATTTGTAGGAGTTGGTGTAGAAGTTTCTCCCGTGGTTGGGGCATGTTGAGTTTGTGTAGATGAGGGCTCTACATAGGAAGAGCATTGTCCTTCCCGATCCGCTGATGACCCACAAGTATAGGGGGTGTATCGCAGTATTTTCGAGGGAAGTGAAACCCAATTTATTGATTCGACACAAGGGGAGCCAAAGAATATTTATAAGACTTAACAACTGAGTTGTCAATTCAGCTGCACCTGGAAACATTCTTGCTCATAGCAGTTTATCAGTAGCAACAATTTTGTAGTAGGAATAGTAAAGTAATAGCAGTAAACAGTAGGATTCGAGTGCGGTAGGCATAGGGATGGATGGACGGGCGTTGCATGGACAAGTCAATTCAGATAGCAATCAGAACATAGGGCAATTGCAGATAAATAATATAATGCATCCAAGTACTAGATAATCCTAGGCATGTGTTCCATATATAGTCATACGTGCTCGCAATGAGAACTTGCACAACATCTTTTTTCCTGCCAGCCCGTTTGCAGCGGGGCCTCAAGGGAACTACTGGCAATTAAGGTGCTCCTTTTAATAGATCATCGGAGCAAAGCATTAACACTCCGTGAACACATGTGATCCTCACATCAAAGCCATTCCCTCCGGTTATCCCGATTTCTGTCACTTTGGGGCCATTGGTTCCGGACAACAACGTGTGTATACAACTTGCAGATAAGACCAAAAACAATACTATCATAATGAATCAATAACATGTTCAGATCTGAAATCATGGCACTCGGGCCCTAGTGACAAGCATTAAGCATAACAAGTTGAAACAAAGTCAGAAAGCACTAATGGAAGATACTAGGCACCATGCCCTAACAATATGATGCCATTACATGAACGAACTCATCCAATCGCTACCATCCCTATAGCCTACAGCGGGGGATTACTCACTCAATTATGGGGAAACATGGATGGTCGATCGAGAAGCGATGGTGATGATGATGGCGATGATCTCCTCCAATTCCCCGTCCCGGCAGGGTGCCAGAACGGACTTTCTGGTGCTATTTCGTGGAATCTGGTGGTGGCCGTGGAGCGGAACTCCTTTTGGAAAAACGTCGAACCACCCAGAGTTTTTAGGTCAGAAGGCTTCTTATAGGCGAAGAGGGGGACCGAGGGGGTGCCTGGGGAGGCCAGACCACCCCCTGGCACGGCCAGGCCCAACCCGCGCGACCAGGTGGTGTGGCTAGGCCACAGCCCCACTCCGTCTCATATTCCGGCTCCGGGAGTCTTCTGGTGAAATAGGATTTTTGGCTTTATTCCCGTCCAATTCCAAGAATATTCATTTTCTGACTTTCCTGGAACCAAAAACAGCATAAAATAGGCAGCTGCACTGTGGCTCTTGTTAATAGGTTAGTCCAAGAAATCATATGAAAAGTACTCCAAAGTGTGGACAAAACACAAGAAAGTAGATAAAACCAAGCATGGAACATCAAAAATTATAGATACATTTGTAATGTATCAACATCCCCAAGCTTAACTCTTGCTCGTCCTCGAGTAGGTAAGTGATAAAAAGAAAGAATAATTTTTGAGGTGACATGCACCATCATAAACTTGATCAAATTATTTCTAAAACATTCAAAGCTCGGATCATAGTACTTCAATCATAACATGAAAGAGAAAGTTCTAGCAATAAGACAAAGAAACTATGTTGCAACATGAAAAGGCACAAACAAAAGATTCATGAATAACAATGCTTTGCAAGACGTTTGTTTGTTTCACATAAAGAGAACATATCATAATAGTATTCAGCATGTCCCTCATAGAGTAGCAAATATAAATGCATAGGACACCTTCAAAGTTCATAAGAGTGACTAGATACAAATAGTTTAAAACAAGCAATATCAAGTTATGCATCAATCAACTAGTCTTGGGACAATGCACATAGAACTAAGAATGGCCACTATGCTCTCAAAGTAGGTGCATAAAGGTAGAAGGTGGAGACTCAATATAATGGTGGAAGAAAGGCCTTCATAGAAGGAAGTAGGGATTCAAGTCTCATAAAGAGAAGGTTCAATAACCTCTTCGAGTTCTACCTTCCGACTACTCACACCTTTCGCGAGAAACTCCATCTCAAGAAAGGATCCATTCTTGACAACAAAAACCTTGCCCTCGGATCTGTGACAGAAGGTATACCCAATTGTTTCCTTAGGGTATCCTATGAAGACGCATTTTTCCGCTTTGGGTTCGAGTTTATCCGGTTGAAGTTTCTTCACATAAACATCGCATCCCCAAACTTTAAGAAATGACAGCTTAGGTTTGTTTCCAAACCATAATTCATATGGTGTCTTTTCAACGGATTTAGATGGTGCCCTATTTAAAGTGAATGCAGCGGTTTCCAGTGCATAACCCCAAAATGACAGTGGCAAGTCAGTCAGAGACATCATAGATCGAACCATATCCAATAAAGTACGATTACGATGTTCTGACACACCATTACATTGTGGTGTTCCGGCAGGCGTGAGTTGTGAAACTATTCCACAGTCTTTCATATGTGTGCTAAACTCGTAACTAAGATACTCTCCTCCACGGTCGGACCGCAGAAATTTGATCTTTCTATTACGATGATTTTCCACTTCATTCTGAAATTCTTTGAACTTTTCAAAGGTTTCAGACTTATGTTTCATCAAATAGATATACCCGTATCTACTCAAATCATCCGTGAAAGTAACAAAATAACGAGATCCACCTCGCGCCGACACACTCATTGGTCCACACATCGATGTATGATTTCCAATAAATTTGTCGCCCGTTCCATTGAACCGGAAAACGGCATTCTAGTCATCTTGCCCATAAGGCATGGTTCACATGTATCAAATGATTCAAAATCAAGTGATTCCAAAAGTCCATCAGAATGGAGTTTCTTCATGCGTTTAACGCCAATATGACCTAGACGGCAGTGCCACATATATGCAGATATATCATTATCAAGTTTAATCCTTTTAGCATCGACATTATGAATATGCGTAATACTACTATCGAGATCCAACAGAAATAAACCATTCAACATAGGTGCATGACCATAAAAGATATTATTCATATAAATCGAACAACCATTGTTTTCAGACTTAAATGAATAACCACTTTGCATCAAACACGATCCGGATACAATGTTCATGCTCAGTGCAGGCACCAAATAACAATTATTCAGGTTTATAACTAATCCCGACGGCATATGGAGAGGCAGCGTTCCGACGGCGATCACATCAACTCTTGATCCATTGCCGACCCGCATCGTGACCTTATCCCTTGCTAGTTGTCGCTTGTTCCGCAGCCCCTGAACCGAGTTACATATATTAGCAACCGATCCCGTATCAAATACCCAGGTGCTACTGCGAGTACTAGTCAAGTACACATTAATAACATATATATCACATATACCTTTGTTTGCCTTGCCGGCCTTCTTGTCTGCCAAATACTTGGGGCAGTTGCGCTTCCAATGGCCAGTCCCCTTGCAATAGTAGCACTCGGTGTCAGACTTAGGGCCAGCTCGGGGTTTCTTTTTAGGCGTGGCAACAGATTTGCTGCCCTTCTTTCCCTTCTTCTTGCCTTTCTTGTCCTTCTTGAAACCGGTGGTCTTATTGATCATCAACACTTGATGTTCTTTCCTAATCTCCACTTCTGCAGTCTTAAGCATTGACAGAAGCTCGGTAAGTGACTTCTTCATGCCCTGCATATTATAGTTCATCATGAAGCTCTTGTAGCTAGGTGGCAGAGATTGGAGAACACGATGTATGCCTAAGTCAATGGGAATCGTTATTCCCAAGGACACAAGCTTATCGGCGTACCCAGACATTTTGAGTACGTGCTCACTAACGGAGCTGTTCTCTTCCATCATGCAGCCAAAGAACTTTTTAGAATCATTATAACTCTCTACGACATCATGGGTATTGAAAATCATTTTCAATTCTCCCATGGTATCAAAGGCATTGCCATTTTCGAAACGTTTTCGAAGTTCTGGCTCTAGCCCATACAGTATGCCGCAATGAACTAAGTGGTGGTCCTCCTAACGAGTTATATAGACGTACTTTTCCTCGTTAGGGGCATCAAGAGCTGGTGGGGGGCCTAGCGGCGCCTCTATGACATATTGCTTTTGTGCAGCAGTGAGGAGAATCCTCAAATTCATAGCCCAGTTGGTGAAGTTGCTACCATTCGCAGCAAGCTTCTCTTTCTCCATGAACACATTGAAATTAAAAGCAGGTGGTGCCATCTACAACAAAATTTGTAAAATATATTTAGACTAAGTTTATGATAGATTGAGTTCAACTAATCCAAATTACTAATGAACTCCCACTCAAAAACGACATCCCTCGTGTCCTTTTGGTGATTACATGAACCAAATCCACTACACCAAGTCCGATCATCACGTGAGTCGGTGTAGCTTCAAAGGCGAGCATCTATATGGGCATCATATCAACTATATGACTCATGCTTAACCTTTCGGTCCGTGTTACGAGGCCATGTCTGTACATGCTAGGCTCGTCAAGTAAGAACCTTAGTATTCACATGTGTAAAACTGTCTTACACCCGTTGTATGAAAGCGTAGAGTCGAGAACACCCGATCATCACGTGATGCCTCAAAACACGATCCAAAAAACGGTGCATACTTAAGGAAGAACACATTTTATCTTGATATCTAAATGAGGGATCATCTTATAATGCTACCAAAAGCGCCAAACTAGCAATATAAGATGCTAACATCTAATGTGTGAAGTGAGGTGATATGGTCCATGCATTTGATCTCTATCATTTGCATCGTGGTATGATCTCTATCATTCCTTTGTGTGTAAGGCCAAGGTCTATGGAACTTACACGTTAAGTGAGTTGTAAGAGTATCTATCATACATCTACTTACAACAATACCATATCAAGACACTAGCCCAACAACGATCTAAACTAGACGCCTCTAATTTATCAATTGCAAGTTTTACGTGGCTTAGGGCTTTCGGAGATAGAACCGGTCTTACCTACGAACATGAACCACAACGAGGATAACCAAGTTATTAGAAACTCGTTGTAAATCAGATATTGACTATAGTAGGAGAGACATACACCTGCCAGCCACTTATGCAAAACAAGTTGCATGTCAGTCGTGGAACCGGTCTCATGTACGATGACATGTAAGGTTGGTCCGGGCCGCTTCATCCCACTATGCCACCAATATCCAAAGTACATAGAAGATGCAATAACATGATCATCATCGCCCACATATAAACATATGTGTACTACCCGTGCAAAGCACCTACGCATAGATCAGACTCTGATACCACTGTTGGGTCCGCAGCATAGAAAACAAAAATTTTCCTACGGTGTGAACTACACGCCAAGATCTATCTACTATGTACAAAGCAACGGGTGGACATACATCCAACGATAACTTAACCTCGTAGACAACGAGCTTTGTTAACGAGTAGGAACTCGTGGTTGATGTAGTCGTATGCTTACCGATCTCAAGATCGTGTGGAAGTCCGAGCGCCGCAAATCAGTAGCGCATCCGTCCTCGAACACACGTTCAAGCCACCGGACAACCTCCACCTCCTCGCTCGAGCAAATCAGCGGAAGCAGCAACTCCTTCCAGACGCAAGGCCACCGGGAACATGTATCTCGCTAATCCGAGACCATGGGGGAATATCTAGAGGGGGAGAGAGATCCTTCACGAGGAGGTGTGGTTTGTGAGAGGGGAGAGGGGGGCTTTATATAGGAGGGAGGGAGACCCCTCCCCTCCCATAGCCGGCGCATGAGGGGGGGACTCCTCCCCTCCTTCATTCATGTGGTGAACCTCCAGTCACATAAACATGGCCTCCACCCAAAATCCCACTCATATGTATTTAATTTCCACCAAATTAAATGCAACTCTCAATTAATAAAACTCTTTTATTTATTTTATTCAGAATTTTGTTAATTAATTTAATGAACAAACATTCATATAAAACCCCTTGCAACATTTCAATATCACATGTAGAACCACTTTCTGCAATTTCACCCGAAACAATTCCGGTTTCTATCAAAACAATTCCTGTTTCTATCGAAACATTTCCTGCGCTTTGCAAACCTTTTGTCTGGAACATATATGCTCCTAAATGGTGTCCGGCAACCCTTAGGTGTGTCACCCTATGGTTCGCGAATAATGTAGACATGATTGAGACTCCTCTCAGATCAATAATCAGAAGCGGGACCTGGAGATCCATACTGACTCCTACATATTCAACGATGACTTCTGTGATCGTGAGAACCTTTAACGTCAGCAAATTAATCCCTTTGTCTCATGATATAATACATGTCCGAAATTCGATCATCGGGATCCAAATACCTAGTTTGATCTCGTTACCGACATGCACTCTTTTCTCGTTCCCGTGATATAACACTCTAGTGATCACATCACTTGCTTGCAAGCTATCTTAATGTGATATCACCGAGAGGGCCCAGAGTATATCTATCCGTCATCGGGATTGACAAATTCCACTCTTGATCCATGAGCCTCAACATAACACCTTCATAGCACTGAACCCACCTTTATGGTCACCTCACATTACGGTGTGACGTTTGATGTTATCAAGATACTCTTCCGGTGTTAGCAATTAACATGATCTCATGGTCTAAGGACTAAGACTACTTTGTATGATGTTATAGCAATATAAACATAACGACTTGATCGTAATGCTATACTTCGGATGAATGTTCATCACATCATTTCACAAATGATGTGACCTTGTTATTAACAACATCCAATGTCCATGATCAGGAAACCTTGATCATCTTGTTAATCAACAAGCTAGTCTATAAGAGAGGCATAACTAGGAACCCTTTTTGTTTATTAAAACACATGTATTGATGTTTCCTATCAATACAATTATAGCATGCAAAATAAACATCTATCATATACAAGGAATACATAATAACAACTTTATTATTGCTTCTCAGGGCATATTTCCTTCAATAAGCATGAACTTTCCTACTCTTTTCCAAACCAAACCAAACTATTTGAAAACCAATGTATGAAAGAGGGGGTCCAACCAATTTATTCAGCAAACTAAGCAAACCAAGCAAACTAAAAACCAAAACAAAAACGAAAAAGAAGACACTCCAAGAACAACACAACTATGCATGAAACAATAAAAATGAAGCGTTTGGAAGAAACCTGAGATTTTTATTGATGAAGAGGGGGATGCCTTGGGCATCCCCAAGCTTTGAAGCTTGTACTTCTTGGATTTTTCTTGGGGTGACACGTGTGACATCCCCAAGCTTGAGCTTTAGTCCATCCTTCATCTCATTACTCATTCCTTCCATACACCTAAAATTTTTCCTTCATACAAAACTTCACACAAGCTTTATTAGCAACATTAATGCACTCAAGATAATAAGTCTTTAGGTTCAGTTCTAACACCAATAAAACTTCCATTAAAATACTATCTACTGTAGCACTTCCCTCAAAAAGCTCAATTCCCCAAAAGAACTCAAAAAGGAACCAACAAGAAGCAAATGCAAATAATGGCAGAAATCTGTCAAAACAGACTAGCAGGTAAAGACGAATTTTTTCAAAGACCTTCTGTTGCTCAAATCGAAAAGTGTTGAACTAACGAAAGTTCGATAACAACATGAGTCAGAAGCACAAAAATTCACGCCTCAAAAGGACGTACAGAGATTTTACACGATTTTTTACGGTGAAGCACAGAAATCTGTTTCGAGACAGCAACGTTCCCAACCATTACTTCTCTCTCATTAGAGGTTACTCTTGGCACAAAAAGCAAATAAAAAGGATAAGGAGCGGTTCCAAGACTCATCTAAAACTTTTGGGTTATCTTCCAATAAGTACTTTTCTTTAACACCTTTAAGTTAGGCATAAGCAAAAACTAAAATGGATAGAATAGAAGTAAGCGGAGATAATCATGGTGAAAACATTATTTTGTTCAATGAAATCCTTTTGTTAACAAGGTTGATCAGGTCCTGTTACCAAAACAATTCCATATGAGACAAAACTTTGTATTCCACTAATGATTATGTTACCTCAACCTTGATAGCAATGGTCCCAATCATAATAGTTTCAAATGTTTCTCTTGGTATAGGACAATATATTTCTCCAACTTGAATGCCCTCAACATGTTCAATTGAATTCAAACCATAAGTCATTTCAATCTTCTTGGGGAAATAGACAGTATGTTCCTTGTCATTAACATTGAAAGTCACATTTCCTTGATTACAATTAATAACAGCTCCTACAGTATTAAGAAAAGGTCTCCCAAGAATAATAGACATATTATCATCTTCAGGCATGTCAAGCACAACAAAATAAGTTAATATCAAGCAATTATGTGCCACTTGAATAGGTACATCCTCACATATACCAACAGGACTAGTGGTAGATTTATCAGCCATTTGCAAAGATATATCAGTTGGTATTAATTTTTCTAGTTGAAGCCTCTTATAGAGAGAGAAAGGCATAACACTAACTCCAGCTCCCAAATCACACAAAGCAGTTCTAACGTAACTATTCTTAATAGAGCAAGGGATAGTTAGAATCCTAGGGTCTCCAAGTTTCTTAGGAACCTTACCATTAAAGGAATAATTAGCAAGTAAAGTAGAAATTTCTTCATTAGGGATCTTCCTTTTATTCGAGACAATATCCTTGATATACTTTGAGTAAGGAGGCAATTTAATAGCATCGGTCAAAGGAATTTGTAAGAATAAAGGTTTCATCCACTCACAAAACTTATTATAGTGTTTATCTTCCTTTGACTTGTGTTTCTTATCAGGGAAAGGCATAGGTTTTTGGACCCAAGGCTCGCTTTCACTTCCATGTTTCTTAGCAATAAAATCTTCTTTAGTGTATTTAGTATTCTTAGTGTGCTTTTCAGGTTCTTCTTCAACTTTTCTTCATTTGGAGCTTCATTTTATTCATTACCACTTTCAGTTTCAGCATCAGAGACAGATATACTATTAGGATCTATAGCAGGTTCAGAGGGTTCTACAATAGTTTTATGTTTCTTTTTCCTTTTCTTACGAGTAGAGCCACTATTTTCATCTTGTTGAGAGTCCTGCTCAATGCTTTTGGGATGCCCCTCATGATATAGAGGATCCTAGGTAGCAGCTCCACTTCTAGTTCTAATTTCGTAAGCATGTTTTTCTTTAGCAGCATTAACTAGCAAGTCTTTTTGCACTTTAACGAGTTGATCTATTTGAGTTTGAACCATTTGAAAGTGTTTAATAATCATTTTAACATCATTAGAGGTTCTTTCCACAATATCTTTCAACTCAACAATAGCTCTACTGATTTCCATTAGATGATTTTGCACCATTTTATTAAAATTATCTTGCTTAACAATAAAGATATCGAATTCTTCTAAGCATTGCTCAGGAGGTTTAGAGTAAGGGATATCACCTTCATCAAAGTGTTGGAGAGAGTGTACCTTGATAGTGGATGAGTAGGAAATAGGCTTACATAACTCTTCAATAGGAGGTAAATTCTTGACATCTGCAGTTTTAATTCCCTTCTCCTTAAGACATTTCTTAGCTTCCTTCATCACTTCATCATTTAATTCAATAACTTCCCTCTTCTTTGATGTTGGAATAGGCACTGGTATAGTAGGTTCAGGTACAATTACTTCAGGTATAGCTTGTTCAGGAGGATTCCAATCTTCGTAGTTCTTGCTTATTTTAGCCATTAATTCCTCAGCTTCCTTGGGAGTCCTATTCCTGAAAACACAATCAGCACAACTATCTAGGTATGTCCTGGATTCTTCAGTTAGTCCATTATAAAATATATCAAGAAGCTCATTCTTAGGTAATGGATTTCCAGCCTATGCATGAATCAAAGCACAAAACCTTGCCCATGATTCAGGCAATATCTCTTTTTCTCCCTGTTTAAATTCAAAAAGTTCCTGCAAAATAGCATGTCTAGCACTTGGAGGAAAATATTTCTGCAGGAAAGTACTAATCAAGCAACCAGGGCTATTAATAGATCCAGGAGGTAAATTACTAAACCAAGTTTTAGCTTCTCCTTTCAGTGAAAAGGGGAAAATCTTAGCAACAAAGTAAGTACGCATCTTAATATCATCGGAAAACAAGCCACTCATGGTAGAAAGTTCATTCATATGTGCTATCGCACTTTCATTCTTAGTCCCACAAAAAGGTTCTTTCTCGACAATAGCTATGTAAGAGAGACCGAGAGAAAAATCATAATCTTTATCTTTAATGTTTATGGGAGAAGCAGCAAACTTAGCAATAGGAGACAATTTGGGTCTAATAGTACGCCTCTCAAGGAGACTCTTAGCAGCGCTCCTATCATGGGTGTTTTTACATTCTTTAATAGTTTCATCGGTCATCTCAACATAACCATCTTCAATATCATAACTCTCACTAGACTCAGGAGAACTAACAGGTGTGGTAGTGTCTTCATTAGGAGTTTCAGTATTTCCAGCTATAGTTCTAGCAATCGTAGCATCTAGGAAAGGACCTAATGAACCACTCTTATCAAGCACAGTAGAAGCAGCATCATAAGCATCAGAAGTTTTAGATTCAGTAGTAGTAGCAGTGTGTGTAGCATGTGTATGTGGTGGTGTAACGAGCTTACTCATAACAGATGATGAATCAAGAGCAATAGAGGTGTTCAGAACCATACCTCTTCTTGTAGTGGATGGTAAAATAGGAACCTTTCCATCAAGAGACTTACCCATGATGGATGGATAGCAACGAACAATAGAGAATCCAAGTGAACTTAATAAATAAAGCTATGCTCCCCGGCAACGGCGCCAGAAAATAGTCTTGATGACCCACAAGTATAGGGGTGTATCGCAGTATTTTCGAGGGAAGTGAAACCTAATTTATTGATTCGACACAAGGGGAGACAAAAAATATTTATAAGCCTTAACAACTGAGTTGTCAATTCAGCTGCACCTGGAAACAATCTTGCTCACAGTAGTTTATCAATAGCAATAGTTTTGTAGTAGGAACAGTAAAGTAAGAGCAGTAGTAAAGTAAAGACAGTAGTAACAATAGTAGTAAACAGTAGGATTCGAGTGCGGTAGGCATAGGGATGGATGGACGGGCGTTGCATGGACAAGTCAATTAACATAGCAATCAGAACATAGGGAAATTGCAGATAAATAAGATAAAGCATCCAAGTACTAAATAATCCTAGGCATGTGTTCCATATATAGTCATACGTGCTTGAAATGAGAACTTGCACAACATCTTTTGTCCTGCCAGCCCATTTGCAGCGGGGCCTCAAGAGAACTACTGGCAATTAAGGTGCTCCTTTTAATAGAGCACCGGAGCAAAGCATTAACACTCCGTGAACACATGTGATCCTCACATCAAAGCCATTCCCTCCGGTTATCCTGATTTCTGTCACTTCAGGGCCATTGGTTCCAGACAACAACGTGTGTATACAACTTGCAGATAAGACCAAAAACAATACTATCATAATGAATCAATAACATGTTCAGATCTAAAATCATGGCACTCGGGCCCTAGTGACATACATTAAGCATAACAAGTCGCAACAAAGTCAAAAAGCACTAATAGAAGATACTAGGCACCATGCCCTAACAATCTGATGCCATTACATGAACGAACTCATCCAATCCCTACCATCCCCATAGCCTACAGCGGGGGATTACTCACTCAATTATGGGGGAAACATGGATGGTCGATGGAGAAGCGATGGTGATGATGATGGCGATGATCTCCTCCAATTCCCCGTCCCGGCAGGGTGCCAGAACGGAGTTTCTGGTGCTATTTCATGGAATCTGGTGGTGGCGGTGGAGCAGAACTCCTTCTAGAAAAACGTCGAACCCCCCCAGAGTTTTTAGGTAAGTAGGCTTCTTATAGGTGAAGAGGGAGACCGAGGGGGTGCCTGGGGCGGTCAGACCACCCCCTGGCACGGCCAGGCCCAGCCCGCGTGGCCAGGTGGTGTGGATGGGCCCCAGCCCCACTCCGTCTCATATTCTGGCTCCGGGAGTCTTCTGGTGAAATAGGATTTTTGGCTTTTGTCCCGTCCAATTCTGAGAATATTCATTTTCTGACTTTCCTGGAACCAAAAACAGCAGAAAATAGGCAGCTGGCACTGTGGCTCTTGTTAATAGGTTAGTCCAAGAAATCATATGAAAAATACTCCAAAGTGTGGACAAAACACAAGAAAGTAGATAAAACCAAGCATGGAACATCAAAAATTATAGATACATTTGCAATGTATCATCCGCCACAAGGGGTTCCTCAATGGGGCGGAAAAATCCCACGCCCATCCTTCTTGTGGCATCTTGGGGTATTTCAACATCTGCATCACAAACATCAACTTGCCCCGCACAGGAGCCATCATTTTCCTCGAACACCACACTACAAGATTCTACAATAGTTCCAGAGAGCTTATTGTAGACTCTATAAGTGTGGGATTTGGCACCATAACCAACAAAAATACCTTCTAAAGCCTTAGACTCAAATTTAGATAAACGAACTCCTTTGATGTGAAAGAAACACTTACACCCAAATACCCAAAAGTATTAGATGTTTGGCTTGTTACTGGTAAGTATTTCATAAGGAGTCTTGTCCAAGATTTTACGGAGGTATAACCGGTTGGATGAATGAAAAGCAGTAGAGATTGCTTCAGCCTAGAAGTTATATGGAGACTTGAATTTAGCTAGCATAGACCTTGCCATATCCATTAGAGTCCGGTTCTTCCTCTCGGCAACACCATTTTGTTGAGGGGTATACGCAGCAGAATATTGATGTCTTATCCCCTCTTCACTTAGGAATTCATTTAAGGTGTAGTTCTTGAACTCGGAGCCGTTATCACTCCTTATTGCCAATATAGGGACATTGTGTTGACATTGAACCTCGTTGGCGAAGTCGATGACTGTTTGTTGAGTCCCGCTCATCAACTTGAAGAAATAGACCCAAGTGTATCTTGAGTAATCATCAATAATCACTACGCAGTACTTCTTCCCACCGAGGCTTGCATGTGATGGAGGTCCAAAGAGGTCTACATGAAGCAGCTGCAAGATCCTCTTTGATGAAATAATAGTCTTCCTTCGATGGGGAGAGTCATGCATTTTCCCTTCAACACAAGCCCTACAAACACGATCTTTGGAAAAGGAAACATGTTCTTTTAGTCCAAGGATGTGGCCACCCTTGTGGAGACTTTCCAAAGTTCTCATGTTGATGTGGGCTAGTCGGCGATGCCATAACCAACCCGCCTCAGCCTTTTCGAAAAGACACATCGGACCTGTGGTGGTTTTCCCCGAGAAGTCCACCACGTATAGGTCATTTTCGACATATACCACGAAAGCGACTTTTAGAGACTTGCTCCACAAGAGTACCACCAAATCAGCATCAATAAAAACTACAAAGCCCATCTTACCAAGGGCGCAAACTGAAAGTAAATTGTAACCGAGGGTCTCAACAAGCATGATTTCCACGAGAGAGATATCGTGAGCAACCACAACTTTGCCGAGACCCAATACCTCAGATTTTGACTTGTCACCATAGAAGACGGTTATATGATCTTGATTTGGCCACATCTCCGTGATGATCTCCTTGCTTCCGGTCATATGACTTGTGCACCCGCTATCGAGTACCCATTTAGACCCACCGGAAGCATAGCCCTGCAAGAAAGTTACTTCTTGGTTTTAGGTACCCATTTTTCAATGGGTCCTCTCATGTTAGTGACAAGGGTATTGGGGACCCAAATGGACCAAGGAATGTAACAATCATAAGGCCCTACATAACTAGCATAAACATCACCAAAATAATCACGATATAACTCATAGTTAGGATTGTTAGCCCCTGCAAAACCATCATAATTAGACTTGTCATTAGTGGTGCTAGTCTTTGATTAAGTAGTCTTGCTCTTCTTCTTCTTCTTGTTCTTCTTTTTCTTTGTCTTGGGAATATAACCAAGACCCTCTTTTCCATTGTTTGTTATTTGCTTGCTAAGAACCTCATCTAGAACTTCTTTACCTTTGTGTTGAGATCCCTTTGCAAGTTCTACTTGTCCACAAGATGGTGTGGAGGTGCTGGGCATATTATGCTTCTCCAATTGAGTTTGGAGGTTCTCATGAGACTCATTTAGAGTAGAATGTTCACTCTCCAAATCCTTGTGAGCAATGTCAAGTTTCTCAAACTTCTCCAAGAGTCTAGCATGAGCAGCCCCAAATTCAATCTTTTCCTTTTTTAGTTTCTTTACCTTAGCAAGAGCGTTGTCACGTTCTTTGATGAGCTGAGCAACAATCTCTTCATGGGCCTCTTCAATTGACTCAAGTCTCTCTTCCAAGGATACTCGAGCTTCCTCTTCTTCTTCCAAGGCATTCTTCAAGGAGGCTATCTCTAAGGCATCTTCTCTTTCAATTCTGCCCTTTTCTTATAGAAGATCTTCGGATTGGGCAAGTTGACTCATAAGAGCATCAAAATGAAGTTTGTGATCACCTTGCAAGTTAGTGAAAAAGGTGTCCAAAGCAATAACTTCTTCTTTTATCTTAAGACTAGTATGATCATCCATATCCAAATTTATGTTAGTCTTAGGAAATGAAGAAATAGAAGATGATACCTCGGACCCTCTCGCCATAAGGCAAGTGGTGTTGTTGTTGATGGCGTTTTCGTTTGGAGAGTCGAAGAGTGATGACAGAGTAGATGTGGTGGCTATAGCAGCCACCTCACGAGTACTATCTTCACCCTCTTCATCTTCACTTGCAGAGGAATATTCTTCTTGTGCCACCAAGACAATCTTGGGTTGCTTCTTGTAATGGCCATTCTTTTTGATAAATGGATTCTTTTTAGGTGCCTTGGATTTTTATTTAAGGATGATCCTGCCACCATTATCTTCTCTATTTTGATATGGACACTCAGCCACAAAGTGTAGCCTATCTCCACAATTGTAGCATGTTCTCAGTTTTGGGCCATTCTCTCTTCTTCCACTTGACCCATTCTTGCGCTCGAGTTCCGACTTGGCCTTGGCTGGATACTTCCAGAAGTTCCTTGCATAGAATGCCATGTACTCACCATGAGCACGCTTGACTTCCTCGAGGCAGTCCATGGAGACACCCTCGAAACCTCTTTCATCCTCATCTTGTTCAACAACATTTGCCTTTAGAGCAACATTGACCCCTTTTTGCATTCCAATGGCTCGAGCATGGGCATCTTCCGTGTTCTTAGCTACAACCTTGAATGATGCCATTTCTTTCATGACTTCATTGGAAGTCATTTGATGGTAGTTGTGTCTACCTTGAAAGCTCTTCAAGTCCGTTGGTTCAAAAGGCATTAGAGCACTCATGTATTTCCTTTTTATCCAAGCATCATTAATGTGAGTGGCTCCATGCTTTCTAAATGTTGTGGCGATGCCCTTGAGTCTTCTATACATATCTTCATGGTTTTCACCATCCAACATGTAGAATCCTTCAGCTTCATCACTAAGGGCATCATACCTATTCCTCCTCATGCTTTCATTTCCAATAAAGAGGTCGGTGAGAGCATCCCAAGCTTCTTTAGCAGTGTTGAGATGCTCAATGTGGGGCATGTCATTGGGACCCACTCCGAGCTATATCATGTGGAGAGCCATTGCATTCAATTGGCTATCCACAACTTCTCTTCTTGTCAAGTTGGTGTGATCTCCAATATGAAGACCCTCTTCGATAATTCTCCAAAGTTCAATTGACGAACTGCATACATGAGACTTCATTAAGAATTTCCATTGATTAAATGAAGATGCAGTAAGTTTGGGTGGATCACCCCTATTATTTATATGAGGATGTGGGATAGGTGGGCCAGGAGAATATAGGTGATGGACCTCACTATAGTCCTCCTTACCACTTCCCTTCTTGGAGGTGGAACCATTATGTTTTTCACCTACCACTTCATCTTCCTTAGATCCGGTGTTAGCCTTATCCTTGGATGATGGAGTGGCAGCCTCAGAGGAACATGGAGATGGGGCTGCAGATGATGTGAGGCAAGCAATCATTTGTTGCATCTCCTCCATCTTGGTCTCAAAGGATTTCAACAAGTTCCAATGTCTTGAGGTCATCCATTGTGACCTTGTCCACAGCCTCATTCCCATTCTCCTTGGTACCCATACTTCTCTTAGGCGGTTAAGCCCGAATAAAGAGCCGAGGCTCTGATACCAATTGAAATGGATTGTATGGGCACCTAGAGGGGGGGTGGTGAATAGGTGCTACTTCAAATTTTAATGCCTTTTCAATTTTAGGATTGACACAAAAGGTAAATTCTCTAGATAGCTATTATACAGAATTTCCATATATGCAAACCTAACTACTAGCGAGTAAAGGTAAGTGAGAAAGAGGAACGAGTAAACCATAGTGGAGCACGCGGAGACACAGGATTTGTTTTACCGTAGTTCCTTCCTTGTTAAGGGAAGTACATCTGCGTTGGAGGGGTGGGCGGTACTAAGACCACCACGCCACAATAGGCCTCACCCTGTTCTCCGATGGATCCCGCCACCAAAGGGCTGATCCACCTTTCCACTATAGGAACCCTTCGAGGCGGGAACCAGCGCCTTTACACAACTAGCGGGGAACAACTCCACAACCAAATTGGAGGCTCCCGTATGACAACAACTGCCACAAGAATAAGTTATCAATAACAAAACATGAGATCTAGATATTAACGAGAATACTAGATCGGGGATTTCTCCAAGTGAATGGAGAGGAGTTGATGCGCTTGATTCGTGATGACGGTGTAGGTTGTCTCCTCCTTCAATTCCCCCAGAGATCGAAGCCTTCGGGTGGTTGAAGTAGGAGATCTAGAGAGAGAGAGAGCACTTGCAACAGGTCTGGCAATTTTCGAGTGAATCAAGAAGTCGGAACGGAAGGGATGAAGGGGCTTTTATACCATCTGCACCCACTGAGCCATTGGAGCCATTTGGGGCCGGATTATCCAGCCTAAGTGGGGGACGGATTATCCGGCCTGGGGAAAACTCCGCCCCAGACTCGGATTATCCGACACAAAAACTGCCCCCACACAGAACGATGCGCCGAGCCTGCCCTTGATCGTCTCCTGGGGGCCGGATTATCTGGCCCCTTGCGAGGACCGGATTATCCAGTCAGGGAAGGAAAAACCGCCCCTGATCGGATTTTCTGGGAGATAATCCGAAACCAGACAGAGTGTCACGCCTTGGCAGCCTTTGATCATCTTCTGGGGACCGGATTATCCGTTCAGGGGAAGAAAATCCGCCCCTGTTCGGATTTTGCGGGAGAAAAACCGACCCCCGACAGAGTGACGCACCAAGCCAGCCTTTGCCAAATGAGTTAGGCCGGATTATCCGGCCCTTGATGGGGGCGGATAATCCGCCCCCCCAAACACAAAAACATTCCCTACACACTTAGCACACATGAGAAAACTCCACGGTATTGTTATCTAACACACAAAACACAGGGAACCATGAAATGTTCTTTCAATAGTGAAAGGGAAATGGACGTTGCCTAGAGTGGGGGTGAATAATCATTTTAAAATTATTATGGTTTAGGCTCTAATTAATGCGGAATAAAACTTAACGTTTAATTTATCAAGCCAAAACCTATATTCACTAGGTTCACTAAGTGCAGGAACAACCTATTCTAAGCAAGACGAGCAACAAGGTGATATCAAGATAAAATACTTCAAGCAGGATGGCTGTCACAATGTAAATTGCATAAGTAAAGGACTCGGTTGAGAGATAACCGATGGACGTGGAGACGATGATTTGTTTCCCGAAGTTCACTTCCAAATAATCTACGTCTCTGTTGGAGAGGTGCGATGGCGCAATGTACTTAGAACACCACAAATGGCTCACCTTGAGGTGTGGTGGCTCGATTCTCACCCAACTACACACAAGGCCTCACCCCAAGACACGAAGGCACACAACACACCAACGCCACAAAAGCCTCACCCTATTCTCCCATGAGCTCGCCACAAAGGCCTACTCACGTTCCACTATGGGACACTTGAGGTCGGTCAATGAACCCGTACAGGGCTTGGGGCAATCTCCACAACTCAATTGGAGGGCTCCCAAGAAACGCCAAAAAGGATCCACAAGGCCATAATAAGACACAAGCTTGAGGAATCTCCACAACTCAATTGGAGGCCTCAAGAACACACCACAACTCCACACAACCGTCTAGGGTTCCAAGAACCCAAGAGAAACAAGCCCAAGAGCTTGAACTCGCCGAATCTCTGAGGAGAACTCAAACCTATGCACCAAAGAAAGAGGCAAGTCCTTCTCTCTCAAATTCCACCAAAGCTACAAAATCTATTGGAGGAATAAGAGAGGAAGAACAAAAGAGGAGAACACAAAACTCTCCAAGATCTAGATCCCAAAGATTCCTTCACAAAGAAGGGATTTGTTTTGGTGGGGGTTGTATATCTAGATCTCCTCTCTCAAATCCCTCAAAAAGATGCAAGAATCATGGGAGGGAGAAGGGGAGAAGGCAAGCTTTTGATGGTCGACAATGGAGGAGAGAGAGTGGAAGAGCTAGCAAAAATGACCTCCAAAGTTGGGGAAATATTGGGGAAGAGGGGGCCCTTAAATATGGCAAGCGAAATTTGCCTGTTTGGGCTAGATTCGCGCCCCACCGGAACTACCGGTGCCCCATCGGTACTTGATGTCTACACACTTCTATTCTTTTAGATAGTTGTTGGGCATCCAAGTGCAGAGGTTTGTAGAACAGCAGCAAGTTTCCCTTAAGTAAATCACCCAAGGTTTATCGAACTCAGGGAGGAAGTGGTCAAAGGTATCCCCTCTCAAGCAACCCTGCAATCAAGATACAAGAATTCTCTTGTGTCCCCAACACACCCAATACACTTGTTAGGTGTATAGGTGCACTAGTTCGGCGAAGAGATAGTAAAATACAAGTGTTATGCATATAAGACAACGGTGCTAGAAAATAGCTTGATGGCGTGGAAAAGACTAAAGGCAAACTGAAATAAAGATAGAAGCAAGCAAACATGTAACAGATCTAATTGCAAACGGTGTTTCAATGCTTAGAAACAAGTCCTAGGGATCATACTTTCACTAGTGAACACTCTCATATAAATATCTTCTCTTTATGATACTACTCTTAACTACTCTCCGGTTGGACACTCTAATCCATGGTAGGGCTATAACAGCACACCTCAAAGTTCGCTTTCCCCATCTAGATAACCTCACACTATCACCTTGAGCACTAGATGGTTCCAACAAACACCACAATTTCATAGAAACATCCAACTCCAAATATAACTCATAACAAGTAATTGTAATCTCTAGCCTAAGTGCCACCATGGTGTGCACGCTGTCACTTTCACACACATGGGGAGAGCAGAGATCTATTAAAGCACTTGAGTAGCAAGGTAGATCTACTTGATTATAAAGCTCATGATCAAAATATGATCATGCATATATAGAGAGAGATGAACACATAGCTACCGGTAGAACCCTTAGCCTCCAGGAAGAACTACTCCCTCATCATCATGGGAATCAGCAATGGCGATGGAGATGGTGGTGGAGATCGATGGAGATGGCTCCGGGGGCTCTTCCCCGTCCCGGCAGGGTGCCGGAACAGAGACTTTCTAACCCCCGAATCTCCCCTTCGGTGGCGGCGGCGCTGCGGAACTTTTCATGACTAGAGGCTCTTCGATTTAGGGTTTCTGCATCGGAGGGATCTTATAGGCGAAAGGGCAAGGTCGGTGGAGGCCTGAGGGGCCCACACCACCGGATGGCGCAGCAAGGGGTGACCCACGCCACCATATTGTGTGGCCAGGCCCTGGCCCTCCTCCGTCTCGTCTTCTGGCTCCGTGTTCCCCTCGGTGAAATATTTACTTTGCCTTTTGTCCCATCCCATTCCGAGAATATTCATTTTCTAACTTTTCTAGAACCAAAAATAGCAGAAAACAGGCAACTGGCACTGTGGCATCTTGTTAATAGTCTAGTCCCAGAAAGTGTATATAAATACTCCAAAGTGTGGACAAAACATAAGAAAGTAGATATAAAACAAGCATGGAACATCAAAAATTATAGATACGTTTGCAACGTATCAACATCCCCAAGCTTAACTCCTGCTCGTCCTCGAGTAGGTAAGTGATAAAAAGAAAGAATAATTTTTGAGATGACATGCACCATCATAAACTTGATCAATGTATTTGTAAAACATAGATAGCTGGGATCATAGTACTTCAACATAGCATGAAAGATATAGTTCTAACAATAAGACATAGCAACTATGTTGTAACATGAAAATGCACAAACAAAAGATTCATGAATAACAATGCTTTGCAAGACGTTTGTTTGTTTCACATAAAGAAAGCATAGCATAGTGGCATTCAGCTTGTCCCTCATAGTGTAGCAAAACATAAATGCATAGGACACCTTCAAAGTTTATAAGGGTGACTAGATACAAATAGTTTAAGAACAAGCAATATCAACATAATGAATCAATCAATAAGTTTTGGGACAATGCACATTAAACTAAGAATGACAACTATGCTCTCTTAATTAGTGCCTAAGAATAGAAGGTGGAGACTCAATATAAAAGTGGAAGAAAGGCCTTCACGGAAGGAAGCAGGGATTCAAGTCTCATAAAGAGCTTCCAAAAATTATGGTACTTATTAGCTTTCAGCTCTCATTGCCCGTATCATAAGCATCTTGAAGTGATTAAAGTGAACAAACTATGGAGTATATGCTTGACAAAGTATAAGTTGGAAATCTCATGTCCCTTGAATACGAGGGCCGCTCCTCATGTTACTCAAGTTTAGTTACCGGTAAGTTCTTGTCATAGTAAGTACATGTGTATCATAGAGAACCGCCAACGGGGTACCCCTTGCCCGATGATACAGAAGAATCCCCATATCAAAATGACAAGGCAAGCAGACAACGAGCATCTCATTAATCTTCTTATTTACCATGGAAAATGGTGCTTTTTTCTCTCTTTCCTCTTTTCTCATATCTCTTTTTTTCTTTTTCTCTTTTTCTCAATATCTATCTCTTTTTTATAAGAAGAATGCTTCATAGACAGCTCATTATGGTTACGCTGCAGGTTTCCACCATGACGGCATGGATTAGACCAGCGGCCCAGGCGTTTCTCTAACACACATACATAACTCCATGGACTTACAAGCTCCCCTTTTATTTCACACTGACGACATCCATAGACAAAAGAGCATGATATCAACTAGGTACAAAGTACAAGTGCAATGTTGAAAGCGTTCCCCATGACAACATGGTTCTGCTAATCCCCAACATATAAGTGCAAGCATATACAACATAGACGACACAATGGTTCAAATGTATTAAGGGCAAGAAAAGTAAAGTGTGCCATCAAGTTCGTGAGAGCTTTAATCACTAGTTTTCTCATAACAAGTTTAATTCAGAAAGTAGATAAAAACATGAATATACTTGGAATAGCAAAATGCTAATAGGTAGGTATGGTGGACTCTTTGGAATAACTTGGTTTTATTTGGAGTTGGATGCATGAGTGGAACTCACACTTGGTTATGGAGGCTAGCAAAAGACTGGGAGCGACCAACTAAGAGAGCAATAATGGCCATAATAATGCAAAGCGACAAAACATGATTAATTATAGCATAAAGTGGTACCACAAGTCAAAAACAAAGGGATCATAAAGGCTATGGTGACTTGGGATAGTCATAACATGGTGTGATCATGCGCCAAGTCAACCCAAATAAAGCATTAAATGAGAATACTACCATACTATGCTTTAATATGCTAAAACAACGCATGATTCTTCCAAGGCACATTAAGCAATCTCAATTATTTGTAACATGTCATGCTACAGCAAAAATCACTAAGCATAAAGCCAAAACAATATCAAGCATGACATGACAAAGCATAGGCCATAGTCAAAAACAAGCTCCTTTTTACCACTTAAGCATGAACTTTTCCTACTCTTTTCCAATCCAAACCAATCTTATTTGAAAACTAATGTATGAATGAGGGGGTCCAACCAATTTATTCAAGAAAACTAAGCAATCCAAGCAAAGAAAACTAAAAACAAAAACGAAGACGCTCCAAGAACAACACAACTGTGCATGAAACAATAAAAATGAAGTGTTTGGAAGAAACTTGGGATTTTTATTGATGAAGAAGGCATCCCCAAGCTTTGATGCTTGTACTTCTTGAACATTTCTTGGGGTGACACGCGTGGCATGCCCAAGCTTGAGCTTTAGTTCATTCTTCATCTCATTACATCATTCTCTCCATACACCTGAAATTTTTCCTTCATACAAAACTTCACACAATCTTTATTAGCAACATTAGTGCACTCAAGATAATAAGTCTTTGGGTTCAGTTTCAACTCCAATAAAACTTCCATTAAAACACAAGCTACTGTAGCACTTCCCTCAAAAATCTCAATTCCCCAAAAGAACTCAAAAAGGAATGAACAAGAAGCAAATGAAAATAATGGCAGAAATCTATCAAAACAGACCAGCAGGTAAAATCCAATTTTTTCTAAGACTTTCTCTTCCTCAAATCGAAAAGTGTTGAACTAACGAAAGTTACATAACAACCTGGGGTAGAAGCACAAAACTTAACGCCTCAAAACGACGTACAGAGATTTTACACGAATTTTTACAGTGAAGCACAAAAATCTATTTCGGGACAGCAACTTTCCCAAGCATTACTTCTCTCTCATTAGAGGTTACTCTTTGCACAAAAAGCAAATAAAAAGGATAAGGAGCGGTTATTATAGAGGTAATAACTTCCAAGACTCAACTAAAACTTTTGGGTTATCTCCCAATAAGTACTTTTCTTTAACGCCTTTAAGTTAGGCATGATAGTTTGAGAAGATGCTCACATAAGAAATATGAATTGAAGTAAAAGAGATCATCAAGAAGCAAATTCAAAGCATATTTAAGTCTAACCCACGTCCTATGCATAGGAATTTTGTAAAGAAACAAGTCATGAAACCACAAAGAAACAAGCATAGGAAAGCAAAACAAGTGCAACTTCAAAATTTCAACATAAAGAGGGGAAACTTAATATTGTTGAGATACATAAAACCATGTTTCCCTCTCTCATAATAACTTTCAGTAGCATCATGAATAAAATTAACAATATAACTATCACATAAAACATTCTTATCATGAGCGACATGCATAAAATAATTATTACTCCATATAATCATAGTCATTCTTATTAATCGTAGTGGGAGCAAATTCAACAAAATAGCTATCATTATTATTCTCATCACCATAATCATCAAATATAGGAGGCATATTGTAATCATAATTAATTTTCTTCTCAATAGTAGGTGCACTGAAAATATCATACTCATCATTGTAATCATCATATATTGGAGGCATAGTATCATCAAAGTAAATTTTCTCCTCCGTGCTTGGGGGACTAAAAATATCATGCTCATCAAAACCATCTTCCCTAAGCTTAGACTTTTCCATAGCATTAGCAATAATGGTGTTCAAAGAATTCATACTAATAACATTGCTATTAGAATGCAAATAAAGTTCCATAGGTTTTTTAATTTTCTCTTCAAACACTTCATGTCCTAACTCAAGATAAATACGGTAAAGCTCTCTAATTTTTTTGTTGTTTTCCATTAAGCCTAACTAGTGAAAATAAAAACAAGAAAAAAATAGACAAAATTGCAGAATCTAAAGGAAATAACTTCAAGCACTCACACCGGAGGATGTGAGTACCTTTCTATACCTCCTCGGCTTGGCAATGAGAAAATAGCTTGATGTCTACGCACTTCTATTCTTGTAGACAGTTGTTGGGCCTCCAAGTGCAGATGTTTGTAGAATAGCAGCAAGTTTCCCTTAAGTGGATCACCCAAGGTTTATCGAACTCAGGGAGGAAGTGGTCAAAGGTATCTCCTCTCAAGCAACCCTACAATCAAGATAAAAGAAGTCTCTTGTGTCTCCAACATACCCAATACACTTGTCAGGTTTATAGGTGCACTAGTTCGGCGAAGAGATAGTAAAATACAAGTGTTATGGATATAAGACAACGGTGCCAGAAAATAGCTTGATGGCGTGGAAAAGACTAAAGGCAAACTGAAATAAAGATAGAAGCAAGCAAACATGTAACAGATTTAATTGCAAATGGTGTTTCAATGCTTAGAAACAAGGCCTAGGGATCATACTTTCACTAGTGAACACTCTCATATAAATATCTTCTCTTTATGATACTACTCTTAACTACTCTCCGGTTGGACACTCTAATCCATGCTAGGGCTATAACAGCACACCTCAAAGTTCGCTTTCCCCATCTAGATAACCCCACACTATCACCTTAAGCACTAGATGGTTCCAACAAACACCACAATTTCATAGAAACATCTAGCTCCAAATATAACTCATAACAAGTAATTGTAATCTCTAGCCTAAGTGCCACCATGGTGTGCATGCTGTCACTGTCGCACAAAAGGGGAGAGCAGAGATCTATTAAAGCACTTGAGTAGCAATGTAGATCTACTTGATTACAAAGCTCATGATCAAAATATGATCATGCATAGAGAGAGAGATGAACACATAGCTATCGGTCGAACCCTTAGCCTCGAGGAAGAACTACTCCCTCATCATCATGGGAATCAGAAATGGGGATGGAGATGGTGGTGGAGATCGATGGAGATGGCTCCGGGGGCACTTCCCTGTCCCGGCAGGGTGCCGAAACAGAGACTTTTATCCCCCGAATCTCCCCTTCGGTGGCGGCGGTGCTGCGGAACTTTTCGTGGCTGGAGGCTCTTCGATTTAGGGTTTCTGCATCGGAGGGATCTTATAGGTGAAAGGGAAAATAGAAACACAAGTTACTGAACAAAAATAGTTTTCATCGGAACTTTGGGCAGAACTTGGGCCAGTACTACCGCTCAAGCAAAAATGTTGGACAACATTGCACGAAAACATTAATAACTTTTGACTACGGACTCTGATTTCGATGATCTTGGGATCGTTTTGAAGAGAACAACAAGCTATACAAGATTATGGAAAGAAACATCATAGTACCACATGGGAGTATAAAAATAAAATGGAGAAAGGTATGACCTCTCAGAAGCGATGAACAGGTAAAATCTCCAAAACCCAAAACACAAGAAGTTGAGCTTGGAAACTCCAATTGGGATGAAACCAATTTTGTTGGAAAGATAATAAAGAGTAGAATACAAAAAAGGTGAAATATTGGGTATCACCAAGGGAGAAAATATCATGAATATATATGTTAGACATCTCCCAAGGTGTGGAGCCAGAAAACCCGCAAGATCAAAAATGCAATAGGATATGCAAGGGAAATCCGTTTTTGATGAACTAGAGCTTGTTATGAAGATAACCACAAGCTCTAGATCCTAACATGGACAAGAACCAAACAACAACCAAGAATATGATGCTATGTATGCAAAGGTTTGAGCTCTCTCTGAAAGATATGATCGAGTTACTCACTCGAGAGCCCCTCTTGATAGTACGACTATCTATCCTAAACTCGGTCTCCCAACACTACAAGAGACTGGTAAAATAGAAAGCCTATCAAGATCATACATTTGCTTTGAGAATTCCACTTGAGATTGATGTAGACCGTCTTGTACTTCTCAAGATGGATCACCGTTCTTGCTTGCTCTTGCTTGATGAAGACTTGAGAAATGCTCCCCCATACTCCATGGGGAAACCTCCTCTTTAAACTTGTCTTCATCACACCATGATCGCCGAGGATGGCAAGCTCCAAGCATGAGATATTCTAGAGATGGTGCATCTTGAGCTTGCACTTCATTTCTTGATGATCTCTTGAAGATGGCCATAAGGAACTCCATCTTCTTCATCATCTTCTTCTTCAAGACATACTTGATCTTCCTCTTCTTCTTCTTCAACGAGATTCCAATAGGCACAAAGCCCTTGGAAATTTCTTCTTCTTTTTCAACCTTGAGACCAACACATGGTCCAAGCGATGCCAATGGACAAACCTACAAGTGAAACTCAATTTACACATTAGTCCATAGAGATTGTCATTAATTACCAAAACCACACATGGGGGCATACATGCCCTTTCAGTCTCCCCCATTTTGGTAATTGATGACAATCCCTTTGAGAGGGTTTCAATATGGAATTTAATGAACAAAACGGTTGCCCCAACATCAAGTACTAAACAAGTATGTGATGTTGGTACAACCACAATATATAGAGAAAACTCCCCCATAATCTATGCATGTGTGATGAACTTGAATTTCATTGCATAGATTGCCAACCATTATCGGTGGTTAAGTTTCCTCTATATATTCAACTTGCAAAGCAACAACAAAGATGCAAAATCATGAGCGGCAAATGCTTAAGAAGACACTCGAAGCAAAGGCCATCTTCCCTTAAACCCTCCAAAACTTCTCCCCCATTGGCTTCGATAGCCAAAATGGGTGAAAAGTTCTAGACGACCAATATAGTGATAATTCCTTCAAAGGTGTGCATATGCACATATCCAATGATGAATACTTAGGAGGAAGTAACACTATATTGAGGACCCAAAGATTGCAAGAAGAAAGGGAAAAAGAAATACACTTCAACAAATGAAGCGAGCAAACAAAACATCCAAGAGAACCAAATGAAAACAACAAATGTTACCAAATGAAAATAACAAGATATTATGATATGAGCAAATGAGTGTTTAAATGAAATAGGGAAGCTCCCCAATCTTGGTGCACACATTATAATCATTGAATTGGAATATATCATGCACAAATATGGAATCCTCACTCCCCCATAAACATTTAAAACACAAAAGATGAGAAATAATGCAAATGAGCATTCTTAAATGAATTAAAGAAGCTCCCTAAGGATTATGCACTAATTATAATAATTGTATTTCGAAACAAAGTGCACAATCATGGAATCCTCACTCTTGCAAATTCATTTAACAATACTAGGCAAGAGAGATCAAAAAATGAGTGCCCGAATATGCAAATAAATGAGATAAGCACTCATAGGCAAATAAATTTGGAAGCCACCGAAGAGTCAAAATGAAATAAAAGGTGGTATCCAAGGAAAAACAAAAACAACCAAAGATTTATCTTCTCTTGTGTGTATAATTTTCTAGGTGGGAAATATCACAAAGACATATGTCCAAAAAAAAACAAGCACACACAAAATAGATACTCAATAAAGCACATGGAAAAACAAAAGGAAGTCATAGAATATACCAATAAGAATTTTTGCTTGAAAGCATGGACAAAGGCTCAAATATATCTTATTGTACATCAATGAACTTCAACCACCAACACACTACATACATTGCAACTATTACTAAGGGAAAAAGGGAATAGTTGGAATATATGGAGAAAGGCAACAAGTATCACAAATAGAAATCAACTTTACAAAATGCTCAGTATTGCACATGAGAGAAATTGAGGAAAATATAAGCAACATGATTGCTAGATTGACATATTTGGGGTTAGTGAATCATGAGAATGATTTTGTATAATCCCCATTATATGCAATCATCTCAACATACTCACATTTGAATAGATAGAACTCGAAAAAGCAAAGCAACAACCACAATATTTGCAAGTACACAAGTTCATAACAACAAACAACCTACAAAAGGTTGGAAACGATATATGTATGCATGAGAGAGATACTTGTTACCGAGATATAATTGGTAGGGTGTAGAGGATATGAATTTGTTGATCATCCTAGCTTGCCTCCGATTGGCATGTAGGCACCACTTCTTACCAATTGATAAGACAAACATCCAATATATATCTACAATGTACCTAAAACAAAATTAAGTACACTATGGTCCAGAAACAAATTGGGTCCTAAGAAGTTAGTGCAACTACAATACATAGGAGACCCTCCACATAAATATGTGCATATTGATATGAAATTGAATTTCATGCACATCTTAGCCGATAGGATTTGGTGGAGAAACCCCTATATATTGGATCAAGAAATCAAGCATGCCATAATATAAAACATGTAGTAAATATGCATGCACAAGACTTTCAAGAACCAAAAAGGAGATACAATTTGAACAAAAACAACAAGTAAACCGATAAGTTGCACACAAGAGTGTGACACAATAAAAGGGTGTCCAAATTGCATCAAAGAGCCAAATCAACACATGAAAGAACACAAATTCAACACATGAATAAGGCAAAAGCCAATGAGCAAAAGATAGACAAAAACACCAATGCTCAAGGATTTATCTCATCCTAAAGGATTAAACGAGTAATAAAGAATGAGACAAAACCAACTCCAAAAAGAGAAAGGTTCAAACACATAAACCAAACTATCTACACTTTTCATGATGGCACAAAGTACCAAAATAAAAGATCAAATTTCCAAGCTCAAAAGGGAGTGTTCTAAATAATATAGGAGAGCTCCCCCATGAATGGTGCATTATGTAGAATTTTGCTTTTGAATGCAAAATGCACACAAATGAGATCATCACTACTAGATACATTAAATAAAACACAAATAATACCAATAAACTAAAATGATCCACAAGAGGCAAGGAAGACATGGGATAAAAAGAAAAAATATTCATGGCCAAAGATAGGACAAAGAAAAGCAAAGGTTAAAGTGAACATGATCAATAAATTCTACCATATACGGAGTACCACCTGTCCAATGACAAGAATTATGGGGAAATATTTCCCAAGGTAGTTTGCAAGGAAATCATGATCATGTTCATAACAAGAAGCATATGGCAAAATATAAAAATTAAGCATTATGCTTAGATGGAGATTTCTTGATAGCTCCAAATTGTCACATAATCATTGAATATTGGAGTAACTTGAAGAAAATGGTTTACATGGAGGATATGGGGGTCCAAATATGAGGAAACACATATCTATAAAAGTTCTCACAAACAAGATCCAAAAGGTGAGCAATAAAAGCAATCCAAAGGAATTGGAACTTGTTTGAGCTAAATGTGGCGCATAGGAGCTAGATAATTTTTAATATCAATTCTATGTGGCACTACCTCAACTATCCAAAAAATTTAGGTTTGTAATATGCACAAAGCATATGAATCCCCCATAATGTGATAAACTAAGAACTCTCAACAAGAGGTAAAAACATCCAAATAGAGATTATTAATGGACATTATGTAACTTAAATTTCTCATGAGAAAGACATAACACATAGAGATCGACTAGATAAACTTGCAAAATACATACTAAGTGGTATTCCTCATGTACACACATTTTCAGATTGTGGAATGCCCAAGCATAACACTCTACCAAAATGGGATAGTCCATTAATCTCTCCCAAGATCCCAAAAAGATACCAAAAAGATTCAACACAGGCTCCAAACCAAGAGACATAAATACATGGTGTGCCAACAAACATACACAAGTATACTCAATAACTCAAGATAAGTATGAGGGAAGCACAACATATACATACACATGAAAGGTCCACAACCACACATGCACAAGGGAGAAAGTAACTTTCAATGTAAAGGAGTTGAGCACATGTTACCGCAAGGAGGAACATTGAATATATGATAGAAGCATGATCATCCAAATGGCTTGACTTGACAAAAATAATTGATGAAGATCCCTCAATTCTTCATAATGTAGCCAAGCCTCCAATGCCCTCCACAAACACCTATTGTTCAAGTTTTAGCTTGTTGGTCCCCAACCAAGTTGAGTCCTAAGAAGTTAGTCACAATAGGCTTGGCCACCCAAATGGTTCTTTTCTTGACACCACGCTGGGTACCAACAAATTTGGCAAACACATTGCCCACCTCATCCTTACGAAGAGAATAAGCATCATCAATCAAGATAGGATGGGATGAGGAGTTAACCCATGGTGCATGAGGAAGAAAGGTGCCCCTTCTGGCGGCATATGTAGCAAGTTCTTCTCTTGCTATCTTTCTTATTAGAAGATGTCGCACCATGAAGAAGAACTTGAGGCAACTTGGGAAGAGGTCCACTTCTAGCTTGAGATGGAGCTTGAGGACGCTTCCTTTGTTGCTTCTAACCAAGAGACTTCTTCTTCAACGGGCAAGATCTCACATGGTGCCCTTCATCCTTGTACTTGAAGCACACAATGTTGGCCGGATTCGTCACTTGACCTTGGTTATTCTTCTTGTTGCCCTTGTGCTTCAACAAGTTGGTGGGCTTGTTCTTGATGTTGGAGTTGAATCCAAGCCCACTCTTGTCATTTGGGATCTTCGCACACCCAAGATGTTCTTTAGTGTGGTCTTCCCTTCATGACACATCTTCAAGTCATTCTTCAAAGATGACTTGAGCCTTGAGCTTCTTGTTTTTCTCTACATGGTTACCAATGATGAGTGCATATTTGCATCATGTTTTATATTATTATTTTGCGCTGTAGATGTAGGATCTTGGTATTTTATGGTGTTCGCGCACACATTTTATGTCTATTTTCACCGAGATCAGGACAAACGATGGATACAATGGACACAATTCTTGGAGCAATTGTATTGGGGAGAAAAGGAGCCAAAACCAACATAAAACGCTTATTTGGGAAATATCAATAACACCAGAAGAAACCAAAAAGTGGTAGATCGACTAGATAAACTTGCAAAATACATACTAAGTGGTATTCCTCATGTACACGCATTTTCGGATTGTGGAATGCCCAAGCATAACACTCCACCAAAATGGGATAGTCCACTAATCTCTCCCAAGAGCCCAAAAAGATACCAAAAGATTCAACACAGGCTCCAAACCAAGAGACATAAATACATGGTGTGCCAACAAACATACACAAGTATACTCAATAACTCAAGATAAGTATGAGGGAAGCACAACATATACATACACATGAAAGGTACACAACCACACATGCACAAGGGAGCAACTAACTTTCAATGTAAAGGAGTTGAGGACATGTTACCGCAAGGAGGAACATTGAATATATGATAGAAGCATTATTATCCAAATGGCTTGACTTGACAAAAATAATTGATGAAGATCCCTCAATTCTTCATAATGTAGCCAAGCCTCCAATGCCCTCCACAAACACCTATTGTTCAAGTTTTAGCTTGTTGGTCCCCAACCAAGTTGAGTCCTAAGAAGTTAGTCACAATAGGCTTGTCCATCCAAATGGTTCTTTTCTTGACACCACGTTGGGTACCAACAAATTTGGCAAACACATTGCCCACCTCATCCTGACAAAGAGAATAAGCATCATCAATCAAGATAGGATGGGATGATGAGTTAACCCATGGTGCATGAGGAAGAAAGGTGCCCCTTCTCGTGGCATATGTAGCAAGTTCTTCTCTTGTTATCTTTCTTATTAGGAGATGCCACACCATGAAGAAGAACTTGAGGCAACTTGGGAAGAGGTCCACTTCTAGCTTGAGATGGAGCTTGAGGATACTTCCTTTGTTTCTTCTAACCAAGAGACTTCTTCTTCAACGGGAAAGATCTCACATGGTGCCCTTCATCCTTGCACTTGAAGCACACAATGTTGGCCAGATTCGTCACTTGACCTTGGCCATTCTTCTTGTGGCCCTTGTGCTTCAACAAGTTGGTGGGCTTGTTCTTGATGTTGGAGTTGAATCCAAGCCCACTCTTGTCATTTGGGGATCTTCGCACACCCAAGATGTTCTTTAGTGTGGTCTTCCCTTCATGACACATCTTCAAGTAATTCTTCAAAGATGACTTGATCCTTGAGCTTCTTGTTTTTATCTACATGGTTACCAATGATGAGTGCATATTTGCATCATGTTTTATATTATTATTTTGCACTGTAGATGTAGGATCTTGGTATTTTATGGTGTTCGCGCACACATTTTATGTCTATTTTCACAGGGATCAGGACAGACGATGGATACAATGGACACAATTCTTGGAGCAGTTGTATTGGGGAGAAAAGGAGCCAAAAACAACGTAAATCGCTTATTTGGAAAATATCAATAACACCAGAAGAAACTCAAAGAAATCAAAATATAAAGACAGTTTAACGACCAACTATACAACAGGAATAAATTTTTCGGCCGTATAGTTCCCGCCGTCTAGTTCGCGCCGCCACCGCCTTCTCAAATAGTTTCACCCCGTGCAACTGGATCAGGGAGAAGACATACAGAACAACCAAAAATCATTGAAACCTCACCTCCGAAAGGCATCTGGAGGGGGAACTCATCCACCGGGGATCCATCTTCTCCTTGCGCAGATCCGGGAGGTTAAGGCATCGATCTTCATCATCAAGCGCTGCATCACCACCATCTCCATACATCCCATCTACATCTTGTCTAGATCTTGTTGTAATTCCCGTACTCGTTGTGGATTTATACAAGTACTATTCATCTATGATAGACTCCATTGTTATTTCCATGATGTTGATTGCCTCCATTTCTGAGTAGATCATTAGTTCTTGGGGAGATGGAGAAACCCTAGTATGAGACTGAAATAATATAAAGTTTATTATGATATTCATCGTTGTGACCATGTGTTAGATTGTCTTCATCTTGATATTGAGAGAAGTCGACCTCTCAATATTTGCTACAAACGATCTGTGCACTTGCAGTCATCAAGCTATTTTCTAGCGCTGTTGCCGGGGAGCTAAGCATTGTAGGTCTTTTAGTTTTTTCTTATTTATTTTTGTCTTGCTAAGTTTTGTTTTCAGTTACAGGTTTCCACCAACATGATGGAGTTTGAGCATATGGCTAGTGCTAACCCACTCAACCACTTTGGGAAGCCTTATGATATTAGTAAAAGAGACAACTCCAACAAGAAGACAAGGAGGTTTGAAATAAATCCTCTACTACTTGGTATTCTACACAAGAAGCAATTTACTGGAGATGAAGAAGATCTTGATCCATATGAGCATATTGCATGCTTCAAAGATATATGTGGCACTTTCCAATTAACGGGGTATACTGCTAATGAGGTAAGGGTTAAACTTTTTAGTCAGACTTTGACTAGTACAGCTCTCTCATGGTATAGATCTCTACCCCGAGAAGCCACTACTACTTGGGATAATTTAGCCAGTGAGTTCCTAGCAAAATATTATCCATTATCAAAATCTTTTGGAATCAGGCGTCTTATACTGACTTGGAGGAACCGTCCTAATGAAAGAGTAGTAAGATCTTATATCAGATTTAAAGATTTACTTCATCTATGTCCTCATCATGATTTTCCTGAATGGTATTTATTGCATATCTTTTATGGCGGTTTAATTGAACCTAATAAAATTGAGCTAGACTCTTTCGCGCAAGGAGCCTTTATGAATCTTCCTATAACTAAAGCTTGGGCTTTACTTAATAAAATTCGTGATCATAGAGTTTCATGTAATTTTGGTCTAGGAAGCGAATAAGGTGTAGAAATAGATTATGATTGTATTCATGACTATAAAAAAAGGGCCATGTTAAATAATTATCTAAAGAACTTTATTTGGATTCAGATCTTGTGTTGCAAGTTGTTAAAGCTTTTACAGAACACGTAAAAGCTCCAAAAGAGGATTTGGTCAAGTATGATCCACCACCCAAACCTGAGAAGAAAAGAGAAGTTAAAGCAACACCGGCCTCCCTAGAACCAATAGACGAGATACCTTTCCCTAACACTGCAAAGAAGCATATTTTTGAATATGAACAGGTCAAAGCAGTACAGGAGAAGAAGTAAGAGCAAAATGTGCCAGAAGTTGAGGAACATCTGGAAGAAACCAAAGATGAAGAGGTAACCAAGGAAGCAATTATGGCTATGTGTGCACATTGTAACATAGTTGAACTTGATGAAGAGACTTCCGTATTGGTTGAAGGTAAAACAAAGGTAAAAGATGTGGGTAAGCCTATTCTTCCCTACATATTTAAGGAAACCTTGCACTATGGTTTATGTGATCTTGGCACCGAAGTTAATGTTATATCTTATGATTTCTATTTAGAAATAAAAGAAGAAATAGAACCGGCTACAATTGAAAATACTGATATGACAATCATGTTAGCCAATAAAACTCTTAGAATTCCTATGGGAGTAGTTGAAGATGCAACTGTCACAATTGGCAATAAAAAATTTCCTATCGATTTTGTAGTTGTTGATATGCCAACTGACACTCTTTACCCAATTATATTTGGAAGAAACTTTTTGAGTGATATAGGTCCTAATGTTGATTTCAAAAAGGAGATTGTTTCTCTTAAGCTTGGGAGAGCAGAAAAGGAATTCCACTTTTCCAAATTTAAAGACAAACCTCCACAAATACAAGAAGAGGAGAAAGAGAAACCTATTGAGGAAATGGCAGCTCTTCTTTAGTGATCGAGGAGAAGAAATAAATGAAGACTCAAATTATGAAGAAATTGTTATGAAGGACAAGTCCCTAGAAGAACTAGAAGATGAATTCGATTCACTTCTCATTATGGGACCTCCAACTAACGAGGCTTTCGAAGAGCCAGAAAGAGAGAGGGGAGGAGGAACTACCACCCCCAGAGTTGAAGACTCTACCAGATAATCTTAAATACAGATTTTTAGATGATACAAATAAATTCCCTATTATTATTAGTGCTAAAATTTCAGGGGATGAAGAAGAAGAACTCATGAAAATACTTAAGGAGCATCGCAAGGCCTTTGGGTACTCAATGGATGATTTAAAGGGCATTAGTACCATGATAACCGTTCATCAAATATTCATGGAGGAAGGTGCTAAACCAGTTGCAGAATTTAATAGACGGCTGAAGCCCGAAATGAAGGAAGTGGTAAGAAAATAAATAGTACGCCTAGTGGACGCGGGTATAATCTATCATGTAAAAGAAAGTGAATGGGTAAGTCATGTTCATTGTGTCCCTAAGAAGGGCGGTTTTACTATTGTTCCTAATGAAAACAATGAATTGATACATACTAGAACAATTTTTGGACATAGGATGTGTATAGATTTCAGGAAATTGAATAAAGAAACTAGGAAAGATCGCTACCCTTTACCGTTCATAGATCAAACTTTAGAGAGGTTGGCAAACCACACTCATTTTTGCTACTTGGACGGATACTCTGGTTTTTCTCAAATAGCTGTTCATCCTGATGACCAACTTAAAACAACTTTCATTAGTCCTTATGGTTTATACGCTTACCGTCATATGCCTTTTGGTTTATGTAATGCTCCAGCTACTTTTCAGAGATGCATGACTGCTATTTTCGCAGATTTTATAGAATTGATAATGGAAGTATTTATGGACGACTTTTCTTTCTATGTAACTTCATTTACTAGTTGTTTGGATAATCTCAGAAGAGTTTTGAAGTGTTGCGAAGAGACAAATCTCGTTCTAAACTGGGAGAAGTGCCATTTCATGGTCAAAGAAGGTATATTCCTTGGACATAAGGTATTAGGTAAGGGAATTGAAGTGGATAGAGCTAAGGTTGAGGCCATAGAGAGAATGCCACAACCTAGGGATATAAAAGGTATAAGAAGTTTCCTTGGTCATGTGGGTTTTTATAGAAGGTTCATTAGAAATTTCTTCTCTAGAATATCTAAACCTTTGACTAACCTTCTGCAAAAGGGAGTAAGATTTAAATTTGATGATAAATGTCTTGTAGCCTTTGATAAACTTAAATATGCTTTATCCCATGCTCCTACCATTAAACCACCTATCTGGGATATGACTTTTGACTTAATATGTGAAGCTAGTGATGATGCTGCAGGAGTAACTCTGGGACAACACATGGGTCGCAAATTTAATATTATACATCATGCTAGTAGAACTCTTAATAGTTCTCAAAGAATTATCCTAAGGAAGAAAGAGAACTTTTTGCTATATTTTTATCTTGCGATAAATTTCATTCTTATATTGTTGATGCAAAAGTAAGAGTTCATATGGATCGTGATGGTTTAATGGAACTCCTTGAGAGGAAAAATCATAAACCAAGACTGATCCGTCGGATCCTTTTACTTCAAGAATTTGACTTACAGATTATGCAGAGGCAAGAAATAAAGATGTTGGATGGAGTGTCCTTATTTGCCCAGCAAGACACTAATCTTATTGAGGGGAACTTTAGTCCTGGTGATTTTCGCATATGAGAATTATTAAATGAACTAAGGTCAATTTCTCCAAAAGAGAAGAAGTCTTTGTTGTTGGAGGAGCCTGTCATCCCCGACTAAGTAAATGGTAAGTGCAAGGTAAGTTTTCTTACTCAAATAAGTGATTTTTTTCACAGATTTTACTTCTGAATTTTTTGCCTTTGAATTCCTCGTGTTTTTCTGAAGTTTCTGAAGGTTTTTACCAACTATATGGGTGCAACTATACGACTTGAGAAAAATCTCTTGCCGTATAGTTAGTCGTTAAACCTTTTGTATCTTCTTTGCGAATTTCTTTTTGATGTCTGGATCTATACGGGTGCAGCTATACAGCGGGAATAAATATTCCGACCGTATAGTTGGTCGTTAAACTCTCAGACACTTTTCGATTTCTAATGTCTATATATACGGTCGCAACTATATGACCGGAATAAATATTTCGGCCGTATAGTTGGTCATTAAACTATCAGACATTTTCGTTTACTTTTTCGTTTTTCTGACACAAAAAAATTTCGGTATTGTCGGTTCCGAGTCGTAACTTAATCAATATAGACTCGAGATATTTGAAAATATCTGCCCGGAACAAACTATACGGCCGGAGCTATACGGTCTGCGCCCGTATAGTTGGTCGTTACGCGGCAGGACTCCTCCAAATCCGTGTTTTCTTTCCCTGTTTTGTTACGATTCTTTTCTTGGGTGATAATTTGGTGTTTCTCATGAGTTTTAACGACCTCTGACACCCCTTATATACTGCCATTGTCTCTCTCTCAAAACATAATCTCCAGAAACCAATCTACCTCTTATTCACACGTGAGAACAGAAGCCAAGGAGAAAGGTTCCTATGGAGATTGGGAGCAATAGTGAGCAAGGCAAGGAGATTAAGATCGTCCCTATGGAGTTCCTCGACACTGACAATGCACGCTGGAAGAGGGAGTTGAAGACCCTCGAGCAGAAGATTGAAGAGATGGACAAGGAGACGCCAGGGACACCCAAACATCTTTGGTTGTTGTGACTTTATCTTGATAAACTTGATGAAGATATTAATTAGACAACCGAACCAGGTTTTTTATGAGTCTTAAGGCGATACAAACCCTTTAGGATAACAATGAGCTCATTAAAGAACAAGTGAAAGTGCTGGAGAGGAATAATCTTTTCTACAAGCTGTGTGTTAAAGAATTAGAGGCTGTCAATCAATCCCTCCATCTAAGGCTGGCCTGTGAAGAGAAGATACCACGTGCCATGGCACCGCAGTGATCTACAATAATCATGGTATCAAATAATCGCAAGGGATTATTTGATCCTGCCTGGCTTGATTCCAAGCTTGGGGAGATCTTTAAGACCTTGTAATCTATCTTATAAGTTTTACATTACTATTTTAGTTATGCATTAGTTCAAATTAGAAATAAATTTTGCATCATTAAAATTCCCTCCATGAATAATCGATCCCTTTTATGAAATTCCCAGTTTATTATCATATATGAGCCTTATTGAGTTTGTGCTTGTCTTATTGGATACATGAATGGCTTGAGTATAATTTTACTTGCACTTGATGATAGCAATAGGAGTCTTCCACATCATTGGTATTAATGGGACATACAAAGATAATTTGGTCAATATGTTGTAAGTTTATGGTTTTATTTACAAATAAATATTATCTAATTAGTTAAGTTGAAAAAGAGACCTTGAATAAAGAAAAATAAAAGTGCTATCAAATTAGAATGAGAATAAAACGAGGTACAATATTCAAGCTATAAAGATTGCTTCATATACAATTGGAATTTGGTAATCGAGATCGTTAAAACTTTGAATTCCTACATGAAGTGGAATGTATGGCTAGCTCCTTTGCACATCACTTAAACAAAAGTGTGAGCATATATATAAAAAGAGAAGAAGAAAAGAAAGATGAAAAAAGTGAATGTGCAAAGCGCAAGTAGGCATACACCACTATATTGTAGTATGACAAAGAAGCGTAGTGAATATGTTAATCCAAAAACACTTGGGACTACCTCGCTAACTCATTCGGTCGAACTGAATACTTTTACATCATATTGAGAGTAGTCTTTTGTGAACTGTTAAATGCTAAGGTGTGGAACCTGCTAATATTATTTGGATGGTTCGAGTAAGGTACTATTCATGAACTTATTGCTATGTATCATATATGATAAACACATACTGCAATTGCCTCATTTATTTTATCGACTCAGCTTCATGAATATGAGGATCACATCCATTAAGCTAAACTTGCTCGGGACGAGCAAGAGTCTATGCTTGGGGAAGTTTATGAGTGCATATTTGCATCATGTTTTTTATTATTATTTTGCATTGTAGATATAGGATCTTGGTATTTTACAGCGTTCGTGCACACATTTTATGTCTATTTTCACTAGGATCAGGACAGATGATGGATACAATGGACACAATTCTTGGAGCGGTTGTATTAGGGAGAAAAGGAGCCAAAAACAACATAAATCGCTTATTTGGGAAATATCAATAACAACAGAAGAAAACCTGAAGCAATCAAAGTATACAGACGGTTTAACGACCAACTATAGTTGGTGCCGCCACCGCCTCCTCAAATAGTTTCACCCCGTGCAACTAGATTAGGGAGAGGACATACAGAACAACCAGAAATCGCTGAAACCTCACCTCCGGAAGGCATTGGGAGGGGGAACTCATCCATCGGGGATCCATCTTCGCCCTGCACAAATCCGGGAGGCTAAGGCATCGATCTTCATCATCAACCGCTGCATCACCACCATCACCGTCCATCCCATCTACACCTTGTCTAGATCTTGTTGTAATTCCCATACTCGTTGTGGATTTACACAAGTACTATTCATCTATGATAGATTCCATTGTTATTTCCATGATGTTGATTGCCTCCATGTCTGAGTAGATCATTAGTTCTTGGGGAGATGGAGAAACCCTAGTATGAGATTGAAATAATATAAAATTTATTATGATATTTATCGTTGTGACCATGTGTTAGATTGTGTTCATATTGATGTTGAGAGAAGTTGACCTCTCAATATTTGCCTCTTATATATGGGGACTTGATGGAGGGAACTACCTGTTGGTAGATGGAGGTGTGTTAGCACTTATAGTGACTATAAAGCTGTTGGCACCCCTTACGTATCAACTTGGGAACCGAGGAAACTCACGGAACACTATCCATGCCATGGGATAAGTCCTACGGGATTAAGTCCCTTAATAGCGCATTAAATCGATTGATATCGATTGCTGACTGCTGTGGCTATGAGGATGATGTGAGCAGTGCTTGCTGCCTATTTGTCCAAATACGGAGTTCCTCCCACACATACATAGTTGAGAATGTTCATGATAATAATCTTTACCTTAGCTCTTTATAATGCTAGTGGTGTATCCGCTACTCCCTGAGAACGCTTTTTTTCCTATTGCAGTTCCAAATCTCTTTTACATACGTGATACTTACTTTCTGTGTTTAGTTACTTTACTTTACTTATTGTTCTCTTATACCAAAAACCCCAAAACACCCTTTTACACAATACTCGCATTTATCTTGTTACTTATAACTTTATTTAGCATTTTTATTATAGTATTTAACTCAAGATTTATTGGACTTTAGACTCCTGCTCCCTATGGGATCGATATATTTATTTCAAAACTAGCTACAAACGATCTGTGCACTTGCAGTCATCAACCAACAAGAATACTAGAGGAAGTAGATGCTTCATTGTTAGAGCAACAAGGCAAGGAATGTAATTCATCACAAGATGTAGCAATAGCATGAGTGGATGAATTACAAGGACTAGCACATGGCAATATGACATTTGGAGTAAATATCATGCTAGTGTCCACATGAGGCTCACTAGATGTTACCTTTGACACAATAGCCTCATGATCCAACTTTAGACGACCATGGGAAACTAGAAGGTCCTCATGCGAGCTTGAGATCTTATCATGATTTTCTTCCAATTTCCAGAGTTGCTAGCTAGAAAAACAAGTTGAGCCTTTATCTCAATATTCTCCTTCAAAATAGATGCTTCACAAGAAGTAGAGTTAGTAGCACAAGCATCACCAATGGTAGTAAGAGGTGAGGGAAACTTGGCAAGCTCTTTAGAGTATGCAGCTTCACTACAAGAAATGTGTTATTCTATGACCTTCTGATAGTGACCGTGGACAAAATCGTCATAGAGTTATGACGATTTTACCATAGATGGTCGTAAGCCATTCGAGAGGATCAAAACCTTAGAAAGTTACGACGATTTTGCTCAGAAATGTCACAATTTCATTATCTCAAATCGTCATAACCCTACGGATATAGCCTACGATGTTATTTGTGGCTCACTATGATGATTTAGAATCGTCGTAGCATCCAAATATGGATAAGTTAAAATTGGTAGTTGGCCATGTCAGCAATTTCGTCTATGTGTTGTGTCTATGTGTCAGTTTTTGTCTACGTATCATATCCATGTGTCAATATCTACTTATGTGGCACTGTTTGAATTTATCAGCACCCATATTTACCCAAACGGGCACGGACACACCAAGCAACGTCAGGCCGACCAATTTCCGCAAAAAATAGGCGTGCATGTGGCCGCGGGGGTTCGAACCCGAGACCTTCTCACCCCTCCGAGCCGCGCTAACCACTACACCAACTGATTCTTTGTGTTCTAGTACTACAACCGCCTCTATAACTACATTTATTTGTTGGGTCTGGGCTCTCGGTAGGACTGGGCCTTTATGGGAAGCGGGCTGCAACAAATTTGGTTTGGGCCGGCCTTGAGCTTATGTGAGGTAGTTTAGGTCTAGGCCAACTCGGTTGGTCCGGTTAGGATAGTATTTTTTTCTCCTTCTTTTCTTTTTTCTTTTTTCCGTTTTCTTAATTCTTTTGTATCTTTTTATAAGAAGTCCAAAAGAATTGATTTTTGTCTATAAGTTTTTATAAAATTTAGTATATCATCTTAGGGTGTTAATTTGCAATACTTTGTTTTTTTACAAGTAGTGGATTTACTAATCCCACATTAGTCCATAGTAGGGATAATATCATAATTTGAAATGTGATTTTGAAATTATGGTTTTGGCTTCAAAATTGTGGGTGAGTGCAATGGATCTCTGAAGAAACGTCATATTGTGAATCTAAAAATGATTTTTACAAAAAATCACAAGCATTAGATCATGTACCTATAGTTCAAACTGGACCTACTTCCTACCGATTGAGTAGGAATTTGTCATTTTCATGATGGCAGATGGAAAAGTTTAAGATACCCCGATTAGGACATTTTCCATATAAGGTGGTCTAGTATTTTTTTTAAATGGAATGATACCATTTTGAAACTTTCATTTGGTGGTCGCTTCACAAAACGCCCCGATTTTGGCACTCAGAAAATAGAAAATGGCTTTTCTGTGCGACGAAAAAGGAAAACTTCCTCCTGCAACATTATTCGCCATCCCAAGATGCACATGCATGCACAATATGGGCACATTATCACAAACTATGCCGCAATTCCAGCCATAACACTGGTTGTTTGGCTCAAAATCCATGAAACCCCGAACATGATAGGTCATTTCTAGGAAGGTTTTTTCGAGATACAATCAATTAACCAACTTTGGTATTTTTCCTTGAAACTATGTCACATAATATGACACCACGCGAAAGATTTACATTGTTCAGACCGTTTGAATTTCTTATGCCCGTTTCAAATTTTTCGTGTTTCAAACTATGGTCAAAACGGCAGGAATGAAGATAGGGGATGAGGCTCGCTAAAATTGCATTGGATCTCTGAAGAAACATCATATTGTGAGTCTAAAAATTATTTTTCCAAAAAATCATGAGCATTAGATCATGTACCTGTAGTTTAAATCGAACCCACTTCCTATTGATTCGGCAAACATTTGTCTTTTTCACCAGGGGTGGACGAAAAGGTTTTCGAATCCCCGATTGGGACATTGTTCATGTAAGGTGGTCTAGTATTTTTACAAAATAGGGTGGTAGCATTTTTTATTCACCGTTTGGTGTTTCTTCACAAAATGCCCCGATTTTGGCACTTCAAAAATAGAAAATGGCTTTTCCATGCGACGAAAAGGAAAACTTCCTCCTACAACATTGTTCGCTATCCCAAGATGCACATGCTTGCACAATATGATCACATTATCACAAACTATGTTGCGATTCTGGCCATAACAATTGTCGTTTGGCCTAAAAGCCATGAAACCTCGAACATGATAGGTCATTTCTGTGAAGGTTTTTTCGAGATGCAATCAATATACCAAGTTTGATATTTTTTTTGCAACTATAGCACATAAGATGACACCACGCGAAGGATTCACATTGTTCGGATCATTTTTGAATTTCTTATGCTTGTTTCCAAATTTTCGTGTTTCAAACTATGGTCAAAACGGCGGGAATGAAGATAGGGGATGAGGCTCGCTAAACTTGCATTGGATCTCTGAAGAAACATCATATTGTGAGTCTAAAAATTATTTTTCCAAAAAATCATGAGCATTAGATCATGTACCTGTAGTTTAAATCGGACCCACTTCCTATCGATTTGGCAGACATTTGTCTTTTTCACCAGGGGTAGACGGAAAGGTTTTCGAATCCCCGATTGGGACATTGTTTATGTAAGGTGGTCTAGTATTTTTAAAAAATAGGGTGGTAGCATTTTTTATTCACCGTTTGGTGTTGCTTCACAAAACACCCTGATTTTGGCACTTAAAAAATAGAAAATATCTTTTCCATGCGACGAAAAGGAAAACTTTCTCCTGCAACATTGTTCGCCATCCCATGATGCACATGCTTGCACAATATGGACACATTATCACAAACTATGTTGTGATTCTGGCTATAACATTGGTCGATTGGCCTAAAAGCCATGAAACCTCGAACATGATAGGTCATTTCTGTGAAGGTTTTTTCGAGATGCAATCAATATACCAAGTTTGGTATTTTTCTTTGCAACTATATCACATAAGATGAAACCACACGAAGGATTCACATTGTTCGGATCATTTTTGAATTTTTTATGCTTGTTTCCAAATTTCCGTGTTTCAAACTATGGTCAAAATGGCGGGAATGAAGATAGGGGATGAGGCTCGCTAAAATTGCATCGGATCTCTGAAGCAACATCATATTGTGAGTCTAAAAATTATTTTTTCAAAAAATCATGAGCATTAGATCATGTACCTGTAGTACAAACCGGACCCACTTCCTATCGATTCGATAGACATTTGTCTTTTTCACCAGGGGTGGAAAGAAAGTTTTTCGAATCCCTGATTAGGAAATTATTCAGGTAAGGTGGTATAGTATTTTTTTAAAATAGTGTGGTAGCATTTTTTTATTCACTGTTTGGTGTTGCTTCACAAAACGCCCCAATTTTAGCACTTAAAAAATCAAAAATGGCCTTTTCATGTGACGAAAAGGAAAACTTCCTCCTGCAACATTGTTCCCCATCCCAAAATGCACATGCGTGCACAATATGGGCACATTATCACAAACTATGTCACGATTCTGTCCATAACATTGGTCGTTTGGCCTGAAAGCCATGAAACCTCGAACATCACAGGTCATTTTAGTGAAATTTTATTCGAGATGCAATCAATATACTAAGTTTGGTATTTTTCCTTGCAACTATGTCACATAAGATGACACCACGTGAAGGATTCACATTGTTCGGATCATTTTTGAATTTCTTATGCCCTGTTTCAAAGTATGGTCAAAACGGCCGGTATGAAGATTCTTAGCCCGGGGCCGCGCCTCGCTAAACTTGCATTGGGTCTCTGATAAAATAGCATATTATGAGTCTAAAAAATGATTTTTAGATAATGTATCTGTAGTTCAAATCCGACCAACTTCGGACCAATTCGGTTGGAACTTGTTTTTTCACCAGGGGTGTACGGAAAAGTTTGAGATTTCCCGGTTAGGATATTGTCCATGTAAGGTGGTCTAGTGTTTAGAAAAAAGGATGGTGGTACAATTTTTATTTGGTCGTTGGTTCATAAAATACCCCTTTTTGACACTTCGCTGAGAAAAAACCTATGAGATCATTTGCAACCAATCAAATTACACCAAACCACCACCCACGGATTGTCAATCTCAGCCTAATCTGAACCGCTAAAGTACACATCCAACAGCCACCAATCTACCTCCCCCTCTACCATCCACCACATCCACCAACTCCCAGTCCCACCGCCACCACTCGTTCAAACCCTAGTCTCCTCGATCCCATTCTCCACTCCTCCCTATCTCCCACTCCACACGACAGAGGCAGCGGCGGCGGCCCAACAAAATAGGAGGAGATCCGGCCGCGTGACTGAAACTCGCTCCGACCAACCCATCAACCACCATAGCTCGAACTCTCTACGGCCTCTCGATCCGATTCGGCCGCGACCTACTGATTCGCGGCGGAACAAGCCACGGCTTCGTGGGTGCCGTGCGGAACGAGCCGCGGCGGAAGGAGCCGCAGTATTGCGAGATCCCTGCCTCCCTCCCCCGTAAGTGTGCTGCCGCCTCTGCTCTCGATGGAGGTACGCACGCCCCTCCCCTCACAACCACACTCGCTGCCCTTCCAGGCTAGTCCAGTTGCCCAACTGCCTCGCGCTGGCCCAACCCACCTTCCCGACAGATCATCATCCAGACTAGATGCCCTCTTCCCTCAGGCCCCATCTCGCCCTCTCCCCCCAGGCCCCATCACCTCCTGCTCAACCTCTTCTAACATGCTGCATCTATTGAAACAGGGACCTCGCGATTGGAATTTGAAGACGGCGACCTACTCTCTCAGTGAGAACATGAACGGCGACCTACTCTCTTCCTCATTGACGCCTGCGGGAGCACCGGCCGGACCTCTACACTGACAGGCAGCTGCTTCTGCACAGACTTCTACACCCACAATGATGCTGGAACAGAGCTTCTTCAACTACTGCATCATCACGAATTCAGGTTTCTACTCCCTGTCATCACGAACATTGCAAGGGTGTGGAGAGTTAGGGACTTAAATTGATAGTTAGGCCATATATAGGTTAGCTGATCTAGAAGGTGAAGATCTATAGTAGGTTGAACTGTCCTAAATTTCACATGGTTATTAGCTGCAGGGGTCCTGGCTGGGCTTTGTATGGGGACATTTACTTGCTCTGCAATTTATGTCTCACCGCTACACTGTATTTAGAGTATATAGTAGTACACTTCTTGCACTATTATTTATTCTTTGATAAATTATGTGTTTTCTGGTTCTATAGATTAACTAGATGCCTACTAATGGTTGTTATGATTAACTAGAGTTAATATATGCTTTCATTTCTTAGACATCTTGGGATAAACTTTCTGGCTATATATGTTGGTAGGTACTGGCCCTTATATTTTGGTAGAGTTGTTCTGTGGGAAATTACTATGTTGGTAGTTATGACATTCAACTCTAAATTAACATGTTGCTAGGATCATGATTTACCTAGGCTTAATCAAATCATTGCTCCATCTTTCAGTTATAATCACGATGCATTCCTGTAGATACATGTTTGATGCACCGGTTGCTTTTACTAAGTTCTATGCACTGCATCCTTCCCTGCAATCCTGCTACAATACATGTGCATCATTCCCTGCCTTCTCTCTTCTACACATTTTGTACCTAGTGCATTAAAGAAACTAAATCAAGAAATTTCAGTTCTGTAATAATCTATACCTTCCAAATTGCATGTTCTTCATAGTAATAATCTATACCTAGTTTTCTCATGTGTACTTCTTGATCAGATCTTCTCTGCGTTGGTCTTTCTCGAGCAGATATGGGCCTTATGCTTGATGCATGTTCCATGTGTTGCATATGGATATGCATGCATTTGTTAAGTTTTTTAGTTTTGCACATGCTGTGACCTCTAACTTTTGTTATACTATTTCGTTCATACATATGCACAGTTTCGTATTGCCTTCTGTCAATGTATCCGTTGATCTAGACTCGGTCCTTATTTTGTGGATGGATGTGCTGTTTTGCAGGTCTTTTGTGCCAAGGTATTTGAGATGGTGTTGTTGATGGTGCCTCCATAGCTATTTTATCTCGATAATATGGTTAATGACTTAGTGTAAGTTATGGTTGTGCCTACTGATCTTCGCTTGGTGGCCTCCATGGCTATTTTATCTCGATAATATGGTTAATGACTTAGTGTAAGTTATGGTTGTGCCTACTGATCTTCGCTTGGTGCATATTTTTATGTTCACGTACTGCTTCCCTGTTGTGATTTTCAATGCTATGTAAAGAATTGAATATGTAGCCTTTCATGAATTCATTGTATGATTCGATGAGAATTATATGGTACTTACATGTTTCTGTGCCTTTTTTGCTTGATAAGTATCAATAGTGGTAGCTCTCATGACACCTATAATTTTTTTGTCTCATAGTTCATAACAATGGTATAATATGTCTTACAACATTGATGTCCTGCTAGTACAAATTTGAAGCATGTATTCTGTTGGATTTTTGTACTTGCAAGCTTTTATGGAATTTAACTTACCACTGGTAATGTGTTGTTACTTATTTATCCAATTGATATCACCTATGCTTGTTTTTATCTGCTTGCCAGTTTGACGGAAATGCCATGTGAAGAAGTATTTTGGAAGTTCTTGGACAGTATCTATGTCAGCGACAAGGGCGTCATTAAGGAGTAGTGAATTTTTTCGTGTGTTTGGCTATCATTTGTGTCTCCATTTTGAATTTTCCTATCTACTTCTGGTGATCTGGCTGTGTCTTGTGTGATAGTGATCTATTGTAATGGAGTTATGCGATAGTTGAGTTCAAATGCTGGATTTTAGACAGTCTTGATGCTGTGTAAATTATATTATTGGTAATATTTCTTTTGTTTAAATTGTACATTGGAAATATTGATGACTTGGATTGGATATTTCTTTCTGATAGAATGGCCTCTGCTAGATCTAGAAAGGACCGTACAAAGCTAGGTGCCCAAATCTAAAACGGACCCTAAAAAGGCCATGGCCCCTAAATAGACGAACCTTACAAAGGCCATGGCCCAAAAAATCAAATGGACCTTAGAAAGGCAACGACCCAAAAAGAACAGCAACATAAATGACCTAGACCAAAAATAAAAGGCTGCATTTATTGAGCCCAGCCCATATAAGCGACCAAAATGAACCGGGCTGAATTCACACTATGACGATTTAATTTTGTCATAGTTTTGCCACGTAGGATCTGACTTGGCTAGGCTATATGGCTCGTGATGATATTGGATCGTCATAGACATTATGACGATCCAATATCGTCATAGTCGGTTAAGACGATTTTACCAAAAACGTCGTTATAGTTCATTTGCGACGCCCAACTTTCGACGATCTCAAAATCATCATAGAATCGTCATAAACGGACTACTATGACGATTCTGAGCCGAAAATGGAGTGTCATATATAGCCAGATTCCTTGTAGTGCTTTAAGTTACTCATGTGACTCGGTGAGTTTGATGAGCTCACCCTTGATGACCCTAGATCCATTGTTGATGTGCTCAAAATCCTCAAGGAGTTTAGCATAGGCAACTTCAAGCTCATCATTTTTAATTTGGAGGTCACTTGCCACCTCAAGATTTCTATCATGAGATTTCTTTACTCTAGATAACTCTAGAGCAAAGGTCTCCTCAAGGGATTCCTTGGTGATTTGTTCCTCTTCAAGAGCTTCATTTAGGTTTGCAATGTCATAATCATACTCACACTCAAGACTACTCATTTTGTAAATTGTGTCCTCATGCTCATAAATTAGTTGCTTACTTTCAATGTCAAAGTTCAAGATTTCAGTGAAAGTAGAGCAAGCATTTTTATTTTTTTGTAGAGCACGAAGGACTAGCTCCCCTTCTACTTTAAAGAAGCAACATCATCTTCTACTTCATCTAAGTCAACTTTCACATCATCATTAGGTGCATTGGGATCCAAAGGAGAAGTTAGCTTTGATTCCTTAGCCATGATGCATAAGTGAATGTTGGCAGAAGGTGATGACGGGGGAACACTTGAAGCTCCAATCACAACCTTGCCTTGCCCCATACATTCTTATATTTCCTCTATATGGTTAGTAGCACAAGTACTAGAGGAAAAAGAAGTACATTTATCATGGCGACAAGGCAAAGCAAGCATATCAACATGAGATATATTCAAGGCATTTCTACATGATATGCAAGGGCAATCAACACTAGGATGTAAATCACATAAAGTCCTACAAGTGTTCATGCCTAGAGATACAACATTGCAATGAGACAGATATGAAGGATCATGAATGGCAAGCTCACTATCCACATTGCAAGTTTTATCACCACTCACCATATCATTACCTTGTGAGAAAACACATGTAGGTGAAGTGGAGGAAGATGAGAACTCATCACGGCCGAAGGTGGAGGGAACACAATCATCCTCATTAAGCTTAGACACATCATATTTTGCTTGAAGCTTGGTCCAAATATCATGAGCATTCTGAAAATGCATGATTGAGGAAAGAACTATAAATCTCACAACATTAACAAGCACATTAGATGCTTGAGCTTCGAGATAAGAGTTTGTCTCCTCCTCCAAAGATAGATTTTGGGGATCCTTAGGAGGAGACAACCCCATATCTAGAATTCTCTCAATATTTGGGTCAATGACCCGGAAATGACTAAGCATGTGAATACACTAAACATCATAATATGTGCCATCAAATGTAAATGTGCGAGAGTGCACTAAACCCCTAGGAGACATCTTTTTACTCTCGAGGCGGTGAAATGGACCTCGCTCTGATACCAATTGAAAGGGAAATTGACGTTGCCTAGAAGGGGGGTGAATAGGCATTTTTAAATTATTATGGTTTAGGCTCTAATAAATGTGGAATAAAACTTAACATTTAATTTATCAAGCCAAAACCTATATTCACTAGGTTCACTAAGTTCACCAACAACCTATGCTAAGAAAGACGAGCAACAAGGTGATAGAAAGATAAAATACTTCAAGCATGATGGCTATCACAATATAAATTGCATAAGTAAAGGGCTCGGTTGAGAGATAACCGATGGACGCGGAGACGATGATTTTTTTCCCAAAGTTCACTTCTAAAGAAGCTACATCTCCTTTGGAGAGGTGCAATGGCACAATGTACTTTGAACGCCACAAATGGCTCACCTTGAGGTGTGGTGGCTTGATGCTCACCCAACGCCACACAAGGCCTCACCCCAAGATACAAAGGCATGCAACACACCGATGCCACAAAAGGCTCACCCTATTATCCCGTGATCTCGCCACAAAGGACTACTCATGTTCCACTATGGGACACTTGAGGGCGGTCACCGAACCTATACAAGGCTTGGGGCAATCTCCACAACTCAATCGGAGGGCTCCCAAGACACGCCACAAAGGCTCCACAAGGCCACAACAGACCACAAGCTTGAGTAATCTCCACAACTCAATTGGAGGCCTCAAGAACACACCATAACCCCACACAACCGTCTAGGGTTCCAAGAACCCAAGAGAAACAAGCCCAAGAGCTTGAACTCGCTGAATCTCCGAGGAGAACTCAAACCTATGCACCAAAGAAAGAGGCAAGTCCTACTCTCTAAAATTCCACCAAAGCTATAAAAGCTATTGGGGGAATAAGAGAGAAAGGACACAAGAGGAGAACACAAAATTCTCCAATATCTAGATCCAAAGGATTCCTTCACAAAAAATGGATTTGGTTTGGTGGGGGTTGTAGATCTAGATCTCCTCTCTCAAATCCCTCGAAGAGATGCAAGAATCATGGGAGGGAGAAGGGGAGAGGGCAAGCTTTTGATGGTCAACAATGGAGGAGAGAGAGTGGAAGAGCTAGCAGAAATGACCTTCAAAGTTAGAGAAATATTGGGGAAGAGGGGGCCCTTAAATAGGGCAAGAGAAATCTGTCTGTTTGGGCCAGATTCACGCCCCACCAGAACTACCGGTGACTACCGGTAAATAGAAACACAAGTTACTGGACAAAAACAGTTTTCATCGGAACTTTGGACGGAACTTGGGATGGTATTACCGCTCAAGCAAAAATGTTGGACAACATTGCACAAAAACTTTAATAACTTTTGACTCTGGACTCCAATTTCGATGATCTTGGGCTCGTTTTGAAGAGAACAACAACCTCTACAAGATTATGGAAAGAGACATCATAGTAACAGATTGGAGTATAAAAGTAAAATGGAGAGGTATGACCTCTTAGAAGCGACGAACCAGTAAAACCTCCAAAACCCAAAACGCAAGAAGTTGAGCTTGGAAACTCCAATTGGAATGAAACCAATTTTGTTGGAAAGATAATAAAGAGTAGAATCCAACAAAAGGTGAAATATTGGGTATCACCAAGGGAGAAAATATCATGAATATATATCTGAGATATCTCCCAAGGTGTGGAGCTGGAAAACTCGCAAGATAAAAAATGCAATAGGATATGCAAGGGAAATCCATTTTTGATGAACTAGAGCTTGTTATGAAGATAACCACAATCTTTAGATCCTAACATGGACAAGAACCAAGGAACAACCAAGAAGATGATGATATGTATGCAAAGGTTTGAGCTCTCTCCAAAATATACGGTCGAGCTACTCACTCAAGAGCCCCTCTTGATAGTACGACTATCTATCCTAAACTCGGTGTCCCAACACTACAAGATACCGGTAAAATAGAAAGACTATCAAGGTCATACCTTTGCTTTGAGCATTCCACTTGAGCTTGATGTAGACCGTGTTGTACTTCTCAAGATGGATCGCCTTTCTTGCTTGCTCTTGCTTGATGAAGACTTGAGAAATGCTCGCCCATACTCCATGGGGAAACCTCCTCTTTGAACTTGTATTCAGCACACCATGATCACCGAGGATGGCAAGATCCAAGCATGAGATCTTCTACAGATGGTGCATCTTGAGATTGCACTTTATTTCTTGATGATCTCTTGAAGATGGCCATAATGAACTCCATCTTCTTCATCTTCTTATTCTTCAAGACATACTTGATCTTCCTCTTCTTCTTCTTCAACGAGATTCCAATAGGCACAAATCCCTTGGACATTTCTTCTTATTTTTCAACGTTGAGACCAACACGTGGTCCAAGCGATGCCAATGGACAAACCTACAAGTGAAACTCAATGTACACATTAGTCCATAGAGATTGTCATTAACTACCAAAACCACACATGGGGGCATACATGCCCTTTCAAGTAGGGTTTCTTCTACGAGGGCCTGAACCTGGGTAAATCACCTCCCTTGTTTGTTTGTTAAGCCGACGAAATCCCTAGCATTCTTCTTTTCCATGAAACACAAGTCCATAACCATGGGCATTGCCGAGGTTACCGCTCGTCAAGTGTCTCCATCTATGGAAACTCTGAGCACTGGAATCATGAATTCGGCGGCTTCCCCTTCGTCAAGCAACGACTCGATGATCGGAAGCAATCAGATCCGTTCCGGTTTCATCGATCTCCTTCCACACCCACCCGCCCTTCTTCCGGCCTTCGACAACCTCGACTAGGAGACGGATCTGATGATCAGATGCATCAAATTTCGCACCTGGTCCTCGGGAACTTCCTGCCTCTCGGATCCGGTCTATTCGGGTCTGTCGTCAGCAACCACAACACCTACAGAAACAACGACGTATTCCGTAGACTCTACAAGAGGAGAAAATCTCATCCCCGACAAAAACATCATGAACAATTGTGACTACATCACGGACCAGGGAGGATCTCGCCGATCTGGACTTTTTTGACTCTGTCGTGGACTATATCTTCATTAACTACGTACAAGGGATCAATGTCACCACCACCCTGGCACACGGCACCGTCCTTTAAACGACAACGAGGAGCTCATCCATGGATATTCTCATGTTTGTTGTTGAGGCATTGAAGGCACCGCCAAGGAGGCGGGGGAGCCACACATTCATCCATCACACGCGGCCACCAAAGAATCCAATCTGGAGCTAGCTCAGAATTCTCAAATAAAGTCAGCATTGACGGTGTTTACAGTTCGACTAAGATCAGAAGTCCAAGGCAAAATAGTTGGATATCATGGGTGCTAGCCATGCATAGCAATCCCACCATTAGATCTCTTATAGGGAGCCAAAGAATTAGAAATGGGAGCAAACATTCTGTAACTGAATATTCCAAAAATGTCATACCAAGATCACATGCAGTACTAGTACAACAATCCACGGACCAAACAATCTACACAACTTATGGGCCATGTAAGATGTAAGAATTTTAGCAACGTAACCAACTACACAAGTACAACTCACATAACCGGCACATGCATGGACCATGTGGTAGGTGCCAAAACTCTAGCACTTTTATACAACCATTTTTCACCATAACACGCAACATAGTATTCTCCAACCTCACTCTTCGGCAAACAGATGTTTACAGAGAGCACAAAGTAGTTCATCAGCTGGGCGCATGTCAACACCCGGATTTTTAATCCCAGATGCCTATTATGTCATTCATCACAATCCCATGATTACCATTTTTGCGAGACATAACAGATTGGATATCATAGTATATCATCCATTACAAACCATACATAAGGTCTTACACAAATAAGGATCTCATGATCTAGTCTTAATACAACAAGCAGCGGAATAAAAGATAAGCGTAGCGGTGGGGTCCATCTTCAGGGGCACATGCAATGCTGACGAAGGCAGATAGTCCTAGTTATCATAGCCGTCCTGCTGACCATCATCTTGGTAGTCTCCTTCATAGTCTGGCCATAGGAATAGCCAGGGACAAAAGCCATGAGTACTCTTTAAGTACTCGCAAACTACCACTAACAAGTAGTATAGTTCTAATGTAAAGTGCTAACTCTAAGTTTAACTAAGAGGTTAAGTTTGAAACCTAAGCTGAGTTCAGAAGCAAAGAAAAATAAACTAAAGTTCTAGAATCTATTAAGTTGGGAAGCTAGTGTCATTGTCACAACCCTGTTGTGGTTAAGTCAAGATTCATCATTCATTTCATAAGTTATTTTGAAAACATTTGACAACGAAACAGTATGGCCATTCCAATTGTCCATAACTGCGGACGCGGCTATTCGAATAGTTTGACATTCTGCAGAGGTGGTACACTTTCACCACAAGATTAGATACATCTGTCAGGGATAACCCTGAATCATCATACTTAGTATGCAGATAATCAAACATAACCTTTCCTTTACACACCCTAGTATAAGCACCTCTCCTATGAGCATGGCCTCCCAACCATGACCATCTGTCATCTTGGGCACTGCATAGGTGGACAACATTGAGAGGTAGCCTCAGCTCAAACCTCTCCCGCGAGGGAACTAATACTAATGCATATAAACTTCCGGCTAAGCCTTACCCAATTCAGGTATTATGGTTGTATGGTAAATTTGTAATGGTATCGCATCCGAATCCAACCATCAGTTTTTGTAAAAAGGGTTAAGGCTCATGCCTCAACATTTTCATCATCATAAACCATTTGTGTTTCTCAACACATGTCAAAACATCTCAATATAATGACTCATCATTCCAAGGTTTTCTCAATTCATTTTCACCAAGTGTTCCCATCTAAGGTGACTCAAGTTTTTATCTAACTCTAAACTACTAAGTTAAGAGTGTTCACTAAGGTGGAAAGATGGGATCAATATCATGCCATAGAATGAAATCTAAAGTTATCTAAATAGGTCAAGTTTTATACTCTTTATGCTACCTTCACAACCAGTAAAGTACTTTAGTAAAGTAAAGGAAGTAAAGCTTGGAAAATAATACTTGGGGTAGTAATAGTCAAAGGGGTATAACTAAAGCATGTCCTAAGCATCTTTGCTTAGGTTATCTAGATTCCAAGGGTTAGCTTGCATTGTTAATGGTGGCTTGCTAGTATAATACTTGCAAGTGTTAGCTTGCCAATAATAGCTTGCCTTGGTTGGTGAAGTGGTTGAAGTTTTCTTCCTCCTCTTGATATCACTCCTCCTCCTCGAAAGCTTGGTTGGTACTATCGTCTATAAATACATACGGAGTACACAATCACCAAACAATACTCAACTAGTCTAATTAGCATTCTAAGGCACACATTTGATGATCTAATATCATCACAAGCATCACAAGGTTTTATTAACTAGTTTCATTCTTTGTATTTAAGAAAAGTAATTTCTAGTCATTGAAAATTAACTAAGATTTAATATTCACCACTTAAAATATGGGATCATGTGGACACATGTCATCACCACATATTCTAACATGTGGGAATGTGATTTAAGGGTTGGGTCATTTTTACTTAAGTTTAAGTTTATTATTTAATGATTTAAAGTGACTAGAAATGCCTATATAGCATTATTTTGGTACTAGTCCAAAGTCACTGCATGTAAACTTTACTATTACTACATATTCAGGTATGTATGGTTAAATGTGATTTTTGAGTGTTGGAATCAACTCAAAAGCTATCATGGTTGATTTTATAAAAATGTTTGAATGTGCAAAAGCTTCTGTCTTGTTATTTTTACTAGGAGAGATCCCTAGTTCTAATTGAATTAAATCCAATGGTCTTGGGTAGATCTTTTCAGTAGCTTTCTAACAAAATTTGAATCACTCCATTTGGATTTATAAAACTCTTTGAATTGATTTTCAAACTAAGGGACAGAACTAGGTTCAAACTAAATTAGAAAAATCTATATTTGAATTAACTGGGTCACGCGGGATGGTAAACGGGCTGGCCCAGTGGCACTCCGTGGCACAGAGAACGACTAACAGGGGGGTCCACCGGTCAGCGGCTCTTTACACGCGAAGCGGTATGGGGCGATGTGGGCCATTAGATTAGAAGGGGAATCTACAGCTGGGGCTCGTCGTTGACGACGGACAGGTCGTCGGTGAGGTCTAACCCTAGCGGCTCGGTGGGGGTGCTCAGGGGGCATACCAGGGCTCCAGCTATGGTGGCGATGGGGGCGATCGAACTGGTGGATGACGGCGAGCTCAGGGATGGTCGCGGCAGCTCCTGGGGTGGACGAAATCGATGGCACCTTCTCCTCCTCTACAGCGGGCTTCTCTGGCCAAATTCCAGCGAACAAGTGCTTGAGCTGCTCCGGCTAGAGGTGGGTAAGGACCAGTGAGGAGAGGGGAGTAGAATGGTGTGAGTGGTTTGTGCTGGGGTGGCCTCTATTTATAGCTCGACGAGGCGACCGAAAGGGATGGGCTGGCGACTCCGACGAGGGCTGCACAGCATGCTAGCGGTGTGGCTTGAAGTAGGGGATGGTGGCCTGCCTCCTGGTGGTGCTCTACGGCTTAAATGCGTGGCTAGGGGCGGTGGCGTTTGGTCGGGAGCATCCCGTGCTCTGGGAGACAGAGGCGGTGCTCGACGCGGCACACGGCGACTGTGGGTCGCGTGGTGGCGCACGACGACTGTGGGTCGCGCGGCGGCGCACGACCATGTCTAGCGGCGTGCTGGGGTCGAGGCGGAGCGGCGCGCGCAGGATTAGGTCGAGGTGCGGTATGTGGCGTGCTGGTGGCATTCGCGCTCTGGCGCGCTCTGGCTACACGCAGAGACTTAGTGCGCGGCGGTTCCTCAGTGGTCCAGGGGCTGGCAGTGAGCGTGGGGTGGACCGTGGGCGGAGGTGAGGTCACGCCGTGCTCCCTGGAGCGGTGGAGAGGGGTTGGAGGTCTGCTACGGCGTTGGCAAGGTTGGCCGGCGAGCATGGCTTCGGGGTGGCGTGGTACTGCTGCCCTAGGCCATTGGGTAGGTCTTTGATGGCTTGGTTGGGCCTGGGGGAGACAAGGGACTTGAATTAGGTTCAAATGGCTCGACCAAATTTGATCAAAAACAGTATAAGTTAGGCCATTTTGATTCTGCCTGCCAAGTGTTCGACACAATGGCTACATGAACTCAAGTTTGAAATTTTTGAATGAATTTTGGTGGGTTTGCTATACACATGCTTAAGCCTCTGTGGTTGCTTGGGTTTTGAAAATGGAGCTCATTTGAGTGGTTTTTGAATAAGTGTGATCTATACATATGAACTACATTCAATTTTCAAATGCCTTTTAAAATTAGTGTTTGAAAGTTTTTGGCAGATCACAAAGTGGGCCTTGGTACATCATTACATTTACTAGCAAGGGGTGCAAAGATCCACATTTGTTTCTGTTAGGTTTTGAGTTCTAGGAATAGCCAAAGTAGGCATGGTAGTTAAAATGGCACAAATGACCATTCTCTCCTTTTATTCATTTTGATTTGTTTTTCTTTGGGATTTGTTTTGGAATGATCTAGATGATGTTTATTTCACCTAAGAATCATTTTACAAGCACTGGATCACTTAATCAAGGCAATTCAAAACAACTCTTATTTAAATGCACACACATATGAATGCTTTAATAATTTTAAATGGAAAAGTTTTTGTTAACCCTAATTTTGATGGTTTGGATCTTAATAACCTTGGATTAAAGTTTTGGATGTTACAAACCTTCCCCCCTTAAAAAAAATCTCGTCCCGAGATCTACAAAGAAAACTAGGAACTAAAGAGATATGGGAACCTAGTCCTAATGTAGTCTTCTCGCTCCCAAGTGGCTTCCCCTTCGATATGGTTGCTCCATTGAATCTTGAGGAACTTGATACTTCTGGTCCTGGTGGTTTTGTAAGCTTCTTCTAGGATACGGATGGGCAGTTCACGATATGTCAGGTCATTGTTGATCTCCACGGCTCTGTGATCGATGTTCTTGAAAACTTTAGTCTTCTCCGACACTTCCAGGCATTTGCGAAGTAACGAGATATGGAACATATTATGGATGGCTGACGTCTCTTCAGGTAGTTCCAGTTGATACGATACTTCTCCTCGATGATTCAGAATTTTGAAGGGCCTGATATATCTGGGGGCTAACTTTCCTTTCATACTAAAGCGTTGGGTTCCCTTCAATGGCGAAACCTTGAGATATACAAAATCTCCGACATTGAAAGTCAGGTCTCTCCTTCTCTTGTCGGCATAACTCTTTTGTCTGGATTGGGCGGTCTTGAGGTGCTCACAGACTTTGTGAACCTTCTCTTCGGCTTCTCGGAGAATGTCTGGTCCAAAGATCTGACTCTCTCCTACTTGCGACCAATTCAAAGGGGTGTGACACTTTCTTCTATATAGGAACTCAAATGGTGCCATCTGCAAACTAGCTTGATAACTGTTGTTATATGAGAATTCTGCGAAAGGTAGGCAGTCTTCCCATTTTGATCCATATTCTAACACACAAGATCTTAACATATACTCTAGGATCTGGTTGACTCTCTCAGTCTGTCCATCAGTTTGTGGGTGATAAGTTGTGCTGAAGTTCAATTTGGTTCCCAATCCTTCCTGAACTTTCTTCCAAAATCTCGAGGTAAACTAGGTTCCTCGATCGGATACTATGGTCTTGGGGGTTCCATGCAGACTAGCAATCCTAGCAATGTACAGCTCTGCTAGCTTCGCACTCTGGTAGGTAGTCTTGACATGTATGAAGTGAGCTACCTTGGACAGTCTATCAACTATGACCCAGATTGAGTCATTTCCCCTACTAGAAGTAGGCAAACTGGTGATAAACTCCATTCTGACGGAATCCCATTTCCATTCCGGAATCTGTAATGGTTGCAACAGTCCTGCAGGTCTCTAATGCTCTGCTTTGACTCTTTAACAGATGTCACACTTGGCGATGTAGCTTCTGATCTCTCTCTTCATCTTGTTCAGGTCTTGGTACATCTTCGTTCCTCCGGGGTGGATAGAATAAAGAGTATCATGAGCTTCCTGCATGATAACCTGCTTCAGCTCCAAATCTGCTGGCACACAGATACGTCCTTTGTACCACAGAACTCCTTCTTCGTCTTCCGTGAATCCAGGTACCTTTCCTGTACCAATAAGACATTTGATTCCGTCGATACTTTCATTTCCCTTCTGGGCTTCCTTGATTTGGCTGATCAACATGGGTTGAAGTTCAATGCTAGCTAAGAATCCTTTGCTAACTAGCTCAGTTCTAAACTGCTCCAACTCCTCATACAAACTTGGCTGCTACTCCTTGATCATGGTGTTTTGCCTGCAAGGCAATCTGCTAAGAGCATCCGCTACCACATTGGCTTTGCCGGGGTGATAGTGAATGTCAAGGTCATAATCCTTGATTAACTCTATCCATCTCCTTTGCCTCATATTCAGCTCCTTCTGAGTGAAAATATACTTTAAGCTCTTGTGATCTGAGTAAATCTCACAGTGATTACTCATCAGATAATGACGCCATGTCTTCAATGCCAAAACTACGGCTGCAAGCTCAAGATCATGGGTCGGATAGTTCTGCTCATGCTTCTTCAGTTGTCGAGACAAATACGCGATGACTTTGCCTTCTTGCATCAACACACATTCGAGACCAATCTTGGATGCATCACAATATACATCAAACGACTTCTTGATGTCTGGCATGATCAATATTGGAGCTGATATCAATCTCTTCTTCAGCTCTTGGAAACTGGCTTCACATTTGTCTATCCATTCAAACTTCTTGTCTTTCTTCAACAATTGGGTCATGGGTCTGGCAATGCTCAAGAATCCCTCTACGAACTTGCGGTAGTATCCCGCTAATCCGAGAAATGCACGGACATGGGTTTGAGTGGTTGGGGCTTCCCATTCTTCGACATCTTTGATCTTGGCGGGATCAACAGAGACTCTTCCAGCAGACACAATATGTCCTAGGAATCCTACTTGTTTCAGCCAAAACTCACACTTGCTGAACTTGGCATATAACCGGTGCTCTCTTAGGATTTCTAGGATGATTCTCAGATGTTGCTCATGCTCTTCTTCTAACTTGGAGTAGATAAGGATGTCATCGATAAACACAACTACAAACTTATCTAGGAAATTCATAAAGATCTTATTCATGAGATTCATGAAATAAGCAGGGGCATTGGTTAATCCAAAAGACATAACCGTATACTCGTATAAACCATAGCGAGTAGTAAAGGCGGTCTTTGGAATATCCGTAGCACGAATCTTAAGTTGGTGATAACCAGTCCTAAGATCAATCTTTGAGAATATCTGTGCTCCAGTCAACTGATCAAATAGATCCTCTATCTTTGGCAAGGGTACTTGTTCTTGATGGTGACGTCATTCAACTTTCTGTAATCTGTACACAGACGGTTGCCTCCATCTTTCTTGTCGATGAATAACACTGGTGATCTCCATGGCGATGCGCTTGGTTGAATCAAGCCTGTTGCTAACATGGCATCCAACTGCTTCTTCAGTTCCACTAATTCTGAGGGGTTCATGCTATAGGGTCTCTGGGCTATGGGTCCGGTTTCGGGGATTAGTTCGATAATGAACTCAATATCCCTATCTGGGGGCATACCTGGCAATTAATTTGGGAATACGTCGGGGTATTCAAAGACTACTCTGACTTGGTCAATGGTGGGTAGGGCTAGACTCTTGTTGCACTTGAATTGACGAGGTAAGGTTTCAGATATCTGCTCTACTGTGACTCCAGAGCTACTGGTCATGGTGATGGCTTTCTTAGCACAGTCTATCATTCCTTTATGCCTTGACATCCAGTCCATACCTAGTACTACTTCCAATCCTTTGGTTCCAAGTACTGTTAGGTTGGCATAAAAATCTATCCCATGTATCCTGATAGGTACAGCTTTGCAAATTTTTCTAGCTTTGGTTGTTGAACTAGGGATTTGAACTATCATGACATGCTTCAAGTTGGTGGGGTGAATCTTACTAGTGCATGCAAATTCTTCGGTGACAAATGAATGCGATGCTCCCGAATCAAACAATACCCTTGCTAAAATTGAGTTGACAGAAAACATACCCAGCACTACATCTGGCGCTTCTTGGGCTTCCTCGGCGTTCATGTGGAAGAGACGACCGTTGCGGTCGTGAGGGTTCCCTGGGGAAAATCTTCTTTCTGGTTGAACACGACACTGCTATTGAGCTAGGGCATTCACATTGGCAGTGGCGGCAGTCTTCTTGGGACACTCATTGGAATAGTGGTCCACACTCAAAACAGGTGATCTAGGACTTGTCTTTTGCTGCGACAGGCACATCATTGCTGCCAGTTCTGGGTGCAGTGTTGTTGTTGTTGTTGTTGTTCTTGGGAGGGGCATGGTTGAAATTTTTGGTGTTGCCGGAGTTGTGATTGTTTCCTCCTGACTTCACATTGCCTCCGCTACGGTTGGGGTAGCTTGGGCGAGACATTGTGGGTGGTTGTTCCTTGGTGCATATCCTGGTGAGGGCTTGGGACGGTACTTCTGGTGACTGCTGGATCCTGATTGCTGCATCATATGACGTTTGCGGTTGTCGTTTACCTGGTTAATCTTACCTTCCATCTGAATGGCAGAGTCGACTAGCTCTTCGAGATCCTCGAAGCGGATGTTGACGACGACAGTCTGCATCTCGTCATGCAGTCCGTTCAGGAATCTCTCCTTCTTCTTGACCTTGGTGTTGATCTCATCAGGGGCGTATCTTGCAAGCGACAGGAATCTGTCATGATATTCCACCACAGTCATTCTGCCTTGCTTCAAATCACGAAACTCATCCCTTAGTCGGGTGACTAGACCTTGCGGCACGTGGGTGCGGCTGAACTTGGTTTTGAAGGCTTCCCATGTCATCACTTGACCATGGTTCATATTACGGATACTAGTCCACCAAGCTCTTGCATCTCCCGCCAGGTAGTGGGTGGCGAAGAGGACTTTCTCGTTGTCATCAACTCCTGCAACTTCTAAGTTGTTTTCCATTGTCTGTAACCAGTCATCAGCATCTAGTGGGTTTTCAGCTTGGTTAAAGATTGGGGGATTGGTATTCTGAAAGTTTTTGAGTTTGGATCCATGGTGATCCTGATTTCCATGCCCTTGGTTGTTTTGGGCCATCTGAGCTATCTGCTACAATGTTGCTAAGTTGGCCTACCGCTCTGCCCTGCTTGCTTCACGGTCTACAACTAACATCTGCATAATCTACAGCATGGGATCTTGCGACGAGCTGCTCCCTCCTTGGTTCCCACGAGTCATCTGAAGATTGAGGTAGATAAAGCGGTAAGAGGGAAAGTTCTAAGGTTCATGGTTTTGGTTTCAAAGCTAAAACTGTGAGTTTGACTCAGGTTTTACATCTAACTCCATTTCATTCACTCAAACAAGCACACGGTACAAGCACACACCACAACAATAAAGGAAAACAAATGGTTTGAAGAACCATTCTGCAAGCTATGATACAGTGGGACCGATACATCTCATGCTACGACAGTGCTCTAGTGCATCTACTCATCGTCGATGAAGTCGGAGTCCTCATCGTTAGTGTAGAAGTCCATGACATCCTCCTCTAGAAAGTCATCATCATTGCTGAGGTAAGCATCCATGTCTCCCTGGATTTCTTCACCCTCCTCTTCTTCCTCCTTTGCTGCAAGCTGATCTTCTTTCTCCTTGACGGTCTTCTCGAGGTCGGCCACCTTCTTGCGAAGACGGGCGATGGTGCGATCCTTCTTCTCGCGCTGGAGGCAAAGAGACTAACGATCCTTGACTAGCAGTGAGAAAGTCTGGGCCTTCTGGGCGGCAATGGCACGGTTGTGGTTGGCGAACTCCCTAGCATTGTCCAATTCTTTCTGGCGATCGTACAACAGGAAGTCAAGGTTCTCCACTTGACGCTTCAGCTCAGGGTGACTTGGCATCTCCATCGGAATCCCCATGAAGTCATGTCTTGCATAGTGAGCAAAACGGGTTCCCTGGAGTTGGTTGACACTAAGGGCACATAGACGTGCGAGAGCTTCATGCATTGCCCTGGATAATCCATCTAGCCAGTTGTTCTCTCTTACGAAGAACTGGATTATCCTGGACGTTGGTGCTTCGATGCTTCCTATAAGATCAGCTGTGACTAGCCACTGTAAATCTCCTCCTGGGGGTCCTGGAAGTTGAGCTCCAAGAAACTCCGGATGCGGGCGTCCCAATAACTCCGACAGTGAATCCAGATCCCTCTCGAAGATCAGCTGACCTCTGTTTCCCAACTGGTAGAACTTGCTGAACTGAGTCTCCATTTACAAGAATTAAGGATGAGGAAATTAGTGAAATGATCCAGTGTGTCAAATTTTAAGTAGTAATGTAAGAATTTGAGGAACATGAATTTTTGAGAAAGAATGAATTCCCAAGGATAAGAGAGGAAATAGTTTTTCATAAATACTCACTTTGGTTTTGAAACTAAGTTTTTGTTCAGACGTCCATTCTAACTAGGGTCTCCTATGGTCAGGATGGCTCTGATACCAACTTGTCAACACCCGAATTTTTAATCCCAGATGCCTGTTATGTCATTCATCGCAATCCCAGGATTACAATTTTTGAGAGACATAACAGATTGGATGTCACAGTACATCATCCATTACAAACCATACATAAGGTCTTACACAAATAAGGATCTCATGATCTAGTCTTAATACAACAAGCAGCGGAATAAAAGATAAGCGTAGCGGTAGGGTCCATCTTCAGGGGCATAGGCAATGCTGACGAAGGCAGATAGTCCTAGTTATCATAGAAGTCCCGCTGACCATCATCTTGGTAGTCTCCTTCATAGTCTGGCCATAGGAATAGCCAGGGACAAAAGCCATGAGTACTCTTTAAGTACTCGCAAACTACCACTAATAAGTAGTATAGTTCTAATGTAAAGTGCTAACTCTAAGTTTAACTATGATGTTAAGTTTGAAACCTAAGCTGAGTTCAGAAGCAAAGAAAGATAAACTAAAGTTCTAGAAACACTTAAGTTGGGAAGCTAGTGTCATTGTCACAACCCTGTTGTGGTCAAGTCAAGATTCATCATTCATTTCATAAGTTATTTTGAAAACATCTGACAACGAAACAGTATGGCCATTCCAGTTGTCCATAACCATGGACGCGGCTATTCGAATAGTTTGACACTCTGCAGAGGTGGTACACTTTTACCACAAGATTCGATACATCTGTCAGGGATAACCCTGAATCATCATACTTAGTATGCAGATAATCAAACATAACCTTTCCTTTACACACCCTAGTATAAGCACATCTCCTCTAAGCATGGCCTCCCAACCATGACCATCTATCATCTTGGGCACTGCATAGGTGGACAACATTGAGAGGTAGCCTCAGCTCAAACCTCTCCCGTGAGGGAACTAATACTAATGCATATAAACTTCCAGCTAAGCCTTATCCAATTCAGGTATTGTGGTTGTACGGTAAATTTGGAATGGTATCGCATCCGAATCCAACCATCAGTTTTTGTAAAAAGGGTTAAGGCTCATGCCTTAATATTTTCATCATCATAAACATTTGTGTTTCTCAACACATGTCAAAACATCTCAATAGAATGACTCATCATTCCAAGGTTTTCTCAATTCATTTTCACCAAGTGTTCCCATCTAAGGTGAGTCAAGTTTTTATCTAACTCTAAACTACTAAGTTAAGAGTGTTCACTAAGGTGGAAAGATGGGATCAATCTCATGCCATAGAATGACATCTAAAGTTATCTAAATAGGTCAAGTTTTATACTCTTTATGCTACCTTCACAACCAGTAAAGTACTTTAGTAAAGTAAAGGAAGTAAAGCTTGAAAAATAATACTTGGGGTAGTAATAGGCAAAGGGGTATAACTAAAGCATGTCCTAAGCATCTTTGCTTGGGTTATCTAGATTGCAAGGGTTAGCTTGCATTGTTAATGGTGGCTTGCTAGTATAATACTTGCAAGTGTTAGCTTGCCAATAATAGCTTTCCTTGGTTGGTGCAGTGGTTGAAGTTTTCTTCCTCCTCTTGGTAGCACTCCTCTTCCTCGAAAGCTTGGTCGGTACTATCGTCTATAAATACATACGGAGTACACAATCACCAAACAATACTGAACTAGTCTAATTAGCACTCTAAGGCACACATTTGATGATCTAATATCAACACCAGCATCACAAGGTTTTATTAACTAGTTTCATTCTTTGTATTTAAGAAAAGTAATTTCTACTCATTGAAAATTAACTAAGATTTAATATTCACCACTTAAAATATGGTATCATGTGGACACATGTCATCACCACATATTCTAACATGTGGGAATGTGATTTAAGGGTTGGATCATTTTTACTTAAGTTTAAGTTTATTATTTAATGATTTAAAGTGACTAGAAATGCCTATATAGCATTATTTTGGTACTAGTCCAAAGTCACTGCATGTAAACTTTACTATTATTACATATTCAGGTAGGTATGGTTAAATGTGATTTTTGAGAGTTGGAATCAACTCAAAAGCTATCATGGTTGATTTTATAAAAATGTTTGAATGTGCAAAAGCTTCTGTCTTGTTATATTTAATAGGAGAGATCTCTAATTCTAATTGAATTAAATCCAACAGGCTTGGGTAGATCTTTTCAGTAGCTTTCTAACAAAATTGGAATCACTCCATTTGGATTTATAAATCTCTCTGAATTGATTTTCAAACTAAGGGACAAGACTAGGTTCAAACTAAATTAGAAAAATCTATATTTGAATTAACTGGGTCGCGCGGGAAGGTAAACGGGCCGGCCCAGTGGCACTCCGCGGCACAGAGAACGGCTGACAGGGGGGTCCACCGGTCAGCGGCTCTTTATAGGCGAAGCAATACGGGGCGATGTGGGCCGTTAGATTAGAAGGGGAATCTACGGCTGGGGCTCGTCGTCGATGAAGAACAGGTCGCCGGCGAGGTCTGACCCTAGCGGCTCGGTGGGGGTGCTCAGGGGGCATACTAGGGCTCCAGCTACGGCGGTGATGGGGGCGATCGAGCTGGTGGACGACGGCGAGATCAGGGGTGGTCATGGCAACTCCTGGGGTGGACGAAATCGACAGCGCCTTCTCCTCCTCTGCAAGGGGCTTCTCCGGCCAAATTCCGGCGAACAAGTGCTCGAGCTGCTCCGGCTAGAGGTGGGGAAGGACCAGTGAGGAGAGGGGAGTAGAATGGTGTGAGTGGTTTGTGCTGGGGTGGCCTCTATTTATAGGTCGACAAGGCGACCAAAAGGGATGGGCTGGCGACTCCAGCGAGGGCTGCACAACGTGCTAGCGGTGTGGCTGGAGGTAGGGGACGGTGGCCTGCCTCCTAGCGGTGCTCTACGGATTAAATGCGTGGCTAGGGGCGGTAGCGTTTGGTTGGGAGCGTCCCGTGCTCTGGGAGACAGAGGCGGTGCTCGACGCGGTGCACGGCGACTGTGGGTCGCGCGGCGGCGCACGACCATGTCTGGCGGGGTGCTGGGGTCGAGGCGTAGCGGCATGCGCGGGATTAGGTCGAGGCGCGGTTTGTGGCGTGCTGGTGACGTTGGCGCTCTAGCGCGCTTTGGCTGCACGCAGAGACTTAGTGCGCGGCTGTTCCTCGGTGGTCCAGGGGCTGGCAGTGAGTGTGGGGTGGACCGTGGGCGGCGGTGAGGTCACACTGTGCTCCCTAGAGTGGCGGAGAGGGGTTGGCGGTCTACTGCGGCATTGGCAAGGTTGGCCGGCGAGCATGGCTTCGGGGTGGCGTGGTACTGCTGCCCTAGGCCATTGGGTAGGTCTTTGATGGCTTGGTTGGGTCTAGGGGAGACAGGGGACTTGAATTAGGTTCAAATGGCTCGACCAAATTTGATCAAAAACAGTATAAGTTAGGCCATTTTGATTCTGCCTGCCAAGTGTTCGACACAATGGCCGCATGAAGTCAAGTTTGAAATTTTTGAATGAATTTTGGTGGGTTTGCTATACACATGCTTAAGCCTCTGTGGTTGCTTGGGTTTTGAAAATGGAGCTCATTTGAGTGGTTTTTGAATAAGTGTGATCTATACATATGAACTACATTCAATTTTCAAATGCCTTTTAAAATTAGTGTTTGAAAGTTTTTGGCAGATCACAAAGTGGGCCTTGGTACATCATTACATTTACTAGCAAGGGGTGCAAAGATCCACATTTGTTTCTGTTAGGTTTTGAGTTCTAGAAATAGCCAAAGTAGGCATGGTAGTTAAAATGGCACAAATGACCATTCTCTCCTTTTATTCATTTTGATTTGTTTTTCTTTGGGATTTGTTTGGGAATGATCTAGATGATGTTTATTTCACCTAAGAATCATTTTACAAGCAATGGATCACTTAATCAAGGCAATTCAAAACAACTCCTATTTAAATGCACACACATATGAATGCTTTAATAATTTTAAATGGAAAAGTTTTTGTTAACCCTAATTTTGATGATTTGGATCTTAATAACCTTGGATTAAAGTTTTGGGATGTTAAAGTGCACCCCATCAGCAAGAACAACAAAGCAATGCCGGCTGCTTCTCAAGCCATTGGGCTCATCCCAAAGTAAGTTGTGTTCTGTTGTCAGTTCATCCCGCTCTATTAAAATCATCTATTCAGCTAGTTTCTGACCGATCCATGCTAACATGGATTCTTGCGACTCAATCTTATCTTCAGTTGAATACAAATCGATCAGTGGCTTATTCGTCTTATCCGGCATTGGCAATGGTGTGGAAAAATAATTATCATCTCATTATCGAGGACTTAAAGGTAACATGATTTTTCTCACTCTTTCTTTGAGTTTGAGTTTCTATATAGTATATGCATCCTTTGTAATCGAATCTGATGGAGTAATCATCCGATAGAAGTATATATTCCACACCTCTATCCATGCAGTTTCAACCAAGAGGGACACGTGAATGCAGCTACCTTGCTCCATTTGCCCGACGGCGGCTCCACGACGACAGCGGTGAGGAGAGATGTAGCCGCTGTTGGGTCGACGACGACGGATCTGATGCGCGTGGCCGTACTCTTCGAACTTTGGGGTGCTCCTTTTCCGATCTTGCATAGTTGGAAACATGATGGCACGGTGATTCTTTTCGGCAGCTTGCATTTGTCTGATGTATACTACTCCTTGATGGAGTACTGAAGGAAATATGCCCTAGAGGCAATCATAGAGATGATTGTATTTCATGTGTATCCATGAGTTTTTATAATGTTCCTTGAATATCCATATACCAGGCAACTTGTATTGATTGGCAATTATGTGAATTGTTTGTGAAACTCTTTACTTGTATGGTTATCTAATAATTGTCCCTAGTCGGAGTTCATGTGAGGACACACATGAATATTAGACTACCACATCGATTGGTTGATGACTATGTTTAGCAAGTCATAGACATGGAGATGTCAAACCAATGATGTGGACACATGTTGTGAACATGGGGTTGGACTGACCCAACTTGAGACTAGCAATAATACTTGCAGCTCTCTCTACATATCGTGTACGTTTTGTCCTTAGACCTGAGATTGTCACATGTACTTGAGATGTGGATCAACCTACTTTGGGGCTATCAAACACTACTCCGTAGCTGGGTAGTTATAAAGGTAGCTTTCGGGTTTGTCCTGATACATGCTGCAAGGCATCGGTCAATCAAGATGGGATTTGCCCCTCTCTACTTGAGAGAGATATCTCTGGGCCCCTCGAGTGATCGGATCCAGAAATGCATGGCCGTGCTACATATGTTTAAGAGTTAACCTAGTAAAGGGATTCCGAATCACAGTATCGAGAAAGAGAGGTCAGCTTGGAGCTAGACCAAATATCGTGAGGCAAAGGGAAAGACATGTACTCAACCTTGTGATGGTTCATCCGAATGATCTTTATATGCGTTTAGGAGTTAGAACGTCTTGCTAGAGGCCGCTACCAACTATTGATGGAGTAAGTGTACTCGTGTCATGACTATACGTGTATGAACCTATAGGGTCACACACTTTAGGGGCTGGAAGCCTAATGAGGATTGGATCCAAATTAGACCAGGCTTAGGCTGCTAATGGGCTGCTAATGTAGAAGCCCACCAGGGATGCCTATATAAGAGAGAGTGAGGTGAGCTGAATAGGGTTGAGCATTCCACCCAGCTGTCACTCCTCTTCCGCCTGTGTTGCACGTGCAGACCTAGTAGTCTGGCGTGTGACGGCTTCCACTCGGACGTGTGGATACCTCGAAGGTGCTGCAGCTGTAGGACTTGGACGAGCCGCGCAAAGGGGAGCTGCTCGTGGGACAAGGACGAGGAGGAGACATAGAACATCTACACTACCCCGACGTGCTTCATCGAGTTCCGCAACTGCGCGTCTAGTGGTAATCCCGTGATCTATGACAATAGTATTTTTGGTTGACGCGGTAGAAAATTTTGATTTTACGCTAGTGTAGCCTACCCATTTCCCTACAAGTACTTGATCTGTAAATGAAGTATATTGTCCACATGAAAGCAGTCTGTAGCGCGTCCTAGTCTAGAAAGTCATAGTATATACTACTTTATTTTTTTTTGTATATACTTTCAACCTGATGTGAAAGAACAGTTATATACATACACAATTTGATTGGAAATGAGTGTAATAATTAGTCACCTGGCTAAAAGGAATTGTACATACACATGGTTGTAGATTGTCGATGATCCTATTTTTAAAGCAGTTCATATATCCCTTGAAAAAAGTATATACCCTTGCGAAAGGGTAGTATATACCCTCTCAAAAATAAGTATATACCTTTGAAAAATTGTATGAAGTCCTTTCAGAATGTGTTATATACCCATGGTAACATATACTAATTTTTTGGGGTACATACTCCATCCCAACGAATTGGGTATCCATCGCAAAAAAATATTGGCATGCTTCATCAGATAAAATTTGGGTATATAATCTATTTTATTTTCCACTTAGTAAGTTTCTTCGTGCCATATCAACAAACATATATATGGGAACACGAGACCATTCTTGCCAATAGAAAATGTTTTCGCAGAACCGTCGTGCGGACGACTACCAGCTAACTTAGCCCAAACAAACAAGTAGGAGTGCATATTTTTAGGCACATCATTGAACCGCGCGCGCGAGCAAGCAAACCGACCGCAAGACCGACCGTAAGAATCAACAAGTATGCTGACATGCTTGCCCACGTGATGCACTCGCACGGCTGGTTAGATGGAACGAATACATGATAAAAGTCAAACAGGTTGTCAGGTTGGATGCTTCATTTTTGGTCTACCTAGCATGTAGCTTCCTAGCATGTACCTACATGCAGCTCATTATGCACCTACCTAGCAAGCAGAAATTTATGCACAAATTTTAGATGAAAATAATTCATTCACGTATTTTTGCTTGTGGGGATGTTTTGATTTGATTGCCTAAACTATCACACACCTATCCTAGCATGCTACTGGCCACATCTCATCACAAGCGTACATGCAAGCAAGAATTTGTGCAAACAAAAAGGCTGCTTAGCATGCCGATTGGAACGCTTGCCATGTTGTTTGGGGGGAAGACGGAGACCGACGCCATAAACTGCATGTGAGCTTCTTGCTCCCTTTCATCTAGAGAGCTAATAGAACTACTCTCTATATCCAACGAGAGCAGACGCATTCATAGGAAGCATCCTAGATAGAAAATCCATGTTGATGTATATCGATGCGGATTTGCTACCCGTGGTGGCCGCGGTGCACCCTCTATCCATCGTTGGATAATGGGAGCATGATCATCTTCTGCGCATGTGCTGGTCACAACTATGATGGTTGTTTAACGGAGTATTTCCATCCGTTAACCACGCTGATAAGCATGCGCTGCTAATGGTCTACCGCTGGGACCATGCAATGACTGGTTTCTTCACAGCCTACTCACTGACATGGTACACGAAATAACGGTACCCGTGGGCAAGCATGCATGTCCGATGAATTTTGCATATGCGCATGGAACACAGATTGAATGCATGTAGCATATAATACCCGTCTCCGTGAGAGAACTGCTATAACGGATGAAAGTAACAAACACTTATGGAGAACGGCTAATATGCATGCGTGTTGTAGTGAGAGATATGATATAACGGATGGAAATTACAAACACTGTTGGACAACGGCTAATTAATGTGCATGCTTGTTGTACTGCCATTTATTAACTGGTTAGCGCGCACCTTCCCTACCCGGCTCTCCACTGCCGTCCTCCTCGTTGCTTCATACCATTCGTTCCCGCTGTAAATTCGAGCTCTTAGGCCATGGAGACAGTAGACCAAAGCGATCGGTATGTCGAGAACAATATTTTATGTCATTCCTTTTGATTCCGTAGGAATTGACAAGAACAATCGTGGAACAGCCTCCAAAGCCCATTTCTGGAAGCTGACTGTGGCTTCTTTTTTTGTGTACATACCGGCTCTGAAAAAATCCAATCCTCTGTTGTAAGCACTGATCACATGCATGCCTAAAACATGGTTGCTAACGATAAACATGGAGAGTATCATGCATGCATGCTGCCTCTTTAACTATTTCACATGCATGAAGCCACGCCCGTGTGCGTTCGTCCCCAAACTTCAGCCAATGTTGGACATATGTGGTTTGCCGCTCATTGATTCTCTACTGCTGTGCTCGTGTGTGTTCGCCCCCAAACTTTAGCCGATGTTAGACGTATGTGTTTTGCATGGCTACCCATGATGGATGCATGTCATGCACCGTCGTGCCATGCACAGTGAAACATGTGTGTGTTTGGTGGCTTTTGTGACTCCAAGGCCGCATGCATGTGCTCTCGAAAGAAAATGCTGCCTAACACCGTCTGCTCTCTTTATCTAATCAAACGGTAGATAACCCATGCACTGGAGCCACCATGGGCACCTCAGTATTTCCCATTTATATATATATATATACATATATATATAAAGAAGCTAAAGAGGAATTAGTTCCTGTATAACTAAACAGGAACACAGTGAACATTGTTCAGACAGCAGAGTGAACTTTTTTCCAGTACGAGTGAACTTTCTTTTTATCGAAAAATCACCATATTTGAAGTGAACTTTTTTTTATTTCTAGCCATGTCCGAAGTAAACTTTTAAATTATAAAGCGAACTTTAGAGTTAATTTTCTTTTTAATGCTTCTGAACTTTCTTTTTATCGAACATATTTTCAATTTTTTTTGCCTTGTCTAACATGAACTACCAAATATAATGAGAATCCAGGTTGTGCTCAAAAGTGAACTATGTTTTCTCGTAGAGAGTAACTTTATTTTTAGCGGATGTGAACTTTTTTTCTTTCGAAAACCCTTCTGAATTTTTTTATTCTTGTCTGACATGAACTACAAAATATAGCAAGAATCCAGGTTGCGCTCGAAGTGAATTATGTTTTCTTGTAGAGTGAACTTTCTTTTTAGCGCACGTGAACTTTCTTTTTCACGTACATCCTTTTGATTTTTATTTTTTGACAACTGAATGAACTATCTTTTTTCAACACATGTGAGCTTTCTATTTTTATCGATTAGAGTGACTTTTATTTTGATCAGAGGGAACTTTTATTTCGATCAGAGTTAACGTTTTTATTTTGTTAACCTAGTGGATGATCGAACTTTTTATTCAGAATCTAGAGTAGATGAAAAACAAAGTTCAGAGAAAGTCAGGAGCTATGGTGAAGGTAGTTGGGCGAGTAGCACTGGTGCCCGTGCAATAATCTTGACAGGCGTGCAGGGCACGGGGCGGCGCGGGCGGAGGAGGGACAATAGCATGGGCGGAGGAGGGCCAGCGACGTGATATGTCCATTTTGCATCACTATTCTATGTCTTAATTCACTATTATTCATTGATATATTTCATATTGAGAGGTGATACTTATGTTATTTCATCTATTTTTGCATGGTTGATGACTTTTGGAGCATGGATCGCTGCAGTCATGATTCTCATGGAAAAGATGCTGTTTGGAGGCAAAATTCGCAAATATCAGAAAATCCAGGAAAATATACGGAAAATCCTATTTTTCCAGAAGACTAAGGATGCCAGAAGACGGAGTGGAGGTGGGCCACAGGGGCCCACACCACCCCCTGGCGCGGGCAGCCCTAGGCCGCGCCTAGAGGTGGTGTAGCCACCCTGGCCCACTCCAGCCTCTCTCCTCTGGCGTATATCATCCTCCCGAAACCCTAAGACTCGGGGAGCAACCACAGAAAGATTATGCCGCCTCTGCGGGGCGGAAAACACCGAGAGAGAAAGATCTCTCCGGCAGACAGATTTCTACGAGGGAAATTGTTGGGTCCGCAGCATAGAAAACAAAAAATTTCCTACGATGAGAACTATACGCCAAGATCTATCTACTAGATACAGAGCAACGGATGGACATACATCCATGGAGAACTTACCCTCGTAGACAACGAGCTTTGTTAATGAGTAGGAACTCGTGGTTGATGTAGTCGTACACTTGCCGATCTCAAGATCGTGATGACGTCCAGCAGGTCCGGCCCAAAGACGTCCATCGATCCAGCTCCAAGACCACCAAGTCCAGCACATAAGCAGGGTGCATCCGTGATCGCACACATCCGGTACCCGACAACCTCCATCCTCGCTCCAGCAAAGCAGCGAAGCAGCAACTCCTTTCCAGATAAAGCCGACGAGAACATGTATCTTGCTAATCCGAGACCATGGGGAATAATTCTACAGGGGGAGAGATCCTTCACAAGGAGGTGTGAGTGAGAAGTGAGGAGGGGGTGGCCTTTTATAGGAGGAGGGGGTGCCCCTCCTTCATGGCCGGCGCATGGAGGGGGTGACCCTTCACCTCGTCCATTCATGTGGTGGTAACCTCTCCACATTAAAATGCCCCTTCACATTCTCTTTTAAAGCCTCCACTTTAAATGCATTAAATTTCCCCAAATTTAATGCTCTCTCATTTATTAAAACTCTTTTATTATTTTTATTCAGAATTTTGTTAATTACTTTAATTAACAAACATTCACATAAAACCCCTTGCAACATTTCAATATTACATGCAGAACCAATTTCAGCAATTTCACCCGAAACAGTTTCGGTGTCTATTGAAATAATTCCAGCGCTTTCTTAAATCTTTACCTGAAACATATTTGCTCCAAATGGTGTCGGTATCCCTTAAGTGTGTCACCCTACGGTTCACGAATAATGCAGACATGATCGAGACCCCTCTCCGATCAATAATCAGCAGCGGGACCTGGAGATCCATACTGACTCCTACACATTCAACGATGACTTCTGTGATCGTGAGAACCTTTAACGCTAGTAACTAAATCCCTTTGTCCCGCGATATATTACATGTCCGAGATTCGATCATCGGTATCTCCATACCTAGTTTGATCTCGCATCGACATGCACTCTTTTCTCGTTCCCGTGATATAACATTCTAGTGATCACATCACTTGCTTGCAAGCTATTTCAATGTGATATCACCGAGAGGGCCTAGAGTATATCTATCCGTCATCGGGATGGCCCAATGTGATATCACTCTTGATACATGAGCCTCAATATAACACCTTCGTAGCACTGAACCCACCTTTATAGTCACCCTGTTACGGTGTGACGTTTGATGTTATCAGGATACTCTTCCGGTGTTAGCAATTAACATGATCTCATTGTCTAAGGACTAAGATTACTTCGTATGATGTTATAGCAATATAAACATAATGACTTTGATCGTAATGCTATACTTCGGATGAATGTTCATCACATCATTCCACCAATGGTGTGACCTTGTTATTAACAACATCCAATGTCCATGATCAGGAAACCTTGATCATCTTGTTAATCAACAAGCTAGTCTATAAGAGAGGCATAACTAGGAACCCTTTTTGTTTATTAAACACACATGTATTGATGTTTCCGATCAATACAATTCTAGCATGTAAAATAAACATTTATCATAAACATGGAATAAGATAATAACCACTTTATTATTGCCTCTCGGGCATATTCCCTTCATTCTCCCACTTGCACTAGAGTCAATAATCTAGTTTGAAAAACTTTGCGTATTGAACACCTATGGCTTTCTGGTGTTGCATATACGTGATTGCTAGTGGTTAACATAATCTCTAGATCTGACAGTTTCAGGTCTGTGTGTATTTGCATGTCTTTGCGTCTCTACGCATCACTCATTCTCCAATGAGATGGCATTGTATAAATTTGGTCCTTTGGTGAGACCTTCGGTTCGTTCGGGTTTAAAATATGTTGATATTATTGTCACACAATATATCTTCATAGTATTATCCCACTTTGAACCACACCTAGTTTGATAACAAACTACTTAACACAAATGCCCTCCTTTGCTGCTACTATAGCAGTTATGTACTTAGCCTTTTGTTGTAGTATCCGTCACAATATCTCAACTTTGGAAGTCATCATGGAACATCCTTTCTATTATATTGTGCCACCCATAGTCTAAATTGAGATAAATTTAATTTGTATCTTGTGACAAAACTAGTATCAATGTAACACTTTACAATGAACTACCTTTAACTATTTGTCACTTATACATGATATATTCTTAGTTCTTCCAAAGTTCATAAGAATATCTTTACTATTGTCCAATGATCATCTTATGAATCATTCTGGTATATGCTCATAACATTTAGAGCATAGGACATTCTGGATATATACATATCATGGTATAATCGATCAGAATCTTCATGTGATTTTACTCACCAAGTGTTGAAACATTTGAACTTGAATACAATTCTTTCCATGCAGCAAGAACCTTTCTTGTTGTTTCCATATTGAACCCTTTCAATATCTCATATTGAACCCTTTCAATATCATATATATGTATGTCTGGCACAACCATATTACCGCCTTAATCTATCCATATAGATATTGATGCCTAATATTCTGGGTTTGCCCAAGTCTTTCATCGAAATCTTATTTTAATGAAATCCTTAACTTGTGTCAATACAAGATACATCATTTCCAATCAACAATATGTCCTCTACATAATGTATTAGAAATATGTCTCAGTGCTCCCACTTAATTTCTTGCAAATGTAAGCATCTTCATCATCTCCGATGAATTTAAACTCTTTTAACAGTTTCATCATGGTGAAGATTCCAACTCCGCTATGCTTACTTCAACTATTGAAGTTTACATGCCCTTTTAGCACCCTTTGAATTAACAAAACCCTTCGGACCATGTCATGTACATGTCCTAGGTTACCGTTCTATTAGAAGAACCTTTTTTTGTTTATTCAACTACCATATACCAAATTATATGTAGTGGTTTCTACATTAATCCGTCAAAACTATATATCGCTATGAAAGATCAAATCTTGTCATAGTCAACTCCTTGAACATTGTCATAAACTTCTTTCCAACATGTCGACTATTTCATAGATGTTAAACATCCATGTATTATTTCTTTATAGATCCAAACACGACCGATAGGCTTCACGCCTTTCCGGAGGGTCTTCCAAGTTCAGAAACTTGATTTCTCGTGTATGGATACTATCACGGATTCTATGACTTCTAGTCATTTTATGGAGTCAGGGCCCATCATCGCTTCTTTGCATGTAGTCGGTTCATCATTGTCAAAACAATAACGACTTGCTTATCAAATCTTACTATTTGATTCTTACAGACCCACACGGTTCTATAGGAACTCTAATCTCCGAGATCACACCTTTTGTAATCACGAGAGCCATGAGCATTGTGGCCGCCACCGGGACACTTTCCGGCGCTGCGCTACTTAGCACATATAGCTAAGGTTCAACAACCTTATCAAAGTTCTATTGTCCTCCCACTTAACTTTTCACGAAAAATTCCTTCTCAAGAAATTTGACGTTCCAAGTAACAAACTCTTTTGTCCTTGGTGTTATGGAGAAATTCCCAAAAAATTCTTTGGGATAACCTACAAAGACGTGCTTATCCGACTTTGGTTGTAAACATTTTACTTATGCATAGCATACCAAAATTTAAGAAAATACAATTCGGTTTTTATCCCAAACCATAACTCATATGGTGTCATTTCAACGGATCACGATGGTGCTCTTTTCAGTGTAAAAGCGGTAGTCTCTAAAGCTTCAATCCTTAAAACATAATGGCAGTTTTATAAATGACACCTTTGATCTTACCATGTCAAACATGGTTTGATTTCATCTCTCGAATATGCCATACTCCTATGGTTTATCGGGGAACACAAATCATGGAACAATTCCTCAAATCTTAGGTGTTTTTGCTAAACATGTAACTCAAATATCTTCCTTTATGATCAAATCATAAACTCTTTTATTTTCTTGTTACAATGATTTTCCACTTCATCTTGAAAGTCTTTGAACAACTTTCAAATGTTTCATACTTCTTCCTTATTAAGTAAATATACAGATATATTCACTAATTTTTTTTGAAGAAAGCATATGAAGCAAAAAGATCCATCGCATATGGCTACACATAATGGACTATGCACATCAGCATGCACAATTTCCAATAAGCTAGTCATCCGTTCCTTTCTGGCCTATGGACGGAGTTTCAATTATCTCGAGGAAAGTCTCACATGAGTCAATTGATCAAAATCAAAAGACTCCAAAAATCCATCAACATGGAGTTTCTTCATGTTTTCTTTCAAATATAATTTAAAAAGCGATGTCACTTCATAAGTGATCTTTCAATCATTTGTCTTGCGACATTTTAGCAATAGTGTTTATGGATGTGATTTCTCCCACTAGACTTGTAAAAGTTCATCCATCCTTTATGGAATACGGTAATTATTTGAACAACCATTGTTCTCGTAATACCGGAAGAAAATAACAATTATTTAAACAAATCTTGAAGGCTTGGTTTGATGACAACGAAAAACACAATAATACTTTATTTGTTTTCGATGAACATCATCACTCATTATCTTGCTAGTTACTTAGGCCATCGTAGTTCATGAATTGCGTTGTCCTGTACGACACTTCATACCAACCAATTCGGTATCCAATACGGGTATCCAATACCTAAGAACCACATTGTTTAACAAGCAAGGAATATAGCCATAACATGTATATCTTCTATATACCTAAGTTGGACATCTCCAACCTTTTATTTTCTGCCAAATAATTTATAGATTCTCTTTCAGCAATTCCTTTTTCTTTTAGAAGAATCTATCAACATCAATAGTGGTGTCATCAACATGACACATGGTACAAAGCGTATATAGTCAAATACTAATACCTTTGGACTTGCACTTTGAAGTGGATCACCATCATCAAATTTTTGGTGTTCTTTAAAAAATCCATTCATTAGTAATCTATTAGTGTAGTAAACATTTTACTTACATCTTCTATTCATCCTTATCATGACAACTTTCATGATCAAGCTACTATAGCTTATAAGGAAGAATCGTGAGTATAATATTAGTTCCCAAAACCTTTTTGGTAGATTCGGATGCCTAGCATCTCCATCCTTCACAAATTCTCATATAATATGAGAACATGTATTTTGCTAAATTATACTCTATCATAATGCAACCAAAAACATTGTTTCAGATATCACAATATCTTTCACACATGATGGTTTCTGAAACAATTTCCAGCTCCAATATAATCTTGATATTAAAACAACTTTTGAATATCAATAATCATGGAGGCAAACATGATACTTTAGATACTAACATTGGAATTCTTACTCTTGATTTAATACTACTTATTAAACTTCATGGAGTAAATAGAGTTTGCTGAAAGTTTGCAATAGGACTTATAAACTTTAAATTGACATTCAAAACAATACGATACCAGTTCGTAAAGTAAATATCCAGAATTCTATAGTTCTATTATCTCAAATAAAAACTAAGCATAAGGTAGAAAACGAATGCCAATGACTACAACAAACTATGCAAATTCACTTTCATTTAATTTATGACAAATTGAGTTCGACTAATCCAAATTAGAAATGAACTCCCACTCAAAAACGACATCCCTCGTGCCTTTTTGGTGATTACATGAACCAAATCCACTACACCAAGTCCGATCATCACGTGAGTCGGTGTAGCTTCAAAGGCGAGCATCAATATGGTCATTACATCAACTATATCACTCATGCTTAACCTTTCGGACTATGTTCCAAGGCCATGTCTGTACATGCTAGGCTCGCCAAGTAAGAACCTTAGTATTCGCGTGTGTAAAACTGTCTTACACCCGTTGCATGAAAGCGTAGAGTTGAGAACACCCGATCATCACGTGATGTCTCGAAACACGATCCGTAGAACGGTGCATACTTAAGGAAGAACACATTTTATCTTGATCTTTAAATGAGGGATCATCTTACAATGCTACAGAAAGCGCCAAACTAGCAGTATAAGATGCTAACATCTAATGTGCAAAGTGAGATGATATGGTCCATGCATTTGATCTCTATCACTTGCATCGTGGTATGATCTCTATCATTCCTTTGTGTGTAAGGCCAAGGTCTATGGAACTTACACGTTGAGTGTGTTGTAAGAGTATCTATCATACATCTACTTACAACAATACCATATCAATACACTAGCCCAGCAACGATCTAAACTAGACGCCTCTAATTTATCAATTGCAAGTTTTACGTGGCTTAGGGCTTTCAGAGATAGAACCGTTCTTACCTACGAACATGAACCACAACAAGGATAACTAAGTTATTAGCAACTCATTGTAAATCAGATATTGACTATAGTAGGAGAGACAGACACCCGTCAGCCACTTATGCAAAACAAGTTGCATGTCAGTCGTGGAACCGGTCTCATGTACGATGACATGTAAGGTTGGTCCGGGCCGCTTCATCCCACTATGCCACCAATATCCAAAATACATAGAAGATGCAATAACATGATCATCATCGCCCACATATCAACATATGTGTACTACCCGTGATAAGCACCTACGCATAGATCAGGCTCTGATACCACTGTTGGGTCCGCAGCATAGAAAACAAAAAATTTCCTACGATGAGAACTATACGCCAAGATCTATCTACTAGATACAGAGCAACAGGTGGACATACATCCATGGAGAAC